>JAMRXY010000050.1:1200000-1800000 GCA_024447195.1 Panagrolaimus sp. LJ2414 | reverse complement strand
TATTTTAGGACATCATTAAGAATAATATCAATAAACATATTTCTTTCAAAATAAATTTCACATTCATGACTACCATCTTTTAGCTTTAAAGGATATTTAATTTCAATATTAAATCCAGTATCCATATCAACCATTCGTAAAGTATCAATTAAAGTTGGAAATGGTTGGTTTTCATCCGCTTCATTTGGATCACATGTCACTTTCAATTTATCACTATGTTCTTGAGCTTTATGTCCTGTATGACTCAAATGCAAAAGCTTAAGTTGTTGATGCTTTAAATCTTTAACTGCTAGCTCATGATAATCTGTTGGTAATGTTTCATCTAACTTCTCTGCAGATACTCGTAAATCCACTGTTGATCCCGATCGTTTTGTAACAGAAACAAGAACATGAAAATCATGAAATACAACAGCAATTTTATCTTTTGTAAGTTGAACCTAAAATATCAAAATCTCATGGTTACGGTATCAGAGTTAATAAAAAAATGTTACATCAAATTCCACAAAATCAGCGCCGTTTCTTGCTGCTCGATTCAATGAATGAATTGTATTTTCACGAGATGCCGCAAATTTTGTATAAGAATTTCCAGCTCCTCGATGCTAAAATAGCTAACCCGATTTAAGGGTACGATATCATTTACAGTAAAACTTACCCCCACTTCCAAAGCTCTATGTCTTTTCTTCCAATGCCTCGAATATGATACTTCTAAGCTTACAGGTTGTCGAGGTTCAATTGCACGAATAAATGCATAATCAACTAAAATAAGGACTACTGTAAGATTGTTTCATTACCGTAATTAAACCTACCATTTAAAAGTCCTATTGGTTGTTGAGTTTTTGCTAAAATTGGAACAGAAGTTTTTCCAAAAGTATCGGAAAAGCTTGCAGGCATTGCATAAGCAATTCCAATTCTTTCGATTTCCTTTGAATTTGTTGAACTTGATTCTTCTCTTGATCTTTCAGGAGGTTGAATAAAATTTTTTCCATCGCTCGTTTGTTTTGCTTCTTCTTCAGTTTTCTTGATTGCCTTTAGTAATCCATAATCAACATAAATTTCTATTCGAAAAGCCTAAAAAGAAATGATACAGTAATGTTTACAAAAAAAATTAAATGTTTACTAAATGTTCAACTGAAACTGAAGTTGTTCGAAAAACAACAAAACCTTTATCATTTTGATATCTTGCACCATGAATAGGTTGTTCATGAAAGAATGGATTATCAGCATAAAGGTCCTACAAAAATTTCAGCTTTTTTTGCTTTTTTAAAGTTGTTAATCTTTTTGAAACATACCGCAATTTCAGTTGATGAAAAGCTCGGAAGTTCTGGAAGAGAATTTAGGCCATCGGAAGTATCTTCGGAATCATCGTCAAGACTTCCAACCTAAAAATAATCAATTTATAAAAAATGTTTAAAAATATGAAACAAATCAAAATGTGACAAGCACAAAACAAAAAGTTGAGAAAAAAGCAGACAACACAATATTAATAAAAAGTTAAAAAAGTTATACAGAATTTTCTGCAGAAGTTTTGTAAAGCGATGGCATCCTCCAAAGGATACTCCGTCGATCATATTTAACCTCCTGTTAGAAAGAGAAAAAAAGTTTAAGAAAAAATGTGGAAAGGAAAAGAACGATTTCTAATACCGTAACCAATTGATCACAAACCTCTTTATGCCGAAGATCAAATGAAACAACTTTAACGAAATACGGTCGATGATTATAACGATCTTTGAAAAATTTAAAAGCTGGTCCATGAAGACGTATTAAAATTTCAGTTTGATGGGGTTGATGAAGCCAGCCATTTGATATCCTCATTTTTCCATCTATCAAAAAATAGATTTAATTAAAAGATAAAAGTTGTCAAATTTTTTAAAAAAAATATCAAACTATTAGCACGTTACAGTATCATATTTTCAAAAAAGAGTTTAAAATCAAAAGCTTACTGTAATGCCCAAATTCATCGATTCCATTATTTGATCCAATATGAAATAGTAAATGCCGTGGAAGAAGTTGAGATTCCCATTTATTAATAATTCGAACTTTTGTTGAAGGATTAGAATTTGCTTGAAGATAATATCCAATAAAATATCGAAATCTAAGAGGTTTCTTCGTTTCAAACTCTTCAATTTGAATTTCAGCTGACCAAACATTACTGAAAATGTGTGTTACGGTAAAATAATAAATCGATACGAAAAAACACAAACCTTGTTTCATTTGGTGATAATTCTAAAGCTTTATCAGGATCCCAATTTCCTATTGCTTTCGCGGAACCCACAACAAAAACATACGACCATGGCTGAATATTTTCTATTCGAACTCGAAAATTTAATAATGTCATATTTTAGTTGAGAAAAAATATCTAAAATTAAATATAAAAATTTAAAGAAAAAGTTAGGGAAAGTACAAATTAACAAAAATTCAAAGAGTGTAATTCAAAAAGTTGTTGAAAAACACCTTTGAAAAAGCATAGAAAAAAGACGCGAAAGTTCAAAAGTAAAAGTAAAACAATAAAAAGTTGCATCATAAACAAAGCAACAAAAGACACAAAATGACTAGACACAAAACCTATGTTTTTGTTGGTTTTAAAATGTCAAGGAAAAGGAAGAAGAAAAACTAAAACCAAGATATCGGCATTCAAAAAAAAGAGAGTAACAGCTTTTTTCAAAAATGGAAGAAGTGTGTTTTCTTTTCTTTTTTTTACTATGTCATGCCACTTTTTTCCGTAAAAGTTAGAAGTATATGTTTTTGTTTGTTTGGTCGATGTCCGTTAAAGCAGAAGAAAGACAGAAAAGCATTTTTGATGCCTTGCGGGCATGGTAGCAATTGAAGTAACTTCGAAGCAGAAGCAGTAGTTTGAACAATGGACATTCACTCCTTCTTGAAGAACAAAAAAAACAATGCCAAAAACGAATTTAAAAAATAACGATATTTTTTGAAGATGAAGAGGATGTTCCATTGAAAAAACGTTTTAAAATTTTTAAAAGTCAACAGACGATTTTTAAACTTGTTTTAAAAAAGTTTTTTTCGTTTTTAAAATTAAAGGAAAATCAATATTTTAAAAAGTGAAGTCTCTCACGAGAAAAGAAGCAGATGACATAATAAAAATGAACACAAAATATACACGTCAACAATGTGATAATAAAAAAATTACTAACAAACCAAGTCATTTACTGTTAATTTTAAACTAAAACTAGCAATCAGGTTTCTGGAAAAATAAAATCAAACAGTTAGACAGAGATAACAACATTGAAGGAGATGATGATAAAAAATTGATTATCAATAAAGTGCAAATTCTGTATCCGATTTTAGTTATGAACCCTTCAGGCAGATTATCTATAAGGATTTTTCGATTTAAAAACTTCCCAAAACAATTTTTTAAAAAGTTCAAACAACTTTTTTTAAACTTTTTATGTTTAAAGGTTCCTAACACGAAGTAAACATAACTTTTTTTACTACAAAAAAGTCAGAAAATATTTTAAAAGTTTCAGCAGAAGCTTTAATAAATTCATCAAAAATAAATCATGTCTCAACCTATTCATCATCAAAATGAAGCAATTCAAATGTCAAATATGAATGATTCTGAAACAATTGGAGGCGGAAATGATATGACAGAAGGTAAGGTTGATCTATTGCTTGGAGCATTGTTGGCAAAATTTTAAAATATTTTTCGTACAAAAAGAACTACGTTAATAATGCTTAAAAATATATATTTCGTTTTAAAGAACAAAGCTCAAAGTTTATTTTCAAGAGTGTGTAAACCATATCCATTTTTCAGCGATTATGGATGCCGTAAAACCTGCTGTTATCAAATTGGATGAACAAGTTAAAAATACGAGGAAGAGTCAATTACATTTAATGGAGCAGATGGAATCTCTATCTACGTGTAAGATACTAATTCATTTTTTGTAACTTTTTAATCATTATTATCTTTTTTAGTTTTAAAGAAAATCTCTGATGAACAACCAATGCCATATGATTTAGAAAAATATGTTCGAAAGATGGATGACTCAAGGCGACGAATTAATGATACCGTTCTTCGACTTCAATCTGTTCATGATCGAATGAGTCAACTTCAGCGAAATATTGCTCGTGAATCTTTTAAAAAGAAGCAAACAATGAAAGAATTGGGTGGAATTCCTCATTAATTAATTGATGAAACATTTTGGGTAATCTTTTTTGCAGCAGCTTTCTCTTTTTTGGTATTCAGATTCGCCATTCCTTTGCTTTATCTTCCATTGAAAAGTTTTGCAATCAAATGATATATTTATTTTCGTTATTATAGTATTCTGTACATTATTCTTTTGATAATAAATAAATTATAAAAACCCGATAAAAACATTCTTTAAAATGAAACAACTACAGTCTTTGCCGCGACATCATACACAGCTCGATTATAGCTGAAGAAGTACAGTAAAGTATTGAGTGGAAAGAGAACATTAAAAATTGAATTCTTTATCAAAGCTCGAATCAGCGAACTAAAAATTAAAGTCTTTAATAGTGTCCAAAAAAACTAAAGAAAACTTACTTTCCGAATGGCACAGTAGGTGCACGAGAAACAGTAACACGATTTGGACTTCCAGGAACAGGCAAAATATTTATGCAAGAAACAACTTGAATTCTCATAAGATATTTCCCCGGGGTACATCCTGCAGGATAATTCCAAAGTCCAAATGAAATACAGTATGCCTGAAAAGGATTTTATTAGAATACTGTTTGTAAAAACAAATAGCGAACCTCAATAATTCCACAAAAAACCTTCGCACCCAGCTCTAAATGAAATAATCCTTGGGTAATATCAATAAGAGAAGAAAGGTCAACATCATCAGATAAAATTTTAACATATTGATCAATGTCACTAAAAAATACAGTGGATAGAGATTGATATATAATATGATATAAATTTACAAGGACCTCATTAGCATCTTTTTTTCAAAGGGGACATATCTTTGATTTTGTGCCGATGGCGGTAAAAGAACAAAGATTTGTAAAATTTAAGCAGAGTGTGTGCCCTTGGTGCCCCAATTTGCTAACGCCCTTGTAGAATAATATTACAAAGAAAATCTAAAACTTACACGAGTTCTAATTCAACCAAAAAATAAACAAAAACCATTTTAAAGAAGAATAACAACAAAAAATCAAGCATTTCAGCGGCAACACGTTTAGCAAAAGATGGAATTTGATATTCTTGAGTAATAATTGTTTGAAATTGTGGATTATTTCCATTACCATTAATACCAATACGGAACATAATTCGTCGAGCAATACCACCTCTTATTGCAGGTTGAAGTGCTCCAACATTTTGTTGTTGAAAATTTACTATTGGTCCTCCAGTAGGTGTAGGAAACATAGGTCTCATATTTTGAAGCATATTTCGTTGTTGCTCAAGCATCCACATTTGTGTTTGATTCACCCAATTTCGAACTTCATCAGCATATGCTTTTGCAGAGCCATAATCTTTGAGTCCTCTTTCACTGGTTCCACCACCATTGCATACAGCTTGAAGTGGCCCATGGACAGTTTCAGCCATGACAGATTTAATAATGGAGTAAATTTAAATTAATAAATTATATTTCAAGGTTCGTATCTAAAATAAGGATGATTCTTCAAAACAAATCTAGCAGTAGTTGGAACACAACGAACATAAATGATTCTTACAGCGAAAAATACTGTGAAAAAATAAATCAAAGTATTTTTGCCGTTTTTTGTAAATTCAAAAACTAAAATCTGCATAAATGCATTCTCTGGTTTAAAACCATAAAAAAATTGTACTCAATAACTTGCTCATCAATTATTTAGTTGCGCTTTTCTTCAAAAATGCCTACTTCCCAAATAGGAGCAAGTTAAAGAGAACTGTATGTTAGATTCAAAAACTAAAATCTGCAAAAATGCATTTTCAGGTTTAGAAAAGTCAAGGAAATGTACTCAACAGTCTTTCAAAGAACACGTCAGCACCATTTTTATTTCATAGAAAGAAGCTTGTTTTTATATATTAAAAAAAAGAAATAGAAAAAATATTATTATGAATGATGCCCGCGGGAGTAAGTAATCTTTTACCAATCATTCCGAAGGAATGATATGATTAAAGATATAATGAATATGATTCAGTTTGAGGTTGCAAGTAGAGAAACAATTTTTGACATTCGAGCAGACCTAGAGGAATATAGGTCAAATCAAAATGACAAAGTTCTGTCATGGCAAAACGAATATTCTAGAATTGTAAAATTGTTTCGAAATCATTTAAAATTTTGTGTTGGCGGAATAAAACAAAAATTTAATTTTTTCGTTTAAAAACTGCTTTTGAAAAATTAATAATTTTTTAAAATTTGCATATATATTTTGTGATATATTCAATGTATGTGGATATTAAAAAATTATTCTATGTACAAAACATTAATAATAATAATAAATTAATATGAGAAAATGGAGGAAAAAGAAATACAATGAGATACATTGAAATGTATAATTAATTAATATACATTGCTGCTAATAGAAAATCTATTTTTTTAAGATTCCACCGATTCCAAGACCAAGAAGGCCTTTTCCTCCTTTATTTCCACCCAAAACTCCACCAAGAAGTCCATCACCATTTCCACCAAGAAGGCCACTAAGGAGACCATTGACAAGGCCATTTTCACCAAGAAGGGCTCCCAAAACTCCATCCTTAAGAAGGCCATCTAATTTTAATAAACCATCCAAATTGAGAAGTTTATTTAAATTGAGTCCAGATAAAAGTGATGACAAAAGTCTATCAAGATCTTTTAAAAGTTGTTGAAGGAGTTTATCAACATTCTTTAATAAATTGCTCAATAAATTTCCAATGGCTTCATCTTCTTGCAATAATGTCAAAACATTGTTTTGAACAATATCCTAAAAATAAATTTGCATATTTATTTATATATTGCTGTTATTAGATAGAAACTAACGTAAAGCTCTTCAACTAATTGTCCAGCTTGAGGTGAAATTCCATTAGCAATTTTTTTGAGGGTTTCAAAGGTTGTTTCAATTTTGCCATCAACATCTTCAACAATTGATTTGTACAATTTTTGCAATTCAATTGGTTGTCCGGCAATCCAGCTATCAATAGTTTCCAAGATTTCTGATTTTGTCATATTTTCATTTTTAAGAAGTCCAGTCAATTCATCCAATTGTTCGGTAGAAAGACTTGGAAGTAATTGTTGAAGAATTTGAATAACTTTTTCAAGAAGAGTCCGGACTAATGTTACAACATCTCCAACTACCCCATCAAGACCCGCATTCAATGGCAAAACTTTAAGAACACCCAACAATTTTCCATTTAATAGTCCAGATAATGGCCCATCTCCTCCATTTGGTGAAGCTGAAACTCCAGAATCCCTGCCACCACCGATAATTGGTAGGGCAAAGACACTTGTTGAAAGAAGAAGGGCAAAAACAATCAAAGATTTGTCATACATTTTTATTTATTATTAAATGGGTTTGAATCGTTAAATGATGATATTAAAATGAAATTTTGTAGCTGCTTTTATACTCCATTCTAATGATTATTGAACAGTTTTTTTGATCAAAATTCTAAAAAAACATTGCTGATCAAGCTTATAAAAATTGTTTTGGAAATTTCTGAATTGATAATTTTAAAAAAGAATTTTGATATTTTTTTGCAAATTCAAATCCCCTCCATATTTATTTTTGTTGCTGTTTTTTAATGATGGTTAAAAAAACAAAAACATTAAATCATTTATAATTGACCAAATAACAGCTTAACACTATTATTTGTCTGCACTCAATTATATTTTGTATTTTTATGTCATTCACACTTACTTGAAGCATTTGTTTAATATTTTTTATATGTAATGTTTCAGCTCAACTGCTTTTTACTTTTACAAAATGAAAAAAATGTTGCAGCTTAAAATTTTGTTATTGTACATGTACTTTAATATTTTTTATTTTATTGAAAAACAAAAACAACATTTTATTACCAGATATATTTATTTAAAATTACAAAAAATTCTACCTCCTCATTTTTAGTGATTTAAACTTTTCCAATGCTTTCTTTCAAAATAGAAAATGAACGTAAAAATGAATACAGATTTCTTTGTTTCTCTGTCTCGCCCAATAAAAATATGCAACCTTGTACTTTTGACTGAACCCAAAATTGTATTTCTTTTCATTATTTTAATTTTTTTGTTGGTTTTTTTAACCTTAAAAGTTTAAGGTATATTTTGGATTCAATGCCCTTTTTTAAAATGTGGCATTTGAATAAATTTTGGAAAGCTTTGTTGCAACAAAGCAAATATTTCATTTTTAAAAAATTTAACAGTAATTTTATAAAACCCCAAATTTCTAACTAAAATAATGATCGACCAAAAGTAATTACCGTAATCATTTGTTACAAAAGCTTTTTTCACCCGTTTTTTGCAATACTGTATTTGAGCTATTTAATGTAACAACTAAATTATGACTCGTAACTAAATGATTACGATAATGTAATGGATGGCAAAATATCGTAATTTTTTAGTGTTACTAAAAAAATGGTGTTGAATTTTATAAAAAATTAACTGATTTTGCGATAATTTTTCTTCCATTTCCACATTCGGTAAAATTGTTTCATTTTTGTAACGGCCTAAACCAAGGTTGATTTTGTAGAAAGAAAGAAACTTTTATCTCGCGACAGCAATAATTTTGATTTTTTTAAAAAGAAAATTCTTGCAGAAATTTGAGCTCGTCTTTTTAAAATAGAAAAAACAGTAATTCAAACATGGCGTAATTTTTAAATTAAAATAAACATCGATTTAAGTATTGATAAAAACTACCAAAAAGTAACGCCATTGACATTTTTTGCATGTTTATTATTTTTTGGAAGTAAAAATTAGGATTCTGAAAAGGATTATTTTAGCATAAAAAATGCTTAATTTTGTTAAAAAATTTGGATATTTTTTATGACTCGTAATAGTGGATTATCAGGGAAAAAAACTGATGATTCGTTATAGCTTTCATAGATTTGAATATCTGATATTACAATATATTTTACCTACTTACTAAAAAATATTAAAGCATGAGCAACTTTTATTGAATTGACTGAAGTTGTTTTTTTTTGTTCCCCGCATTATTAAAAACTGTTATTTAAAAACAAAAAATAATAATTTGCAATTTTTGGGATACTGTATTTGAGCCATTTATAAAAGAAAAAGAAACAGGAAAAATTGATCTCTGTTTTTGCTAAAACGGAAGAAGAGAAAGCTTTTAAATATGTGTTTTTACATTTGCTTTGTTTTTTCTGATGATACCGCAAATTTTGCAACTTTTTTAAAAGCATTTGTTGCAATGATTTAATTAAAATTAAAAAAGGCAGTGTCAACTACCGATATTCTAAAATCGACGTAATCCTGATTCATTACAGTACACACAAAACAAAAACAGTTAAAGAAAATTATTGGAATTTCTTGCTTTTTTTATTATTTATTTGCCTTGCTTTTAAAGCAAGGCGATCCAAAATTTATTCAAAATTGCCACATGGGCTTTTTGGGCCTTGGGCGAATTCAATTTTTACCTTTAATTGGGTAATTAAACCAAAGAAAAGTAGTCCCAAAACAAATTTGTACAAAACTAAAAATGGCCAAAAGAAAAGGTTCACTTTTTTTCTTTTTCGGATCAGAGAAAAAAAGAAAAAGAAACACAAAAAATGATTTTTCTTTTTTTAAAAAAGAAGCAAAAAGCTTTTAAGAAAAATACAACCAAAAAGTTTTTTCTTTTAAAAATGGTGGATTTGTGGTTTTTTAAAATTTAAAGTTCAATGTTTTCAAATTTTGTTTTTTTCATTTCAAGTCTATCTTTTTTTGCTTTTCCCTTTCCTTTTTTTGACGTTATTCTTTTTTGTTTTCATGTCAGACAAAAAAGAAGAGGCCTGTTCGCTTGGGGTCATACCGCAGTGAAAGCACGCCATCCCGTCCGATCTGGCAAGTTAAGCACTGCTGGGTTCGATTAGTACTTGGATGGGAGACCTCCTGGGAATCTCGAGTGCTCCAAGCTTTTTTCAGTTTAAAATTATGTTTTTGTAATTTTTTTTGTCAAATTTGATCCCAAAATTAATTGCAAAATCCCCGAGTGTTTCAGATTCAAATTAACTCCCCGATCAATGATCAGGTTTTTGAAAATTCCAAAAATAAATTTCTGGTAAACATTGAAAAAAAGCTACAGTAACTTTAAAAAATAAAATGTAATCATTTTTAGGGAATATGTAATTACAATTTGTTTTACAGTAATCATTCAAAAACAAGGGAATACAAAAAAGATAACAGAATCATAAATTTAAAAAAAAAACAAAAAAAGATGTGTTTAAATTTATTACAGTATGAAGAACTAATAATTAATATCAACGCAGTTGATATTTTTTAATAAATAATTTTTTGCCTTGCTTTAAAAGTATGGCTTTCCAAAAATTTATTTAAATTCACCACAGATTTTGTCCGGGAGCCGAATTTTTACCTCAAACAGTATTTTCGTGCCGCCACCGCCGGCAGCGTCGGCGACGGTAATCGACAAAGTTCAAAGAGTTTTGCCGCAGATCAAAGGATTACAGTACTTTTTAACTTGCTGAGAATTGGGAAGTAGAACACTTGAAAGAAAAGTGCTTTAAAATTCTTCATCAGCAAGTTTCTGGCTTTTTTTTGTTTTTCGATGAAGACCTAATCAGCTTGGGGGACCAAGCTGGCTTTTTTTTGTTTTTCGATGAAGACCTAATCAGCTTGGGGGACCAAGCTGGCTTTTTTTTGTTTTTCGATGAAGACCTAATCAGCTTGGGGGACCAAGCTGGCTTTTTTTTGTTTTTCGATGAAGACCTAATCAGCTTGGGGGACCAAGCTGGCTTTTTTTTGTTTTTCGATGAAGACCTAATCAGCTTGGGGGACCAAGCTGGCTTTTTTTTGTTTTTCGATGAAGTCCCAATCAGCTTGGGGGACCAAGCTGGCTTTTTTTTGTTTTTCGATGAAGACCTAATCAGCTCGGGGGACCAAGCTGGCTTTTTTTTGTTTTTCGATGAAGACCTAATCAGCTTGGGGGACCAAGCTGGCTTTTTTTTGTTTTTCGATGAAGACCTAATCAGCTTGGGGGACCAAGCTGGCTTTTTTTTGTTTTTCGATGAAGACCTAATCAGCTTGGGGGACCAAGCTGGCTTTTTTTTGTTTTTCGATGAAGACCTAATCAGCTTGGGGGACCAAGCTGGCTTTTTTTTGTTTTTCGATGAAGACCTAATCAGCTTGGGGGACCAAGCTGGCTTTTTTTTGTTTTTCGATGAAGACCTAATCAGCTTGGGGGACCAAGCTGGCTTTTTTTTGTTTTTCGATGAAGACCTAATCAGCTTGGGGGACCAAGCTGGCTTTTTTTTGTTTTTCGATGAAGACCTAATCAGCTTGGGGGACCAAGCTGGCTTTTTTTGTTTTTCGATGAAGACCTAATCAGCTTGGGGGACCAAGCTGGCTTTTTTTTGTTTTTCGATGAAGTCCCAATCAGCTTGGGGGACCAAGCTGGCTTTTTTTTGTTTTTCGATGAAGTCCCAATCAGCTTGGGGGACCAAGCTGGCTTTTTTTTGTTTTTCGATGAAGTCCCAATCAGCTTGGGGGACCAAGCTGGCTTTTTTTTGTTTTTCGATGAAGACCTAATCAGCTTGGGGGACCAAGCTGGCTTTTTTTTGTTTTTCGATGAAGACCTAATCAGCTTGGGGGACCAAGCTGGCTTTTTTTTGTTTTTCGATGAAGACCTAATCAGCTTGGGGGACCAAGCTGGCTTTTTTTTGTTTTTCGATGAAGACCTAATCAGCTTGGGGGACCAAGCTGGCTTTTTTTTGTTTTTCGATGAAGACCTAATCAGCTTGGGGGACCAAGCTGGCTTTTTTTTGTTTTTCGATGAAGACCTAATCAGCTTGGGGGACCAAGCTGGCTTTTTTTTGTTTTTCGATGAAGACCTAATCAGCTTGGGGGACCAAGCTGGCTTTTTTTTGTTTTTCGATGAAGACCTAATCAGCTTGGGGGACCAGACCTAATCAGCTTGGGGGACCAAGCTGGCTTTTTTTTGTTTTTCGATGAAGACCTAATCAGCTTGGGGGACCAAGCTGGCTTTTTTTTGTTTTTCGATGAAGACCTAATCAGCTTGGGGGACCAAGCTGGCTTTTTTTTGTTTTTCGATGAAGACCTAATCAGCTTGGGGGACCAAGCTGGCTTTTTTTGTTTTTCGATGAAGACCTAATCAGCTTGGGGGACCAAGCTGGCTTTTTTTTGTTTTTCGATGAAGTCCCAATCAGCTTGGGGGACCAAGCTGGCTTTTTTTTGTTTTTCGATGAAGACCTAATCAGCTTGGGGGACCAAGCTGGCTTTTTTTTGTTTTTCGATGAAGTCCCAATCAGCTTGGGGGACCAAGCTGGCTTTTTTTTGTTTTTCGATGAAGACCTAATCAGCTTGGGGGACCAAGCTGGCTTTTTTTGTTTTTCGATGAAGACCTAATCAGCTTGGGGGACCAAGCTGGCTTTTTTTTGTTTTTCGATGAAGACCTAATCAGCTTGGGGGACCAAGCTGGCTTTTTTTTGTTTTTCGATGAAGTCCCAATCAGCTTGGGGGACCAAGCTGGCTTTTTTTTGTTTTTCGATGAAGACCTAATCAGCTTGGGGGACCAAGCTGGCTTTTTTTTGTTTTTCGATGAAGTCCCAATCAGCTTGGGGGACCAAGCTGGCTTTTTTTTGTTTTTCGATGAAGACCTAATCAGCTTGGGGGACCAAGCTGGCTTTTTTTTGTTTTTCGATGAAGACCTAATCAGCTTGGGGGACCAAGCTGGCTTTTTTTTGTTTTTCGATGAAGACCTAATCAGCTTGGGGGACCAAGCTGGCTTTTTTTTGTTTTTCGATGAAGACCTAATCAGCTTGGGGGACCAAGCTGGCTTTTTTTTGTTTTTCGATGAAGACCTAATCAGCTTGGGGGACCAAGCTGGCTTTTTTTTGTTTTTCGATGAAGACCTAATCAGCTTGGGGGACCAAGCTGGCTTTTTTTTGTTTTTCGATGAAGTCCCAATCAGCTTGGGGGACCAAGCTGGCTTTTTTTTGTTTTTCGATGAAGACCTAATCAGCTTGGGGGACCAAGCTGGCTTTTTTTTGTTTTTCGATGAAGTCCCAATCAGCTTGGGGGACCAAGCTGGCTTTTTTTGTTTTTCGATGAAGACCTAATCAGCTTGGGGGACCAAGCTGGCTTTTTTTTGTTTTTCGATGAAGTCCCAATCAGCTTGGGGGACCAAGCTGGCTTTTTTTTGTTTTTCGATGAAGTCCCAATCAGCTTGGGGGACCAAGCTGGCTTTTTTTTGTTTTTCGATGAAGTCCCAATCAGCTTGGGGGACCAAGCTGGCTTTTTTTTGTTTTTCGATGAAGTCCCAATCAGCTTGGGGGACCAAGCTGGCTTTTTTTTGTTTTTCGATGAAGTCCCAATCAGCTTGGGGGACCAAGCTGGCTTTTTTTTGTTTTTCGATGAAGACCTAATCAGCTTGGGGGACCAAGCTGGCTTTTTTTTGTTTTTCGATGAAGTCCCAATCAGCTTGGGGGACCAAGCTGGCTTTTTTTTGTTTTTCGATGAAGACCTAATCAGCTTGGGGGACCAAGCTGGCTTTTGTTTGTTTTTCGATGAAGACCTAATCAGCTTGGGGGACCAAGCTGGCTTTTTTTTGTTTTTCGATGAAGACCTAATCAGCTTGGGGGACCAAGCTGGCTTTTGTTTGTTTTTCGATGAAGACCTAATCAGCTTGGGGGACCAAGCTGGCTTTTTTTTGTTTTTCGATGAAGACCTAATCAGCTTGGGGGACCAAGCTGGCTTTTTTTTGTTTTTCGATGAAGACCTAATCAGCTTGGGGGACCAAGCTGGCTTTTTTTTGTTTTTCGATGAAGTCCCAATCAGCTTGGGGGACCAAGCTGGCTTTTTTTTGTTTTTCGATGAAGACCTAATCAGCTTGGATTAATATATTGCATAAAAGATTTTTTGATTTTTTTCTTCAACAGAAGTTTTTATGCTTAAAGAAGTGTAATTTGTAAAGTTTTTTAAATGAAAAATGACAAATTTTGGGTTTCATCTAAAACTGTATTAGCTGATCTTCAATTAATTGCAACTTGGGTTTTTATTTATTTAAAATTAGATTTTGCGTACGGTATCGATCAAAAACGTTTTTGCATTATTGTTAATAATACCGATTTTCTATTTATTATACTGTAAGGAATTTACAAAGTTTTTTTGCATGTTTTATTACATTTGTTTTATGTGATTACTGTAATTAAATATTCCCTAAAAATAATCGTTTTCTCCTTTTTTAAGTTTGTGCAGCATTTAACAATTTAATGCAATTATTTTTCGGATCAAATTTGACAAAAAAATTACAAAAATATAACTTTATACTGAAAAAAGCTTGGAGATAAAATAATTATTTTATCTCCGGTGCCGGATTCAATATATTTTTGGCATGTTATAAAACAAAATTTCTTTCTTTTGAATTCGCTTGAATTTCTTATGTTTTCTTAAATTAAAAGATCCCTATACCTCCATTTTCGACGAAAGAGTTTTATGCAAATTTGGGATCTGT
The DNA here is from genome assembly GCA_024447195.1 of Panagrolaimus sp. LJ2414. NCBI lineage: Eukaryota > Metazoa > Nematoda > Chromadorea > Rhabditida > Panagrolaimidae > Panagrolaimus > Panagrolaimus sp. LJ2414. The sequence goes on along the minus strand of JAMRXY010000050.1, from coordinate 1,785,426 downwards.
TTTTTATGCTGTAACATACAACAGCTTAAGTAGTCATCCCACTCAGACAATAGTTTCTTCCATTACGCGACTTTATGTCATTATCTTTGAAAAAATATGCAACCTTGTACTTTTGACTGAACTCAAAATTGTATTTCTTTTCTTTTTTTTGATTTTTTCGTTGGTTTTTTAACCTTTAAAGTTTAAGGTGTAATTTCGATTCAATGCCCTTTTTTAAAAGTGGCATTTGAATAAATTTTGGAACGCTTTGTTGTTTATTGCAACAAAGCAAATATTTCTTTTTTCTTTAACAATTTAATAGTAATTTTATAAAACCCCAACTTTCTAATTAGAATAATGATCGACCAAAAGTAATTTCCGTAATCATTTGTTACAAAGCAATACAGTATTTGAGTTATTGATTAAAAAAAACTATAAAGCTTTTTTGCAAAAACAGAAGAAGAGAAAGCTTTTAAATATGTGTTTTTACATTTGCTTTGTTTTCTGATGATACAGCAAGTTTTGCAACTTTTTTAAAAGCATTTGTTGCAACGAGATATGCAATAAATTTGAAAAAAAAAACATCAAACACTGGTTTAAAAATTTTTGCATTTACTACAGTATACAAAAATTAAGACAACAGCAAATGCATTAGATTTTAAATTTCAAGGTAATCAAACCAAAATGAAATAAACAAAAGGAAAGAAAAGAGCAAATTAATAAATGCAGCGTCAACTATCGATTTTTTAATATCGTAGTGATCCTGATTTATTACAGTACACAAATCAAAAACAAACAAACAAAGAAAACTGTTAAATTTTTTTATTATTTATTTGCCTTGCTTTTAAAGCAAAGCGACCCGAAATGCGATCACTTTAAGGGAATATGAAATTACAATTTGTCTTACAGTAATCATTCAAAAACAAGTGAATAACGTTATTACCAAAGCTTTTTTCATCATTTTTTGCCTTGCTTTAAAAGCATGGCACTCCAAAATTTATTTAAATTCACCACAGATTTTGTCCGGGCGCCGAATTTTTACCTCAAACTTATTGGGTAATTAAACCAAAGAAATCGTAGTATTTAAAATAATTATTCCAAACCAAAAATGCATCAAAAACAAGGTGCACAATTTTTCTTTCATCAGTTAGAGACACAAAGAAGAAGAAAAAAAAGACCCCTCTCTTCTGTTTAAAAAAATGCTGCTCTGAAAAAAGACAACTTTCTCCCCTTAAAAAAAAAGGTGCCTTATTGTTGATTGATGCAAATAAAACATTACATATTATTTTGATATTTTTGTTTTTTCCTTTCTCCATTAAATATTTATCTATTTTCAATTTTAAATTGTAACCCTATTTTATTAATTTTTCAACCTTGCATGTTCAAAAAAGTGGACATCTTCCCGAAAAGTGCAAAATTGTTGTTTATGCAAATACAAGGTATTCAAATTCCAAAAATATGTTTTATACATTTCTGGTATTCCCAGAAACGAATTAAACCCAATGCCGAAGCTTCAGCAGTTTAGGTTTTAACCATTTTACGCTGTAACATACAACACTTAGACAATTGTGATATCCCATTACGCGACTTTATGAGCTTATCTTAGACCTAAGGCTTTATCTCAGACATTATCTTAGACATTATCTAAGACATTATTTCAGACATTATCTTTGCCCTAACATAAAATTATCTACAACTTTAACAGGCATTGAAATAGGACCTTTTTCCGGCCATGACAAATCTATGAGGTAAATTTATGCAAATTTGATGTGAGCAAGTAAAACAAGCTATTTGGAACCTCTACCCAACATGAAATTATCTGCAACATTATTGGGCATTGAAATAAGACCATTTTTCGGTTCTACTGCAGCTTTAATTGTTACAAGGTCAAAAGGCAAAAAAATACATCAAAAAATAGATGAAAAATTTTGTTCTACAGTAATTTTTTAGCACCACTGGGGGGAAAATGAACAATTAAATTATACTTTTGGAATGCCCGTGGGCAGGTTAACAATTGTTACAAGGTCAAAAACTTGTAACTCTTTCCCAACAGTTTCGTTACTGCCGATTGAAGGCAAAAAATGCATCAAAAAATTGAAAATTTGAAAAATTTTCAATGAAAAATTTTGTTCTACAGTAATTTTTTAGCACCACTGGGGGGAAAATGAACAATTAAATTATACTTTTTGGAATGCCCATGGGATGCTTATTAATAGTTACAAGGTCAAAAACCTGTATCTATTCTACACCAGTTTTTGGACAGGCGATTGAAGCAAAAAAATGAACGAAAAAAATGAAAGTTCACAAACTTTTCAATGTACATTTTGAGTACTGTAATTTTGAAGCCCTGAGGGGGAAATGAACTAATAACTTATATTTTTGCAATCTCCTTGGGTAACTTAGTTTGATGCCCGTAGATAATTAAATTATTTGCTTATCTTGTTCCTAAATAGGAACAAGGCTTTAAATAATAGTTTTATGACAACAGTGTTATAAAGCTATTATTAAGCAAGTAAATGGGTACATGCAAAAGCAAATGGCTTTGTTTCTGATAAGATAGAAGCAACTGCTACAGTAAATTTTGGAAATTAAAATATATCGTCATGTTGATGATATTCAATTTTTTTTAAAATAGAAATGTTGCTTCTATTTCGAATTTATTAAAGCCATTTAATCATTCATGACCCAATTACAGTATACCAAAAAGATAACTAAATTAATTAAATAATATTGCATTTTTTTATTTATTTTGTTATTTATTTTTGTCTTGCTATAAAAGCTAGACGTGCCAAAATTTATTGAAATTGCAAAATGGGCTTTTGTGCCCAGCCGGGCAAATTTAATATTTACCTCAAATTTGGTAATTAAAAAGAAGACAAGTGGTGCCAAAAACAATTTAAATGACAATTTGAACCAAATTACACCATCTGTGATGTTATTAATTGACTGCAAAAAATATATAATGTTTTCAAAACAAGTCACATTTTTTAACGCTTAAATTTGTGCATGTCAAACCAAATCAGTTTTTCAAAAAAGAAAGATCAATATTTTTCATTGCTTCCTCAGTCTCAAAGAAAAAAAAATGAGAACCTCTTCTTTTGTGGTGCACATTTAGGCTTGAATAATTATTTATAACTCCACTTTTTCTTTATCGATAAAATTGATTCACATTTGCGATTTTTGGGATACTGTAGTTTACCTATTTACCAAAAACTGATAAAATACAAGTTTTTTGGTAAGATCAAAAGTTGCTGCATTCTTTCATTGTGGCGTAGGATAAAAGCTTAATTCTCTCGACGGTCAACGGGTACGACAATTGGGGTGTTTTCTTAAAAGTGCGACGGTCAAAATGCTTTAGATATATGCCTTTGAAAAAACCTCCAAAATTTTACCATTATTTTAATGGTTGATGAGACAAAATGGTTTATTTTCTCAAAGATTCGTAATAAAAAATGAAGTTTTTTGAAAAGAAAAAGCAGTTTTTGCTATTGTTTCGATCAAGATTAAATTAAGTAAATTACTTGACCTTGGATAAATTCTTTGTAATTTCTAAAATTTAATGAACCCAACACATTCTTTAAAGATTTAAAAGTTCCCAAAATGGGTTTAATTCATTTCTGGGAGTCTCAGGAACGAATTAAACCCAATGCCGAAGCTTCAGCATTTTAGTTTTTATAAATCTAAAATTTGAATTTTGCTACAGTATCGATCTGAAACTTTTATTCAAATTTGAGATTTTAAAGTTCCCAAAATGGATTTAATTCATTTTGATTTAATTTCCCCTGGGGCAAGCTTTTATATTACTCCAAAAAATTTATATCGAAAATTTTCCTTTGAATTTCCAATTTTTGGTGCAATTTTGTTGCTTTTGTCGGCTGGCCGAAAAGCGTTGGAAGAAAGATGGCACTTTCTGGCCTTGAAATAATTCAAAAGCTTGCCCTGGGGATTCCAAAAAGTATTGTTATTTTATTAAATATCCCCTGGGGCAAGTTTATACTGTAATCAAAAATTTACATTGAAAATTCTTCATTGAATTTTCAAGTTTTGGTGCAATTCTGTTGCTTTTGTCGGCTGGCCGAAAAGCGTTGGAAGAAAGATGGCACTTTCTGGCCTTGAAATAATTCAAAAGCTTGCCCTGGGGATTCCAAAAAGTTTTGCTATTTTGTTTATTTAACCCCAGGGCAAGTTTTAAATTCAATCAAAAATTTAAATTGAAAATTTTTCTTTGAATTTTCAATTTTTGGTGCAATTTTGTTGCTTTTGTCGGCTGGCCGAAAAGCGTTGGAAGAAAGATGGCACTTTCTGGCCTTGAAATAATTCAAAAGCTTGCCCTGGGGATTCCAAAAAGTTTTGCTATTTTGTTTATTTAACCCCAGGGCAAGTTTTAAATTCAATCAAAAATTTAAATTGAAAATTTTTCTTTGAATTTTCAATTTTTGGTGCAATTTTGTTGCTTTTGTCGGCTGGCCGCAAACTGTTGGAAGAAAGATGGCACTTTCTGGCCTTGAAATAATTAATAAGCTTGCCCAAGGGATTCCAAAAAGTATTGTTATTTTATTTAATATCCCCTGGGGCAAGTTTATACTGTAATCAAAAATTTACATTGAAAATTCTTCATTGAATTTTCAAGTTTTTGGTGCAATTTTGTTGCTTTTGTCGGCTGGCCGCAAACTGTTGGAAGAAAGATGGCACTTTCTGGCCTTGAAATAATTCAAAAGCTTGCCCTGAGGATTCCAAAAAGTTTTGCTATTTTGCTTATTTTACCCCAGGGCAAGTTTTAAATTCAATCAAAAATTTACATTGAAAATTCTTCATTGAATTTTCAAGTTTTTGGTGCAATTTTGTTGCTTTTGTCGGCTGGCCGCAAACTGTTGGAAGAAAGATGGCACTTTCTGGCCTTGAAATAATTAATAAGCTTGCCCCAGGGATTCCAAAAAGTATTGTTATTTTATTTAATATCCCCTGGGGCAAGTTTATACTGTAATCAAAAATTTACATTGAAAATTCTTCATTGAATTTTCAAGTTTTTGGTGCAATTTTGTTGCTTTTGTCGGCTGGCCGCAAACTGTTGGAAGAAAGATGGCACTTTCTGGCCTTGAAATAATTCAAAAGCTTGCCCTGAGGATTCCAAAAAGTTTTGCTATTTTGCTTATTTTACCCCAGGGCAAGTTTTAAATTCAATCAAAAATTTACATTGAAAATTTTTCTTTGAATTTTCAATTTTTGGTGCAATTTTGTTGCTTTTGGCGGCTGGCCGCAAACTGTTGGAAGAAAGATGGCACTTTCTGGCCTTGAAATAATTCAGAAGCTTGCCCTGGGGATTCCAAAAAGTTTTGCTATTTTGTTTATTTTACCCCAGGGCAAGTTTTTAATTCAATCCAAAATTTACATTGAAAATTCTTCATTGAATTTTCAAGTTTTTGGTGCAATTCTGTTGCTTTTGGCGGCTGGCCGCAAACTGATAGGCCAAAGATGGCACTTTCTGGCCTTGAAATAATTCAAAAGCTTGCCCTGGGGATTCCAAAAAGTTTTGCTATTTTGTTTATTTTACCCCAGGGCAAGTTTTAAATTCAATCAAAAATTTACATTGAAAATTTTTCTTTGAATTTTCAATTTTTGGTGCAATTCTGTTGCTTTTGGCGGCTGGCCGCAAACTGTTGGAAGAAAGATGGCGCTTTCTGGCCTTGAAATAATTAATAAGCTTGCCCCAGGGATTCCAAAAAGTATTGTTATTTTATTTAATATCCCCTGGGGCAAGTTTATACTGTAATCAAAAATTTACATTGAAAATTCTTCATTGAATTTTCAAGTTTTTGGTGCAATTCTGTTGCTTTTGGCGGCTGGCCGCAAACTGATAGGCCAAAGATGGCACTTTCTGGCCTTGAAATAATTCAAAAGCTTGCCCTGGGGATTCCAAAAAGTTTTGCTATTTTGTTTATTTTACCCCAGGGCAAGTTTTAAATTCAATCAAAAATTTACATTGAAAATTTTTCTTTGAATTTTCAATTTTTGGTGCAATTTTGTTGCTTTTGTCGGCTGGCCGCAAACTGTTGGAAGAAAGATGGCGCTTTCTGGCCTTGAAATAATTAATAAGCTTGCCCCAGGGATTCCAAAAAGTATTGTTATTTTATTTAATATCCCCTGGGGCAAGTTTATACTGTAATCAAAAATTTACATTGAAAATTCTTCATTGAATTTTCAAGTTTTTGGTGCAATTTTGTTGCTTTTGTCGGCTGGCCGCAAACTGTTGGAAGAAAGATGGCACTTTCTGGCCTTGAAATAATTCAAAAGCTTGCCCTGGGGATTCCAAAAAGTTTTCTATTTTGTTTATTTAACCCCAGGGCAAGTTTTAAATTCAATCAAAAATTTACATTGAAAATTTTTCTTTGAATTTTCAATTTTTGGTGCAATTCTGTTGCTTTTGGCGGCTGGCCGCAAACTGTTGGAAGAAAGATGGCACTTTCTGGCCTTGAAATAATTCAGAAGCTTGCCCTGGGGATTCCAAAAAGTTTTGCTATTTTGTTTATTTTACCCCAGGGCAAGTTTTTAATTCAATCCAAAATTTACATTGAAAATTCTTCATTGAATTTTCAAGTTTTTGGTGCAATTCTGTTGCTTTTGGCGGCTGGCCGCAAACTGATAGGCCAAAGATGGCACTTTCTGGCCTTGAAATAATTCAAAAGCTTGCCCTGGGGATTCCAAAAAGTTTTGCTATTTTGTTTATTTTACCCCAGGGCAAGTTTTAAATTCAATCAAAAATTTACATTGAAAATTTTTCTTTGAATTTTCAATTTTTGGTGCAATTCTGTTGCTTTTGGCGGCTGGCCGCAAACTGTTGGAAGAAAGATGGCACTTTCTGGCCTTGAAATAATTATTAAGCTTGCCCCAGGGATTCCAAAAAGTTTTGTTTTTTGATTTAATTTCCCCTGGGGCAAGTTTTTAATTCAATCAAAAATTTACATTGAAAATTCTTCATTGAATTTTCAAGTTTTTGGTGCAATTTTGTTGCTTTTGTCGGCTGGCCGAAAAGCGTTGGAAGAAAGATGGCACTTTCTGGCCTTGAAATAATTCAAAAGCTTGCCCCAGGGATTCCAAAAAGTATTGTTATTTTATTTAATATCCCCTGGGGCAAGTTTATACTGTAATCAAAAATTTACATTGAAAATTCTTCATTGAATTTTCAAGTTTTTGGTGCAATTTTGTTGCTTTTGTCGGCTGGCCGCAAACTGTTGGAAGAAAGATGGCACTTTCTGGCCTTGAAATAATTAATAAGCTTGCCCCAGGGATTCCAAAAAGTATTGTTATTTTATTTAATATCCCCTGGGGCAAGTTTTAAATTCAATCAAAAATTTACATTGAAAATTTTTCTTTGAATTTTCAATTTTTGGTGCAATTCTGTTGCTTTTGGTGGCTGTCCGAAAAGTGTTAGAACAAAAATGGCACTTTCTGGCCTTGAAATAATTATTAAGCTTGCCCCAGGGATTCCAAAAAGTATTGTTTTTTGATTTAATATCCCCTGGGGCAAGTTTATACTGTAATCAAAAATTTACATTGAAAACTTTTCTTTGAATTTTCAATTTTTGGTGCAATTCTGTTGCTTTTGGTGGCTGTCCGAATAGTGTTAGAACAAAAATGGCACTTTCTGGCCTTGAAATAATTGTTAAGCTTGCCCCAGGGATTCCAAAAAGTTTTGTTTTTTGATTTAATTTCCCCTGGGGCAAGCTTTTAATTCAATCAAAAATTTACATTGAAAATTTTTCTGTGAATTTTCAATTTTTGGTGCAATTCTGTTGCTTTTGGCGGCTGGTCGCAAACTGATAGGCCAAAGATGGAAACTAAAAGCCTTGAAATAATTCAGAAGCTTGCCCTGGGGATTCCAAAAAGTTTTACTATTTTGTTTTTTTTACCCCTGGGGCAAGTTTATACTGTAATCAAAAATTTACATTGAAAATTCTTCATTGAATTTTCAAGTTTTTGGTGCAATTTTGTTGCTTTTGTCGGCTGGCCGCAAACTGTTGGAAGAAAGATGGCACTTTCTGGCCTTGAAATAATTCAAAAGCTTGCCCTGGGGATTCCAAAAAGTTTTGCTATTTTGTTTATTTAACCCCAGGGCAAGTTTTAAATTCAATCAAAAATTTACATTGAAAATTTTTCTTTGAATTTTCAATTTTTGGTGCAATTCTGTTGCTTTTGGCGGCTGGCCGCAAACTGTTGGAAGAAAGATGGCACTTTCTGGCCTTGAAATAATTCAGAAGCTTGCCCTGGGGATTCCAAAAAGTTTTGCTATTTTGTTTATTTTACCCCAGGGCAAGTTTTTAATTCAATCCAAAATTTACATTGAAAATTCTTCATTGAATTTTCAAGTTTTTGGTGCAATTCTGTTGCTTTTGGCGGCTGGCCGCAAACTGATAGGCCAAAGATGGCACTTTCTGGCCTTGAAATAATTCAAAAGCTTGCCCTGGGGATTCCAAAAAGTTTTGCTATTTTGTTTATTTTACCCCAGGGCAAGTTTTAAATTCAATCAAAAATTTACATTGAAAATTTTTCTTTGAATTTTCAATTTTTGGTGCAATTCTGTTGCTTTTGGCGGCTGGCCGCAAACTGTTGGAAGAAAGATGGCACTTTCTGGCCTTGAAATAATTCAGAAGCTTGCCCTGGGGATTCCAAAAAGTTTTGCTATTTTGTTTATTTTACCCCAGGGCAAGTTTTTAATTCAATCCAAAATTTACATTGAAAATTCTTCATTGAATTTTCAAGTTTTTGGTGCAATTCTGTTGCTTTTGTCGGCTGGCCGCAAACTGTTGGAAGAAAGATGGCACTTTCTGGCCTTGAAATAATTAATAAGCTTGCCCCAGGGATTCCAAAAAGTATTGTTATTTTATTTAATATCCCCTGGGGCAAGTTTATACTGTAATCAAAAATTTACATTGAAAATTCTTCATTGAATTTTCAAGTTTTTGGTGCAATTTTGTTGCTTTTGTCGGCTGGCCGCAAACTGTTGGAAGAAAGATGGCACTTTCTGGCCTTGAAATAATTCAAAAGCTTGCCCTGGGGATTCCAAAAAGTTTTGCTATTTTGTTTATTTAACCCCAGGGCAAGTTTTAAATTCAATCAAAAATTTACATTGAAAATTTTTCTTTGAATTTTCAATTTTTGGTGCAATTCTGTTGCTTTTGGTGGCTGTCCGAAAAGTGTTAGAACAAAAATGGCACTTTCTGGCCTTGAAATAATTATTAAGCTTGCCCCAGGGATTCCAAAAAGTATTGTTTTTTGATTTAATATCCCCTGGGGCAAGTTTATACTGTAATCAAAAATTTACATTGAAAACTTTTCTTTGAATTTTCAATTTTTGGTGCAATTCTGTTGCTTTTGGTGGCTGTCCGAATAGTGTTAGAACAAAAATGGCACTTTCTGGCCTTGAAATAATTGTTAAGCTTGCCCCAGGGATTCCAAAAAGTTTTGTTTTTTGATTTAATTTCCCCTGGGGCAAGCTTTTAATTCAATCAAAAATTTACATTGAAAATTTTTCTGTGAATTTTCAATTTTTGGTGCAATTCTGTTGCTTTTGGCGGCTGGTCGCAAACTGATAGGCCAAAGATGGAAACTAAAAGCCTTGAAATAATTCAGAAGCTTGCCCTGGGGATTCCAAAAAGTTTTACTATTTTGTTTTTTTTACCCCTGGGGCAAGTTTATACTGTAATCAAAAATTTACATTGAAAACTTTTCTTTGAATTTTCAATTTTTGGTGCAATTCTGTTGCTTTTGGTGGCTGTCCGAATAGTGTTAGAACAAAAATGGCACTTTCTGGCCTTGAAATAATTGTTAAGCTTGCCCCAGGGATTCCAAAAAGTTTTGTTTTTTGATTTAATTTCCCCTGGGGCAAGCTTTTAATTCAATCAAAAATTTACATTGAAAATTTTTCTTTGAATTTTCAATTTTTGGTGCAATTCTGTTGCTTTTGGCGGCTGGTCGCAAACTGATAGGCCAAAGATGGAAACTAAAAGCCTTGAAATAATTCAAAAGCTTGCCCTGGGGATTCCAAAAAGTTTTGCTATTTTGTTTATTTAACCCCAGGGCAAGTTTTAAATTCAATCAAAAATTTACATTGAAAATTTTTCTTTGAATTTTCAATTTTTGGTGCAATTCTGTTGCTTTTGGCGGCTGGCCGCAAACTGTTGGAAGAAAGATGGCACTTTCTGGCCTTGAAATAATTCAGAAGCTTGCCCTGGGGATTCCAAAAAGTTTTGCTATTTTGTTTATTTTACCCCAGGGCAAGTTTTTAATTCAATCCAAAATTTACATTGAAAATTCTTCATTGAATTTTCAAGTTTTTGGTGCAATTCTGTTGCTTTTGGCGGCTGGCCGCAAACTGATAGGCCAAAGATGGCACTTTCTGGCCTTGAAATAATTCAAAAGCTTGCCCTGGGGATTCCAAAAAGTTTTGCTATTTTGTTTATTTTACCCCAGGGCAAGTTTTAAATTCAATCAAAAATTTACATTGAAAATTTTTCTTTGAATTTTCAATTTTTGGTGCAATTCTGTTGCTTTTGGCGGCTGGCCGCAAACTGTTGGAAGAAAGATGGCACTTTCTGGCCTTGAAATAATTATTAAGCTTGCCCCAGGGATTCCAAAAAGTTTTGTTTTTTGATTTAATTTCCCCTGGGGCAAGTTTTTAATTCAATCAAAAATTTACATTGAAAATTCTTCATTGAATTTTCAAGTTTTTGGTGCAATTTTGTTGCTTTTGTCGGCTGGCCGAAAAGCGTTGGAAGAAAGATGGCACTTTCTGGCCTTGAAATAATTCAAAAGCTTGCCCCAGGGATTCCAAAAAGTATTGTTATTTTATTTAATATCCCCTGGGGCAAGTTTATACTGTAATCAAAAATTTACATTGAAAATTCTTCATTGAATTTTCAAGTTTTTGGTGCAATTTTGTTGCTTTTGTCGGCTGGCCGCAAACTGTTGGAAGAAAGATGGCACTTTCTGGCCTTGAAATAATTAATAAGCTTGCCCCAGGGATTCCAAAAAGTATTGTTATTTTATTTAATATCCCCTGGGGCAAGTTTTAAATTCAATCAAAAATTTACATTGAAAATTTTTCTTTGAATTTTCAATTTTTGGTGCAATTCTGTTGCTTTTGGTGGCTGTCCGAAAAGTGTTAGAACAAAAATGGCACTTTCTGGCCTTGAAATAATTATTAAGCTTGCCCCAGGGATTCCAAAAAGTATTGTTTTTTGATTTAATATCCCCTGGGGCAAGTTTATACTGTAATCAAAAATTTACATTGAAAATTCTTCATTGAATTTTCAAGTTTTTGGTGCAATTTTGTTGCTTTTGTCGGCTGGCCGCAAACTGTTGGAAGAAAGATGGCACTTTCTGGCCTTGAAATAATTCAAAAGCTTGCCCTGGGGATTCCAAAAAGTTTTGCTATTTTGTTTATTTAACCCCAGGGCAAGTTTTAAATTCAATCAAAAATTTACATTGAAAATTTTTCTTTGAATTTTCAATTTTTGGTGCAATTCTGTTGCTTTTGGCGGCTGGCCGCAAACTGTTGGAAGAAAGATGGCACTTTCTGGCCTTGAAATAATTCAGAAGCTTGCCCTGGGGATTCCAAAAAGTTTTGCTATTTTGTTTATTTTACCCCAGGGCAAGTTTTTAATTCAATCCAAAATTTACATTGAAAATTCTTCATTGAATTTTCAAGTTTTTGGTGCAATTCTGTTGCTTTTGGCGGCTGGCCGCAAACTGATAGGCCAAAGATGGCACTTTCTGGCCTTGAAATAATTCAAAAGCTTGCCCTGGGGATTCCAAAAAGTTTTGCTATTTTGTTTATTTTACCCCAGGGCAAGTTTTAAATTCAATCAAAAATTTACATTGAAAATTTTTCTTTGAATTTTCAATTTTTGGTGCAATTCTGTTGCTTTTGGCGGCTGGCCGCAAACTGTTGGAAGAAAGATGGCACTTTCTGGCCTTGAAATAATTATTAAGCTTGCCCCAGGGATTCCAAAAAGTTTTGTTTTTTGATTTAATTTCCCCTGGGGCAAGTTTTTAATTCAATCAAAAATTTACATTGAAAATTCTTCATTGAATTTTCAAGTTTTTGGTGCAATTTTGTTGCTTTTGTCGGCTGGCCGAAAAGCGTTGGAAGAAAGATGGCACTTTCTGGCCTTGAAATAATTCAAAAGCTTGCCCCAGGGATTCCAAAAAGTATTGTTATTTTATTTAATATCCCCTGGGGCAAGTTTATACTGTAATCAAAAATTTACATTGAAAATTCTTCATTGAATTTTCAAGTTTTTGGTGCAATTTTGTTGCTTTTGTCGGCTGGCCGCAAACTGTTGGAAGAAAGATGGCACTTTCTGGCCTTGAAATAATTAATAAGCTTGCCCCAGGGATTCCAAAAAGTATTGTTATTTTATTTAATATCCCCTGGGGCAAGTTTTAAATTCAATCAAAAATTTACATTGAAAATTTTTCTTTGAATTTTCAATTTTTGGTGCAATTCTGTTGCTTTTGGTGGCTGTCCGAAAAGTGTTAGAACAAAAATGGCACTTTCTGGCCTTGAAATAATTATTAAGCTTGCCCCAGGGATTCCAAAAAGTATTGTTTTTTGATTTAATATCCCCTGGGGCAAGTTTATACTGTAATCAAAAATTTACATTGAAAACTTTTCTTTGAATTTTCAATTTTTGGTGCAATTCTGTTGCTTTTGGTGGCTGTCCGAATAGTGTTAGAACAAAAATGGCACTTTCTGGCCTTGAAATAATTGTTAAGCTTGCCCCAGGGATTCCAAAAAGTTTTGTTTTTTGATTTAATTTCCCCTGGGGCAAGCTTTTAATTCAATCAAAAATTTACATTGAAAATTTTTCTGTGAATTTTCAATTTTTGGTGCAATTCTGTTGCTTTTGGCGGCTGGTCGCAAACTGATAGGCCAAAGATGGAAACTAAAAGCCTTGAAATAATTCAGAAGCTTGCCCTGGGGATTCCAAAAAGTTTTACTATTTTGTTTTTTTTACCCCTGGGGCAAGTTTATACTGTAATCAAAAATTTACATTGAAAATTCTTCATTGAATTTTCAAGTTTTTGGTGCAATTTTGTTGCTTTTGTCGGCTGGCCGCAAACTGTTGGAAGAAAGATGGCACTTTCTGGCCTTGAAATAATTCAAAAGCTTGCCCTGGGGATTCCAAAAAGTTTTGCTATTTTGTTTATTTAACCCCAGGGCAAGTTTTAAATTCAATCAAAAATTTACATTGAAAATTTTTCTTTGAATTTTCAATTTTTGGTGCAATTCTGTTGCTTTTGGCGGCTGGCCGCAAACTGTTGGAAGAAAGATGGCACTTTCTGGCCTTGAAATAATTCAGAAGCTTGCCCTGGGGATTCCAAAAAGTTTTGCTATTTTGTTTATTTTACCCCAGGGCAAGTTTTAAATTCAATCAAAAATTTACATTGAAAATTTTTCTTTGAATTTTCAATTTTTGGTGCAATTCTGTTGCTTTTGGCGGCTGGCCGCAAACTGATAGGCCAAAGATGGCACTTTCTGGCCTTGAAATAATTCAAAAGCTTGCCCTGGGGATTCCAAAAAGTTTTGCTATTTTGTTTATTTTACCCCAGGGCAAGTTTTAAATTCAATCAAAAATTTACATTGAAAATTTTTCTTTGAATTTTCAATTTTTGGTGCAATTCTGTTGCTTTTGGCGGCTGGCCGCAAACTGTTGGAAGAAAGATGGCACTTTCTGGCCTTGAAATAATTCAGAAGCTTGCCCTGGGGATTCCAAAAAGTTTTGCTATTTTGTTTATTTTACCCCAGGGCAAGTTTTTAATTCAATCCAAAATTTACATTGAAAATTCTTCATTGAATTTTCAAGTTTTTGGTGCAATTCTGTTGCTTTTGGCGGCTGGCCGCAAACTGATAGGCCAAAGATGGCACTTTCTGGCCTTGAAATAATTCAAAAGCTTGCCCTGGGGATTCCAAAAAGTTTTGCTATTTTGTTTATTTTACCCCAGGGCAAGTTTTAAATTCAATCAAAAATTTACATTGAAAATTTTTCTTTGAATTTTCAATTTTTGGTGCAATTCTGTTGCTTTTGGCGGCTGGCCGCAAACTGTTGGAAGAAAGATGGCACTTTCTGGCCTTGAAATAATTCAGAAGCTTGCCCTGGGGATTCCAAAAAGTTTTGCTATTTTGTTTATTTTACCCCAGGGCAAGTTTTTAATTCAATCCAAAATTTACATTGAAAATTCTTCATTGAATTTTCAAGTTTTTGGTGCAATTCTGTTGCTTTTGTCGGCTGGCCGCAAACTGTTGGAAGAAAGATGGCACTTTCTGGCCTTGAAATAATTAATAAGCTTGCCCCAGGGATTCCAAAAAGTATTGTTATTTTATTTAATATCCCCTGGGGCAAGTTTATACTGTAATCAAAAATTTACATTGAAAATTCTTCATTGAATTTTCAAGTTTTTGGTGCAATTTTGTTGCTTTTGTCGGCTGGCCGCAAACTGTTGGAAGAAAGATGGCACTTTCTGGCCTTGAAATAATTCAAAAGCTTGCCCTGGGGATTCCAAAAAGTTTTGCTATTTTGTTTATTTAACCCCAGGGCAAGTTTTAAATTCAATCAAAAATTTACATTGAAAATTTTTCTTTGAATTTTCAATTTTTGGTGCAATTCTGTTGCTTTTGGTGGCTGTCCGAAAAGTGTTAGAACAAAAATGGCACTTTCTGGCCTTGAAATAATTATTAAGCTTGCCCCAGGGATTCCAAAAAGTATTGTTTTTTGATTTAATATCCCCTGGGGCAAGTTTATACTGTAATCAAAAATTTACATTGAAAACTTTTCTTTGAATTTTCAATTTTTGGTGCAATTCTGTTGCTTTTGGTGGCTGTCCGAATAGTGTTAGAACAAAAATGGCACTTTCTGGCCTTGAAATAATTGTTAAGCTTGCCCCAGGGATTCCAAAAAGTTTTGTTTTTTGATTTAATTTCCCCTGGGGCAAGCTTTTAATTCAATCAAAAATTTACATTGAAAATTTTTCTGTGAATTTTCAATTTTTGGTGCAATTCTGTTGCTTTTGGCGGCTGGTCGCAAACTGATAGGCCAAAGATGGAAACTAAAAGCCTTGAAATAATTCAGAAGCTTGCCCTGGGGATTCCAAAAAGTTTTACTATTTTGTTTTTTTTACCCCTGGGGCAAGTTTATACTGTAATCAAAAATTTACATTGAAAACTTTTCTTTGAATTTTCAATTTTTGGTGCAATTCTGTTGCTTTTGGTGGCTGTCCGAATAGTGTTAGAACAAAAATGGCACTTTCTGGCCTTGAAATAATTGTTAAGCTTGCCCCAGGGATTCCAAAAAGTTTTGTTTTTTGATTTAATTTCCCCTGGGGCAAGCTTTTAATTCAATCAAAAATTTACATTGAAAATTTTTCTGTGAATTTTCAATTTTTGGTGCAATTCTGTTGCTTTTGGCGGCTGGTCGCAAACTGATAGGCCAAAGATGGAAACTAAAAGCCTTGAAATAATTCAAAAGCTTGCCCTGGGGATTCCAAAAAGTTTTGCTATTTTGTTTATTTAACCCCAGGGCAAGTTTTAAATTCAATCAAAAATTTACATTGAAAATTTTTCTTTGAATTTTCAATTTTTGGTGCAATTCTGTTGCTTTTGGCGGCTGGCCGCAAACTGTTGGAAGAAAGATGGCACTTTCTGGCCTTGAAATAATTCAGAAGCTTGCCCTGGGGATTCCAAAAAGTTTTGCTATTTTGTTTATTTTACCCCAGGGCAAGTTTTTAATTCAATCCAAAATTTACATTGAAAATTCTTCATTGAATTTTCAAGTTTTTGGTGCAATTCTGTTGCTTTTGGCGGCTGGCCGCAAACTGATAGGCCAAAGATGGCACTTTCTGGCCTTGAAATAATTCAAAAGCTTGCCCTGGGGATTCCAAAAAGTTTTGCTATTTTGTTTATTTTACCCCAGGGCAAGTTTTAAATTCAATCAAAAATTTACATTGAAAATTTTTCTTTGAATTTTCAATTTTTGGTGCAATTCTGTTGCTTTTGGCGGCTGGCCGCAAACTGTTGGAAGAAAGATGGCACTTTCTGGCCTTGAAATAATTATTAAGCTTGCCCCAGGGATTCCAAAAAGTTTTGTTTTTTGATTTAATTTCCCCTGGGGCAAGTTTTTAATTCAATCAAAAATTTACATTGAAAATTCTTCATTGAATTTTCAAGTTTTTGGTGCAATTTTGTTGCTTTTGTCGGCTGGCCGAAAAGCGTTGGAAGAAAGATGGCACTTTCTGGCCTTGAAATAATTCAAAAGCTTGCCCCAGGGATTCCAAAAAGTATTGTTATTTTATTTAATATCCCCTGGGGCAAGTTTATACTGTAATCAAAAATTTACATTGAAAATTCTTCATTGAATTTTCAAGTTTTTGGTGCAATTTTGTTGCTTTTGTCGGCTGGCCGCAAACTGTTGGAAGAAAGATGGCACTTTCTGGCCTTGAAATAATTAATAAGCTTGCCCCAGGGATTCCAAAAAGTATTGTTATTTTATTTAATATCCCCTGGGGCAAGTTTTAAATTCAATCAAAAATTTACATTGAAAATTTTTCTTTGAATTTTCAATTTTTGGTGCAATTCTGTTGCTTTTGGTGGCTGTCCGAAAAGTGTTAGAACAAAAATGGCACTTTCTGGCCTTGAAATAATTATTAAGCTTGCCCCAGGGATTCCAAAAAGTATTGTTTTTTGATTTAATATCCCCTGGGGCAAGTTTATACTGTAATCAAAAATTTACATTGAAAACTTTTCTTTGAATTTTCAATTTTTGGTGCAATTCTGTTGCTTTTGGTGGCTGTCCGAATAGTGTTAGAACAAAAATGGCACTTTCTGGCCTTGAAATAATTGTTAAGCTTGCCCCAGGGATTCCAAAAAGTTTTGTTTTTTGATTTAATTTCCCCTGGGGCAAGCTTTTAATTCAATCAAAAATTTACATTGAAAATTTTTCTGTGAATTTTCAATTTTTGGTGCAATTCTGTTGCTTTTGGCGGCTGGTCGCAAACTGATAGGCCAAAGATGGAAACTAAAAGCCTTGAAATAATTCAGAAGCTTGCCCTGGGGATTCCAAAAAGTTTTACTATTTTGTTTTTTTTACCCCTGGGGCAAGTTTATACTGTAATCAAAAATTTACATTGAAAATTCTTCATTGAATTTTCAAGTTTTTGGTGCAATTTTGTTGCTTTTGTCGGCTGGCCGCAAACTGTTGGAAGAAAGATGGCACTTTCTGGCCTTGAAATAATTCAAAAGCTTGCCCTGGGGATTCCAAAAAGTTTTGCTATTTTGTTTATTTAACCCCAGGGCAAGTTTTAAATTCAATCAAAAATTTACATTGAAAATTTTTCTTTGAATTTTCAATTTTTGGTGCAATTCTGTTGCTTTTGGCGGCTGGCCGCAAACTGTTGGAAGAAAGATGGCACTTTCTGGCCTTGAAATAATTCAGAAGCTTGCCCTGGGGATTCCAAAAAGTTTTGCTATTTTGTTTATTTTACCCCAGGGCAAGTTTTTAATTCAATCCAAAATTTACATTGAAAATTCTTCATTGAATTTTCAAGTTTTTGGTGCAATTCTGTTGCTTTTGGCGGCTGGCCGCAAACTGATAGGCCAAAGATGGCACTTTCTGGCCTTGAAATAATTCAAAAGCTTGCCCTGGGGATTCCAAAAAGTTTTGCTATTTTGTTTATTTTACCCCAGGGCAAGTTTTAAATTCAATCAAAAATTTACATTGAAAATTTTTCTTTGAATTTTCAATTTTTGGTGCAATTCTGTTGCTTTTGGCGGCTGGCCGCAAACTGTTGGAAGAAAGATGGCACTTTCTGGCCTTGAAATAATTCAGAAGCTTGCCCTGGGGATTCCAAAAAGTTTTGCTATTTTGTTTATTTTACCCCAGGGCAAGTTTTTAATTCAATCCAAAATTTACATTGAAAATTCTTCATTGAATTTTCAAGTTTTTGGTGCAATTCTGTTGCTTTTGTCGGCTGGCCGCAAACTGTTGGAAGAAAGATGGCACTTTCTGGCCTTGAAATAATTAATAAGCTTGCCCCAGGGATTCCAAAAAGTATTGTTATTTTATTTAATATCCCCTGGGGCAAGTTTATACTGTAATCAAAAATTTACATTGAAAATTCTTCATTGAATTTTCAAGTTTTTGGTGCAATTTTGTTGCTTTTGTCGGCTGGCCGCAAACTGTTGGAAGAAAGATGGCACTTTCTGGCCTTGAAATAATTCAAAAGCTTGCCCTGGGGATTCCAAAAAGTTTTGCTATTTTGTTTATTTAACCCCAGGGCAAGTTTTAAATTCAATCAAAAATTTACATTGAAAATTTTTCTTTGAATTTTCAATTTTTGGTGCAATTCTGTTGCTTTTGGTGGCTGTCCGAAAAGTGTTAGAACAAAAATGGCACTTTCTGGCCTTGAAATAATTATTAAGCTTGCCCCAGGGATTCCAAAAAGTATTGTTTTTTGATTTAATATCCCCTGGGGCAAGTTTATACTGTAATCAAAAATTTACATTGAAAACTTTTCTTTGAATTTTCAATTTTTGGTGCAATTCTGTTGCTTTTGGTGGCTGTCCGAATAGTGTTAGAACAAAAATGGCACTTTCTGGCCTTGAAATAATTGTTAAGCTTGCCCCAGGGATTCCAAAAAGTTTTGTTTTTTGATTTAATTTCCCCTGGGGCAAGCTTTTAATTCAATCAAAAATTTACATTGAAAATTTTTCTGTGAATTTTCAATTTTTGGTGCAATTCTGTTGCTTTTGGCGGCTGGTCGCAAACTGATAGGCCAAAGATGGAAACTAAAAGCCTTGAAATAATTCAGAAGCTTGCCCTGGGGATTCCAAAAAGTTTTACTATTTTGTTTTTTTTACCCCTGGGGCAAGTTTATACTGTAATCAAAAATTTACATTGAAAACTTTTCTTTGAATTTTCAATTTTTGGTGCAATTCTGTTGCTTTTGGTGGCTGTCCGAATAGTGTTAGAACAAAAATGGCACTTTCTGGCCTTGAAATAATTGTTAAGCTTGCCCCAGGGATTCCAAAAAGTTTTGTTTTTTGATTTAATTTCCCCTGGGGCAAGCTTTTAATTCAATCAAAAATTTACATTGAAAATTTTTCTGTGAATTTTCAATTTTTGGTGCAATTCTGTTGCTTTTGGCGGCTGGTCGCAAACTGATAGGCCAAAGATGGAAACTAAAAGCCTTGAAATAATTCAGAAGCTTGCCCTGGGGATTCCAAAAAGTTTTACTATTTTGTTTTTTTTACCCCAGGGCAAGTTTTAAATTGAATCCAAAATTTACATTGAAAATTCTTCATTGAATTTTCAAGTTTTTGGTGCAATTCTGTTGCTTTTGGTGGCTGTCCGAATAGTGTTAGAACATAAATGGCACTTTCTGGCCTTGAAATAATTATTAAGCTTGCCCTGAGGATTCCAAAAAGTATTGTTTTTTGATTTAATATCCCCTGGGGCAAGTTTTTAATTCAATCAAAAATTTACATTGAAAATTTTTCTTTGAATTTTCAATTTTTGGTGCAATTCTGTTGCTTTTGGTGGCTGTCCGAATAGTGTTAGAACAAAAATGGCACTTTCTGGCCTTGAAATAATTATTAAGCTTGCCCCAGGGATTCCAAAAAGTTTTGTTTTTTGATTTAATTTCCCCTGGGGCAAGTTTTTAATTCAATCAAAAATTTACATTGAAAATTCTTCATTGAATTTTCAAGTTTTTGGTGCAATTTTGTTGCTTTTGTCGGCTGGCCGAAAAGCGTTGGAAGAAAGATGGCACTTTCTGGCCTTGAAATAATTCAAAAGCTTGCCCCAGGGATTCCAAAAAGTATTGTTATTTTATTTAATATCCCCTGGGGCAAGTTTATACTGTAATCAAAAATTTACATTGAAAATTCTTCATTGAATTTTCAAGTTTTTGGTGCAATTTTGTTGCTTTTGTCGGCTGGCCGCAAACTGTTGGAAGAAAGATGGCACTTTCTGGCCTTGAAATAATTCAAAAGCTTGCCCTGGGGATTCCAAAAAGTTTTGCTATTTTGTTTATTTAACCCCAGGGCAAGTTTTAAATTCAATCAAAAATTTACATTGAAAATTTTTCTTTGAATTTTCAATTTTTGGTGCAATTCTGTTGCTTTTGGTGGCTGTCCGAATAGTGTTAGAACAAAAATGGCACTTTCTGGCCTTGAAATAATTATTAAGCTTGCCCCAGGGATTCCAAAAAGTTTTGTTTTTTGATTTAATTTCCCCTGGGGCAAGTTTTTAATTCAATCAAAAATTTACATTGAAAATTCTTCATTGAATTTTCAAGTTTTTGGTGCAATTTTGTTGCTTTTGTCGGCTGTCCGAAAAGTGTTAGAACATAAATGGCACTTTCTGGCCTTTATGTAATTATAAAGCTTGCCCTGAGGATTCCAAAAAGTATTGTTATTTTATTTAATATCCCCTGGGGCAAGTTTATACTGTAATCAAAAATTTACATTGAAAATTTTTCTTTGAATTTTCAAGTTTTTGGTGCAATTTTGTTGCTTTTGTCGGCTGGCCGCAAACTGTTGGAAGAAAGATGGCACTTTCTGGCCTTGAAATAATTCAGAAGCTTGCCCTGGGGATTCCAAAAAGTTTTGCTATTTTGTTTATTTAACCCCAGGGCAAGTTTTAAATTCAATCAAAAATTTACATTGAAAATTTTTCTTTGAATTTTCAATTTTTGGTGCAATTCTGTTGCTTTTGGTGGCTGGCCGCAAACTGTTGGAAGAAAGATGGCACTTTCTGGCCTTGAAATAATTCAGAAGCTTGCCCTGGGGATTCCAAAAAGTTTTACTATTTTGTTTTTTTTACGTATTAGAACATACCAAAAATATATTCAACCCATTTTCAGAACTTAAGAATCTAAAATTTGCATAAAAGTTTCAGATCGCATTTTTCCTGGACATTATGATACAAAAATAAAAAAATTAAAGAATAATGAACTTTATTAAACTCACAGATTTCAAATATGGGGGCCTTTATATCTGTGAGATCAAGCAATTTTGAAAACGAAGCCCTCAGGGCTTTAAAATTACTGTACTCAAAATGTACATTGAAAATTTTGTGAACTTTCATTTTAAAAAAAAGAAGAAGAAAATGAAAGTTGAAAAAGAATGTAAAAATGGGAATAAAAAAAGAAAAGAGAAAAGTCGTTGTTGCAAAAAATAAAAGTAAAAATGGTTGCAATAAATTTTAAAATTTCAAAAAAAAGATAAATAAAAAGATATTATTAATATCATCATTAACAGCAAGAAATATTTTATGTCATTAAAAGAATGCCCTCTTTTTTGAAGGAGACAGATTTGTAGGCAATATATTAATTATTACCTCAAAAAAGTCTGAATTAATTTTTTCGAAATGTAGATACAGTAGTTTAACTATTATATTACATGAAAGATTTTTTGATTTTTTTGTTCAACAGAAATTTTTATGTTAAAAGGAGAATAGCGACAAATTGTGAAAATCTTATCCAAGTTGAATTTTCACCATTTTACGCTGTAACATACAACACTTAGACAATTGTGATATCCCATTACGCGACTTTATGAGCTTATCTTAGACCTAAGGCTTTATCTAAGACATTATCTAAGACATTATTTCAGACATTATCCAGGCCCTAACAAAAAATTATCAACAACTTTCTCAAGTACTGAAATAGAACCTTTTTTCTGCCCTGACAAATCTGTGAGATAAATTTATGAAAATTTGATGGGTCACCAGTTTCGAGCCATCCGATTTTATTAATAATAATAATAATAAATTTATTCATGCCCAAACGCATGATGCATTAATAATAAACAAACAATAAAATAAAATTACGAACACAAGATAAATAAAACAAGATAAATTAAATAAATGAACAACTCAAACTAAAACTAACAATTTACAAAAGGAAAAAAGAAAAAACAACAAAAATGTGAGTGAAAGTAAATTAAATTAAATTACAATATACAAGTTTTAAGTGATAGTAGTAGCTTTCTTTTAAGTATTATTAGAGTTTTAATGCCTGGAGATTTTTCTTAAAGGATTTCGAACAGGTATACTGTAGGTTTCTGGGAAGTTTTATATATTTTGAAATGGCCCGGTAGGAAAAGAAATTTCTCTTGATTGATTTGAGGGCCTTTGGAAGGACAAGTTTTTGTTGTGACCCACGCGTTTTAGACGATCTAAGAGTAATGTTAAGTTTAAAGTTAACATTACCGTTTAAAAAGTCATTTAAAAAGCATAGGTCATACTTATTTCGACGGGATTCAAGCGACTCTAGACCGAGCATCTCAAGTTTTTCTTCATATGGGGCATTAAAATGGGGTTTAAGTTCCTTGGAACGCAGAAAAATTAATTTAAGAGCGACTCTTTGAACTTTTTCAAGTTTGTCAATGAGCTTAACTTTAGTAGGGTTAAAAACGGGGGTGGCAAACTCAACTAAGGGACGAACATATGTATGATACATATGAACGAGGAGCTTCGTTGAGGTTGATTTAAGCGCTTTAAAGAGGATAAAAAGACGACCCAAAGCATTTTTGGAAATTTTTGAAATATGGGTATCCCAATTAAGATTATTAGAAACGTTTAATCCCAAATCCCTAATGCAACTTTGGTTATTGGGGATTTTAAATCCATCATAGAAATACGAATACTTGGGATTACTATTAGGTAAGCAATGTAAAACATTGCATTTGCTAATAGCAATCTCAAGTTGGTTTTCTTTGGACCATGCTTCAAGCTTTATTAAGAATTTTTGAAGTGGGGAGTCAGCAGCAGAAAGAACAGAAGAAATTGCTTTAAGGTCATCTGCAAAAAGCATGTTAATGACTTCGGGGGTTGCGCAATGAGAGATCAAATCTGCGATAAAGAAAAGAAAGAGTACAGGCCCAATTTTGGATCCTTGAGGTACACCAGAGTTGATGTCGCATTCTTCAGATAAAGATTCCCCAACCTTAACTCTAAACTTCCTATTGGTTAGAAACGCTTTAATCCATGAAATTATAGAATTTGGGACATTCGCTCTTTTGAGCTTTGCAAAGAGGATAGGGTGGGACATTCTGTCGAATGCTTTTTTGACATCAAAGTAGATGATATCACAAGCTATTCCCTTTTCTGCCCACATGGTTATGATGTCGAAAGTTTCGAGTAACTGTGTGGTTACCGATTTGGATTTTGTAAAACCATGTTGACAGGAAGGGATTAGCTTGTGTTCAGTAAAAAAGTTATTTAAAAAATTTACAACAATTTTTTGGGGTATCATGGATAGGGAGCAGTTAAGAGAAATGGGGCGATAGTTTGCGGCAAAATGTTTCTCTCCCTTTTTAAAGATTGGTATGACAGTTGCCTTCTTCCAAAAAGAAGGAACTTGTCCTTTAAAAAAGGAGAGATTGATAATTTTGGTGATAGGTTTATACAAGGTAAAAGCGCATTTCTTTAAGATAATATACGGTATTCCGTCAGGGGAGGTGTTGCATTTAGGTTTAAGCTTTCTTAGAATATCGTGAACTTGGGATGCCTGCAAAAATGGTAAATTATTATCTCTTATAGGATCGGAATCCATAGAGATAACAGGTTTTTCATTTTGGAAATAAGTTAAAAAGTTTGCTGCGAAAACAGTTGTTTTATCAGATTCCGAAAAAATTGTGTGGGTATCAGTTTTAAGCGCCGGGATATGAGTGTCGGGTTTTAAAAGTTTACCCAAATGGGAAAACATACCTTTCATCCCATATTTCTGAATAATTTGTTTTTCCTTTTTTCTACGCGCTTTTAGAGATAAGGTTAAAATTCTTTTGGAAATCAGAGAAATTTTTTTCAGGTTGGGGGAAATCTTGGGGATACTATCTCGATACTTTATCATAGATTTGATCTCTTTAGGAAGTACTTCAGTTGATGAGGGGGTTACGGTATGAACAAAGAGGCTGATTGCGTTGTTAACGACGTTAATAAACTCAGCATAAGCTTGATCTAAGTCCACTACCCCTCTTGTAGCCAAAAACTCCCATTTATATTCGTAAAAGTAAAGATTCATAGAATCATAATCAGCGTTTTTGAAATTCTTAAAAGAAAGGGGAGCTTTAGCAGCAGGCTTATCATCGCATAAGAACGAGAAATTAACCATGTTGTGATCAGATGTTGCAAAGGGAGAGGTTACGGTAAGGTTAGTAATTCGATTAGGTGCAGAAGAAATAACTAAATCAAGAATGTTGTCATTCCTGGTGGGAAGGGTTACGGTATTAGTGAGACTCGAGGAAAAAATAAAATCACAAAAGAGATTCTCTTTTTCATTGGAACCTGTTACAGTATCCCAATTAAGGCCGGGAAGGTTAAAGTCACCCAAAATTAATATATCCGAAGACGTATTAGCTTTGAGGGACGAAAGAGTATCACACAGCTCTCTTACAGTATCCGCTTTTGAGTCAGGGGGAAGATAAACTAAAACTAAAGTGACATAAAAAGAACCCAAAAATATGTCAGCATAGAGATAATCGACATTTTTGATAGGGGGTGCAGTTTTAAGAGTGAAGGGGTATTGTTTAGGTATAAATACGCAAACGCCGCCACCTTTACTCTTCTTATTGCTTTTTCTATCAGCGCGGATAAGGTGAAAGTCGCTATCCCCGAGTAAAAGTGAAGAAGGAGTGGAAGGTTTTAAATATGTTTCAGTGATGCAAAAAATAGATTTAGGGTCAGCTTTAATATATGAAAGCAAAAGGGTTATCTTATTACTTAAACTCCAGGCATTAAATAACTTAAATCTTAAAAGAAAACTACTACTATTACAACCTATACTACATGAATTAAAAAATTTACAAAACAAAGACTCACAAAAATGATTTTTCTTTTGTCCAGCTTCTTCAAAAAGTTCGAGTTGAGGTATTCATTTCTTCTTCAGTTTCAGCATCAACAAATGGTTTGGGTTTGGCTCTTCTGCCATCACGATATCCCAGAGATTCACAAATATCACCAGCATAAATAACAAACTTCTTTTCTGGATATTTAGCTTTGAGTTCTTCGATTGCTTCCCTTTGAGCTGCAATTTTATCACGTTCTTCCTTTCTTTCACTTTCAGTCATAGATCTTCGGATGCGGAGATTAAATCCCCAATATTCTGTATCACCAATGTATTTTGCATAAGCAATTGCTTGTTTTGCTTGTGATGAAGTTTGAAGACGAGCTTTGATGAGCCTAGGCTTAGTTCCATTTCGAGTTCCCATACGAAAGACTTCTTGTACTTTACATTCCACACCCATTTGGTTAAGTAATTCTTTAATATCTTCTTCATCACGATGGTAACGATCAGCAGCAGAGATTTGGTTGGGATGTTCAGGCATATTTGATATAACAATAGAGCGACGACGCTCTTTATCTTCTTCACTTGAATTATCATTATCACGAGTAGTTGGAGTAGTTGATGATGTAGAGACAATGAGCTTTGCAATTGTAGCATCTTTATCACCAATTTTCGTATCTCGATCAGAAATTTTTTCGAGCAAATCAGCAATATATTTATCACGATCAGCGATTGATTTATCACGTTCACCGATTTGAGTATTTCTTTCAGATAAAGCAACATTGAGATCACGAATAATAGAATCTTTTGATTTAATTTCTTCATTCAATTGTTTTGTAATATCCAATATTTCGTTAAGCTTTTGATATAATGCAAGATAATCATTATCATTTCCTTCAGCATCAGCATTAAGCTTCTTTCTTTTAGGCATTATAATAATATCAGAAATAGATAGCAAAAATTGAAAAATAAACTTTTGGCGACGAAAACAAAACGAATGTGTGTTGTTTTTCGAATGTGTGTTGTTTTTCAATATATAGAATTAGAAAAAATGAAAGTTCACAAAAATGTCATTGTACATTTTGAGTACAGTAATTTTAAAGCCCTGAGGGGGAAATGAACTAATAAATAATATTTTTTGGAATCTCCTTGGGTAGCTTAATAATTGTTACAATGTCAAAAACTTGTGACTATTAAGCACCAGTTTCGAGACATCCGATTTTAGGCACAAAATGCATTAGAATAAATGAAATTTTAAAGAATTTTCAACACAAAAATGTTGATCTCACTTTTTTGAGAAACAAGAAAAACGAAAGAAGAACCAAAAAAATTTGTTTCAATCAAAAAAGGTGGGTGGATGTGTTCTTTTTTTATAACTTGTTTGATTTATTTAATAATAAAACACATTTTATTATTATCATCATCCACCTTTTTTTCTTCATTTTTTCCACTTTTCTTTTCTACTTTTTCATATGGTATAAAAAAAGAAGAGGCAATTTTTGGTAAACAAAAAATGTATCATTATTTGGGTAACAAATTATATGTTTTTGACATGGCCAAAAACAACCCAAAAATCAAATAAAATTTGTTGGAACTTGACATTTTGATTATTTAGTTATCTGCTTGTTTGATGCCCGTAGATAATTAAATTATTTGCTTATCATGCTCCTAAATAGGAACAAGGCTTTAAATAATAGTTTTATGATAACAGGGTTATAAAACTATTATTAAGCAAGTAAATGGGTACATGAAAAAGCAAATGGCTTTGTTTCTGATAAGATAGAAGCAACTTCTACAGTAAATTTTGGAAATAAAAAAATATCGTCATGTTGATGATATTCAATTTTGTTTAAAAAAGAAATGTTGCTTCTATTTCTAATTTATCAAAGACATTTAATCATTCTTGACCCAATACAGTATACCAAAAAGACAACTAAATAAATAAAATAAAATTGCAATTTTTAATTCATTTTGTTATTTATTTTTGTCTTGCTATAAAAGCTAGACGTGCCAAAATTCATTGAAATTTGTGTTGTATTTCAGATTTACAGATTTTTCGTTACTTCCATCTTGGCATTTTAGGTTAAAAATGTTGCTGGAGCATATTAATGACCATCAGCAACAAAATGCCAAGATGGAAATGTCCAGAATCAAAAATAATAAATCTGAATTTTTGTACAAAAAGTGTCCAAAAATGTATTTCAGATTTACAGATTTTTTGTCACATCCATCTTAGCATTTTAGGCATACACATTTTAAATTCTATCAATTGAACATGCATATCTATTATTTTAAGGCAGTTTTCTTTTAAGTTGCCTATCTCCCAATTCTCAACAAGTTATTGAGTACATGTATTTTTTGATCCAAAAACTAAAATCTGCATAAATGCAGTTGCAGGTATAAAAACATATAGAAAATGTGCTCAAAAACTTGCTAATCAAATATTTTGAAAATTTTAAATTAAAGCTGTTGTTTTTTTTGAAATATATTCTTTAAATTTTAGTAACAATAATTTTTGGAAAAAACAAATATCATCGTGTCGATGATATTCAAATTTTGTTAAAAAGAACTGTTGCTTTTGTCTTTTATTTTTCAACGCCATTAGCTTCTTCTTGGTTAGAAAATGCTAATGGCGTTGATTCTGATGAGATAGAAGCAAAAGTAACATAAAATTATGGAAAAAATAATTATCATCGTGTCGATGATATTTAAATTTTGTCAATTTTTTAATGTTGCTTCTTTAAAGGAAGCAAAGTTGGGTGATTTTACTGCCGATAGAAAGCAGAAAAATGCATCAAAAATTGAAAGTTCAAAGAACTTCAGTGAAAAATTTTTTTCTAAAGTAATATTTTAGACCACATCCAAGTGTTTATAACCCTCAAAAACACTTTCAAATTTGAATAAAAAACCTGAACTTTATTAAAGGATCAAATCCTAATTTTTGATAACACAAACCTAATCAGCTTGGGGGACCAAGCTGGCTTTTTTTTGTTTTTCGGTGAAGTCCCAATCAGCTTGGGGGACCAAGCTGGCTTTTTTTTGTTTTTCGATGAAGACCTAATCAGCTTGGATTAATATATTGCATAAAAGATTTTTTGATTTTTTTCTTCAACAGAAGTTTTTATGCTTAAAGAAGTGTAATTTGTAAAGTTTTTTAAATGAAAAATGACAAATTTTGGGTTTCATCTAAAACTGTATTAGCTGATCTTCAATTAATTGCAACTTGGGTTTTTATTTATTTAAAATTAGATTTTGCGTACGGTATCGATCAAAAACGTTTTTGCATTATTGTTAATAATACCGATTTTCTATTTATTATACTGTAAGGAATTTACAAAGTTTTTTTGCATGTTTTATTACATTTGTTTTATGTGATTACTGTAATTAAATATTCCCTAAAAATAATCGTTT
Source organism: Panagrolaimus sp. LJ2414 (assembly GCA_024447195.1). NCBI lineage: Eukaryota > Metazoa > Nematoda > Chromadorea > Rhabditida > Panagrolaimidae > Panagrolaimus > Panagrolaimus sp. LJ2414. The sequence goes on along the minus strand of JAMRXY010000050.1, from coordinate 1,757,196 downwards.
TCTCCTTTTTTAAGTTTGTGCAGCATTTAACAATTTAATGCAATTATTTTTCGGATCAAATTTGACAAAAAAATTACAGAAATATAACTTTATACTGAAAAAAGCTTGGAGATAAAATAATTATTTTATCTCCGGTGCCGGATTCAATATATTTTTGGCATGTTATAAAACAAAATTTCTTTCTTTTGAATTCGCTTGAATTTCTTATGTTTTCTTAAATTAAAAGATCCCTATACCTCCATTTTCGACGAAAGAGTTTTATGCAAATTTGGGATCTGTTTTTTATGCTGTAACATACAACAGCTTAAGTAGTCATCCCACTCAGACAATAGTTTCTTCCATTACGCGACTTTATGTCATTATCTTTGAAAAAATATGCAACCTTGTACTTTTGACTGAACTCAAAATTGTATTTCTTTTCTTTTTTTTGATTTTTTCGTTGGTTTTTTAACCTTTAAAGTTTAAGGTGTAATTTCGATTCAATGCCCTTTTTTAAAAGTGGCATTTGAATAAATTTTGGAACGCTTTGTTGTTTATTGCAACAAAGCAAATATTTCTTTTTTCTTTAACAATTTAATAGTAATTTTATAAAACCCCAACTTTCTAATTAGAATAATGATCGACCAAAAGTAATTTCCGTAATCATTTGTTACAAAGCAATACAGTATTTGAGTTATTGATTAAAAAAAACTATAAAGCTTTTTTGCAAAAACAGAAGAAGAGAAAGCTTTTAAATATGTGTTTTTACATTTGCTTTGTTTTCTGATGATACAGCAAGTTTTGCAACTTTTTTAAAAGCATTTGTTGCAACGAGATATGCAATAAATTTGAAAAAAAAAACATCAAACACTGGTTTAAAAATTTTTGCATTTACTACAGTATACAAAAATTAAGACAACAGCAAATGCATTAGATTTTAAATTTCAAGGTAATCAAACCAAAATGAAATAAACAAAAGGAAAGAAAAGAGCAAATTAATAAATGCAGCGTCAACTATCGATTTTTTAATATCGTAGTGATCCTGATTTATTACAGTACACAAATCAAAAACAAACAAACAAAGAAAACTGTTAAATTTTTTTATTATTTATTTGCCTTGCTTTTAAAGCAAAGCGACCCGAAATGCGATCACTTTAAGGGAATATGAAATTACAATTTGTCTTACAGTAATCATTCAAAAACAAGTGAATAACGTTATTACCAAAGCTTTTTTCATCATTTTTTGCCTTGCTTTAAAAGCATGGCACTCCAAAATTTATTTAAATTCACCACAGATTTTGTCCGGGCGCCGAATTTTTACCTCAAACTTATTGGGTAATTAAACCAAAGAAATCGTAGTATTTAAAATAATTATTCCAAACCAAAAATGCATCAAAAACAAGGTGCACAATTTTTCTTTCATCAGTTAGAGACACAAAGAAGAAGAAAAAAAAGACCCCTCTCTTCTGTTTAAAAAAATGCTGCTCTGAAAAAAGACAACTTTCTCCCCTTAAAAAAAAAGGTGCCTTATTGTTGATTGATGCAAATAAAACATTACATATTATTTTGATATTTTTGTTTTTTCCTTTCTCCATTAAATATTTATCTATTTTCAATTTTAAATTGTAACCCTATTTTATTAATTTTTCAACCTTGCATGTTCAAAAAAGTGGACATCTTCCCGAAAAGTGCAAAATTGTTGTTTATGCAAATACAAGGTATTCAAATTCCAAAAATATGTTTTATACATTTCTGGTATTCCCAGAAACGAATTAAACCCAATGCCGAAGCTTCAGCAGTTTAGGTTTTAACCATTTTACGCTGTAACATACAACACTTAGACAATTGTGATATCCCATTACGCGACTTTATGAGCTTATCTTAGACCTAAGGCTTTATCTCAGACATTATCTTAGACATTATCTAAGACATTATTTCAGACATTATCTTTGCCCTAACATAAAATTATCTACAACTTTAACAGGCATTGAAATAGGACCTTTTTCCGGCCATGACAAATCTATGAGGTAAATTTATGCAAATTTGATGTGAGCAAGTAAAACAAGCTATTTGGAACCTCTACCCAACATGAAATTATCTGCAACATTATTGGGCATTGAAATAAGACCATTTTTCGGTTCTACTGCAGCTTTAATTGTTACAAGGTCAAAAGGCAAAAAAATACATCAAAAAATAGATGAAAAATTTTGTTCTACAGTAATTTTTTAGCACCACTGGGGGGAAAATGAACAATTAAATTATACTTTTGGAATGCCCGTGGGCAGGTTAACAATTGTTACAAGGTCAAAAACTTGTAACTCTTTCCCAACAGTTTCGTTACTGCCGATTGAAGGCAAAAAATGCATCAAAAAATTGAAAATTTGAAAAATTTTCAATGAAAAATTTTGTTCTACAGTAATTTTTTAGCACCACTGGGGGGAAAATGAACAATTAAATTATACTTTTTGGAATGCCCATGGGATGCTTATTAATAGTTACAAGGTCAAAAACCTGTATCTATTCTACACCAGTTTTTGGACAGGCGATTGAAGCAAAAAAATGAACGAAAAAAATGAAAGTTCACAAACTTTTCAATGTACATTTTGAGTACTGTAATTTTGAAGCCCTGAGGGGGAAATGAACTAATAACTTATATTTTTGCAATCTCCTTGGGTAACTTAGTTTGATGCCCGTAGATAATTAAATTATTTGCTTATCTTGTTCCTAAATAGGAACAAGGCTTTAAATAATAGTTTTATGACAACAGTGTTATAAAGCTATTATTAAGCAAGTAAATGGGTACATGCAAAAGCAAATGGCTTTGTTTCTGATAAGATAGAAGCAACTGCTACAGTAAATTTTGGAAATTAAAATATATCGTCATGTTGATGATATTCAATTTTTTTTAAAATAGAAATGTTGCTTCTATTTCGAATTTATTAAAGCCATTTAATCATTCATGACCCAATTACAGTATACCAAAAAGATAACTAAATTAATTAAATAATATTGCATTTTTTTATTTATTTTGTTATTTATTTTTGTCTTGCTATAAAAGCTAGACGTGCCAAAATTTATTGAAATTGCAAAATGGGCTTTTGTGCCCAGCCGGGCAAATTTAATATTTACCTCAAATTTGGTAATTAAAAAGAAGACAAGTGGTGCCAAAAACAATTTAAATGACAATTTGAACCAAATTACACCATCTGTGATGTTATTAATTGACTGCAAAAAATATATAATGTTTTCAAAACAAGTCACATTTTTTAACGCTTAAATTTGTGCATGTCAAACCAAATCAGTTTTTCAAAAAAGAAAGATCAATATTTTTCATTGCTTCCTCAGTCTCAAAGAAAAAAAAATGAGAACCTCTTCTTTTGTGGTGCACATTTAGGCTTGAATAATTATTTATAACTCCACTTTTTCTTTATCGATAAAATTGATTCACATTTGCGATTTTTGGGATACTGTAGTTTACCTATTTACCAAAAACTGATAAAATACAAGTTTTTTGGTAAGATCAAAAGTTGCTGCATTCTTTCATTGTGGCGTAGGATAAAAGCTTAATTCTCTCGACGGTCAACGGGTACGACAATTGGGGTGTTTTCTTAAAAGTGCGACGGTCAAAATGCTTTAGATATATGCCTTTGAAAAAACCTCCAAAATTTTACCATTATTTTAATGGTTGATGAGACAAAATGGTTTATTTTCTCAAAGATTCGTAATAAAAAATGAAGTTTTTTGAAAAGAAAAAGCAGTTTTTGCTATTGTTTCGATCAAGATTAAATTAAGTAAATTACTTGACCTTGGATAAATTCTTTGTAATTTCTAAAATTTAATGAACCCAACACATTCTTTAAAGATTTAAAAGTTCCCAAAATGGGTTTAATTCATTTCTGGGAGTCTCAGGAACGAATTAAACCCAATGCCGAAGCTTCAGCATTTTAGTTTTTATAAATCTAAAATTTGAATTTTGCTACAGTATCGATCTGAAACTTTTATTCAAATTTGAGATTTTAAAGTTCCCAAAATGGATTTAATTCATTTTGATTTAATTTCCCCTGGGGCAAGCTTTTATATTACTCCAAAAAATTTATATCGAAAATTTTCCTTTGAATTTCCAATTTTTGGTGCAATTTTGTTGCTTTTGTCGGCTGGCCGAAAAGCGTTGGAAGAAAGATGGCACTTTCTGGCCTTGAAATAATTCAAAAGCTTGCCCTGGGGATTCCAAAAAGTATTGTTATTTTATTAAATATCCCCTGGGGCAAGTTTATACTGTAATCAAAAATTTACATTGAAAATTCTTCATTGAATTTTCAAGTTTTGGTGCAATTCTGTTGCTTTTGTCGGCTGGCCGAAAAGCGTTGGAAGAAAGATGGCACTTTCTGGCCTTGAAATAATTCAAAAGCTTGCCCTGGGGATTCCAAAAAGTTTTGCTATTTTGTTTATTTAACCCCAGGGCAAGTTTTAAATTCAATCAAAAATTTAAATTGAAAATTTTTCTTTGAATTTTCAATTTTTGGTGCAATTTTGTTGCTTTTGTCGGCTGGCCGAAAAGCGTTGGAAGAAAGATGGCACTTTCTGGCCTTGAAATAATTCAAAAGCTTGCCCTGGGGATTCCAAAAAGTTTTGCTATTTTGTTTATTTAACCCCAGGGCAAGTTTTAAATTCAATCAAAAATTTAAATTGAAAATTTTTCTTTGAATTTTCAATTTTTGGTGCAATTTTGTTGCTTTTGTCGGCTGGCCGCAAACTGTTGGAAGAAAGATGGCACTTTCTGGCCTTGAAATAATTAATAAGCTTGCCCAAGGGATTCCAAAAAGTATTGTTATTTTATTTAATATCCCCTGGGGCAAGTTTATACTGTAATCAAAAATTTACATTGAAAATTCTTCATTGAATTTTCAAGTTTTTGGTGCAATTTTGTTGCTTTTGTCGGCTGGCCGCAAACTGTTGGAAGAAAGATGGCACTTTCTGGCCTTGAAATAATTCAAAAGCTTGCCCTGAGGATTCCAAAAAGTTTTGCTATTTTGCTTATTTTACCCCAGGGCAAGTTTTAAATTCAATCAAAAATTTACATTGAAAATTCTTCATTGAATTTTCAAGTTTTTGGTGCAATTTTGTTGCTTTTGTCGGCTGGCCGCAAACTGTTGGAAGAAAGATGGCACTTTCTGGCCTTGAAATAATTAATAAGCTTGCCCCAGGGATTCCAAAAAGTATTGTTATTTTATTTAATATCCCCTGGGGCAAGTTTATACTGTAATCAAAAATTTACATTGAAAATTCTTCATTGAATTTTCAAGTTTTTGGTGCAATTTTGTTGCTTTTGTCGGCTGGCCGCAAACTGTTGGAAGAAAGATGGCACTTTCTGGCCTTGAAATAATTCAAAAGCTTGCCCTGAGGATTCCAAAAAGTTTTGCTATTTTGCTTATTTTACCCCAGGGCAAGTTTTAAATTCAATCAAAAATTTACATTGAAAATTTTTCTTTGAATTTTCAATTTTTGGTGCAATTTTGTTGCTTTTGGCGGCTGGCCGCAAACTGTTGGAAGAAAGATGGCACTTTCTGGCCTTGAAATAATTCAGAAGCTTGCCCTGGGGATTCCAAAAAGTTTTGCTATTTTGTTTATTTTACCCCAGGGCAAGTTTTTAATTCAATCCAAAATTTACATTGAAAATTCTTCATTGAATTTTCAAGTTTTTGGTGCAATTCTGTTGCTTTTGGCGGCTGGCCGCAAACTGATAGGCCAAAGATGGCACTTTCTGGCCTTGAAATAATTCAAAAGCTTGCCCTGGGGATTCCAAAAAGTTTTGCTATTTTGTTTATTTTACCCCAGGGCAAGTTTTAAATTCAATCAAAAATTTACATTGAAAATTTTTCTTTGAATTTTCAATTTTTGGTGCAATTCTGTTGCTTTTGGCGGCTGGCCGCAAACTGTTGGAAGAAAGATGGCGCTTTCTGGCCTTGAAATAATTAATAAGCTTGCCCCAGGGATTCCAAAAAGTATTGTTATTTTATTTAATATCCCCTGGGGCAAGTTTATACTGTAATCAAAAATTTACATTGAAAATTCTTCATTGAATTTTCAAGTTTTTGGTGCAATTCTGTTGCTTTTGGCGGCTGGCCGCAAACTGATAGGCCAAAGATGGCACTTTCTGGCCTTGAAATAATTCAAAAGCTTGCCCTGGGGATTCCAAAAAGTTTTGCTATTTTGTTTATTTTACCCCAGGGCAAGTTTTAAATTCAATCAAAAATTTACATTGAAAATTTTTCTTTGAATTTTCAATTTTTGGTGCAATTTTGTTGCTTTTGTCGGCTGGCCGCAAACTGTTGGAAGAAAGATGGCGCTTTCTGGCCTTGAAATAATTAATAAGCTTGCCCCAGGGATTCCAAAAAGTATTGTTATTTTATTTAATATCCCCTGGGGCAAGTTTATACTGTAATCAAAAATTTACATTGAAAATTCTTCATTGAATTTTCAAGTTTTTGGTGCAATTTTGTTGCTTTTGTCGGCTGGCCGCAAACTGTTGGAAGAAAGATGGCACTTTCTGGCCTTGAAATAATTCAAAAGCTTGCCCTGGGGATTCCAAAAAGTTTTGCTATTTTGTTTATTTAACCCCAGGGCAAGTTTTAAATTCAATCAAAAATTTACATTGAAAATTTTTCTTTGAATTTTCAATTTTTGGTGCAATTCTGTTGCTTTTGGCGGCTGGCCGCAAACTGTTGGAAGAAAGATGGCACTTTCTGGCCTTGAAATAATTCAGAAGCTTGCCCTGGGGATTCCAAAAAGTTTTGCTATTTTGTTTATTTTACCCCAGGGCAAGTTTTTAATTCAATCCAAAATTTACATTGAAAATTTTTCTTTGAATTTTCAATTTTTGGTGCAATTCTGTTGCTTTTGGCGGCTGGCCGCAAACTGTTGGAAGAAAGATGGCACTTTCTGGCCTTGAAATAATTAATAAGCTTGCCCCAGGGATTCCAAAAAGTATTGTTATTTTATTTAATATCCCCTGGGGCAAGTTTATACTGTAATCAAAAATTTACATTGAAAATTCTTCATTGAATTTTCAAGTTTTTGGTGCAATTTTGTTGCTTTTGTCGGCTGGCCGCAAACTGTTGGAAGAAAGATGGCACTTTCTGGCCTTGAAATAATTAATAAGCTTGCCCCAGGGATTCCAAAAAGTATTGTTATTTTATTTAATATCCCCTGGGGCAAGTTTATACTGTAATCAAAAATTTACATTGAAAATTCTTCATTGAATTTTCAAGTTTTTGGTGCAATTTTGTTGCTTTTGTCGGCTGGCCGCAAACTGTTGGAAGAAAGATGGCACTTTCTGGCCTTGAAATAATTAATAAGCTTGCCCCAGGGATTCCAAAAAGTATTGTTATTTTATTTAATATCCCCTGGGGCAAGTTTTAAATTCAATCAAAAATTTACATTGAAAATTTTTCTTTGAATTTTCAATTTTTGGTGCAATTCTGTTGCTTTTGGTGGCTGTCCGAAAAGTGTTAGAACAAAAATGGCACTTTCTGGCCTTGAAATAATTATTAAGCTTGCCCCAGGGATTCCAAAAAGTATTGTTTTTTGATTTAATATCCCCTGGGGCAAGTTTATACTGTAATCAAAAATTTACATTGAAAACTTTTCTTTGAATTTTCAATTTTTGGTGCAATTCTGTTGCTTTTGGTGGCTGTCCGAATAGTGTTAGAACAAAAATGGCACTTTCTGGCCTTGAAATAATTGTTAAGCTTGCCCCAGGGATTCCAAAAAGTTTTGTTTTTTGATTTAATTTCCCCTGGGGCAAGCTTTTAATTCAATCAAAAATTTACATTGAAAATTTTTCTGTGAATTTTCAATTTTTGGTGCAATTCTGTTGCTTTTGGCGGCTGGTCGCAAACTGTTGGAAGAAAGATGGCACTTTCTGGCCTTGAAATAATTCAAAAGCTTGCCCTGGGGATTCCAAAAAGTTTTGCTATTTTGTTTATTTAACCCCAGGGCAAGTTTTAAATTCAATCAAAAATTTACATTGAAAATTTTTCTTTGAATTTTCAATTTTTGGTGCAATTCTGTTGCTTTTGGCGGCTGGCCGCAAACTGTTGGAAGAAAGATGGCACTTTCTGGCCTTGAAATAATTCAGAAGCTTGCCCTGGGGATTCCAAAAAGTTTTGCTATTTTGTTTATTTTACCCCAGGGCAAGTTTTTAATTCAATCCAAAATTTACATTGAAAATTCTTCATTGAATTTTCAAGTTTTTGGTGCAATTCTGTTGCTTTTGTCGGCTGGCCGCAAACTGTTGGAAGAAAGATGGCACTTTCTGGCCTTGAAATAATTCAGAAGCTTGCCCTGGGGATTCCAAAAAGTTTTGCTATTTTGTTTATTTTACCCCAGGGCAAGTTTTTAATTCAATCCAAAATTTACATTGAAAATTCTTCATTGAATTTTCAAGTTTTTGGTGCAATTCTGTTGCTTTTGTCGGCTGGCCGCAAACTGTTGGAAGAAAGATGGCACTTTCTGGCCTTGAAATAATTCAAAAGCTTGCCCTGGGGATTCCAAAAAGTTTTGCTATTTTGTTTATTTAACCCCAGGGCAAGTTTTAAATTCAATCAAAAATTTACATTGAAAATTTTTCTTTGAATTTTCAATTTTTGGTGCAATTCTGTTGCTTTTGGCGGCTGGCCGCAAACTGTTGGAAGAAAGATGGCACTTTCTGGCCTTGAAATAATTCAGAAGCTTGCCCTGGGGATTCCAAAAAGTTTTGCTATTTTGTTTATTTTACCCCAGGGCAAGTTTTTAATTCAATCCAAAATTTACATTGAAAATTCTTCATTGAATTTTCAAGTTTTTGGTGCAATTCTGTTGCTTTTGTCGGCTGGCCGCAAACTGTTGGAAGAAAGATGGCACTTTCTGGCCTTGAAATAATTCAGAAGCTTGCCCTGGGGATTCCAAAAAGTTTTGCTATTTTGTTTATTTTACCCCAGGGCAAGTTTTTAATTCAATCCAAAATTTACATTGAAAATTCTTCATTGAATTTTCAAGTTTTTGGTGCAATTCTGTTGCTTTTGTCGGCTGGCCGCAAACTGTTGGAAGAAAGATGGCACTTTCTGGCCTTGAAATAATTCAAAAGCTTGCCCTGGGGATTCCAAAAAGTTTTGCTATTTTGTTTATTTAACCCCAGGGCAAGTTTTAAATTCAATCAAAAATTTACATTGAAAATTTTTCTTTGAATTTTCAATTTTTGGTGCAATTCTGTTGCTTTTGGTGGCTGTCCGAAAAGTGTTAGAACAAAAATGGCACTTTCTGGCCTTGAAATAATTATTAAGCTTGCCCCAGGGATTCCAAAAAGTATTGTTTTTTGATTTAATATCCCCTGGGGCAAGTTTATACTGTAATCAAAAATTTACATTGAAAACTTTTCTTTGAATTTTCAATTTTTGGTGCAATTCTGTTGCTTTTGGTGGCTGTCCGAAAAGTGTTAGAACAAAAATGGCACTTTCTGGCCTTGAAATAATTAATAAGCTTGCCCCAGGGATTCCAAAAAGTATTGTTATTTTATTTAATATCCCCTGGGGCAAGTTTATACTGTAATCAAAAATTTACATTGAAAATTCTTCATTGAATTTTCAAGTTTTTGGTGCAATTTTGTTGCTTTTGTCGGCTGGCCGCAAACTGTTGGAAGAAAGATGGCACTTTCTGGCCTTGAAATAATTCAAAAGCTTGCCCTGGGGATTCCAAAAAGTTTTGCTATTTTGTTTATTTAACCCCAGGGCAAGTTTTAAATTCAATCAAAAATTTACATTGAAAATTTTTCTTTGAATTTTCAATTTTTGGTGCAATTCTGTTGCTTTTGGTGGCTGTCCGAAAAGTGTTAGAACAAAAATGGCACTTTCTGGCCTTGAAATAATTATTAAGCTTGCCCCAGGGATTCCAAAAAGTATTGTTTTTTGATTTAATATCCCCTGGGGCAAGTTTATACTGTAATCAAAAATTTACATTGAAAACTTTTCTTTGAATTTTCAATTTTTGGTGCAATTCTGTTGCTTTTGGTGGCTGTCCGAATAGTGTTAGAACAAAAATGGCACTTTCTGGCCTTGAAATAATTGTTAAGCTTGCCCCAGGGATTCCAAAAAGTTTTGTTTTTTGATTTAATTTCCCCTGGGGCAAGCTTTTAATTCAATCAAAAATTTACATTGAAAATTTTTCTGTGAATTTTCAATTTTTGGTGCAATTCTGTTGCTTTTGGCGGCTGGTCGCAAACTGATAGGCCAAAGATGGAAACTAAAAGCCTTGAAATAATTCAGAAGCTTGCCCTGGGGATTCCAAAAAGTTTTACTATTTTGTTTTTTTTACCCCTGGGGCAAGTTTATACTGTAATCAAAAATTTACATTGAAAACTTTTCTTTGAATTTTCAATTTTTGGTGCAATTCTGTTGCTTTTGGTGGCTGTCCGAATAGTGTTAGAACAAAAATGGCACTTTCTGGCCTTGAAATAATTATTAAGCTTGCCCCAGGGATTCCAAAAAGTATTGTTTTTTGATTTAATATCCCCTGGGGCAAGTTTATACTGTAATCAAAAATTTACATTGAAAACTTTTCTTTGAATTTTCAATTTTTGGTGCAATTCTGTTGCTTTTGGTGGCTGTCCGAATAGTGTTAGAACAAAAATGGCACTTTCTGGCCTTGAAATAATTATTAAGCTTGCCCCAGGGATTCCAAAAAGTTTTGTTTTTTGATTTAATATCCCCTGGGGCAAGTTTATACTGTAATCAAAAATTTACATTGAAAATTTTTCTTTGAATTTTCAATTTTTGGTGCAATTCTGTTGCTTTTGGTGGCTGTCCGAAAAGTGTTAGAACAAAAATGGCACTTTCTGGCCTTGAAATAATTATTAAGCTTGCCCCAGGGATTCCAAAAAGTATTGTTTTTTGATTTAATTTCCCCTGGGGCAAGCTTTTAATTCAATCAAAAATTTACATTGAAAACTTTTCTTTGAATTTTCAATTTTTGGTGCAATTCTGTTGCTTTTGGTGGCTGTCCGAATAGTGTTAGAACAAAAATGGCACTTTCTGGCCTTGAAATAATTGTTAAGCTTGCCCCAGGGATTCCAAAAAGTTTTGTTTTTTGATTTAATTTCCCCTGGGGCAAGCTTTTAATTCAATCAAAAATTTACATTGAAAATTTTTCTGTGAATTTTCAATTTTTGGTGCAATTCTGTTGCTTTTGGCGGCTGGTCGCAAACTGATAGGCCAAAGATGGAAACTAAAAGCCTTGAAATAATTCAGAAGCTTGCCCTGGGGATTCCAAAAAGTTTTACTATTTTGTTTTTTTTACCCCTGGGGCAAGTTTATACTGTAATCAAAAATTTACATTGAAAACTTTTCTTTGAATTTTCAATTTTTGGTGCAATTCTGTTGCTTTTGGTGGCTGTCCGAATAGTGTTAGAACAAAAATGGCACTTTCTGGCCTTGAAATAATTATTAAGCTTGCCCCAGGGATTCCAAAAAGTATTGTTTTTTGATTTAATATCCCCTGGGGCAAGTTTATACTGTAATCAAAAATTTACATTGAAAACTTTTCTTTGAATTTTCAATTTTTGGTGCAATTCTGTTGCTTTTGGTGGCTGTCCGAATAGTGTTAGAACAAAAATGGCACTTTCTGGCCTTGAAATAATTATTAAGCTTGCCCCAGGGATTCCAAAAAGTTTTGTTTTTTGATTTAATTTCCCCTGGGGCAAGCTTTTAATTCAATCAAAAATTTACATTGAAAATTTTTCTGTGAATTTTCAATTTTTGGTGCAATTCTGTTGCTTTTGGCGGCTGGTCGCAAACTGATAGGCCAAAGATGGAAACTAAAAGCCTTGAAATAATTCAGAAGCTTGCCCTGGGGATTCCAAAAAGTTTTACTATTTTGTTTTTTTTACCCCTGGGGCAAGTTTATACTGTAATCAAAAATTTACATTGAAAACTTTTCTTTGAATTTTCAATTTTTGGTGCAATTCTGTTGCTTTTGGTGGCTGTCCGAATAGTGTTAGAACAAAAATGGCACTTTCTGGCCTTGAAATAATTGTTAAGCTTGCCCCAGGGATTCCAAAAAGTTTTGTTTTTTGATTTAATTTCCCCTGGGGCAAGCTTTTAATTCAATCAAAAATTTACATTGAAAATTTTTCTGTGAATTTTCAATTTTTGGTGCAATTCTGTTGCTTTTGGCGGCTGGTCGCAAACTGATAGGCCAAAGATGGAAACTAAAAGCCTTGAAATAATTCAGAAGCTTGCCCTGGGGATTCCAAAAAGTTTTACTATTTTGTTTTTTTTACCCCAGGGCAAGTTTTAAATTGAATCCAAAATTTACATTGAAAATTCTTCATTGAATTTTCAAGTTTTTGGTGCAATTCTGTTGCTTTTGGTGGCTGTCCGAATAGTGTTAGAACATAAATGGCACTTTCTGGCCTTGAAATAATTATTAAGCTTGCCCTGAGGATTCCAAAAAGTATTGTTTTTTGATTTAATATCCCCTGGGGCAAGTTTTTAATTCAATCAAAAATTTACATTGAAAATTTTTCTTTGAATTTTCAAGTTTTTGGTGCAATTCTGTTGCTTTTGTCGGCTGGCCGCAAACTGTTGGAAGAAAGATGGCACTTTCTGGCCTTGAAATAATTAATAAGCTTGCCCCAGGGATTCCAAAAAGTATTGTTATTTTATTTAATATCCCCTGGGGCAAGTTTATACTGTAATCAAAAATTTACATTGAAAATTCTTCATTGAATTTTCAAGTTTTTGGTGCAATTTTGTTGCTTTTGTCGGCTGGCCGCAAACTGTTGGAAGAAAGATGGCACTTTCTGGCCTTGAAATAATTCAAAAGCTTGCCCTGGGGATTCCAAAAAGTTTTGCTATTTTGTTTATTTAACCCCAGGGCAAGTTTTAAATTCAATCAAAAATTTACATTGAAAATTTTTCTTTGAATTTTCAATTTTTGGTGCAATTCTGTTGCTTTTGGTGGCTGTCCGAAAAGTGTTAGAACAAAAATGGCACTTTCTGGCCTTGAAATAATTATTAAGCTTGCCCCAGGGATTCCAAAAAGTATTGTTTTTTGATTTAATATCCCCTGGGGCAAGTTTATACTGTAATCAAAAATTTACATTGAAAACTTTTCTTTGAATTTTCAATTTTTGGTGCAATTCTGTTGCTTTTGGTGGCTGTCCGAATAGTGTTAGAACAAAAATGGCACTTTCTGGCCTTGAAATAATTGTTAAGCTTGCCCCAGGGATTCCAAAAAGTTTTGTTTTTTGATTTAATTTCCCCTGGGGCAAGCTTTTAATTCAATCAAAAATTTACATTGAAAATTTTTCTGTGAATTTTCAATTTTTGGTGCAATTCTGTTGCTTTTGGCGGCTGGTCGCAAACTGATAGGCCAAAGATGGAAACTAAAAGCCTTGAAATAATTCAGAAGCTTGCCCTGGGGATTCCAAAAAGTTTTACTATTTTGTTTTTTTTACCCCTGGGGCAAGTTTATACTGTAATCAAAAATTTACATTGAAAACTTTTCTTTGAATTTTCAATTTTTGGTGCAATTCTGTTGCTTTTGGTGGCTGTCCGAATAGTGTTAGAACAAAAATGGCACTTTCTGGCCTTGAAATAATTGTTAAGCTTGCCCCAGGGATTCCAAAAAGTTTTGTTTTTTGATTTAATTTCCCCTGGGGCAAGCTTTTAATTCAATCAAAAATTTACATTGAAAATTTTTCTGTGAATTTTCAATTTTTGGTGCAATTCTGTTGCTTTTGGCGGCTGGTCGCAAACTGATAGGCCAAAGATGGAAACTAAAAGCCTTGAAATAATTCAGAAGCTTGCCCTGGGGATTCCAAAAAGTTTTACTATTTTGTTTTTTTTACCCCAGGGCAAGTTTTAAATTGAATCCAAAATTTACATTGAAAATTCTTCATTGAATTTTCAAGTTTTTGGTGCAATTCTGTTGCTTTTGGTGGCTGTCCGAATAGTGTTAGAACATAAATGGCACTTTCTGGCCTTGAAATAATTATTAAGCTTGCCCTGAGGATTCCAAAAAGTATTGTTTTTTGATTTAATATCCCCTGGGGCAAGTTTTTAATTCAATCAAAAATTTACATTGAAAATTTTTCTTTGAATTTTCAATTTTTGGTGCAATTCTGTTGCTTTTGGTGGCTGTCCGAATAGTGTTAGAACAAAAATGGCACTTTCTGGCCTTGAAATAATTATTAAGCTTGCCCCAGGGATTCCAAAAAGTTTTGTTTTTTGATTTAATTTCCCCTGGGGCAAGTTTTTAATTCAATCAAAAATTTACATTGAAAATTCTTCATTGAATTTTCAAGTTTTTGGTGCAATTTTGTTGCTTTTGTCGGCTGGCCGAAAAGCGTTGGAAGAAAGATGGCACTTTCTGGCCTTGAAATAATTCAAAAGCTTGCCCCAGGGATTCCAAAAAGTATTGTTATTTTATTTAATATCCCCTGGGGCAAGTTTATACTGTAATCAAAAATTTACATTGAAAATTCTTCATTGAATTTTCAAGTTTTTGGTGCAATTTTGTTGCTTTTGTCGGCTGGCCGCAAACTGTTGGAAGAAAGATGGCACTTTCTGGCCTTGAAATAATTCAAAAGCTTGCCCTGGGGATTCCAAAAAGTTTTGCTATTTTGTTTATTTAACCCCAGGGCAAGTTTTAAATTCAATCAAAAATTTACATTGAAAATTTTTCTTTGAATTTTCAATTTTTGGTGCAATTCTGTTGCTTTTGGTGGCTGTCCGAAAAGTGTTAGAACATAAATGGCACTTTCTGGCCTTGATGTAATTATAAAGCTTGCCCTGAGGATTCCAAAAAGTATTGTTATTTTATTTAATATCCCCTGGGGCAAGTTTATACTGTAATCAAAAATTTACATTGAAAATTTTTCTTTGAATTTTCAAGTTTTTGGTGCAATTTTGTTGCTTTTGTCGGCTGGCCGCAAACTGTTGGAAGAAAGATGGCACTTTCTGGCCTTGAAATAATTCAGAAGCTTGCCCTGGGGATTCCAAAAAGTTTTGCTATTTTGTTTATTTAACCCCAGGGCAAGTTTTAAATTCAATCAAAAATTTACATTGAAAATTTTTCTTTGAATTTTCAATTTTTGGTGCAATTCTGTTGCTTTTGGTGGCTGGCCGCAAACTGTTGGAAGAAAGATGGCACTTTCTGGCCTTGAAATAATTCAGAAGCTTGCCCTGGGGATTCCAAAAAGTTTTACTATTTTGTTTTTTTTACGTATTAGAACATACCAAAAATATATTCAACCCATTTTCAGAACTTAAGAATCTAAAATTTGCATAAAAGTTTCAGATCGCATTTTTCCTGGACATTATGATACAAAAATAAAAAAATTAAAGAATAATGAACTTTATTAAACTCACAGATTTCAAATATGGGGGCCTTTATATCTGTGAGATCAAGCAATTTTGAAAACGAAGCCCTCAGGGCTTTAAAATTACTGTACTCAAAATGTACATTGAAAATTTTGTGAACTTTCATTTTAAAAAAAAGAAGAAGAAAATGAAAGTTGAAAAAGAATGTAAAAATGGGAATAAAAAAAGAAAAGAGAAAAGTCGTTGTTGCAAAAAATAAAAGTAAAAATGGTTGCAATAAATTTTAAAATTTCAAAAAAAAGATAAATAAAAAGATATTATTAATATCATCATTAACAGCAAGAAATATTTTATGTCATTAAAAGAATGCCCTCTTTTTTGAAGGAGACAGATTTGTAGGCAATATATTAATTATTACCTCAAAAAAGTCTGAATTAATTTTTTCGAAATGTAGATACAGTAGTTTAACTATTATATTACATGAAAGATTTTTTGATTTTTTTGTTCAACAGAAATTTTTATGTTAAAAGGAGAATAGCGACAAATTGTGAAAATCTTATCCAAGTTGAATTTTCACCATTTTACGCTGTAACATACAACACTTAGACAATTGTGATATCCCATTACGCGACTTTATGAGCTTATCTTAGACCTAAGGCTTTATCTAAGACATTATCTAAGACATTATTTCAGACATTATCCAGGCCCTAACAAAAAATTATCAACAACTTTCTCAAGTACTGAAATAGAACCTTTTTTCTGCCCTGACAAATCTGTGAGATAAATTTATGAAAATTTGATGGGTCACCAGTTTCGAGCCATCCGATTTTATTATTAAAATAGAATTAGAAAAAATGAAAGTTCACAAAAATGTCATTGTACATTTTGAGTACAGTAATTTTAAAGCCCTGAGGGGGAAATGAACTAATAAATAATATTTTTTGGAATCTCCTTGGGTAGCTTAATAATTGTTACAATGTCAAAAACTTGTGACTATTAAGCACCAGTTTCGAGACATCCGATTTTAGGCACAAAATGCATTAGAATAAATGAAATTTTAAAGAATTTTCAACACAAAAATGTTGATCTCACTTTTTTGAGAAACAAGAAAAACGAAAGAAGAACCAAAAAAATTTGTTTCAATCAAAAAAGGTGGGTGGATGTGTTCTTTTTTTATAACTTGTTTGATTTATTTAATAATAAAACACATTTTATTATTATCATCATCCACCTTTTTTTCTTCATTTTTTCCACTTTTCTTTTCTACTTTTTCATATGGTATAAAAAAAGAAGAGGCAATTTTTGGTAAACAAAAAATGTATCATTATTTGGGTAACAAATTATATGTTTTTGACATGGCCAAAAACAACCCAAAAATCAAATAAAATTTGTTGGAACTTGACATTTTGATTATTTAGTTATCTGCTTGTTTGATGCCCGTAGATAATTAAATTATTTGCTTATCATGCTCCTAAATAGGAACAAGGCTTTAAATAATAGTTTTATGATAACAGGGTTATAAAACTATTATTAAGCAAGTAAATGGGTACATGAAAAAGCAAATGGCTTTGTTTCTGATAAGATAGAAGCAACTTCTACAGTAAATTTTGGAAATAAAAAAATATCGTCATGTTGATGATATTCAATTTTGTTTAAAAAAGAAATGTTGCTTCTATTTCTAATTTATCAAAGACATTTAATCATTCTTGACCCAATACAGTATACCAAAAAGACAACTAAATAAATAAAATAAAATTGCAATTTTTAATTCATTTTGTTATTTATTTTTGTCTTGCTATAAAAGCTAGACGTGCCAAAATTCATTGAAATTTGTGTTGTATTTCAGATTTACAGATTTTTCGTTACTTCCATCTTGGCATTTTAGGTTAAAAATGTTGCTGGAGCATATTAATGACCATCAGCAACAAAATGCCAAGATGGAAATGTCCAGAATCAAAAATAATAAATCTGAATTTTTGTACAAAAAGTGTCCAAAAATGTATTTCAGATTTACAGATTTTTTGTCACATCCATCTTAGCATTTTAGGCATACACATTTTAAATTCTATCAATTGAACATGCATATCTATTATTTTAAGGCAGTTTTCTTTTAAGTTGCCTATCTCCCAATTCTCAACAAGTTATTGAGTACATGTATTTTTTGATCCAAAAACTAAAATCTGCATAAATGCAGTTGCAGGTATAAAAACATATAGAAAATGTGCTCAAAAACTTGCTAATCAAATATTTTGAAAATTTTAAATTAAAGCTGTTGTTTTTTTTGAAATATATTCTTTAAATTTTAGTAACAATAATTTTTGGAAAAAACAAATATCATCGTGTCGATGATATTCAAATTTTGTTAAAAAGAACTGTTGCTTTTGTCTTTTATTTTTCAACGCCATTAGCTTATTCTTGGTTAGAAAATGCTAATGGCGTTGATTCTGATGAGATAGAAGCAAAAGTAACATAAAATTATGGAAAAAATAATTATCATCGTGTCGATGATATTTAAATTTTGTCAATTTTTTAATGTTGCTTCTTTAAAGGAAGCAAAGTTGGGTGATTTTACTGCCGATAGAAAGCAGAAAAATGCATCAAAAATTGAAAGTTCAAAGAACTTCAGTGAAAAATTTTTTTCTAAAGTAATATTTTAGACCACATCCAAGTGTTTATAACCCTCAAAAACACTTTCAAATTTGAATAAAAAACCTGAACTTTATTAAAGGATCAAATCCTAATTTTTGATAACACAAAAATATGTTGTTTTGGTGAAATAAACATTTGGATCTCGTCCGAAATAGTATTTTAGACCAGATCCAAGTGTTTATAAACCTCAACAACACTTTCATATTTACAAAAATCAGGGACTCATTGGAGCTGCTTTTTTCTTTCTTTTTTTGCAGCTGCAGTGAAGAAAAAAACAAGCTCCAATGAAGGTGTTTTTGCGTTAAGAAATTGCAATCAAAGTTGCGTGTAAAAAGTTTATTCACGATGGGTCTCGTCCTTTAAGACAACATATTTTTTTGGTAACAAAAATAAGGTCCTTTGGATCAAGTTGAAATTTTTTATTTAAATATGAAAGCGTTGTTGATGTTTATAAACACTTGGATCTGGGAAATGAACTTAAAAACTATATTTTTTGGAATGCTCATGGGCTGCTTATTAATAGTTACAAGGTCAAAAACTTGTAACTCTTTCCCAACAGTTTCGTTACTGCCGATAGAAGGCAAAAAATGCATCCAAAAAATTGAAAGTTCGAAAAATTTTCAATACAAATTTTGTTCTACAGTAATTTTTTAGCCCTGGGGGGATGAAATAAAAGCAACAGTTCCTTTAATTTTTGGAAAAAAACAAATATCATCGTGTCGATAATATTCAAATTTTGTAAAGAAGAACTGTTGCTTCCATCTCTAATTTTTCAACGCCATTAGCTTATTCTTGATCAGAAAAAGCTAATGGCGTTGCTTTTGATGCAAATTTGAGATTTTAAAGTTCCCAAAATGGGTTTAATTCATTTCTGGGAGTCCCAGGAACGAATTAAACCCAATGCCGAAGCTTCAGCATTTTAGTTTTTATAAATCTAAAATTTGAATTTTGCTACAGTATCGATCTGAAACTTTTATTCAAATTTGAGATTTTTAAGTTCCCAAAATGGGTTTAATTCATTTCTGGGAGTCCCAGGAACGAATTAAACCCAATGCCGAAGCTTCAGCATTTTAGTTTTTATAAATCTAAAATTTGAACTTGCTCATCAATTATTTAGTTGCGCTTTTCTTCAAAAATGCCTACTTCCCAAATAGGAGCAAGTTAAAGAGAACTGTATGTTAGATTCAAAAACTAAAATCTGCAAAAATGCATTTTCAGGTTTAGAAAAGTCAAGGAAATGTACTCAACAGTCTTTCAAAGAACACGTCAGCACCATTTTTATTTCATAGAAAGAAGCTTGTTTTTATATATTAAAAAAAAGAAATAGAAAAAATATTATTATGAATGATGCCCGCGGGAGTAAGTAATCTTTTACCAATCATTCCGAAGGAATGATATGATTAAAGATATAATGAATATGATTCAGTTTGAGGTTGCAAGTAGAGAAACAATTTTTGACATTCGAGCAGACCTAGAGGAATATAGGTCAAATCAAAATGACAAAGTTCTGTCATGGCAAAACGAATATTCTAGAATTGTAAAATTGTTTCGAAATCATTTAAAATTTTGTGTTGGCGGAATAAAACAAAAATTTAATTTTTTCGTTTAAAAACTGCTTTTGAAAAATTAATAATTTTTTAAAATTTGCATATATATTTTGTGATATATTCAATGTATGTGGATATTAAAAAATTATTCTATGTACAAAACATTAATAATAATAATAAATTAATATGAGAAAATGGAGGAAAAAGAAATACAATGAGATACATTGAAATGTATAATTAATTAATATACATTGCTGCTAATAGAAAATCTATTTTTTTAAGATTCCACCGATTCCAAGACCAAGAAGGCCTTTTCCTCCTTTATTTCCACCCAAAACTCCACCAAGAAGTCCATCACCATTTCCACCAAGAAGGCCACTAAGGAGACCATTGACAAGGCCATTTTCACCAAGAAGGGCTCCCAAAACTCCATCCTTAAGAAGGCCATCTAATTTTAATAAACCATCCAAATTGAGAAGTTTATTTAAATTGAGTCCAGATAAAAGTGATGACAAAAGTCTATCAAGATCTTTTAAAAGTTGTTGAAGGAGTTTATCAACATTCTTTAATAAATTGCTCAATAAATTTCCAATGGCTTCATCTTCTTGCAATAATGTCAAAACATTGTTTTGAACAATATCCTAAAAATAAATTTGCATATTTATTTATATATTGCTGTTATTAGATAGAAACTAACGTAAAGCTCTTCAACTAATTGTCCAGCTTGAGGTGAAATTCCATTAGCAATTTTTTTGAGGGTTTCAAAGGTTGTTTCAATTTTGCCATCAACATCTTCAACAATTGATTTGTACAATTTTTGCAATTCAATTGGTTGTCCGGCAATCCAGCTATCAATAGTTTCCAAGATTTCTGATTTTGTCATATTTTCATTTTTAAGAAGTCCAGTCAATTCATCCAATTGTTCGGTAGAAAGACTTGGAAGTAATTGTTGAAGAATTTGAATAACTTTTTCAAGAAGAGTCCGGACTAATGTTACAACATCTCCAACTACCCCATCAAGACCCGCATTCAATGGCAAAACTTTAAGAACACCCAACAATTTTCCATTTAATAGTCCAGATAATGGCCCATCTCCTCCATTTGGTGAAGCTGAAACTCCAGAATCCCTGCCACCACCGATAATTGGTAGGGCAAAGACACTTGTTGAAAGAAGAAGGGCAAAAACAATCAAAGATTTGTCATACATTTTTATTTATTATTAAATGGGTTTGAATCGTTAAATGATGATATTAAAATGAAATTTTGTAGCTGCTTTTATACTCCATTCTAATGATTATTGAACAGTTTTTTTGATCAAAATTCTAAAAAAACATTGCTGATCAAGCTTATAAAAATTGTTTTGGAAATTTCTGAATTGATAATTTTAAAAAAGAATTTTGATATTTTTTTGCAAATTCAAATCCCCTCCATATTTATTTTTGTTGCTGTTTTTTAATGATGGTTAAAAAAACAAAAACATTAAATCATTTATAATTGACCAAATAACAGCTTAACACTATTATTTGTCTGCACTCAATTATATTTTGTATTTTTATGTCATTCACACTTACTTGAAGCATTTGTTTAATATTTTTTATATGTAATGTTTCAGCTCAACTGCTTTTTACTTTTACAAAATGAAAAAAATGTTGCAGCTTAAAATTTTGTTATTGTACATGTACTTTAATATTTTTTATTTTATTGAAAAACAAAAACAACATTTTATTACCAGATATATTTATTTAAAATTACAAAAAATTCTACCTCCTCATTTTTAGTGATTTAAACTTTTCCAATGCTTTCTTTCAAAATAGAAAATGAACGTAAAAATGAATACAGATTTCTTTGTTTCTCTGTCTCGCCCAATAAAAATATGCAACCTTGTACTTTTGACTGAACCCAAAATTGTATTTCTTTTCATTATTTTAATTTTTTTGTTGGTTTTTTTAACCTTAAAAGTTTAAGGTATATTTTGGATTCAATGCCCTTTTTTAAAATGTGGCATTTGAATAAATTTTGGAAAGCTTTGTTGCAACAAAGCAAATATTTCATTTTTAAAAAATTTAACAGTAATTTTATAAAACCCCAAATTTCTAACTAAAATAATGATCGACCAAAAGTAATTACCGTAATCATTTGTTACAAAAGCTTTTTTCACCCGTTTTTTGCAATACTGTATTTGAGCTATTTAATGTAACAACTAAATTATGACTCGTAACTAAATGATTACGATAATGTAATGGATGGCAAAATATCGTAATTTTTTAGTGTTACTAAAAAAATGGTGTTGAATTTTATAAAAAATTAACTGATTTTGCGATAATTTTTCTTCCATTTCCACATTCGGTAAAATTGTTTCATTTTTGTAACGGCCTAAACCAAGGTTGATTTTGTAGAAAGAAAGAAACTTTTATCTCGCGACAGCAATAATTTTGATTTTTTTAAAAAGAAAATTCTTGCAGAAATTTGAGCTCGTCTTTTTAAAATAGAAAAAACAGTAATTCAAACATGGCGTAATTTTTAAATTAAAATAAACATCGATTTAAGTATTGATAAAAACTACCAAAAAGTAACGCCATTGACATTTTTTGCATGTTTATTATTTTTTGGAAGTAAAAATTAGGATTCTGAAAAGGATTATTTTAGCATAAAAAATGCTTAATTTTGTTAAAAAATTTGGATATTTTTTATGACTCGTAATAGTGGATTATCAGGGAAAAAAACTGATGATTCGTTATAGCTTTCATAGATTTGAATATCTGATATTACAATATATTTTACCTACTTACTAAAAAATATTAAAGCATGAGCAACTTTTATTGAATTGACTGAAGTTGTTTTTTTTTGTTCCCCGCATTATTAAAAACTGTTATTTAAAAACAAAAAATAATAATTTGCAATTTTTGGGATACTGTATTTGAGCCATTTATAAAAGAAAAAGAAACAGGAAAAATTGATCTCTGTTTTTGCTAAAACGGAAGAAGAGAAAGCTTTTAAATATGTGTTTTTACATTTGCTTTGTTTTTTCTGATGATACCGCAAATTTTGCAACTTTTTTAAAAGCATTTGTTGCAATGATTTAATTAAAATTAAAAAAGGCAGTGTCAACTACCGATATTCTAAAATCGACGTAATCCTGATTCATTACAGTACACACAAAACAAAAACAGTTAAAGAAAATTATTGGAATTTCTTGCTTTTTTTATTATTTATTTGCCTTGCTTTTAAAGCAAGGCGATCCAAAATTTATTCAAAATTGCCACATGGGCTTTTTGGGCCTTGGGCGAATTCAATTTTTACCTTTAATTGGGTAATTAAACCAAAGAAAAGTAGTCCCAAAACAAATTTGTACAAAACTAAAAATGGCCAAAAGAAAAGGTTCACTTTTTTTCTTTTTCGGATCAGAGAAAAAAAGAAAAAGAAACACAAAAAATGATTTTTCTTTTTTTAAAAAAGAAGCAAAAAGCTTTTAAGAAAAATACAACCAAAAAGTTTTTTCTTTTAAAAATGGTGGATTTGTGGTTTTTTAAAATTTAAAGTTCAATGTTTTCAAATTTTGTTTTTTTCATTTCAAGTCTATCTTTTTTTGCTTTTCCCTTTCCTTTTTTTGACGTTATTCTTTTTTGTTTTCATGTCAGACAAAAAAGAAGAGGCCTGTTCGCTTGGGGTCATACCGCAGTGAAAGCACGCCATCCCGTCCGATCTGGCAAGTTAAGCACTGCTGGGTTCGATTAGTACTTGGATGGGAGACCTCCTGGGAATCTCGAGTGCTCCAAGCTTTTTTCAGTTTAAAATTATGTTTTTGTAATTTTTTTTGTCAAATTTGATCCCAAAATTAATTGCAAAATCCCCGAGTGTTTCAGATTCAAATTAACTCCCCGATCAATGATCAGGTTTTTGAAAATTCCAAAAATAAATTTCTGGTAAACATTGAAAAAAAGCTACAGTAACTTTAAAAAATAAAATGTAATCATTTTTAGGGAATATGTAATTACAATTTGTTTTACAGTAATCATTCAAAAACAAGGGAATACAAAAAAGATAACAGAATCATAAATTTAAAAAAAAAACAAAAAAAGATGTGTTTAAATTTATTACAGTATGAAGAACTAATAATTAATATCAACGCAGTTGATATTTTTTAATAAATAATTTTTTGCCTTGCTTTAAAAGTATGGCTTTCCAAAAATTTATTTAAATTCACCACAGATTTTGTCCGGGAGCCGAATTTTTACCTCAAACAGTATTTTCGTGCCGCCACCGCCGGCAGCGTCGGCGACGGTAATCGATAAAGTTCAAAGAGTTTTGCCGCAGATCAAAGGATTACAGTACTTTTTAACTTGCTGAGAATTGGGAAGTAGAACACTTGAAAGAAAAGTGCTTTAAAATTCTTCATCAGCAAGTTTCTGGCTTTTTTTTGTTTTTCGATGAAGACCTAATCAGCTTGGGGGACCAAGCTGGCTTTTTTTTGTTTTTCGATGAAGACCTAATCAGCTTGGGGGACCAAGCTGGCTTTTTTTTGTTTTTCGATGAAGACCTAATCAGCTTGGGGGACCAAGCTGGCTTTTTTTTGTTTTTCGATGAAGACCTAATCAGCTTGGGGGACCAAGCTGGCTTTTTTTTGTTTTTCGATGAAGACCTAATCAGCTTGGGGGACCAAGCTGGCTTTTTTTTGTTTTTCGATGAAGTCCCAATCAGCTTGGGGGACCAAGCTGGCTTTTTTTTGTTTTTCGATGAAGACCTAATCAGCTCGGGGGACCAAGCTGGCTTTTTTTTGTTTTTCGATGAAGACCTAATCAGCTTGGGGGACCAAGCTGGCTTTTTTTTGTTTTTCGATGAAGACCTAATCAGCTTGGGGGACCAAGCTGGCTTTTTTTTGTTTTTCGATGAAGACCTAATCAGCTTGGGGGACCAAGCTGGCTTTTTTTTGTTTTTCGATGAAGACCTAATCAGCTTGGGGGACCAAGCTGGCTTTTTTTTGTTTTTCGATGAAGACCTAATCAGCTTGGGGGACCAAGCTGGCTTTTTTTTGTTTTTCGATGAAGACCTAATCAGCTTGGGGGACCAAGCTGGCTTTTTTTTGTTTTTCGATGAAGACCTAATCAGCTTGGGGGACCAAGCTGGCTTTTTTTTGTTTTTCGATGAAGACCTAATCAGCTTGGGGGACCAAGCTGGCTTTTTTTGTTTTTCGATGAAGACCTAATCAGCTTGGGGGACCAAGCTGGCTTTTTTTTGTTTTTCGATGAAGTCCCAATCAGCTTGGGGGACCAAGCTGGCTTTTTTTTGTTTTTCGATGAAGTCCCAATCAGCTTGGGGGACCAAGCTGGCTTTTTTTTGTTTTTCGATGAAGTCCCAATCAGCTTGGGGGACCAAGCTGGCTTTTTTTTGTTTTTCGATGAAGACCTAATCAGCTTGGGGGACCAAGCTGGCTTTTTTTTGTTTTTCGATGAAGACCTAATCAGCTTGGGGGACCAAGCTGGCTTTTTTTTGTTTTTCGATGAAGACCTAATCAGCTTGGGGGACCAAGCTGGCTTTTTTTTGTTTTTCGATGAAGACCTAATCAGCTTGGGGGACCAAGCTGGCTTTTTTTTGTTTTTCGATGAAGACCTAATCAGCTTGGGGGACCAAGCTGGCTTTTTTTTGTTTTTCGATGAAGACCTAATCAGCTTGGGGGACCAAGCTGGCTTTTTTTTGTTTTTCGATGAAGACCTAATCAGCTTGGGGGACCAAGCTGGCTTTTTTTTGTTTTTCGATGAAGACCTAATCAGCTTGGGGGACCAAGCTGGCTTTTTTTTGTTTTTCGATGAAGACCTAATCAGCTTGGGGGACCAAGCTGGCTTTTTTTTGTTTTTCGATGAAGACCTAATCAGCTTGGGGGACCAGACCTAATCAGCTTGGGGGACCAAGCTGGCTTTTTTTTGTTTTTCGATGAAGACCTAATCAGCTTGGGGGACCAAGCTGGCTTTTTTTTGTTTTTCGATGAAGACCTAATCAGCTTGGGGGACCAAGCTGGCTTTTTTTTGTTTTTCGATGAAGACCTAATCAGCTTGGGGGACCAAGCTGGCTTTTTTTGTTTTTCGATGAAGACCTAATCAGCTTGGGGGACCAAGCTGGCTTTTTTTTGTTTTTCGATGAAGTCCCAATCAGCTTGGGGGACCAAGCTGGCTTTTTTTTGTTTTTCGATGAAGACCTAATCAGCTTGGGGGACCAAGCTGGCTTTTTTTTGTTTTTCGATGAAGTCCCAATCAGCTTGGGGGACCAAGCTGGCTTTTTTTTGTTTTTCGATGAAGACCTAATCAGCTTGGGGGACCAAGCTGGCTTTTTTTGTTTTTCGATGAAGACCTAATCAGCTTGGGGGACCAAGCTGGCTTTTTTTTGTTTTTCGATGAAGACCTAATCAGCTTGGGGGACCAAGCTGGCTTTTTTTTGTTTTTCGATGAAGTCCCAATCAGCTTGGGGGACCAAGCTGGCTTTTTTTTGTTTTTCGATGAAGACCTAATCAGCTTGGGGGACCAAGCTGGCTTTTTTTTGTTTTTCGATGAAGTCCCAATCAGCTTGGGGGACCAAGCTGGCTTTTTTTTGTTTTTCGATGAAGACCTAATCAGCTTGGGGGACCAAGCTGGCTTTTTTTTGTTTTTCGATGAAGACCTAATCAGCTTGGGGGACCAAGCTGGCTTTTTTTTGTTTTTCGATGAAGACCTAATCAGCTTGGGGGACCAAGCTGGCTTTTTTTTGTTTTTCGATGAAGACCTAATCAGCTTGGGGGACCAAGCTGGCTTTTTTTTTGTTTTTCGATGAAGACCTAATCAGCTTGGGGGACCAAGCTGGCTTTTTTTTGTTTTTCGATGAAGACCTAATCAGCTTGGGGGACCAAGCTGGCTTTTTTTTGTTTTTCGATGAAGTCCCAATCAGCTTGGGGGACCAAGCTGGCTTTTTTTTGTTTTTCGATGAAGACCTAATCAGCTTGGGGGACCAAGCTGGCTTTTTTTTGTTTTTCGATGAAGTCCCAATCAGCTTGGGGGACCAAGCTGGCTTTTTTTGTTTTTCGATGAAGACCTAATCAGCTTGGGGGACCAAGCTGGCTTTTTTTTGTTTTTCGATGAAGTCCCAATCAGCTTGGGGGACCAAGCTGGCTTTTTTTTGTTTTTCGATGAAGTCCCAATCAGCTTGGGGGACCAAGCTGGCTTTTTTTTGTTTTTCGATGAAGTCCCAATCAGCTTGGGGGACCAAGCTGGCTTTTTTTTGTTTTTCGATGAAGTCCCAATCAGCTTGGGGGACCAAGCTGGCTTTTTTTTGTTTTTCGATGAAGTCCCAATCAGCTTGGGGGACCAAGCTGGCTTTTTTTTGTTTTTCGATGAAGACCTAATCAGCTTGGGGGACCAAGCTGGCTTTTTTTTGTTTTTCGATGAAGTCCCAATCAGCTTGGGGGACCAAGCTGGCTTTTTTTTGTTTTTCGATGAAGACCTAATCAGCTTGGGGGACCAAGCTGGCTTTTGTTTGTTTTTCGATGAAGACCTAATCAGCTTGGGGGACCAAGCTGGCTTTTTTTTGTTTTTCGATGAAGACCTAATCAGCTTGGGGGACCAAGCTGGCTTTTGTTTGTTTTTCGATGAAGACCTAATCAGCTTGGGGGACCAAGCTGGCTTTTTTTTGTTTTTCGATGAAGACCTAATCAGCTTGGGGGACCAAGCTGGCTTTTTTTTGTTTTTCGATGAAGACCTAATCAGCTTGGGGGACCAAGCTGGCTTTTTTTTGTTTTTCGATGAAGACCTAATCAGCTTGGGGGACCAAGCTGGCTTTTTTTTGTTTTTCGATGAAGACCTAATCAGCTTGGGGGACCAAGCTGGCTTTTTTTTGTTTTTCGATGAAGTCCCAATCAGCTTGGGGGACCAAGCTGGCTTTTTTTTGTTTTTCGATGAAGACCTAATCAGCTTGGATTAATATATTGCATAAAAGATTTTTTGATTTTTTTCTTCAACAGAAGTTTTTATGCTTAAAGAAGTGTAATTTGTAAAGTTTTTTAAATGAAAAATGACAAATTTTGGGTTTCATCTAAAACTGTATTAGCTGATCTTCAATTAATTGCAACTTGGGTTTTTATTTATTTAAAATTAGATTTTGCGTACGGTATCGATCAAAAACGTTTTTGCATTATTGTTAATAATACCGATTTTCTATTTATTATACTGTAAGGAATTTACAAAGTTTTTTTGCATGTTTTATTACATTTGTTTTATGTGATTACTGTAATTAAATATTCCCTAAAAATAATCGTTTTCTCCTTTTTTAAGTTTGTGCAGCATTTAACAATTTAATGCAATTATTTTTCGGATCAAATTTGACAAAAAAATTACAAAAATATAACTTTATACTGAAAAAAGCTTGGAGATAAAATAATTATTTTATCTCCGGTGCCGGATTCAATATATTTTTGGCATGTTATAAAACAAAATTTCTTTCTTTTGAATTCGCTTGAATTTCTTATGTTTTCTTAAATTAAAAGATCCCTATACCTCCATTTTCGACGAAAGAGTTTTATGCAAATTTGGGATCTGTTTTTTATGCTGTAACATACAACAGCTTAAGTAGTCATCCCACTCAGACAATAGTTTCTTCCATTACGCGACTTTATGTCATTATCTTTGAAAAAATATGCAACCTTGTACTTTTGACTGAACTCAAAATTGTATTTCTTTTCTTTTTTTTGATTTTTTCGTTGGTTTTTTAACCTTTAAAGTTTAAGGTGTAATTTCGATTCAATGCCCTTTTTTAAAAGTGGCATTTGAATAAATTTTGGAACGCTTTGTTGTTTATTGCAACAAAGCAAATATTTCTTTTTTCTTTAACAATTTAATAGTAATTTTATAAAACCCCAACTTTCTAATTAGAATAATGATCGACCAAAAGTAATTTCCGTAATCATTTGTTACAAAGCAATACAGTATTTGAGTTATTGATTAAAAAAAACTATAAAGCTTTTTTGCAAAAACAGAAGAAGAGAAAGCTTTTAAATATGTGTTTTTACATTTGCTTTGTTTTCTGATGATACAGCAAGTTTTGCAACTTTTTTAAAAGCATTTGTTGCAACGAGATATGCAATAAATTTGAAAAAAAAAACATCAAACACTGGTTTAAAAATTTTTGCATTTACTACAGTATACAAAAATTAAGACAACAGCAAATGCATTAGATTTTAAATTTCAAGGTAATCAAACCAAAATGAAATAAACAAAAGGAAAGAAAAGAGCAAATTAATAAATGCAGCGTCAACTATCGATTTTTTAATATCGTAGTGATCCTGATTTATTACAGTACACAAATCAAAAACAAACAAACAAAGAAAACTGTTAAATTTTTTTATTATTTATTTGCCTTGCTTTTAAAGCAAAGCGACCCGAAATGCGATCACTTTAAGGGAATATGAAATTACAATTTGTCTTACAGTAATCATTCAAAAACAAGTGAATAACGTTATTACCAAAGCTTTTTTCATCATTTTTTGCCTTGCTTTAAAAGCATGGCACTCCAAAATTTATTTAAATTCACCACAGATTTTGTCCGGGCGCCGAATTTTTACCTCAAACTTATTGGGTAATTAAACCAAAGAAATCGTAGTATTTAAAATAATTATTCCAAACCAAAAATGCATCAAAAACAAGGTGCACAATTTTTCTTTCATCAGTTAGAGACACAAAGAAGAAGAAAAAAAAGACCCCTCTCTTCTGTTTAAAAAAATGCTGCTCTGAAAAAAGACAACTTTCTCCCCTTAAAAAAAAAGGTGCCTTATTGTTGATTGATGCAAATAAAACATTACATATTATTTTGATATTTTTGTTTTTTCCTTTCTCCATTAAATATTTATCTATTTTCAATTTTAAATTGTAACCCTATTTTATTAATTTTTCAACCTTGCATGTTCAAAAAAGTGGACATCTTCCCGAAAAGTGCAAAATTGTTGTTTATGCAAATACAAGGTATTCAAATTCCAAAAATATGTTTTATACATTTCTGGTATTCCCAGAAACGAATTAAACCCAATGCCGAAGCTTCAGCAGTTTAGGTTTTAACCATTTTACGCTGTAACATACAACACTTAGACAATTGTGATATCCCATTACGCGACTTTATGAGCTTATCTTAGACCTAAGGCTTTATCTCAGACATTATCTTAGACATTATCTAAGACATTATTTCAGACATTATCTTTGCCCTAACATAAAATTATCTACAACTTTAACAGGCATTGAAATAGGACCTTTTTCCGGCCATGACAAATCTATGAGGTAAATTTATGCAAATTTGATGTGAGCAAGTAAAACAAGCTATTTGGAACCTCTACCCAACATGAAATTATCTGCAACATTATTGGGCATTGAAATAAGACCATTTTTCGGTTCTACTGCAGCTTTAATTGTTACAAGGTCAAAAGGCAAAAAAATACATCAAAAAATAGATGAAAAATTTTGTTCTACAGTAATTTTTTAGCACCACTGGGGGGAAAATGAACAATTAAATTATACTTTTGGAATGCCCGTGGGCAGGTTAACAATTGTTACAAGGTCAAAAACTTGTAACTCTTTCCCAACAGTTTCGTTACTGCCGATTGAAGGCAAAAAATGCATCAAAAAATTGAAAATTTGAAAAATTTTCAATGAAAAATTTTGTTCTACAGTAATTTTTTAGCACCACTGGGGGGAAAATGAACAATTAAATTATACTTTTTGGAATGCCCATGGGATGCTTATTAATAGTTACAAGGTCAAAAACCTGTATCTATTCTACACCAGTTTTTGGACAGGCGATTGAAGCAAAAAAATGAACGAAAAAAATGAAAGTTCACAAACTTTTCAATGTACATTTTGAGTACTGTAATTTTGAAGCCCTGAGGGGGAAATGAACTAATAACTTATATTTTTGCAATCTCCTTGGGTAACTTAGTTTGATGCCCGTAGATAATTAAATTATTTGCTTATCTTGTTCCTAAATAGGAACAAGGCTTTAAATAATAGTTTTATGACAACAGTGTTATAAAGCTATTATTAAGCAAGTAAATGGGTACATGCAAAAGCAAATGGCTTTGTTTCTGATAAGATAGAAGCAACTGCTACAGTAAATTTTGGAAATTAAAATATATCGTCATGTTGATGATATTCAATTTTTTTTAAAATAGAAATGTTGCTTCTATTTCGAATTTATTAAAGCCATTTAATCATTCATGACCCAATTACAGTATACCAAAAAGATAACTAAATTAATTAAATAATATTGCATTTTTTTATTTATTTTGTTATTTATTTTTGTCTTGCTATAAAAGCTAGACGTGCCAAAATTTATTGAAATTGCAAAATGGGCTTTTGTGCCCAGCCGGGCAAATTTAATATTTACCTCAAATTTGGTAATTAAAAAGAAGACAAGTGGTGCCAAAAACAATTTAAATGACAATTTGAACCAAATTACACCATCTGTGATGTTATTAATTGACTGCAAAAAATATATAATGTTTTCAAAACAAGTCACATTTTTTAACGCTTAAATTTGTGCATGTCAAACCAAATCAGTTTTTCAAAAAAGAAAGATCAATATTTTTCATTGCTTCCTCAGTCTCAAAGAAAAAAAAATGAGAACCTCTTCTTTTGTGGTGCACATTTAGGCTTGAATAATTATTTATAACTCCACTTTTTCTTTATCGATAAAATTGATTCACATTTGCGATTTTTGGGATACTGTAGTTTACCTATTTACCAAAAACTGATAAAATACAAGTTTTTTGGTAAGATCAAAAGTTGCTGCATTCTTTCATTGTGGCGTAGGATAAAAGCTTAATTCTCTCGACGGTCAACGGGTACGACAATTGGGGTGTTTTCTTAAAAGTGCGACGGTCAAAATGCTTTAGATATATGCCTTTGAAAAAACCTCCAAAATTTTACCATTATTTTAATGGTTGATGAGACAAAATGGTTTATTTTCTCAAAGATTCGTAATAAAAAATGAAGTTTTTTGAAAAGAAAAAGCAGTTTTTGCTATTGTTTCGATCAAGATTAAATTAAGTAAATTACTTGACCTTGGATAAATTCTTTGTAATTTCTAAAATTTAATGAACCCAACACATTCTTTAAAGATTTAAAAGTTCCCAAAATGGGTTTAATTCATTTCTGGGAGTCTCAGGAACGAATTAAACCCAATGCCGAAGCTTCAGCATTTTAGTTTTTATAAATCTAAAATTTGAATTTTGCTACAGTATCGATCTGAAACTTTTATTCAAATTTGAGATTTTAAAGTTCCCAAAATGGATTTAATTCATTTTGATTTAATTTCCCCTGGGGCAAGCTTTTATATTACTCCAAAAAATTTATATCGAAAATTTTCCTTTGAATTTCCAATTTTTGGTGCAATTTTGTTGCTTTTGTCGGCTGGCCGAAAAGCGTTGGAAGAAAGATGGCACTTTCTGGCCTTGAAATAATTCAAAAGCTTGCCCTGGGGATTCCAAAAAGTATTGTTATTTTATTAAATATCCCCTGGGGCAAGTTTATACTGTAATCAAAAATTTACATTGAAAATTCTTCATTGAATTTTCAAGTTTTGGTGCAATTCTGTTGCTTTTGTCGGCTGGCCGAAAAGCGTTGGAAGAAAGATGGCACTTTCTGGCCTTGAAATAATTCAAAAGCTTGCCCTGGGGATTCCAAAAAGTTTTGCTATTTTGTTTATTTAACCCCAGGGCAAGTTTTAAATTCAATCAAAAATTTAAATTGAAAATTTTTCTTTGAATTTTCAATTTTTGGTGCAATTTTGTTGCTTTTGTCGGCTGGCCGAAAAGCGTTGGAAGAAAGATGGCACTTTCTGGCCTTGAAATAATTCAAAAGCTTGCCCTGGGGATTCCAAAAAGTTTTGCTATTTTGTTTATTTAACCCCAGGGCAAGTTTTAAATTCAATCAAAAATTTAAATTGAAAATTTTTCTTTGAATTTTCAATTTTTGGTGCAATTTTGTTGCTTTTGTCGGCTGGCCGCAAACTGTTGGAAGAAAGATGGCACTTTCTGGCCTTGAAATAATTAATAAGCTTGCCCAAGGGATTCCAAAAAGTATTGTTATTTTATTTAATATCCCCTGGGGCAAGTTTATACTGTAATCAAAAATTTACATTGAAAATTCTTCATTGAATTTTCAAGTTTTTGGTGCAATTTTGTTGCTTTTGTCGGCTGGCCGCAAACTGTTGGAAGAAAGATGGCACTTTCTGGCCTTGAAATAATTCAAAAGCTTGCCCTGAGGATTCCAAAAAGTTTTGCTATTTTGCTTATTTTACCCCAGGGCAAGTTTTAAATTCAATCAAAAATTTACATTGAAAATTCTTCATTGAATTTTCAAGTTTTTGGTGCAATTTTGTTGCTTTTGTCGGCTGGCCGCAAACTGTTGGAAGAAAGATGGCACTTTCTGGCCTTGAAATAATTAATAAGCTTGCCCCAGGGATTCCAAAAAGTATTGTTATTTTATTTAATATCCCCTGGGGCAAGTTTATACTGTAATCAAAAATTTACATTGAAAATTCTTCATTGAATTTTCAAGTTTTTGGTGCAATTTTGTTGCTTTTGTCGGCTGGCCGCAAACTGTTGGAAGAAAGATGGCACTTTCTGGCCTTGAAATAATTCAAAAGCTTGCCCTGAGGATTCCAAAAAGTTTTGCTATTTTGCTTATTTTACCCCAGGGCAAGTTTTAAATTCAATCAAAAATTTACATTGAAAATTTTTCTTTGAATTTTCAATTTTTGGTGCAATTTTGTTGCTTTTGGCGGCTGGCCGCAAACTGTTGGAAGAAAGATGGCACTTTCTGGCCTTGAAATAATTCAGAAGCTTGCCCTGGGGATTCCAAAAAGTTTTGCTATTTTGTTTATTTTACCCCAGGGCAAGTTTTTAATTCAATCCAAAATTTACATTGAAAATTCTTCATTGAATTTTCAAGTTTTTGGTGCAATTCTGTTGCTTTTGGCGGCTGGCCGCAAACTGATAGGCCAAAGATGGCACTTTCTGGCCTTGAAATAATTCAAAAGCTTGCCCTGGGGATTCCAAAAAGTTTTGCTATTTTGTTTATTTTACCCCAGGGCAAGTTTTAAATTCAATCAAAAATTTACATTGAAAATTTTTCTTTGAATTTTCAATTTTTGGTGCAATTTTGTTGCTTTTGTCGGCTGGCCGCAAACTGTTGGAAGAAAGATGGCGCTTTCTGGCCTTGAAATAATTAATAAGCTTGCCCCAGGGATTCCAAAAAGTATTGTTATTTTATTTAATATCCCCTGGGGCAAGTTTATACTGTAATCAAAAATTTACATTGAAAATTCTTCATTGAATTTTCAAGTTTTTGGTGCAATTTTGTTGCTTTTGTCGGCTGGCCGCAAACTGTTGGAAGAAAGATGGCACTTTCTGGCCTTGAAATAATTCAAAAGCTTGCCCTGGGGATTCCAAAAAGTTTTGCTATTTTGTTTATTTAACCCCAGGGCAAGTTTTAAATTCAATCAAAAATTTACATTGAAAATTTTTCTTTGAATTTTCAATTTTTGGTGCAATTCTGTTGCTTTTGGCGGCTGGCCGCAAACTGTTGGAAGAAAGATGGCACTTTCTGGCCTTGAAATAATTCAGAAGCTTGCCCTGGGGATTCCAAAAAGTTTTGCTATTTTGTTTATTTTACCCCAGGGCAAGTTTTTAATTCAATCCAAAATTTACATTGAAAATTCTTCATTGAATTTTCAAGTTTTTGGTGCAATTCTGTTGCTTTTGGCGGCTGGCCGCAAACTGATAGGCCAAAGATGGCACTTTCTGGCCTTGAAATAATTCAAAAGCTTGCCCTGGGGATTCCAAAAAGTTTTGCTATTTTGTTTATTTTACCCCAGGGCAAGTTTTAAATTCAATCAAAAATTTACATTGAAAATTTTTCTTTGAATTTTCAATTTTTGGTGCAATTCTGTTGCTTTTGGCGGCTGGCCGCAAACTGTTGGAAGAAAGATGGCACTTTCTGGCCTTGAAATAATTATTAAGCTTGCCCCAGGGATTCCAAAAAGTTTTGTTTTTTGATTTAATTTCCCCTGGGGCAAGTTTTTAATTCAATCAAAAATTTACATTGAAAATTCTTCATTGAATTTTCAAGTTTTTGGTGCAATTTTGTTGCTTTTGTCGGCTGGCCGAAAAGCGTTGGAAGAAAGATGGCACTTTCTGGCCTTGAAATAATTCAAAAGCTTGCCCCAGGGATTCCAAAAAGTATTGTTATTTTATTTAATATCCCCTGGGGCAAGTTTATACTGTAATCAAAAATTTACATTGAAAATTCTTCATTGAATTTTCAAGTTTTTGGTGCAATTTTGTTGCTTTTGTCGGCTGGCCGCAAACTGTTGGAAGAAAGATGGCACTTTCTGGCCTTGAAATAATTAATAAGCTTGCCCCAGGGATTCCAAAAAGTATTGTTATTTTATTTAATATCCCCTGGGGCAAGTTTTAAATTCAATCAAAAATTTACATTGAAAATTTTTCTTTGAATTTTCAATTTTTGGTGCAATTCTGTTGCTTTTGGTGGCTGTCCGAAAAGTGTTAGAACAAAAATGGCACTTTCTGGCCTTGAAATAATTATTAAGCTTGCCCCAGGGATTCCAAAAAGTATTGTTTTTTGATTTAATATCCCCTGGGGCAAGTTTATACTGTAATCAAAAATTTACATTGAAAACTTTTCTTTGAATTTTCAATTTTTGGTGCAATTCTGTTGCTTTTGGTGGCTGTCCGAATAGTGTTAGAACAAAAATGGCACTTTCTGGCCTTGAAATAATTGTTAAGCTTGCCCCAGGGATTCCAAAAAGTTTTGTTTTTTGATTTAATTTCCCCTGGGGCAAGCTTTTAATTCAATCAAAAATTTACATTGAAAATTTTTCTGTGAATTTTCAATTTTTGGTGCAATTCTGTTGCTTTTGGCGGCTGGTCGCAAACTGATAGGCCAAAGATGGAAACTAAAAGCCTTGAAATAATTCAGAAGCTTGCCCTGGGGATTCCAAAAAGTTTTACTATTTTGTTTTTTTTACCCCTGGGGCAAGTTTATACTGTAATCAAAAATTTACATTGAAAATTCTTCATTGAATTTTCAAGTTTTTGGTGCAATTTTGTTGCTTTTGTCGGCTGGCCGCAAACTGTTGGAAGAAAGATGGCACTTTCTGGCCTTGAAATAATTCAAAAGCTTGCCCTGGGGATTCCAAAAAGTTTTGCTATTTTGTTTATTTAACCCCAGGGCAAGTTTTAAATTCAATCAAAAATTTACATTGAAAATTTTTCTTTGAATTTTCAATTTTTGGTGCAATTCTGTTGCTTTTGGCGGCTGGCCGCAAACTGTTGGAAGAAAGATGGCACTTTCTGGCCTTGAAATAATTCAGAAGCTTGCCCTGGGG
This sequence comes from Panagrolaimus sp. LJ2414, assembly GCA_024447195.1. Classification (NCBI taxonomy): domain Eukaryota; kingdom Metazoa; phylum Nematoda; class Chromadorea; order Rhabditida; family Panagrolaimidae; genus Panagrolaimus; species Panagrolaimus sp. LJ2414. The sequence continues at coordinate 1,721,255 of JAMRXY010000050.1, read as the reverse complement.
ATTCCAAAAAGTTTTGCTATTTTGTTTATTTTACCCCAGGGCAAGTTTTTAATTCAATCCAAAATTTACATTGAAAATTCTTCATTGAATTTTCAAGTTTTTGGTGCAATTCTGTTGCTTTTGGCGGCTGGCCGAAAACTGATAGGCCAAAGATGGCACTTTCTGGCCTTGAAATAATTCAAAAGCTTGCCCTGGGGATTCCAAAAAGTTTTGCTATTTTGTTTATTTTACCCCAGGGCAAGTTTTAAATTCAATCAAAAATTTACATTGAAAATTTTTCTTTGAATTTTCAATTTTTGGTGCAATTCTGTTGCTTTTGGCGGCTGGCCGCAAACTGTTGGAAGAAAGATGGCACTTTCTGGCCTTGAAATAATTCAGAAGCTTGCCCTGGGGATTCCAAAAAGTTTTGCTATTTTGTTTATTTTACCCCAGGGCAAGTTTTTAATTCAATCCAAAATTTACATTGAAAATTCTTCATTGAATTTTCAAGTTTTTGGTGCAATTCTGTTGCTTTTGTCGGCTGGCCGCAAACTGTTGGAAGAAAGATGGCACTTTCTGGCCTTGAAATAATTAATAAGCTTGCCCCAGGGATTCCAAAAAGTATTGTTATTTTATTTAATATCCCCTGGGGCAAGTTTATACTGTAATCAAAAATTTACATTGAAAATTCTTCATTGAATTTTCAAGTTTTTGGTGCAATTTTGTTGCTTTTGTCGGCTGGCCGCAAACTGTTGGAAGAAAGATGGCACTTTCTGGCCTTGAAATAATTCAAAAGCTTGCCCTGGGGATTCCAAAAAGTTTTGCTATTTTGTTTATTTAACCCCAGGGCAAGTTTTAAATTCAATCAAAAATTTACATTGAAAATTTTTCTTTGAATTTTCAATTTTTGGTGCAATTCTGTTGCTTTTGGTGGCTGTCCGAAAAGTGTTAGAACAAAAATGGCACTTTCTGGCCTTGAAATAATTATTAAGCTTGCCCCAGGGATTCCAAAAAGTATTGTTTTTTGATTTAATATCCCCTGGGGCAAGTTTATACTGTAATCAAAAATTTACATTGAAAACTTTTCTTTGAATTTTCAATTTTTGGTGCAATTCTGTTGCTTTTGGTGGCTGTCCGAATAGTGTTAGAACAAAAATGGCACTTTCTGGCCTTGAAATAATTGTTAAGCTTGCCCCAGGGATTCCAAAAAGTTTTGTTTTTTGATTTAATTTCCCCTGGGGCAAGCTTTTAATTCAATCAAAAATTTACATTGAAAATTTTTCTGTGAATTTTCAATTTTTGGTGCAATTCTGTTGCTTTTGGCGGCTGGTCGCAAACTGATAGGCCAAAGATGGAAACTAAAAGCCTTGAAATAATTCAAAAGCTTGCCCTGGGGATTCCAAAAAGTTTTGCTATTTTGTTTATTTAACCCCAGGGCAAGTTTTAAATTCAATCAAAAATTTACATTGAAAATTTTTCTTTGAATTTTCAATTTTTGGTGCAATTCTGTTGCTTTTGGCGGCTGGCCGCAAACTGTTGGAAGAAAGATGGCACTTTCTGGCCTTGAAATAATTCAGAAGCTTGCCCTGGGGATTCCAAAAAGTTTTGCTATTTTGTTTATTTTACCCCAGGGCAAGTTTTTAATTCAATCCAAAATTTACATTGAAAATTCTTCATTGAATTTTCAAGTTTTTGGTGCAATTCTGTTGCTTTTGGCGGCTGGCCGCAAACTGATAGGCCAAAGATGGCACTTTCTGGCCTTGAAATAATTCAAAAGCTTGCCCTGGGGATTCCAAAAAGTTTTGCTATTTTGTTTATTTTACCCCAGGGCAAGTTTTAAATTCAATCAAAAATTTACATTGAAAATTTTTCTTTGAATTTTCAATTTTTGGTGCAATTCTGTTGCTTTTGGCGGCTGGCCGCAAACTGTTGGAAGAAAGATGGCACTTTCTGGCCTTGAAATAATTATTAAGCTTGCCCCAGGGATTCCAAAAAGTTTTGTTTTTTGATTTAATTTCCCCTGGGGCAAGTTTTTAATTCAATCAAAAATTTACATTGAAAATTCTTCATTGAATTTTCAAGTTTTTGGTGCAATTTTGTTGCTTTTGTCGGCTGGCCGAAAAGCGTTGGAAGAAAGATGGCACTTTCTGGCCTTGAAATAATTCAAAAGCTTGCCCCAGGGATTCCAAAAAGTATTGTTATTTTATTTAATATCCCCTGGGGCAAGTTTATACTGTAATCAAAAATTTACATTGAAAATTCTTCATTGAATTTTCAAGTTTTTGGTGCAATTTTGTTGCTTTTGTCGGCTGGCCGCAAACTGTTGGAAGAAAGATGGCACTTTCTGGCCTTGAAATAATTAATAAGCTTGCCCCAGGGATTCCAAAAAGTATTGTTATTTTATTTAATATCCCCTGGGGCAAGTTTTAAATTCAATCAAAAATTTACATTGAAAATTTTTCTTTGAATTTTCAATTTTTGGTGCAATTCTGTTGCTTTTGGTGGCTGTCCGAAAAGTGTTAGAACAAAAATGGCACTTTCTGGCCTTGAAATAATTATTAAGCTTGCCCTGGGGATTCCAAAAAGTATTGTTATTTTATTTAATATCCCCTGGGGCAAGTTTTAAATTCAATCAAAAATTTACATTGAAAATTCTTCATTGAATTTTCAAGTTTTTGGTGCAATTTTGTTGCTTTTGTCGGCTGGCCGAAAAGCGTTGGAAGAAAGATGGCACTTTCTGGCCTTGAAATAATTAATAAGCTTGCCCCAGGGATTCCAAAAAGTATTGTTATTTTATTTAATATCCCCTGGGGCAAGTTTTAAATTCAATCAAAAATTTACATTGAAAATTCTTCATTGAATTTTCAAGTTTTTGGTGCAATTTTGTTGCTTTTGTCGGCTGGCCGAAAAGCGTTGGAAGAAAGATGGCACTTTCTGGCCTTGAAATAATTCAAAAGCTTGCCCCAGGGATTCCAAAAAGTATTGTTATTTTATTTAATATCCCCTGGGGCAAGTTTATACTGTAATCAAAAATTTACATTGAAAATTCTTCATTGAATTTTCAAGTTTTTGGTGCAATTTTGTTGCTTTTGTCGGCTGGCCGAAAAGCGTTGGAAGAAAGATGGCACTTTCTGGCCTTGAAATAATTCAAAAGCTTGCCCCAGGGATTCCAAAAAGTATTGTTTTTTGATTTAATATCCCCTGGGGCAAGTTTATACTGTAATCAAAAATTTACATTGAAAATTCTTCATTGAATTTTCAAGTTTTTGGTGCAATTTTGTTGCTTTTGTCGGCTGGCCGCAAACTGTTGGAAGAAAGATGGCACTTTCTGGCCTTGAAATAATTCAAAAGCTTGCCCTGGGGATTCCAAAAAGTTTTGCTATTTTGTTTATTTAACCCCAGGGCAAGTTTTAAATTCAATCAAAAATTTACATTGAAAATTTTTCTTTGAATTTTCAATTTTTGGTGCAATTCTGTTGCATTTGGCGGCTGGCCGCAAACTGTTGGAAGAAAGATGGCACTTTCTGGCCTTGAAATAATTCAGAAGCTTGCCCTGGGGATTCCAAAAAGTTTTGCTATTTTGTTTATTTTACCCCAGGGCAAGTTTTTAATTCAATCCAAAATTTACATTGAAAATTCTTCATTGAATTTTCAAGTTTTTGGTGCAATTCTGTTGCTTTTGGCGGCTGGCCGCAAACTGATAGGCCAAAGATGGCACTTTCTGGCCTTGAAATAATTCAAAAGCTTGCCCTGGGGATTCCAAAAAGTTTTGCTATTTTGTTTATTTTACCCCAGGGCAAGTTTTAAATTCAATCAAAAATTTACATTGAAAATTTTTCTTTGAATTTTCAATTTTTGGTGCAATTCTGTTGCTTTTGGCGGCTGGCCGCAAACTGTTGGAAGAAAGATGGCACTTTCTGGCCTTGAAATAATTATTAAGCTTGCCCCAGGGATTCCAAAAAGTTTTGTTTTTTGATTTAATTTCCCCTGGGGCAAGTTTTTAATTCAATCAAAAATTTACATTGAAAATTCTTCATTGAATTTTCAAGTTTTTGGTGCAATTTTGTTGCTTTTGTCGGCTGGCCGAAAAGCGTTGGAAGAAAGATGGCACTTTCTGGCCTTGAAATAATTCAAAAGCTTGCCCCAGGGATTCCAAAAAGTATTGTTATTTTATTTAATATCCCCTGGGGCAAGTTTATACTGTAATCAAAAATTTACATTGAAAATTCTTCATTGAATTTTCAAGTTTTTGGTGCAATTTTGTTGCTTTTGTCGGCTGGCCGCAAACTGTTGGAAGAAAGATGGCACTTTCTGGCCTTGAAATAATTAATAAGCTTGCCCCAGGGATTCCAAAAAGTATTGTTATTTTATTTAATATCCCCTGGGGCAAGTTTTAAATTCAATCAAAAATTTACATTGAAAATTTTTCTTTGAATTTTCAATTTTTGGTGCAATTCTGTTGCTTTTGGTGGCTGTCCGAAAAGTGTTAGAACAAAAATGGCACTTTCTGGCCTTGAAATAATTATTAAGCTTGCCCCAGGGATTCCAAAAAGTATTGTTTTTTGATTTAATATCCCCTGGGGCAAGTTTATACTGTAATCAAAAATTTACATTGAAAACTTTTCTTTGAATTTTCAATTTTTGGTGCAATTCTGTTGCTTTTGGTGGCTGTCCGAATAGTGTTAGAACAAAAATGGCACTTTCTGGCCTTGAAATAATTGTTAAGCTTGCCCCAGGGATTCCAAAAAGTTTTGTTTTTTGATTTAATTTCCCCTGGGGCAAGCTTTTAATTCAATCAAAAATTTACATTGAAAATTTTTCTGTGAATTTTCAATTTTTGGTGCAATTCTGTTGCTTTTGGCGGCTGGTCGCAAACTGATAGGCCAAAGATGGAAACTAAAAGCCTTGAAATAATTCAGAAGCTTGCCCTGGGGATTCCAAAAAGTTTTACTATTTTGTTTTTTTTACCCCTGGGGCAAGTTTATACTGTAATCAAAAATTTACATTGAAAATTCTTCATTGAATTTTCAAGTTTTTGGTGCAATTTTGTTGCTTTTGTCGGCTGGCCGCAAACTGTTGGAAGAAAGATGGCACTTTCTGGCCTTGAAATAATTCAAAAGCTTGCCCTGGGGATTCCAAAAAGTTTTGCTATTTTGTTTATTTAACCCCAGGGCAAGTTTTAAATTCAATCAAAAATTTACATTGAAAATTTTTCTTTGAATTTTCAATTTTTGGTGCAATTCTGTTGCTTTTGGCGGCTGGCCGCAAACTGTTGGAAGAAAGATGGCACTTTCTGGCCTTGAAATAATTCAGAAGCTTGCCCTGGGGATTCCAAAAAGTTTTGCTATTTTGTTTATTTTACCCCAGGGCAAGTTTTTAATTCAATCCAAAATTTACATTGAAAATTCTTCATTGAATTTTCAAGTTTTTGGTGCAATTCTGTTGCTTTTGGCGGCTGGCCGCAAACTGATAGGCCAAAGATGGCACTTTCTGGCCTTGAAATAATTCAAAAGCTTGCCCTGGGGATTCCAAAAAGTTTTGCTATTTTGTTTATTTTACCCCAGGGCAAGTTTTAAATTCAATCAAAAATTTACATTGAAAATTTTTCTTTGAATTTTCAATTTTTGGTGCAATTCTGTTGCTTTTGGCGGCTGGCCGCAAACTGTTGGAAGAAAGATGGCACTTTCTGGCCTTGAAATAATTCAGAAGCTTGCCCTGGGGATTCCAAAAAGTTTTGCTATTTTGTTTATTTTACCCCAGGGCAAGTTTTTAATTCAATCCAAAATTTACATTGAAAATTCTTCATTGAATTTTCAAGTTTTTGGTGCAATTCTGTTGCTTTTGTCGGCTGGCCGCAAACTGTTGGAAGAAAGATGGCACTTTCTGGCCTTGAAATAATTAATAAGCTTGCCCCAGGGATTCCAAAAAGTATTGTTATTTTATTTAATATCCCCTGGGGCAAGTTTATACTGTAATCAAAAATTTACATTGAAAATTCTTCATTGAATTTTCAAGTTTTTGGTGCAATTTTGTTGCTTTTGTCGGCTGGCCGCAAGTTGTTGGAAGAAAGATGGCACTTTCTGGCCTTGAAATAATTCAAAAGCTTGCCCTGGGGATTCCAAAAAGTTTTGCTATTTTGTTTATTTAACCCCAGGGCAAGTTTTAAATTCAATCAAAAATTTACATTGAAAATTTTTCTTTGAATTTTCAATTTTTGGTGCAATTCTGTTGCTTTTGGTGGCTGTCCGAAAAGTGTTAGAACAAAAATGGCACTTTCTGGCCTTGAAATAATTATTAAGCTTGCCCCAGGGATTCCAAAAAGTATTGTTTTTTGATTTAATATCCCCTGGGGCAAGTTTATACTGTAATCAAAAATTTACATTGAAAACTTTTCTTTGAATTTTCAATTTTTGGTGCAATTCTGTTGCTTTTGGTGGCTGTCCGAATAGTGTTAGAACAAAAATGGCACTTTCTGGCCTTGAAATAATTGTTAAGCTTGCCCCAGGGATTCCAAAAAGTTTTGTTTTTTGATTTAATTTCCCCTGGGGCAAGCTTTTAATTCAATCAAAAATTTACATTGAAAATTTTTCTGTGAATTTTCAATTTTTGGTGCAATTCTGTTGCTTTTGGCGGCTGGTCGCAAACTGATAGGCCAAAGATGGAAACTAAAAGCCTTGAAATAATTCAGAAGCTTGCCCTGGGGATTCCAAAAAGTTTTACTATTTTGTTTTTTTTACCCCTGGGGCAAGTTTATACTGTAATCAAAAATTTACATTGAAAACTTTTCTTTGAATTTTCAATTTTTGGTGCAATTCTGTTGCTTTTGGTGGCTGTCCGAATAGTGTTAGAACAAAAATGGCACTTTCTGGCCTTGAAATAATTGTTAAGCTTGCCCCAGGGATTCCAAAAAGTTTTGTTTTTTGATTTAATTTCCCCTGGGGCAAGCTTTTAATTCAATCAAAAATTTACATTGAAAATTTTTCTGTGAATTTTCAATTTTTGGTGCAATTCTGTTGCTTTTGGCGGCTGGTCGCAAACTGATAGGCCAAAGATGGAAACTAAAAGCCTTGAAATAATTCAAAAGCTTGCCCTGGGGATTCCAAAAAGTTTTGCTATTTTGTTTATTTAACCCCAGGGCAAGTTTTAAATTCAATCAAAAATTTACATTGAAAATTTTTCTTTGAATTTTCAATTTTTGGTGCAATTCTGTTGCTTTTGGCGGCTGGCCGCAAACTGTTGGAAGAAAGATGGCACTTTCTGGCCTTGAAATAATTCAGAAGCTTGCCCTGGGGATTCCAAAAAGTTTTGCTATTTTGTTTATTTTACCCCAGGGCAAGTTTTTAATTCAATCCAAAATTTACATTGAAAATTCTTCATTGAATTTTCAAGTTTTTGGTGCAATTCTGTTGCTTTTGGCGGCTGGCCGCAAACTGATAGGCCAAAGATGGCACTTTCTGGCCTTGAAATAATTCAAAAGCTTGCCCTGGGGATTCCAAAAAGTTTTGCTATTTTGTTTATTTTACCCCAGGGCAAGTTTTAAATTCAATCAAAAATTTACATTGAAAATTTTTCTTTGAATTTTCAATTTTTGGTGCAATTCTGTTGCTTTTGGCGGCTGGCCGCAAACTGTTGGAAGAAAGATGGCACTTTCTGGCCTTGAAATAATTATTAAGCTTGCCCCAGGGATTCCAAAAAGTTTTGTTTTTTGATTTAATTTCCCCTGGGGCAAGTTTTTAATTCAATCAAAAATTTACATTGAAAATTCTTCATTGAATTTTCAAGTTTTTGGTGCAATTTTGTTGCTTTTGTCGGCTGGCCGAAAAGCGTTGGAAGAAAGATGGCACTTTCTGGCCTTGAAATAATTCAAAAGCTTGCCCCAGGGATTCCAAAAAGTATTGTTATTTTATTTAATATCCCCTGGGGCAAGTTTATACTGTAATCAAAAATTTACATTGAAAATTCTTCATTGAATTTTCAAGTTTTTGGTGCAATTTTGTTGCTTTTGTCGGCTGGCCGCAAACTGTTGGAAGAAAGATGGCACTTTCTGGCCTTGAAATAATTAATAAGCTTGCCCCAGGGATTCCAAAAAGTATTGTTATTTTATTTAATATCCCCTGGGGCAAGTTTTAAATTCAATCAAAAATTTACATTGAAAATTTTTCTTTGAATTTTCAATTTTTGGTGCAATTCTGTTGCTTTTGGTGGCTGTCCGAAAAGTGTTAGAACAAAAATGGCACTTTCTGGCCTTGAAATAATTATTAAGCTTGCCCCAGGGATTCCAAAAAGTATTGTTTTTTGATTTAATATCCCCTGGGGCAAGTTTATACTGTAATCAAAAATTTACATTGAAAACTTTTCTTTGAATTTTCAATTTTTGGTGCAATTCTGTTGCTTTTGGTGGCTGTCCGAATAGTGTTAGAACAAAAATGGCACTTTCTGGCCTTGAAATAATTGTTAAGCTTGCCCCAGGGATTCCAAAAAGTTTTGTTTTTTGATTTAATTTCCCCTGGGGCAAGCTTTTAATTCAATCAAAAATTTACATTGAAAATTTTTCTGTGAATTTTCAATTTTTGGTGCAATTCTGTTGCTTTTGGCGGCTGGTCGCAAACTGATAGGCCAAAGATGGAAACTAAAAGCCTTGAAATAATTCAGAAGCTTGCCCTGGGGATTCCAAAAAGTTTTACTATTTTGTTTTTTTTACCCCTGGGGCAAGTTTATACTGTAATCAAAAATTTACATTGAAAATTCTTCATTGAATTTTCAAGTTTTTGGTGCAATTTTGTTGCTTTTGTCGGCTGGCCGCAAACTGTTGGAAGAAAGATGGCACTTTCTGGCCTTGAAATAATTCAAAAGCTTGCCCTGGGGATTCCAAAAAGTTTTGCTATTTTGTTTATTTAACCCCAGGGCAAGTTTTAAATTCAATCAAAAATTTACATTGAAAATTTTTCTTTGAATTTTCAATTTTTGGTGCAATTCTGTTGCTTTTGGCGGCTGGCCGCAAACTGTTGGAAGAAAGATGGCACTTTCTGGCCTTGAAATAATTCAGAAGCTTGCCCTGGGGATTCCAAAAAGTTTTGCTATTTTGTTTATTTTACCCCAGGGCAAGTTTTTAATTCAATCCAAAATTTACATTGAAAATTCTTCATTGAATTTTCAAGTTTTTGGTGCAATTCTGTTGCTTTTGGCGGCTGGCCGCAAACTGATAGGCCAAAGATGGCACTTTCTGGCCTTGAAATAATTCAAAAGCTTGCCCTGGGGATTCCAAAAAGTTTTGCTATTTTGTTTATTTTACCCCAGGGCAAGTTTTAAATTCAATCAAAAATTTACATTGAAAATTTTTCTTTGAATTTTCAATTTTTGGTGCAATTCTGTTGCTTTTGGCGGCTGGCCGCAAACTGTTGGAAGAAAGATGGCACTTTCTGGCCTTGAAATAATTCAGAAGCTTGCCCTGGGGATTCCAAAAAGTTTTGCTATTTTGTTTATTTTACCCCAGGGCAAGTTTTTAATTCAATCCAAAATTTACATTGAAAATTCTTCATTGAATTTTCAAGTTTTTGGTGCAATTCTGTTGCTTTTGTCGGCTGGCCGCAAACTGTTGGAAGAAAGATGGCACTTTCTGGCCTTGAAATAATTAATAAGCTTGCCCCAGGGATTCCAAAAAGTATTGTTATTTTATTTAATATCCCCTGGGGCAAGTTTATACTGTAATCAAAAATTTACATTGAAAATTCTTCATTGAATTTTCAAGTTTTTGGTGCAATTTTGTTGCTTTTGTCGGCTGGCCGCAAACTGTTGGAAGAAAGATGGCACTTTCTGGCCTTGAAATAATTCAAAAGCTTGCCCTGGGGATTCCAAAAAGTTTTGCTATTTTGTTTATTTAACCCCAGGGCAAGTTTTAAATTCAATCAAAAATTTACATTGAAAATTTTTCTTTGAATTTTCAATTTTTGGTGCAATTCTGTTGCTTTTGGTGGCTGTCCGAAAAGTGTTAGAACAAAAATGGCACTTTCTGGCCTTGAAATAATTATTAAGCTTGCCCCAGGGATTCCAAAAAGTATTGTTTTTTGATTTAATATCCCCTGGGGCAAGTTTATACTGTAATCAAAAATTTACATTGAAAACTTTTCTTTGAATTTTCAATTTTTGGTGCAATTCTGTTGCTTTTGGTGGCTGTCCGAATAGTGTTAGAACAAAAATGGCACTTTCTGGCCTTGAAATAATTGTTAAGCTTGCCCCAGGGATTCCAAAAAGTTTTGTTTTTTGATTTAATTTCCCCTGGGGCAAGCTTTTAATTCAATCAAAAATTTACATTGAAAATTTTTCTGTGAATTTTCAATTTTTGGTGCAATTCTGTTGCTTTTGGCGGCTGGTCGCAAACTGATAGGCCAAAGATGGAAACTAAAAGCCTTGAAATAATTCAGAAGCTTGCCCTGGGGATTCCAAAAAGTTTTACTATTTTGTTTTTTTTACCCCTGGGGCAAGTTTATACTGTAATCAAAAATTTACATTGAAAACTTTTCTTTGAATTTTCAATTTTTGGTGCAATTCTGTTGCTTTTGGTGGCTGTCCGAATAGTGTTAGAACAAAAATGGCACTTTCTGGCCTTGAAATAATTGTTAAGCTTGCCCCAGGGATTCCAAAAAGTTTTGTTTTTTGATTTAATTTCCCCTGGGGCAAGCTTTTAATTCAATCAAAAATTTACATTGAAAATTTTTCTGTGAATTTTCAATTTTTGGTGCAATTCTGTTGCTTTTGGCGGCTGGTCGCAAACTGATAGGCCAAAGATGGAAACTAAAAGCCTTGAAATAATTCAGAAGCTTGCCCTGGGGATTCCAAAAAGTTTTACTATTTTGTTTTTTTTACCCCAGGGCAAGTTTTAAATTGAATCCAAAATTTACATTGAAAATTCTTCATTGAATTTTCAAGTTTTTGGTGCAATTCTGTTGCTTTTGGTGGCTGTCCGAATAGTGTTAGAACATAAATGGCACTTTCTGGCCTTGAAATAATTATTAAGCTTGCCCTGAGGATTCCAAAAAGTATTGTTTTTTGATTTAATATCCCCTGGGGCAAGTTTTTAATTCAATCAAAAATTTACATTGAAAATTTTTCTTTGAATTTTCAATTTTTGGTGCAATTCTGTTGCTTTTGGTGGCTGTCCGAATAGTGTTAGAACAAAAATGGCACTTTCTGGCCTTGAAATAATTATTAAGCTTGCCCCAGGGATTCCAAAAAGTTTTGTTTTTTGATTTAATTTCCCCTGGGGCAAGTTTTTAATTCAATCAAAAATTTACATTGAAAATTCTTCATTGAATTTTCAAGTTTTTGGTGCAATTTTGTTGCTTTTGTCGGCTGGCCGAAAAGCGTTGGAAGAAAGATGGCACTTTCTGGCCTTGAAATAATTCAAAAGCTTGCCCCAGGGATTCCAAAAAGTATTGTTATTTTATTTAATATCCCCTGGGGCAAGTTTATACTGTAATCAAAAATTTACATTGAAAATTCTTCATTGAATTTTCAAGTTTTTGGTGCAATTTTGTTGCTTTTGTCGGCTGGCCGCAAACTGTTGGAAGAAAGATGGCACTTTCTGGCCTTGAAATAATTCAAAAGCTTGCCCTGGGGATTCCAAAAAGTTTTGCTATTTTGTTTATTTAACCCCAGGGCAAGTTTTAAATTCAATCAAAAATTTACATTGAAAATTTTTCTTTGAATTTTCAATTTTTGGTGCAATTCTGTTGCTTTTGGTGGCTGTCCGAATAGTGTTAGAACAAAAATGGCACTTTCTGGCCTTGAAATAATTATTAAGCTTGCCCCAGGGATTCCAAAAAGTTTTGTTTTTTGATTTAATTTCCCCTGGGGCAAGTTTTTAATTCAATCAAAAATTTACATTGAAAATTCTTCATTGAATTTTCAAGTTTTTGGTGCAATTTTGTTGCTTTTGTCGGCTGTCCGAAAAGTGTTAGAACATAAATGGCACTTTCTGGCCTTGATGTAATTATAAAGCTTGCCCTGAGGATTCCAAAAAGTATTGTTATTTTATTTAATATCCCCTGGGGCAAGTTTATACTGTAATCAAAAATTTACATTGAAAATTTTTCTTTGAATTTTCAAGTTTTTGGTGCAATTTTGTTGCTTTTGTCGGCTGGCCGCAAACTGTTGGAAGAAAGATGGCACTTTCTGGCCTTGAAATAATTCAGAAGCTTGCCCTGGGGATTCCAAAAAGTTTTGCTATTTTGTTTATTTAACCCCAGGGCAAGTTTTAAATTCAATCAAAAATTTACATTGAAAATTTTTCTTTGAATTTTCAATTTTTGGTGCAATTCTGTTGCTTTTGGTGGCTGGCCGCAAACTGTTGGAAGAAAGATGGCACTTTCTGGCCTTGAAATAATTCAGAAGCTTGCCCTGGGGATTCCAAAAAGTTTTACTATTTTGTTTTTTTTACGTATTAGAACATACCAAAAATATATTCAACCCATTTTCAGAACTTAAGAATCTAAAATTTGCATAAAAGTTTCAGATCGCATTTTTCCTGGACATTATGATACAAAAATAAAAAAATTAAAGAATAATGAACTTTATTAAACTCACAGATTTCAAATATGGGGGCCTTTATATCTGTGAGATCAAGCAATTTTGAAAACGAAGCCCTCAGGGCTTTAAAATTACTGTACTCAAAATGTACATTGAAAATTTTGTGAACTTTCATTTTAAAAAAAAGAAGAAGAAAATGAAAGTTGAAAAAGAATGTAAAAATGGGAATAAAAAAAGAAAAGAGAAAAGTCGTTGTTGCAAAAAATAAAAGTAAAAATGGTTGCAATAAATTTTAAAATTTCAAAAAAAAGATAAATAAAAAGATATTATTAATATCATCATTAACAGCAAGAAATATTTTATGTCATTAAAAGAATGCCCTCTTTTTTGAAGGAGACAGATTTGTAGGCAATATATTAATTATTACCTCAAAAAAGTCTGAATTAATTTTTTCGAAATGTAGATACAGTAGTTTAACTATTATATTACATGAAAGATTTTTTGATTTTTTTGTTCAACAGAAATTTTTATGTTAAAAGGAGAATAGCGACAAATTGTGAAAATCTTATCCAAGTTGAATTTTCACCATTTTACGCTGTAACATACAACACTTAGACAATTGTGATATCCCATTACGCGACTTTATGAGCTTATCTTAGACCTAAGGCTTTATCTAAGACATTATCTAAGACATTATTTCAGACATTATCCAGGCCCTAACAAAAAATTATCAACAACTTTCTCAAGTACTGAAATAGAACCTTTTTTCTGCCCTGACAAATCTGTGAGATAAATTTATGAAAATTTGATGGGTCACCAGTTTCGAGCCATCCGATTTTATTAATAATAATAATAATAAATTTATTCATGCCCAAACGCATGATGCATTAATAATAAACAAACAATAAAATAAAATTACGAACACAAGATAAATAAAACAAGATAAATTAAATAAATGAACAACTCAAACTAAAACTAACAATTTACAAAAGGAAAAAAGAAAAAACAACAAAAATGTGAGTGAAAGTAAATTAAATTAAATTACAATATACAAGTTTTAAGTGATAGTAGTAGCTTTCTTTTAAGTATTATTAGAGTTTTAATGCCTGGAGATTTTTCTTAAAGGATTTCGAACAGGTATACTGTAGGTTTCTGGGAAGTTTTATATATTTTGAAATGGCCCGGTAGGAAAAGAAATTTCTCTTGATTGATTTGAGGGCCTTTGGAAGGACAAGTTTTTGTTGTGACCCACGCGTTTTAGACGATCTAAGAGTAATGTTAAGTTTAAAGTTAACATTACCGTTTAAAAAGTCATTTAAAAAGCATAGGTCATACTTATTTCGACGGGATTCAAGCGACTCTAGACCGAGCATCTCAAGTTTTTCTTCATATGGGGCATTAAAATGGGGTTTAAGTTCCTTGGAACGCAGAAAAATTAATTTAAGAGCGACTCTTTGAACTTTTTCAAGTTTGTCAATGAGCTTAACTTTAGTAGGGTTAAAAACGGGGGTGGCAAACTCAACTAAGGGACGAACATATGTATGATACATATGAACGAGGAGCTTCGTTGAGGTTGATTTAAGCGCTTTAAAGAGGATAAAAAGACGACCCAAAGCATTTTTGGAAATTTTTGAAATATGGGTATCCCAATTAAGATTATTAGAAACGTTTAATCCCAAATCCCTAATGCAACTTTGGTTATTGGGGATTTTAAATCCATCATAGAAATACGAATACTTGGGATTACTATTAGGTAAGCAATGTAAAACATTGCATTTGCTAATAGCAATCTCAAGTTGGTTTTCTTTGGACCATGCTTCAAGCTTTATTAAGAATTTTTGAAGTGGGGAGTCAGCAGCAGAAAGAACAGAAGAAATTGCTTTAAGGTCATCTGCAAAAAGCATGTTAATGACTTCGGGGGTTGCGCAATGAGAGATCAAATCTGCGATAAAGAAAAGAAAGAGTACAGGCCCAATTTTGGATCCTTGAGGTACACCAGAGTTGATGTCGCATTCTTCAGATAAAGATTCCCCAACCTTAACTCTAAACTTCCTATTGGTTAGAAACGCTTTAATCCATGAAATTATAGAATTTGGGACATTCGCTCTTTTGAGCTTTGCAAAGAGGATAGGGTGGGACATTCTGTCGAATGCTTTTTTGACATCAAAGTAGATGATATCACAAGCTATTCCCTTTTCTGCCCACATGGTTATGATGTCGAAAGTTTCGAGTAACTGTGTGGTTACCGATTTGGATTTTGTAAAACCATGTTGACAGGAAGGGATTAGCTTGTGTTCAGTAAAAAAGTTATTTAAAAAATTTACAACAATTTTTTGGGGTATCATGGATAGGGAGCAGTTAAGAGAAATGGGGCGATAGTTTGCGGCAAAATGTTTCTCTCCCTTTTTAAAGATTGGTATGACAGTTGCCTTCTTCCAAAAAGAAGGAACTTGTCCTTTAAAAAAGGAGAGATTGATAATTTTGGTGATAGGTTTATACAAGGTAAAAGCGCATTTCTTTAAGATAATATACGGTATTCCGTCAGGGGAGGTGTTGCATTTAGGTTTAAGCTTTCTTAGAATATCGTGAACTTGGGATGCCTGCAAAAATGGTAAATTATTATCTCTTATAGGATCGGAATCCATAGAGATAACAGGTTTTTCATTTTGGAAATAAGTTAAAAAGTTTGCTGCGAAAACAGTTGTTTTATCAGATTCCGAAAAAATTGTGTGGGTATCAGTTTTAAGCGCCGGGATATGAGTGTCGGGTTTTAAAAGTTTACCCAAATGGGAAAACATACCTTTCATCCCATATTTCTGAATAATTTGTTTTTCCTTTTTTCTACGCGCTTTTAGAGATAAGGTTAAAATTCTTTTGGAAATCAGAGAAATTTTTTTCAGGTTGGGGGAAATCTTGGGGATACTATCTCGATACTTTATCATAGATTTGATCTCTTTAGGAAGTACTTCAGTTGATGAGGGGGTTACGGTATGAACAAAGAGGCTGATTGCGTTGTTAACGACGTTAATAAACTCAGCATAAGCTTGATCTAAGTCCACTACCCCTCTTGTAGCCAAAAACTCCCATTTATATTCGTAAAAGTAAAGATTCATAGAATCATAATCAGCGTTTTTGAAATTCTTAAAAGAAAGGGGAGCTTTAGCAGCAGGCTTATCATCGCATAAGAACGAGAAATTAACCATGTTGTGATCAGATGTTGCAAAGGGAGAGGTTACGGTAAGGTTAGTAATTCGATTAGGTGCAGAAGAAATAACTAAATCAAGAATGTTGTCATTCCTGGTGGGAAGGGTTACGGTATTAGTGAGACTCGAGGAAAAAATAAAATCACAAAAGAGATTCTCTTTTTCATTGGAACCTGTTACAGTATCCCAATTAAGGCCGGGAAGGTTAAAGTCACCCAAAATTAATATATCCGAAGACGTATTAGCTTTGAGGGACGAAAGAGTATCACACAGCTCTCTTACAGTATCCGCTTTTGAGTCAGGGGGAAGATAAACTAAAACTAAAGTGACATAAAAAGAACCCAAAAATATGTCAGCATAGAGATAATCGACATTTTTGATAGGGGGTGCAGTTTTAAGAGTGAAGGGGTATTGTTTAGGTATAAATACGCAAACGCCGCCACCTTTACTCTTCTTATTGCTTTTTCTATCAGCGCGGATAAGGTGAAAGTCGCTATCCCCGAGTAAAAGTGAAGAAGGAGTGGAAGGTTTTAAATATGTTTCAGTGATGCAAAAAATAGATTTAGGGTCAGCTTTAATATATGAAAGCAAAAGGGTTATCTTATTACTTAAACTCCAGGCATTAAATAACTTAAATCTTAAAAGAAAACTACTACTATTACAACCTATACTACATGAATTAAAAAATTTACAAAACAAAGACTCACAAAAATGATTTTTCTTTTGTCCAGCTTCTTCAAAAAGTTCGAGTTGAGGTATTCATTTCTTCTTCAGTTTCAGCATCAACAAATGGTTTGGGTTTGGCTCTTCTGCCATCACGATATCCCAGAGATTCACAAATATCACCAGCATAAATAACAAACTTCTTTTCTGGATATTTAGCTTTGAGTTCTTCGATTGCTTCCCTTTGAGCTGCAATTTTATCACGTTCTTCCTTTCTTTCACTTTCAGTCATAGATCTTCGGATGCGGAGATTAAATCCCCAATATTCTGTATCACCAATGTATTTTGCATAAGCAATTGCTTGTTTTGCTTGTGATGAAGTTTGAAGACGAGCTTTGATGAGCCTAGGCTTAGTTCCATTTCGAGTTCCCATACGAAAGACTTCTTGTACTTTACATTCCACACCCATTTGGTTAAGTAATTCTTTAATATCTTCTTCATCACGATGGTAACGATCAGCAGCAGAGATTTGGTTGGGATGTTCAGGCATATTTGATATAACAATAGAGCGACGACGCTCTTTATCTTCTTCACTTGAATTATCATTATCACGAGTAGTTGGAGTAGTTGATGATGTAGAGACAATGAGCTTTGCAATTGTAGCATCTTTATCACCAATTTTCGTATCTCGATCAGAAATTTTTTCGAGCAAATCAGCAATATATTTATCACGATCAGCGATTGATTTATCACGTTCACCGATTTGAGTATTTCTTTCAGATAAAGCAACATTGAGATCACGAATAATAGAATCTTTTGATTTAATTTCTTCATTCAATTGTTTTGTAATATCCAATATTTCGTTAAGCTTTTGATATAATGCAAGATAATCATTATCATTTCCTTCAGCATCAGCATTAAGCTTCTTTCTTTTAGGCATTATAATAATATCAGAAATAGATAGCAAAAATTGAAAAATAAACTTTTGGCGACGAAAACAAAACGAATGTGTGTTGTTTTTCGAATGTGTGTTGTTTTTCAATATATAGAATTAGAAAAAATGAAAGTTCACAAAAATGTCATTGTACATTTTGAGTACAGTAATTTTAAAGCCCTGAGGGGGAAATGAACTAATAAATAATATTTTTTGGAATCTCCTTGGGTAGCTTAATAATTGTTACAATGTCAAAAACTTGTGACTATTAAGCACCAGTTTCGAGACATCCGATTTTAGGCACAAAATGCATTAGAATAAATGAAATTTTAAAGAATTTTCAACACAAAAATGTTGATCTCACTTTTTTGAGAAACAAGAAAAACGAAAGAAGAACCAAAAAAATTTGTTTCAATCAAAAAAGGTGGGTGGATGTGTTCTTTTTTTATAACTTGTTTGATTTATTTAATAATAAAACACATTTTATTATTATCATCATCCACCTTTTTTTCTTCATTTTTTCCACTTTTCTTTTCTACTTTTTCATATGGTATAAAAAAAGAAGAGGCAATTTTTGGTAAACAAAAAATGTATCATTATTTGGGTAACAAATTATATGTTTTTGACATGGCCAAAAACAACCCAAAAATCAAATAAAATTTGTTGGAACTTGACATTTTGATTATTTAGTTATCTGCTTGTTTGATGCCCGTAGATAATTAAATTATTTGCTTATCATGCTCCTAAATAGGAACAAGGCTTTAAATAATAGTTTTATGATAACAGGGTTATAAAACTATTATTAAGCAAGTAAATGGGTACATGAAAAAGCAAATGGCTTTGTTTCTGATAAGATAGAAGCAACTTCTACAGTAAATTTTGGAAATAAAAAAATATCGTCATGTTGATGATATTCAATTTTGTTTAAAAAAGAAATGTTGCTTCTATTTCTAATTTATCAAAGACATTTAATCATTCTTGACCCAATACAGTATACCAAAAAGACAACTAAATAAATAAAATAAAATTGCAATTTTTAATTCATTTTGTTATTTATTTTTGTCTTGCTATAAAAGCTAGACGTGCCAAAATTCATTGAAATTTGTGTTGTATTTCAGATTTACAGATTTTTCGTTACTTCCATCTTGGCATTTTAGGTTAAAAATGTTGCTGGAGCATATTAATGACCATCAGCAACAAAATGCCAAGATGGAAATGTCCAGAATCAAAAATAATAAATCTGAATTTTTGTACAAAAAGTGTCCAAAAATGTATTTCAGATTTACAGATTTTTTGTCACATCCATCTTAGCATTTTAGGCATACACATTTTAAATTCTATCAATTGAACATGCATATCTATTATTTTAAGGCAGTTTTCTTTTAAGTTGCCTATCTCCCAATTCTCAACAAGTTATTGAGTACATGTATTTTTTGATCCAAAAACTAAAATCTGCATAAATGCAGTTGCAGGTATAAAAACATATAGAAAATGTGCTCAAAAACTTGCTAATCAAATATTTTGAAAATTTTAAATTAAAGCTGTTGTTTTTTTTGAAATATATTCTTTAAATTTTAGTAACAATAATTTTTGGAAAAAACAAATATCATCGTGTCGATGATATTCAAATTTTGTTAAAAAGAACTGTTGCTTTTGTCTTTTATTTTTCAACGCCATTAGCTTCTTCTTGGTTAGAAAATGCTAATGGCGTTGATTCTGATGAGATAGAAGCAAAAGTAACATAAAATTATGGAAAAAATAATTATCATCGTGTCGATGATATTTAAATTTTGTCAATTTTTTAATGTTGCTTCTTTAAAGGAAGCAAAGTTGGGTGATTTTACTGCCGATAGAAAGCAGAAAAATGCATCAAAAATTGAAAGTTCAAAGAACTTCAGTGAAAAATTTTTTTCTAAAGTAATATTTTAGACCACATCCAAGTGTTTATAACCCTCAAAAACACTTTCAAATTTGAATAAAAAACCTGAACTTTATTAAAGGATCAAATCCTAATTTTTGATAACACAAACCTAATCAGCTTGGGGGACCAAGCTGGCTTTTTTTTGTTTTTCGGTGAAGTCTCAATCAGCTTGGGGGACCAAGCTGGCTTTTTTTTGTTTTTCGATGAAGACCTAATCAGCTTGGATTAATATATTGCATAAAAGATTTTTTGATTTTTTTCTTCAACAGAAGTTTTTATGCTTAAAGAAGTGTAATTTGTAAAGTTTTTTAAATGAAAAATGACAAATTTTGGGTTTCATCTAAAACTGTATTAGCTGATCTTCAATTAATTGCAACTTGGGTTTTTATTTATTTAAAATTAGATTTTGCGTACGGTATCGATCAAAAACGTTTTTGCATTATTGTTAATAATACCGATTTTCTATTTATTATACTGTAAGGAATTTACAAAGTTTTTTTGCATGTTTTATTACATTTGTTTTATGTGATTACTGTAATTAAATATTCCCTAAAAATAATCGTTTTCTCCTTTTTTAAGTTTGTGCAGCATTTAACAATTTAATGCAATTATTTTTCGGATCAAATTTGACAAAAAAATTACAGAAATATAACTTTATACTGAAAAAAGCTTGGAGATAAAATAATTATTTTATCTCCGGTGCCGGATTCAATATATTTTTGGCATGTTATAAAACAAAATTTCTTTCTTTTGAATTCGCTTGAATTTCTTATGTTTTCTTAAATTAAAAGATCCCTATACCTCCATTTTCGACGAAAGAGTTTTATGCAAATTTGGGATCTGTTTTTTATGCTGTAACATACAACAGCTTAAGTAGTCATCCCACTCAGACAATAGTTTCTTCCATTACGCGACTTTATGTCATTATCTTTGAAAAAATATGCAACCTTGTACTTTTGACTGAACTCAAAATTGTATTTCTTTTCTTTTTTTTGATTTTTTCGTTGGTTTTTTAACCTTTAAAGTTTAAGGTGTAATTTCGATTCAATGCCCTTTTTTAAAAGTGGCATTTGAATAAATTTTGGAACGCTTTGTTGTTTATTGCAACAAAGCAAATATTTCTTTTTTCTTTAACAATTTAATAGTAATTTTATAAAACCCCAACTTTCTAATTAGAATAATGATCGACCAAAAGTAATTTCCGTAATCATTTGTTACAAAGCAATACAGTATTTGAGTTATTGATTAAAAAAAACTATAAAGCTTTTTTGCAAAAACAGAAGAAGAGAAAGCTTTTAAATATGTGTTTTTACATTTGCTTTGTTTTCTGATGATACAGCAAGTTTTGCAACTTTTTTAAAAGCATTTGTTGCAACGAGATATGCAATAAATTTGAAAAAAAAAACATCAAACACTGGTTTAAAAATTTTTGCATTTACTACAGTATACAAAAATTAAGACAACAGCAAATGCATTAGATTTTAAATTTCAAGGTAATCAAACCAAAATGAAATAAACAAAAGGAAAGAAAAGAGCAAATTAATAAATGCAGCGTCAACTATCGATTTTTTAATATCGTAGTGATCCTGATTTATTACAGTACACAAATCAAAAACAAACAAACAAAGAAAACTGTTAAATTTTTTTATTATTTATTTGCCTTGCTTTTAAAGCAAAGCGACCCGAAATGCGATCACTTTAAGGGAATATGAAATTACAATTTGTCTTACAGTAATCATTCAAAAACAAGTGAATAACGTTATTACCAAAGCTTTTTTCATCATTTTTTGCCTTGCTTTAAAAGCATGGCACTCCAAAATTTATTTAAATTCACCACAGATTTTGTCCGGGCGCCGAATTTTTACCTCAAACTTATTGGGTAATTAAACCAAAGAAATCGTAGTATTTAAAATAATTATTCCAAACCAAAAATGCATCAAAAACAAGGTGCACAATTTTTCTTTCATCAGTTAGAGACACAAAGAAGAAGAAAAAAAAGACCCCTCTCTTCTGTTTAAAAAAATGCTGCTCTGAAAAAAGACAACTTTCTCCCCTTAAAAAAAAAGGTGCCTTATTGTTGATTGATGCAAATAAAACATTACATATTATTTTGATATTTTTGTTTTTTCCTTTCTCCATTAAATATTTATCTATTTTCAATTTTAAATTGTAACCCTATTTTATTAATTTTTCAACCTTGCATGTTCAAAAAAGTGGACATCTTCCCGAAAAGTGCAAAATTGTTGTTTATGCAAATACAAGGTATTCAAATTCCAAAAATATGTTTTATACATTTCTGGTATTCCCAGAAACGAATTAAACCCAATGCCGAAGCTTCAGCAGTTTAGGTTTTAACCATTTTACGCTGTAACATACAACACTTAGACAATTGTGATATCCCATTACGCGACTTTATGAGCTTATCTTAGACCTAAGGCTTTATCTCAGACATTATCTTAGACATTATCTAAGACATTATTTCAGACATTATCTTTGCCCTAACATAAAATTATCTACAACTTTAACAGGCATTGAAATAGGACCTTTTTCCGGCCATGACAAATCTATGAGGTAAATTTATGCAAATTTGATGTGAGCAAGTAAAACAAGCTATTTGGAACCTCTACCCAACATGAAATTATCTGCAACATTATTGGGCATTGAAATAAGACCATTTTTCGGTTCTACTGCAGCTTTAATTGTTACAAGGTCAAAAGGCAAAAAAATACATCAAAAAATAGATGAAAAATTTTGTTCTACAGTAATTTTTTAGCACCACTGGGGGGAAAATGAACAATTAAATTATACTTTTGGAATGCCCGTGGGCAGGTTAACAATTGTTACAAGGTCAAAAACTTGTAACTCTTTCCCAACAGTTTCGTTACTGCCGATTGAAGGCAAAAAATGCATCAAAAAATTGAAAATTTGAAAAATTTTCAATGAAAAATTTTGTTCTACAGTAATTTTTTAGCACCACTGGGGGGAAAATGAACAATTAAATTATACTTTTTGGAATGCCCATGGGATGCTTATTAATAGTTACAAGGTCAAAAACCTGTATCTATTCTACACCAGTTTTTGGACAGGCGATTGAAGCAAAAAAATGAACGAAAAAAATGAAAGTTCACAAACTTTTCAATGTACATTTTGAGTACTGTAATTTTGAAGCCCTGAGGGGGAAATGAACTAATAACTTATATTTTTGCAATCTCCTTGGGTAACTTAGTTTGATGCCCGTAGATAATTAAATTATTTGCTTATCTTGTTCCTAAATAGGAACAAGGCTTTAAATAATAGTTTTATGACAACAGTGTTATAAAGCTATTATTAAGCAAGTAAATGGGTACATGCAAAAGCAAATGGCTTTGTTTCTGATAAGATAGAAGCAACTGCTACAGTAAATTTTGGAAATTAAAATATATCGTCATGTTGATGATATTCAATTTTTTTTAAAATAGAAATGTTGCTTCTATTTCGAATTTATTAAAGCCATTTAATCATTCATGACCCAATTACAGTATACCAAAAAGATAACTAAATTAATTAAATAATATTGCATTTTTTTATTTATTTTGTTATTTATTTTTGTCTTGCTATAAAAGCTAGACGTGCCAAAATTTATTGAAATTGCAAAATGGGCTTTTGTGCCCAGCCGGGCAAATTTAATATTTACCTCAAATTTGGTAATTAAAAAGAAGACAAGTGGTGCCAAAAACAATTTAAATGACAATTTGAACCAAATTACACCATCTGTGATGTTATTAATTGACTGCAAAAAATATATAATGTTTTCAAAACAAGTCACATTTTTTAACGCTTAAATTTGTGCATGTCAAACCAAATCAGTTTTTCAAAAAAGAAAGATCAATATTTTTCATTGCTTCCTCAGTCTCAAAGAAAAAAAAATGAGAACCTCTTCTTTTGTGGTGCACATTTAGGCTTGAATAATTATTTATAACTCCACTTTTTCTTTATCGATAAAATTGATTCACATTTGCGATTTTTGGGATACTGTAGTTTACCTATTTACCAAAAACTGATAAAATACAAGTTTTTTGGTAAGATCAAAAGTTGCTGCATTCTTTCATTGTGGCGTAGGATAAAAGCTTAATTCTCTCGACGGTCAACGGGTACGACAATTGGGGTGTTTTCTTAAAAGTGCGACGGTCAAAATGCTTTAGATATATGCCTTTGAAAAAACCTCCAAAATTTTACCATTATTTTAATGGTTGATGAGACAAAATGGTTTATTTTCTCAAAGATTCGTAATAAAAAATGAAGTTTTTTGAAAAGAAAAAGCAGTTTTTGCTATTGTTTCGATCAAGATTAAATTAAGTAAATTACTTGACCTTGGATAAATTCTTTGTAATTTCTAAAATTTAATGAACCCAACACATTCTTTAAAGATTTAAAAGTTCCCAAAATGGGTTTAATTCATTTCTGGGAGTCTCAGGAACGAATTAAACCCAATGCCGAAGCTTCAGCATTTTAGTTTTTATAAATCTAAAATTTGAATTTTGCTACAGTATCGATCTGAAACTTTTATTCAAATTTGAGATTTTAAAGTTCCCAAAATGGATTTAATTCATTTTGATTTAATTTCCCCTGGGGCAAGCTTTTATATTACTCCAAAAAATTTATATCGAAAATTTTCCTTTGAATTTCCAATTTTTGGTGCAATTTTGTTGCTTTTGTCGGCTGGCCGAAAAGCGTTGGAAGAAAGATGGCACTTTCTGGCCTTGAAATAATTCAAAAGCTTGCCCTGGGGATTCCAAAAAGTATTGTTATTTTATTAAATATCCCCTGGGGCAAGTTTATACTGTAATCAAAAATTTACATTGAAAATTCTTCATTGAATTTTCAAGTTTTGGTGCAATTCTGTTGCTTTTGTCGGCTGGCCGAAAAGCGTTGGAAGAAAGATGGCACTTTCTGGCCTTGAAATAATTCAAAAGCTTGCCCTGGGGATTCCAAAAAGTTTTGCTATTTTGTTTATTTAACCCCAGGGCAAGTTTTAAATTCAATCAAAAATTTAAATTGAAAATTTTTCTTTGAATTTTCAATTTTTGGTGCAATTTTGTTGCTTTTGTCGGCTGGCCGAAAAGCGTTGGAAGAAAGATGGCACTTTCTGGCCTTGAAATAATTCAAAAGCTTGCCCTGGGGATTCCAAAAAGTTTTGCTATTTTGTTTATTTAACCCCAGGGCAAGTTTTAAATTCAATCAAAAATTTAAATTGAAAATTTTTCTTTGAATTTTCAATTTTTGGTGCAATTTTGTTGCTTTTGTCGGCTGGCCGCAAACTGTTGGAAGAAAGATGGCACTTTCTGGCCTTGAAATAATTAATAAGCTTGCCCAAGGGATTCCAAAAAGTATTGTTATTTTATTTAATATCCCCTGGGGCAAGTTTATACTGTAATCAAAAATTTACATTGAAAATTCTTCATTGAATTTTCAAGTTTTTGGTGCAATTTTGTTGCTTTTGTCGGCTGGCCGCAAACTGTTGGAAGAAAGATGGCACTTTCTGGCCTTGAAATAATTCAAAAGCTTGCCCTGAGGATTCCAAAAAGTTTTGCTATTTTGCTTATTTTACCCCAGGGCAAGTTTTAAATTCAATCAAAAATTTACATTGAAAATTCTTCATTGAATTTTCAAGTTTTTGGTGCAATTTTGTTGCTTTTGTCGGCTGGCCGCAAACTGTTGGAAGAAAGATGGCACTTTCTGGCCTTGAAATAATTAATAAGCTTGCCCCAGGGATTCCAAAAAGTATTGTTATTTTATTTAATATCCCCTGGGGCAAGTTTATACTGTAATCAAAAATTTACATTGAAAATTCTTCATTGAATTTTCAAGTTTTTGGTGCAATTTTGTTGCTTTTGTCGGCTGGCCGCAAACTGTTGGAAGAAAGATGGCACTTTCTGGCCTTGAAATAATTCAAAAGCTTGCCCTGAGGATTCCAAAAAGTTTTGCTATTTTGCTTATTTTACCCCAGGGCAAGTTTTAAATTCAATCAAAAATTTACATTGAAAATTTTTCTTTGAATTTTCAATTTTTGGTGCAATTTTGTTGCTTTTGGCGGCTGGCCGCAAACTGTTGGAAGAAAGATGGCACTTTCTGGCCTTGAAATAATTCAGAAGCTTGCCCTGGGGATTCCAAAAAGTTTTGCTATTTTGTTTATTTTACCCCAGGGCAAGTTTTTAATTCAATCCAAAATTTACATTGAAAATTCTTCATTGAATTTTCAAGTTTTTGGTGCAATTCTGTTGCTTTTGGCGGCTGGCCGCAAACTGATAGGCCAAAGATGGCACTTTCTGGCCTTGAAATAATTCAAAAGCTTGCCCTGGGGATTCCAAAAAGTTTTGCTATTTTGTTTATTTTACCCCAGGGCAAGTTTTAAATTCAATCAAAAATTTACATTGAAAATTTTTCTTTGAATTTTCAATTTTTGGTGCAATTCTGTTGCTTTTGGCGGCTGGCCGCAAACTGTTGGAAGAAAGATGGCGCTTTCTGGCCTTGAAATAATTAATAAGCTTGCCCCAGGGATTCCAAAAAGTATTGTTATTTTATTTAATATCCCCTGGGGCAAGTTTATACTGTAATCAAAAATTTACATTGAAAATTCTTCATTGAATTTTCAAGTTTTTGGTGCAATTCTGTTGCTTTTGGCGGCTGGCCGCAAACTGATAGGCCAAAGATGGCACTTTCTGGCCTTGAAATAATTCAAAAGCTTGCCCTGGGGATTCCAAAAAGTTTTGCTATTTTGTTTATTTAACCCCAGGGCAAGTTTTAAATTCAATCAAAAATTTACATTGAAAATTTTTCTTTGAATTTTCAATTTTTGGTGCAATTCTGTTGCTTTTGGCGGCTGGCCGCAAACTGTTGGAAGAAAGATGGCACTTTCTGGCCTTGAAATAATTCAGAAGCTTGCCCTGGGGATTCCAAAAAGTTTTGCTATTTTGTTTATTTTACCCCAGGGCAAGTTTTTAATTCAATCCAAAATTTACATTGAAAATTTTTCTTTGAGTTTTCAATTTTTGGTGCAATTCTGTTGCTTTTGGCGGCTGGCCGCAAACTGTTGGAAGAAAGATGGCACTTTCTGGCCTTGAAATAATTAATAAGCTTGCCCCAGGGATTCCAAAAAGTATTGTTATTTTATTTAATATCCCCTGGGGCAAGTTTATACTGTAATCAAAAATTTACATTGAAAATTCTTCATTGAATTTTCAAGTTTTTGGTGCAATTTTGTTGCTTTTGTCGGCTGGCCGCAAACTGTTGGAAGAAAGATGGCACTTTCTGGCCTTGAAATAATTAATAAGCTTGCCCCAGGGATTCCAAAAAGTATTGTTATTTTATTTAATATCCCCTGGGGCAAGTTTATACTGTAATCAAAAATTTACATTGAAAATTCTTCATTGAATTTTCAAGTTTTTGGTGCAATTTTGTTGCTTTTGTCGGCTGGCCGCAAACTGTTGGAAGAAAGATGGCACTTTCTGGCCTTGAAATAATTAATAAGCTTGCCCCAGGGATTCCAAAAAGTATTGTTATTTTATTTAATATCCCCTGGGGCAAGTTTTAAATTCAATCAAAAATTTACATTGAAAATTTTTCTTTGAATTTTCAATTTTTGGTGCAATTCTGTTGCTTTTGGTGGCTGTCCGAAAAGTGTTAGAACAAAAATGGCACTTTCTGGCCTTGAAATAATTATTAAGCTTGCCCCAGGGATTCCAAAAAGTATTGTTTTTTGATTTAATATCCCCTGGGGCAAGTTTATACTGTAATCAAAAATTTACATTGAAAACTTTTCTTTGAATTTTCAATTTTTGGTGCAATTCTGTTGCTTTTGGTGGCTGTCCGAATAGTGTTAGAACAAAAATGGCACTTTCTGGCCTTGAAATAATTGTTAAGCTTGCCCCAGGGATTCCAAAAAGTTTTGTTTTTTGATTTAATTTCCCCTGGGGCAAGCTTTTAATTCAATCAAAAATTTACATTGAAAATTTTTCTGTGAATTTTCAATTTTTGGTGCAATTCTGTTGCTTTTGGCGGCTGGTCGCAAACTGATAGGCCAAAGATGGAAACTAAAAGCCTTGAAATAATTCAGAAGCTTGCCCTGGGGATTCCAAAAAGTTTTACTATTTTGTTTTTTTTACCCCTGGGGCAAGTTTATACTGTAATCAAAAATTTACATTGAAAATTCTTCATTGAATTTTCAAGTTTTTGGTGCAATTTTGTTGCTTTTGTCGGCTGGCCGCAAACTGTTGGAAGAAAGATGGCACTTTCTGGCCTTGAAATAATTCAAAAGCTTGCCCTGGGGATTCCAAAAAGTTTTGCTATTTTGTTTATTTAACCCCAGGGCAAGTTTTAAATTCAATCAAAAATTTACATTGAAAATTTTTCTTTGAATTTTCAATTTTTGGTGCAATTCTGTTGCTTTTGGCGGCTGGCCGCAAACTGTTGGAAGAAAGATGGCACTTTCTGGCCTTGAAATAATTCAGAAGCTTGCCCTGGGGATTCCAAAAAGTTTTGCTATTTTGTTTATTTTACCCCAGGGCAAGTTTTTAATTCAATCCAAAATTTACATTGAAAATTCTTCATTGAATTTTCAAGTTTTTGGTGCAATTCTGTTGCTTTTGTCGGCTGGCCGCAAACTGTTGGAAGAAAGATGGCACTTTCTGGCCTTGAAATAATTCAAAAGCTTGCCCTGGGGATTCCAAAAAGTTTTGCTATTTTGTTTATTTAACCCCAGGGCAAGTTTTAAATTCAATCAAAAATTTACATTGAAAATTTTTCTTTGAATTTTCAATTTTTGGTGCAATTCTGTTGCTTTTGGTGGCTGTCCGAAAAGTGTTAGAACAAAAATGGCACTTTCTGGCCTTGAAATAATTATTAAGCTTGCCCCAGGGATTCCAAAAAGTATTGTTTTTTGATTTAATATCCCCTGGGGCAAGTTTATACTGTAATCAAAAATTTACATTGAAAACTTTTCTTTGAATTTTCAATTTTTGGTGCAATTCTGTTGCTTTTGGTGGCTGTCCGAAAAGTGTTAGAACAAAAATGGCACTTTCTGGCCTTGAAATAATTAATAAGCTTGCCCCAGGGATTCCAAAAAGTATTGTTATTTTATTTAATATCCCCTGGGGCAAGTTTATACTGTAATCAAAAATTTACATTGAAAATTCTTCATTGAATTTTCAAGTTTTTGGTGCAATTTTGTTGCTTTTGTCGGCTGGCCGCAAACTGTTGGAAGAAAGATGGCACTTTCTGGCCTTGAAATAATTCAAAAGCTTGCCCTGGGGATTCCAAAAAGTTTTGCTATTTTGTTTATTTAACCCCAGGGCAAGTTTTAAATTCAATCAAAAATTTACATTGAAAATTTTTCTTTGAATTTTCAATTTTTGGTGCAATTCTGTTGCTTTTGGTGGCTGTCCGAAAAGTGTTAGAACAAAAATGGCACTTTCTGGCCTTGAAATAATTATTAAGCTTGCCCCAGGGATTCCAAAAAGTATTGTTTTTTGATTTAATATCCCCTGGGGCAAGTTTATACTGTAATCAAAAATTTACATTGAAAACTTTTCTTTGAATTTTCAATTTTTGGTGCAATTCTGTTGCTTTTGGTGGCTGTCCGAATAGTGTTAGAACAAAAATGGCACTTTCTGGCCTTGAAATAATTGTTAAGCTTGCCCCAGGGATTCCAAAAAGTTTTGTTTTTTGATTTAATTTCCCCTGGGGCAAGCTTTTAATTCAATCAAAAATTTACATTGAAAATTTTTCTGTGAATTTTCATTTTTTGGTGCAATTCTGTTGCTTTTGGCGGCTGGTCGCAAACTGATAGGCCAAAGATGGAAACTAAAAGCCTTGAAATAATTCAGAAGCTTGCCCTGGGGATTCCAAAAAGTTTTACTATTTTGTTTTTTTTACCCCTGGGGCAAGTTTATACTGTAATCAAAAATTTACATTGAAAACTTTTCTTTGAATTTTCAATTTTTGGTGCAATTCTGTTGCTTTTGGTGGCTGTCCGAATAGTGTTAGAACAAAAATGGCACTTTCTGGCCTTGAAATAATTATTAAGCTTGCCCCAGGGATTCCAAAAAGTATTGTTTTTTGATTTAATATCCCCTGGGGCAAGTTTATACTGTAATCAAAAATTTACATTGAAAACTTTTCTTTGAATTTTCAATTTTTGGTGCAATTCTGTTGCTTTTGGTGGCTGTCCGAATAGTGTTAGAACAAAAATGGCACTTTCTGGCCTTGAAATAATTATTAAGCTTGCCCCAGGGATTCCAAAAAGTTTTGTTTTTTGATTTAATATCCCCTGGGGCAAGTTTATACTGTAATCAAAAATTTACATTGAAAATTTTTCTTTGAATTTTCAATTTTTGGTGCAATTCTGTTGCTTTTGGTGGCTGTCCGAAAAGTGTTAGAACAAAAATGGCACTTTCTGGCCTTGAAATAATTATTAAGCTTGCCCCAGGGATTCCAAAAAGTATTGTTTTTTGATTTAATTTCCCCTGGGGCAAGCTTTTAATTCAATCAAAAATTTACATTGAAAACTTTTCTTTGAATTTTCAATTTTTGGTGCAATTCTGTTGCTTTTGGTGGCTGTCCGAATAGTGTTAGAACAAAAATGGCACTTTCTGGCCTTGAAATAATTGTTAAGCTTGCCCCAGGGATTCCAAAAAGTTTTGTTTTTTGATTTAATTTCCCCTGGGGCAAGCTTTTAATTCAATCAAAAATTTACATTGAAAATTTTTCTGTGAATTTTCAATTTTTGGTGCAATTCTGTTGCTTTTGGCGGCTGGTCGCAAACTGATAGGCCAAAGATGGAAACTAAAAGCCTTGAAATAATTCAGAAGCTTGCCCTGGGGATTCCAAAAAGTTTTACTATTTTGTTTTTTTTACCCCTGGGGCAAGTTTATACTGTAATCAAAAATTTACATTGAAAACTTTTCTTTGAATTTTCAATTTTTGGTGCAATTCTGTTGCTTTTGGTGGCTGTCCGAATAGTGTTAGAACAAAAATGGCACTTTCTGGCCTTGAAATAATTATTAAGCTTGCCCCAGGGATTCCAAAAAGTATTGTTTTTTGATTTAATATCCCCTGGGGCAAGTTTATACTGTAATCAAAAATTTACATTGAAAACTTTTCTTTGAATTTTCAATTTTTGGTGCAATTCTGTTGCTTTTGGTGGCTGTCCGAATAGTGTTAGAACAAAAATGGCACTTTCTGGCCTTGAAATAATTATTAAGCTTGCCCCAGGGATTCCAAAAAGTTTTGTTTTTTGATTTAATTTCCCCTGGGGCAAGCTTTTAATTCAATCAAAAATTTACATTGAAAATTTTTCTGTGAATTTTCAATTTTTGGTGCAATTCTGTTGCTTTTGGCGGCTGGTCGCAAACTGATAGGCCAAAGATGGAAACTAAAAGCCTTGAAATAATTCAGAAGCTTGCCCTGGGGATTCCAAAAAGTTTTACTATTTTGTTTTTTTTACCCCTGGGGCAAGTTTATACTGTAATCAAAAATTTACATTGAAAACTTTTCTTTGAATTTTCAATTTTTGGTGCAATTCTGTTGCTTTTGGTGGCTGTCCGAATAGTGTTAGAACAAAAATGGCACTTTCTGGCCTTGAAATAATTGTTAAGCTTGCCCCAGGGATTCCAAAAAGTTTTGTTTTTTGATTTAATTTCCCCTGGGGCAAGCTTTTAATTCAATCAAAAATTTACATTGAAAATTTTTCTGTGAATTTTCAATTTTTGGTGCAATTCTGTTGCTTTTGGCGGCTGGTCGCAAACTGATAGGCCAAAGATGGAAACTAAAAGCCTTGAAATAATTCAGAAGCTTGCCCTGGGGATTCCAAAAAGTTTTACTATTTTGTTTTTTTTACCCCAGGGCAAGTTTTAAATTGAATCTAAAATTTACATTGAAAATTCTTCATTGAATTTTCAAGTTTTTGGTGCAATTCTGTTGCTTTTGGTGGCTGTCCGAATAGTGTTAGAACATAAATGGCACTTTCTGGCCTTGAAATAATTATTAAGCTTGCCCTGAGGATTCCAAAAAGTATTGTTTTTTGATTTAATATCCCCTGGGGCAAGTTTTTAATTCAATCAAAAATTTACATTGAAAATTTTTCTTTGAATTTTCAAGTTTTTGGTGCAATTCTGTTGCTTTTGTCGGCTGGCCGCAAACTGTTGGAAGAAAGATGGCACTTTCTGGCCTTGAAATAATTAATAAGCTTGCCCCAGGGATTCCAAAAAGTATTGTTATTTTATTTAATATCCCCTGGGGCAAGTTTATACTGTAATCAAAAATTTACATTGAAAATTCTTCATTGAATTTTCAAGTTTTTGGTGCAATTTTGTTGCTTTTGTCGGCTGGCCGCAAACTGTTGGAAGAAAGATGGCACTTTCTGGCCTTGAAATAATTCAAAAGCTTGCCCTGGGGATTCCAAAAAGTTTTGCTATTTTGTTTATTTAACCCCAGGGCAAGTTTTAAATTCAATCAAAAATTTACATTGAAAATTTTTCTTTGAATTTTCAATTTTTGGTGCAATTCTGTTGCTTTTGGTGGCTGTCCGAAAAGTGTTAGAACAAAAATGGCACTTTCTGGCCTTGAAATAATTATTAAGCTTGCCCCAGGGATTCCAAAAAGTATTGTTTTTTGATTTAATATCCCCTGGGGCAAGTTTATACTGTAATCAAAAATTTACATTGAAAACTTTTCTTTGAATTTTCAATTTTTGGTGCAATTCTGTTGCTTTTGGTGGCTGTCCGAATAGTGTTAGAACAAAAATGGCACTTTCTGGCCTTGAAATAATTGTTAAGCTTGCCCCAGGGATTCCAAAAAGTTTTGTTTTTTGATTTAATTTCCCCTGGGGCAAGCTTTTAATTCAATCAAAAATTTACATTGAAAATTTTTCTGTGAATTTTCAATTTTTGGTGCAATTCTGTTGCTTTTGGCGGCTGGTCGCAAACTGATAGGCCAAAGATGGAAACTAAAAGCCTTGAAATAATTCAGAAGCTTGCCCTGGGGATTCCAAAAAGTTTTACTATTTTGTTTTTTTTACCCCTGGGGCAAGTTTATACTGTAATCAAAAATTTACATTGAAAACTTTTCTTTGAATTTTCAATTTTTGGTGCAATTCTGTTGCTTTTGGTGGCTGTCCGAATAGTGTTAGAACAAAAATGGCACTTTCTGGCCTTGAAATAATTGTTAAGCTTGCCCCAGGGATTCCAAAAAGTTTTGTTTTTTGATTTAATTTCCCCTGGGGCAAGCTTTTAATTCAATCAAAAATTTACATTGAAAATTTTTCTGTGAATTTTCAATTTTTGGTGCAATTCTGTTGCTTTTGGCGGCTGGTCGCAAACTGATAGGCCAAAGATGGAAACTAAAAGCCTTGAAATAATTCAGAAGCTTGCCCTGGGGATTCCAAAAAGTTTTACTATTTTGTTTTTTTTACCCCAGGGCAAGTTTTAAATTGAATCCAAAATTTACATTGAAAATTCTTCATTGAATTTTCAAGTTTTTGGTGCAATTCTGTTGCTTTTGGTGGCTGTCCGAATAGTGTTAGAACATAAATGGCACTTTCTGGCCTTGAAATAATTATTAAGCTTGCCCTGAGGATTCCAAAAAGTATTGTTTTTTGATTTAATATCCCCTGGGGCAAGTTTTTAATTCAATCAAAAATTTACATTGAAAATTTTTCTTTGAATTTTCAATTTTTGGTGCAATTCTGTTGCTTTTGGTGGCTGTCCGAATAGTGTTAGAACAAAAATGGCACTTTCTGGCCTTGAAATAATTATTAAGCTTGCCCCAGGGATTCCAAAAAGTTTTGTTTTTTGATTTAATTTCCCCTGGGGCAAGTTTTTAATTCAATCAAAAATTTACATTGAAAATTCTTCATTGAATTTTCAAGTTTTTGGTGCAATTTTGTTGCTTTTGTCGGCTGGCCGAAAAGCGTTGGAAGAAAGATGGCACTTTCTGGCCTTGAAATAATTCAAAAGCTTGCCCCAGGGATTCCAAAAAGTATTGTTATTTTATTTAATATCCCCTGGGGCAAGTTTATACTGTAATCAAAAATTTACATTGAAAATTCTTCATTGAATTTTCAAGTTTTTGGTGCAATTTTGTTGCTTTTGTCGGCTGGCCGCAAACTGTTGGAAGAAAGATGGCACTTTCTGGCCTTGAAATAATTCAAAAGCTTGCCCTGGGGATTCCAAAAAGTTTTGCTATTTTGTTTATTTAACCCCAGGGCAAGTTTTAAATTCAATCAAAAATTTACATTGAAAATTTTTCTTTGAATTTTCAATTTTTGGTGCAATTCTGTTGCTTTTGGTGGCTGTCCGAAAAGTGTTAGAACATAAATGGCACTTTCTGGCCTTGATGTAATTATAAAGCTTGCCCTGAGGATTCCAAAAAGTATTGTTATTTTATTTAATATCCCCTGGGGCAAGTTTATACTGTAATCAAAAATTTACATTGAAAATTTTTCTTTGAATTTTCAAGTTTTTGGTGCAATTTTGTTGCTTTTGTCGGCTGGCCGCAAACTGTTGGAAGAAAGATGGCACTTTCTGGCCTTGAAATAATTCAGAAGCTTGCCCTGGGGATTCCAAAAAGTTTTGCTATTTTGTTTATTTAACCCCAGGGCAAGTTTTAAATTCAATCAAAAATTTACATTGAAAATTTTTCTTTGAATTTTCAATTTTTGGTGCAATTCTGTTGCTTTTGGTGGCTGGCCGCAAACTGTTGGAAGAAAGATGGCACTTTCTGGCCTTGAAATAATTCAGAAGCTTGCCCTGGGGATTCCAAAAAGTTTTACTATTTTGTTTTTTTTACGTATTAGAACATACCAAAAATATATTCAACCCATTTTCAGAACTTAAGAATCTAAAATTTGCATAAAAGTTTCAGATCGCATTTTTCCTGGACATTATGATACAAAAATAAAAAAATTAAAGAATAATGAACTTTATTAAACTCACAGATTTCAAATATGGGGGCCTTTATATCTGTGAGATCAAGCAATTTTGAAAACGAAGCCCTCAGGGCTTTAAAATTACTGTACTCAAAATGTACATTGAAAATTTTGTGAACTTTCATTTTAAAAAAAAGAAGAAGAAAATGAAAGTTGAAAAAGAATGTAAAAATGGGAATAAAAAAAGAAAAGAGAAAAGTCGTTGTTGCAAAAAATAAAAGTAAAAATGGTTGCAATAAATTTTAAAATTTCAAAAAAAAGATAAATAAAAAGATATTATTAATATCATCATTAACAGCAAGAAATATTTTATGTCATTAAAAGAATGCCCTCTTTTTTGAAGGAGACAGATTTGTAGGCAATATATTAATTATTACCTCAAAAAAGTCTGAATTAATTTTTTCGAAATGTAGATACAGTAGTTTAACTATTATATTACATGAAAGATTTTTTGATTTTTTTGTTCAACAGAAATTTTTATGTTAAAAGGAGAATAGCGACAAATTGTGAAAATCTTATCCAAGTTGAATTTTCACCATTTTACGCTGTAACATACAACACTTAGACAATTGTGATATCCCATTACGCGACTTTATGAGCTTATCTTAGACCTAAGGCTTTATCTAAGACATTATCTAAGACATTATTTCAGACATTATCCAGGCCCTAACAAAAAATTATCAACAACTTTCTCAAGTACTGAAATAGAACCTTTTTTCTGCCCTGACAAATCTGTGAGATAAATTTATGAAAATTTGATGGGTCACCAGTTTCGAGCCATCCGATTTTATTATTAAAATAGAATTAGAAAAAATGAAAGTTCACAAAAATGTCATTGTACATTTTGAGTACAGTAATTTTAAAGCCCTGAGGGGGAAATGAACTAATAAATAATATTTTTTGGAATCTCCTTGGGTAGCTTAATAATTGTTACAATGTCAAAAACTTGTGACTATTAAGCACCAGTTTCGAGACATCCGATTTTAGGCACAAAATGCATTAGAATAAATGAAATTTTAAAGAATTTTCAACACAAAAATGTTGATCTCACTTTTTTGAGAAACAAGAAAAACGAAAGAAGAACCAAAAAAATTTGTTTCAATCAAAAAAGGTGGGTGGATGTGTTCTTTTTTTATAACTTGTTTGATTTATTTAATAATAAAACACATTTTATTATTATCATCATCCACCTTTTTTTCTTCATTTTTTCCACTTTTCTTTTCTACTTTTTCATATGGTATAAAAAAAGAAGAGGCAATTTTTGGTAAACAAAAAATGTATCATTATTTGGGTAACAAATTATATGTTTTTGACATGGCCAAAAACAACCCAAAAATCAAATAAAATTTGTTGGAACTTGACATTTTGATTATTTAGTTATCTGCTTGTTTGATGCCCGTAGATAATTAAATTATTTGCTTATCATGCTCCTAAATAGGAACAAGGCTTTAAATAATAGTTTTATGATAACAGGGTTATAAAACTATTATTAAGCAAGTAAATGGGTACATGAAAAAGCAAATGGCTTTGTTTCTGATAAGATAGAAGCAACTTCTACAGTAAATTTTGGAAATAAAAAAATATCGTCATGTTGATGATATTCAATTTTGTTTAAAAAAGAAATGTTGCTTCTATTTCTAATTTATCAAAGACATTTAATCATTCTTGACCCAATACAGTATACCAAAAAGACAACTAAATAAATAAAATAAAATTGCAATTTTTAATTCATTTTGTTATTTATTTTTGTCTTGCTATAAAAGCTAGACGTGCCAAAATTCATTGAAATTTGTGTTGTATTTCAGATTTACAGATTTTTCGTTACTTCCATCTTGGCATTTTAGGTTAAAAATGTTGCTGGAGCATATTAATGACCATCAGCAACAAAATGCCAAGATGGAAATGTCCAGAATCAAAAATAATAAATCTGAATTTTTGTACAAAAAGTGTCCAAAAATGTATTTCAGATTTACAGATTTTTTGTCACATCCATCTTAGCATTTTAGGCATACACATTTTAAATTCTATCAATTGAACATGCATATCTATTATTTTAAGGCAGTTTTCTTTTAAGTTGCCTATCTCCCAATTCTCAACAAGTTATTGAGTACATGTATTTTTTGATCCAAAAACTAAAATCTGCATAAATGCAGTTGCAGGTATAAAAACATATAGAAAATGTGCTCAAAAACTTGCTAATCAAATATTTTGAAAATTTTAAATTAAAGCTGTTGTTTTTTTTGAAATATATTCTTTAAATTTTAGTAACAATAATTTTTGGAAAAAACAAATATCATCGTGTCGATGATATTCAAATTTTGTTAAAAAGAACTGTTGCTTTTGTCTTTTATTTTTCAACGCCATTAGCTTCTTCTTGGTTAGAAAATGCTAATGGCGTTGATTCTGATGAGATAGAAGCAAAAGTAACATAAAATTATGGAAAAAATAATTATCATCGTGTCGATGATATTTAAATTTTGTCAATTTTTTAATGTTGCTTCTTTAAAGGAAGCAAAGTTGGGTGATTTTACTGCCGATAGAAAGCAGAAAAATGCATCAAAAATTGAAAGTTCAAAGAACTTCAGTGAAAAATTTTTTTCTAAAGTAATATTTTAGACCACATCCAAGTGTTTATAACCCTCAAAAACACTTTCAAATTTGAATAAAAAACCTGAACTTTATTAAAGGATCAAATCCTAATTTTTGATAACACAAAAATATGTTGTTTTGGTGAAATAAACATTTGGATCTCGTCCGAAATAGTATTTTAGACATTTTTTTTGTTTTTCGATGAAGACCTAATCAGCTTGGGGGACCAAGCTGGCTTTTTTTTGTTTTTCGATGAAGACCTAATCAGCTTGGGGGACCAAGCTGGCTTTTTTTTGTTTTTCGATGAAGTCCCAATCAGCTTGGGGGACCAAGCTGGCTTTTTTTTGTTTTTCGATGAAGACCTAATCAGCTTGGGGGACCAAGCTGGCTTTTTTTTGTTTTTCGATGAAGTCCCAATCAGCTTGGGGGACCAAGCTGGCTTTTTTTTTGTTTTTCGATGAAGACCTAATCAGCTTGGGGGACCAAGCTGGCTTTTTTTTGTTTTTCGATGAAGACCTAATCAGCTTGGGGGACCAAGCTGGCTTTTTTTTGTTTTTCGATGAAGACCTAATCAGCTTGGGGGACCAAGCTGGCTTTTTTTTGTTTTTCGATGAAGACCCAATCAGCTTGGGGGACCAAGCTGGCTTTTTTTTGTTTTTCGATGAAGACCTAATCAGCTTGGGGGACCAAGCTGGCTTTTTTTTGTTTTTCGATGAAGACCTAATCAGCTTGGGGGACCAAGCTGGCTTTTTTTTGTTTTTCGATGAAGACCTAATCAGCTTGGGGGACCAAGCTGGCTTTTTTTTGTTTTTCGATGAAGACCTAATCAGCTTGGGGGACCAAGCTGGCTTTTTTTTGTTTTTCGATGAAGACCTAATCAGCTTGGGGGACCAAGCTGGCTTTTTTTTGTTTTTCGATGAAGACCTAATCAGCTTGGGGGACCAAGCTGGCTTTTTTTGGTTTTTCGATGAAGACCTAATCAGCTTGGGGGACCAAGCTGGCTTTTTTTTGTTTTTCGATGAAGACCTAATCAGCTTGGGGGACCAAGCTGGCTTTTTTTTGTTTTTCGATGAAGACCTAATCAGCTTGGGGGACCAAGCTGGCTTTTTTTTGTTTTTCGATGAAGTCCCAATCAGCTTGGGGGACCAAGCTGGCTTTTTTTTGTTTTTCGATGAAGACCTAATCAGCTTGGATTAATATATTGCATAAAAGATTTTTTGATTTTTTTCTTCAACAGAAGTTTTTATGCTTAAAGAAGTGTAATTTGTAAAGTTTTTTAAATGAAAAATGACAAATTTTGGGTTTCATCTAAAACTGTATTAGCTGATCTTCAATTAATTGCAACTTGGGTTTTTATTTATTTAAAATTAGATTTTGCGTACGGTATCGATCAAAAACGTTTTTGCATTATTGTTAATAATACCGATTTTCTATTTATTATACTGTAAGGAATTTACAAAGTTTTTTTGCATGTTTTATTACATTTGTTTTATGTGATTACTGTAATTAAATATTCCCTAAAAATAATCGTTTTCTCCTTTTTTAAGTTTGTGCAGCATTTAACAATTTAATGCAATTATTTTTCGGATCAAATTTGACAAAAAAATTACAGAAATATAACTTTATACTGAAAAAAGCTTGGAGATAAAATAATTATTTTATCTCCGGTGCCGGATTCAATATATTTTTGGCATGTTATAAAACAAAATTTCTTTCTTTTGAATTCGCTTGAATTTCTTATGTTTTCTTAAATTAAAAGATCCCTATACCTCCATTTTCGACGAAAGAGTTTTATGCAAATTTGGGATCTGTTTTTTATGCTGTAACATACAACAGCTTAAGTAGTCATCCCACTCAGACAATAGTTTCTTCCATTACGCGACTTTATGTCATTATCTTTGAAAAAATATGCAACCTTGTACTTTTGACTGAACTCAAAATTGTATTTCTTTTCTTTTTTTTGATTTTTTCGTTGGTTTTTTAACCTTTAAAGTTTAAGGTGTAATTTCGATTCAATGCCCTTTTTTAAAAGTGGCATTTGAATAAATTTTGGAACGCTTTGTTGTTTATTGCAACAAAGCAAATATTTCTTTTTTCTTTAACAATTTAATAGTAATTTTATAAAACCCCAACTTTCTAATTAGAATAATGATCGACCAAAAGTAATTTCCGTAATCATTTGTTACAAAGCAATACAGTATTTGAGTTATTGATTAAAAAAAACTATAAAGCTTTTTTGCAAAAACAGAAGAAGAGAAAGCTTTTAAATATGTGTTTTTACATTTGCTTTGTTTTCTGATGATACAGCAAGTTTTGCAACTTTTTTAAAAGCATTTGTTGCAACGAGATATGCAATAAATTTGAAAAAAAAAACATCAAACACTGGTTTAAAAATTTTTGCATTTACTACAGTATACAAAAATTAAGACAACAGCAAATGCATTAGATTTTAAATTTCAAGGTAATCAAACCAAAATGAAATAAACAAAAGGAAAGAAAAGAGCAAATTAATAAATGCAGCGTCAACTATCGATTTTTTAATATCGTAGTGATCCTGATTTATTACAGTACACAAATCAAAAACAAACAAACAAAGAAAACTGTTAAATTTTTTTATTATTTATTTGCCTTGCTTTTAAAGCAAAGCGACCCGAAATGCGATCACTTTAAGGGAATATGAAATTACAATTTGTCTTACAGTAATCATTCAAAAACAAGTGAATAACGTTATTACCAAAGCTTTTTTCATCATTTTTTGCCTTGCTTTAAAAGCATGGCACTCCAAAATTTATTTAAATTCACCACAGATTTTGTCCGGGCGCCGAATTTTTACCTCAAACTTATTGGGTAATTAAACCAAAGAAATCGTAGTATTTAAAATAATTATTCCAAACCAAAAATGCATCAAAAACAAGGTGCACAATTTTTCTTTCATCAGTTAGAGACACAAAGAAGAAGAAAAAAAAGACCCCTCTCTTCTGTTTAAAAAAATGCTGCTCTGAAAAAAGACAACTTTCTCCCCTTAAAAAAAAAGGTGCCTTATTGTTGATTGATGCAAATAAAACATTACATATTATTTTGATATTTTTGTTTTTTCCTTTCTCCATTAAATATTTATCTATTTTCAATTTTAAATTGTAACCCTATTTTATTAATTTTTCAACCTTGCATGTTCAAAAAAGTGGACATCTTCCCGAAAAGTGCAAAATTGTTGTTTATGCAAATACAAGGTATTCAAATTCCAAAAATATGTTTTATACATTTCTGGTATTCCCAGAAACGAATTAAACCCAATGCCGAAGCTTCAGCAGTTTAGGTTTTAACCATTTTACGCTGTAACATACAACACTTAGACAATTGTGATATCCCATTACGCGACTTTATGAGCTTATCTTAGACCTAAGGCTTTATCTCAGACATTATCTTAGACATTATCTAAGACATTATTTCAGACATTATCTTTGCCCTAACATAAAATTATCTACAACTTTAACAGGCATTGAAATAGGACCTTTTTCCGGCCATGACAAATCTATGAGGTAAATTTATGCAAATTTGATGTGAGCAAGTAAAACAAGCTATTTGGAACCTCTACCCAACATGAAATTATCTGCAACATTATTGGGCATTGAAATAAGACCATTTTTCGGTTCTACTGCAGCTTTAATTGTTACAAGGTCAAAAGGCAAAAAAATACATCAAAAAATAGATGAAAAATTTTGTTCTACAGTAATTTTTTAGCACCACTGGGGGGAAAATGAACAATTAAATTATACTTTTGGAATGCCCGTGGGCAGGTTAACAATTGTTACAAGGTCAAAAACTTGTAACTCTTTCCCAACAGTTTCGTTACTGCCGATTGAAGGCAAAAAATGCATCAAAAAATTGAAAATTTGAAAAATTTTCAATGAAAAATTTTGTTCTACAGTAATTTTTTAGCACCACTGGGGGGAAAATGAACAATTAAATTATACTTTTTGGAATGCCCATGGGATGCTTATTAATAGTTACAAGGTCAAAAACCTGTATCTATTCTACACCAGTTTTTGGACAGGCGATTGAAGCAAAAAAATGAACGAAAAAAATGAAAGTTCACAAACTTTTCAATGTACATTTTGAGTACTGTAATTTTGAAGCCCTGAGGGGGAAATGAACTAATAACTTATATTTTTGCAATCTCCTTGGGTAACTTAGTTTGATGCCCGTAGATAATTAAATTATTTGCTTATCTTGTTCCTAAATAGGAACAAGGCTTTAAATAATAGTTTTATGACAACAGTGTTATAAAGCTATTATTAAGCAAGTAAATGGGTACATGCAAAAGCAAATGGCTTTGTTTCTGATAAGATAGAAGCAACTGCTACAGTAAATTTTGGAAATTAAAATATATCGTCATGTTGATGATATTCAATTTTTTTTAAAATAGAAATGTTGCTTCTATTTCGAATTTATTAAAGCCATTTAATCATTCATGACCCAATTACAGTATACCAAAAAGATAACTAAATTAATTAAATAATATTGCATTTTTTTATTTATTTTGTTATTTATTTTTGTCTTGCTATAAAAGCTAGACGTGCCAAAATTTATTGAAATTGCAAAATGGGCTTTTGTGCCCAGCCGGGCAAATTTAATATTTACCTCAAATTTGGTAATTAAAAAGAAGACAAGTGGTGCCAAAAACAATTTAAATGACAATTTGAACCAAATTACACCATCTGTGATGTTATTAATTGACTGCAAAAAATATATAATGTTTTCAAAACAAGTCACATTTTTTAACGCTTAAATTTGTGCATGTCAAACCAAAT
The DNA here is from genome assembly GCA_024447195.1 of Panagrolaimus sp. LJ2414. Taxonomy (NCBI): domain Eukaryota; kingdom Metazoa; phylum Nematoda; class Chromadorea; order Rhabditida; family Panagrolaimidae; genus Panagrolaimus; species Panagrolaimus sp. LJ2414. Next base: position 1,679,671 of record JAMRXY010000050.1, on the reverse strand, counting down.
CAGTTTTTCAAAAAAGAAAGATCAATATTTTTCATTGCTTCCTCAGTCTCAAAGAAAAAAAAATGAGAACCTCTTCTTTTGTGGTGCACATTTAGGCTTGAATAATTATTTATAACTCCACTTTTTCTTTATCGATAAAATTGATTCACATTTGCGATTTTTGGGATACTGTAGTTTACCTATTTACCAAAAACTGATAAAATACAAGTTTTTTGGTAAGATCAAAAGTTGCTGCATTCTTTCATTGTGGCGTAGGATAAAAGCTTAATTCTCTCGACGGTCAACGGGTACGACAATTGGGGTGTTTTCTTAAAAGTGCGACGGTCAAAATGCTTTAGATATATGCCTTTGAAAAAACCTCCAAAATTTTACCATTATTTTAATGGTTGATGAGACAAAATGGTTTATTTTCTCAAAGATTCGTAATAAAAAATGAAGTTTTTTGAAAAGAAAAAGCAGTTTTTGCTATTGTTTCGATCAAGATTAAATTAAGTAAATTACTTGACCTTGGATAAATTCTTTGTAATTTCTAAAATTTAATGAACCCAACACATTCTTTAAAGATTTAAAAGTTCCCAAAATGGGTTTAATTCATTTCTGGGAGTCTCAGGAACGAATTAAACCCAATGCCGAAGCTTCAGCATTTTAGTTTTTATAAATCTAAAATTTGAATTTTGCTACAGTATCGATCTGAAACTTTTATTCAAATTTGAGATTTTAAAGTTCCCAAAATGGATTTAATTCATTTTGATTTAATTTCCCCTGGGGCAAGCTTTTATATTACTCCAAAAAATTTATATCGAAAATTTTCCTTTGAATTTCCAATTTTTGGTGCAATTTTGTTGCTTTTGTCGGCTGGCCGAAAAGCGTTGGAAGAAAGATGGCACTTTCTGGCCTTGAAATAATTCAAAAGCTTGCCCTGGGGATTCCAAAAAGTATTGTTATTTTATTAAATATCCCCTGGGGCAAGTTTATACTGTAATCAAAAATTTACATTGAAAATTCTTCATTGAATTTTCAAGTTTTTGGTGCAATTTTGTTGCTTTTGTCGGCTGGCCGAAAAGCGTTGGAAGAAAGATGGCACTTTCTGGCCTTGAAATAATTCAAAAGCTTGCCCTGGGGATTCCAAAAAGTTTTGCTATTTTGTTTATTTAACCCCAGGGCAAGTTTTAAATTCAATCAAAAATTTACATTGAAAATTTTTCTTTGAATTTTCAATTTTTGGTGCAATTCTGTTGCTTTTGGCGGCTGGCCGCAAACTGTTGGAAGAAAGATGGCACTTTCTGGCCTTGAAATAATTAATAAGCTTGCCCCAGGGATTCCAAAAAGTATTGTTATTTTGTTTATTTAACCCCAGGGCAAGTTTTAAATTCAATCAAAAATTTAAATTGAAAATTTTTCTTTGAATTTTCAATTTTTGGTGCAATTTTGTTGCTTTTGTCGGCTGGCCGAAAAGCGTTGGAAGAAAGATGGCACTTTCTGGCCTTGAAATAATTCAAAAGCTTGCCCTGGGGATTCCAAAAAGTTTTGCTATTTTGTTTATTTAACCCCAGGGCAAGTTTTAAATTCAATCAAAAATTTAAATTGAAAATTTTTCTTTGAATTTTCAATTTTTGGTGCAATTTTGTTGCTTTTGTCGGCTGGCCGAAAAGCGTTGGAAGAAAGATGGCACTTTCTGGCCTTGAAATAATTCAAAAGCTTGCCCTGGGGATTCCAAAAAGTTTTGCTATTTTGTTTATTTAACCCCAGGGCAAGTTTTAAATTCAATCAAAAATTTAAATTGAAAATTTTTCTTTGAATTTTCAAGTTTTTGGTGCAATTCTGTTGCTTTTGTCGGCTGGCCGCAAACTGTTGGAAGAAAGATGGCACTTTCTGGCCTTGAAATAATTAATAAGCTTGCCCCAGGGATTCCAAAAAGTATTGTTATTTTATTTAATATCCCCTGGGGCAAGTTTATACTGTAATCAAAAATTTACATTGAAAATTCTTCATTGAATTTTCAAGTTTTTGGTGCAATTTTGTTGCTTTTGTCGGCTGGCCGCAAACTGTTGGAAGAAAGATGGCACTTTCTGGCCTTGAAATAATTCAAAAGCTTGCCCTGGGGATTCCAAAAAGTTTTGCTATTTTGTTTATTTTACCCCAGGGCAAGTTTTTAATTCAATCCAAAATTTACATTGAAAATTCTTCATTGAATTTTCAAGTTTTTGGTGCAATTCTGTTGCTTTTGGCGGCTGGCCGCAAACTGATAGGCCAAAGATGGCACTTTCTGGCCTTGAAATAATTCAAAAGCTTGCCCTGGGGATTCCAAAAAGTTTTGCTATTTTGTTTATTTTACCCCAGGGCAAGTTTTAAATTCAATCAAAAATTTACATTGAAAATTTTTCTTTGAATTTTCAATTTTTGGTGCAATTCTGTTGCTTTTGGCGGCTGGCCGCAAACTGTTGGAAGAAAGATGGCACTTTCTGGCCTTGAAATAATTCAGAAGCTTGCCCTGGGGATTCCAAAAAGTTTTGCTATTTTGTTTATTTTACCCCAGGGCAAGTTTTTAATTCAATCCAAAATTTACATTGAAAATTCTTCATTGAATTTTCAAGTTTTTGGTGCAATTCTGTTGCTTTTGTCGGCTGGCCGCAAACTGTTGGAAGAAAGATGGCACTTTCTGGCCTTGAAATAATTAATAAGCTTGCCCCAGGGATTCCAAAAAGTATTGTTATTTTATTTAATATCCCCTGGGGCAAGTTTATACTGTAATCAAAAATTTACATTGAAAATTCTTCATTGAATTTTCAAGTTTTTGGTGCAATTTTGTTGCTTTTGTCGGCTGGCCGCAAACTGTTGGAAGAAAGATGGCACTTTCTGGCCTTGAAATAATTCAAAAGCTTGCCCTGGGGATTCCAAAAAGTTTTGCTATTTTGTTTATTTAACCCCAGGGCAAGTTTTAAATTCAATCAAAAATTTACATTGAAAATTTTTCTTTGAATTTTCAATTTTTGGTGCAATTCTGTTGCTTTTGGTGGCTGTCCGAAAAGTGTTAGAACAAAAATGGCACTTTCTGGCCTTGAAATAATTATTAAGCTTGCCCCAGGGATTCCAAAAAGTATTGTTTTTTGATTTAATATCCCCTGGGGCAAGTTTATACTGTAATCAAAAATTTACATTGAAAACTTTTCTTTGAATTTTCAATTTTTGGTGCAATTCTGTTGCTTTTGGTGGCTGTCCGAATAGTGTTAGAACAAAAATGGCACTTTCTGGCCTTGAAATAATTGTTAAGCTTGCCCCAGGGATTCCAAAAAGTTTTGTTTTTTGATTTAATTTCCCCTGGGGCAAGCTTTTAATTCAATCAAAAATTTACATTGAAAATTTTTCTGTGAATTTTCAATTTTTGGTGCAATTCTGTTGCTTTTGGCGGCTGGTCGCAAACTGATAGGCCAAAGATGGAAACTAAAAGCCTTGAAATAATTCAGAAGCTTGCCCTGGGGATTCCAAAAAGTTTTACTATTTTGTTTTTTTTACCCCTGGGGCAAGTTTATACTGTAATCAAAAATTTACATTGAAAACTTTTCTTTGAATTTTCAATTTTTGGTGCAATTCTGTTGCTTTTGGTGGCTGTCCGAATAGTGTTAGAACAAAAATGGCACTTTCTGGCCTTGAAATAATTGTTAAGCTTGCCCCAGGGATTCCAAAAAGTTTTGTTTTTTGATTTAATTTCCCCTGGGGCAAGCTTTTAATTCAATCAAAAATTTACATTGAAAATTTTTCTGTGAATTTTCAATTTTTGGTGCAATTCTGTTGCTTTTGGCGGCTGGTCGCAAACTGATAGGCCAAAGATGGAAACTAAAAGCCTTGAAATAATTCAGAAGCTTGCCCTGGGGATTCCAAAAAGTTTTACTATTTTGTTTTTTTTACCCCAGGGCAAGTTTTAAATTGAATCCAAAATTTACATTGAAAATTCTTCATTGAATTTTCAAGTTTTTGGTGCAATTCTGTTGCTTTTGGTGGCTGTCCGAATAGTGTTAGAACATAAATGGCTTTTTCTGGCCTTGAAATAATTATTAAGCTTGCCCTGAGGATTCCAAAAAGTATTGTTTTTTGATTTAATATCCCCTGGGGCAAGTTTTTAATTCAATCAAAAATTTACATTGAAAATTTTTCTTTGAATTTTCAATTTTTGGTGCAATTCTGTTGCTTTTGGTGGCTGTCCGAATAGTGTTAGAACAAAAATGGCACTTTCTGGCCTTGAAATAATTATTAAGCTTGCCCCAGGGATTCCAAAAAGTTTTGTTTTTTGATTTAATTTCCCCTGGGGCAAGTTTTTAATTCAATCAAAAATTTACATTGAAAATTCTTCATTGAATTTTCAAGTTTTTGGTGCAATTTTGTTGCTTTTGTCGGCTGGCCGAAAAGCGTTGGAAGAAAGATGGCACTTTCTGGCCTTGAAATAATTCAAAAGCTTGCCCCAGGGATTCCAAAAAGTATTGTTATTTTATTTAATATCCCCTGGGGCAAGTTTATACTGTAATCAAAAATTTACATTGAAAATTCTTCATTGAATTTTCAAGTTTTTGGTGCAATTCTGTTGCTTTTGGCGGCTGGCCGCAAACTGATAGGCCAAAGATGGCACTTTCTGGCCTTGAAATAATTCAAAAGCTTGCCCTGGGGATTCCAAAAAGTTTTGCTATTTTGTTTATTTTACCCCAGGGCAAGTTTTAAATTCAATCAAAAATTTACATTGAAAATTTTTCTTTGAATTTTCAATTTTTGGTGCAATTCTGTTGCTTTTGGCGGCTGGCCGCAAACTGTTGGAAGAAAGATGGCACTTTCTGGCCTTGAAATAATTCAGAAGCTTGCCCTGGGGATTCCAAAAAGTTTTGCTATTTTGTTTATTTTACCCCAGGGCAAGTTTTTAATTCAATCCAAAATTTACATTGAAAATTCTTCATTGAATTTTCAAGTTTTTGGTGCAATTCTGTTGCTTTTGTCGGCTGGCCGCAAACTGTTGGAAGAAAGATGGCACTTTCTGGCCTTGAAATAATTAATAAGCTTGCCCCAGGGATTCCAAAAAGTATTGTTATTTTATTTAATATCCCCTGGGGCAAGTTTATACTGTAATCAAAAATTTACATTGAAAATTCTTCATTGAATTTTCAAGTTTTTGGTGCAATTTTGTTGCTTTTGTCGGCTGGCCGCAAACTGTTGGAAGAAAGATGGCACTTTCTGGCCTTGAAATAATTCAAAAGCTTGCCCTGGGGATTCCAAAAAGTTTTGCTATTTTGTTTATTTAACCCCAGGGCAAGTTTTAAATTCAATCAAAAATTTACATTGAAAATTTTTCTTTGAATTTTCAATTTTTGGTGCAATTCTGTTGCTTTTGGTGGCTGTCCGAAAAGTGTTAGAACAAAAATGGCACTTTCTGGCCTTGAAATAATTATTAAGCTTGCCCCAGGGATTCCAAAAAGTATTGTTTTTTGATTTAATATCCCCTGGGGCAAGTTTATACTGTAATCAAAAATTTACATTGAAAACTTTTCTTTGAATTTTCAATTTTTGGTGCAATTCTGTTGCTTTTGGTGGCTGTCCGAATAGTGTTAGAACAAAAATGGCACTTTCTGGCCTTGAAATAATTGTTAAGCTTGCCCCAGGGATTCCAAAAAGTTTTGTTTTTTGATTTAATTTCCCCTGGGGCAAGCTTTTAATTCAATCAAAAATTTACATTGAAAATTTTTCTGTGAATTTTCAATTTTTGGTGCAATTCTGTTGCTTTTGGCGGCTGGTCGCAAACTGATAGGCCAAAGATGGAAACTAAAAGCCTTGAAATAATTCAGAAGCTTGCCCTGGGGATTCCAAAAAGTTTTACTATTTTGTTTTTTTTACCCCTGGGGCAAGTTTATACTGTAATCAAAAATTTACATTGAAAACTTTTCTTTGAATTTTCAATTTTTGGTGCAATTCTGTTGCTTTTGGTGGCTGTCCGAATAGTGTTAGAACAAAAATGGCACTTTCTGGCCTTGAAATAATTGTTAAGCTTGCCCCAGGGATTCCAAAAAGTTTTGTTTTTTGATTTAATTTCCCCTGGGGCAAGCTTTTAATTCAATCAAAAATTTACATTGAAAATTTTTCTGTGAATTTTCAATTTTTGGTGCAATTCTGTTGCTTTTGGCGGCTGGTCGCAAACTGATAGGCCAAAGATGGAAACTAAAAGCCTTGAAATAATTCAGAAGCTTGCCCTGGGGATTCCAAAAAGTTTTACTATTTTGTTTTTTTTACCCCAGGGCAAGTTTTAAATTGAATCCAAAATTTACATTGAAAATTCTTCATTGAATTTTCAAGTTTTTGGTGCAATTCTGTTGCTTTTGGTGGCTGTCCGAATAGTGTTAGAACATAAATGGCTTTTTCTGGCCTTGAAATAATTATTAAGCTTGCCCTGAGGATTCCAAAAAGTATTGTTTTTTGATTTAATATCCCCTGGGGCAAGTTTTTAATTCAATCAAAAATTTACATTGAAAATTTTTCTTTGAATTTTCAATTTTTGGTGCAATTCTGTTGCTTTTGGTGGCTGTCCGAATAGTGTTAGAACAAAAATGGCACTTTCTGGCCTTGAAATAATTATTAAGCTTGCCCCAGGGATTCCAAAAAGTTTTGTTTTTTGATTTAATTTCCCCTGGGGCAAGTTTTTAATTCAATCAAAAATTTACATTGAAAAATTCTTCATTGAATTTTCAAGTTTTTGGTGCAATTTTGTTGCTTTTGTCGGCTGGCCGAAAAGCGTTGGAAGAAAGATGGCACTTTCTGGCCTTGAAATAATTCAAAAGCTTGCCCCAGGGATTCCAAAAAGTATTGTTATTTTATTTAATATCCCCTGGGGCAAGTTTATACTGTAATCAAAAATTTACATTGAAAATTCTTCATTGAATTTTCAAGTTTTTGGTGCAATTTTGTTGCTTTTGTCGGCTGGCCGAAAAGCGTTGGAAGAAAGATGGCACTTTCTGGCCTTGAAATAATTCAAAAGCTTGCCCTGGGGATTCCAAAAAGTTTTGCTATTTTGTTTATTTAACCCCAGGGCAAGTTTTAAATTCAATCAAAAATTTACATTGAAAATTTTTCTTTGAATTTTCAATTTTTGGTGCAATTCTGTTGCTTTTGGTGGCTGTCCGAAAAGTGTTAGAACATAAATGGCACTTTCTGGCCTTGATGTAATTATAAAGCTTGCCCTGAGGATTCCAAAAAGTATTGTTATTTTATTTAATATCCCCTGGGGCAAGTTTATACTGTAATCAAAAATTTACATTGAAAATTTTTCTTTGAATTTTCAAGTTTTTGGTGCAATTTTGTTGCTTTTGTCGGCTGGCCGCAAACTGTTGGAAGAAAGATGGCACTTTCTGGCCTTGAAATAATTCAGAAGCTTGCCCTGGGGATTCCAAAAAGTTTTGCTATTTTGTTTATTTAACCCCAGGGCAAGTTTTAAATTCAATCAAAAATTTACATTGAAAATTTTTCTTTGAATTTTCAATTTTTGGTGCAATTCTGTTGCTTTTGGTGGCTGGCCGCAAACTGTTGGAAGAAAGATGGCACTTTCTGGCCTTGAAATAATTCAGAAGCTTGCCCTGGGGATTCCAAAAAGTTTTACTATTTTGTTTTTTTTACCCCAGGGCAAGTTTTAAATTGAATCCAAAATTTACATTGAAAATTCTTCATTGAATTTTCAAGTTTTTGGTGCAATTCTGTTGCTTTTGGCGGCTGGCCGCAAACTGATAGGCCAAAGATGGCACTTTCTGGCCTTGAAATAATTCAAAAGCTTGCCCTGGGGATTCCAAAAAGTTTTGCTATTTTGTTTATTTTACCCCAGGGCAAGTTTTAAATTCAATCAAAAATTTACATTGAAAATTTTTCTTTGAATTTTCAATTTTTGGTGCAATTCTGTTGCTTTTGGTGGCTGTCCGAAAAGTGTTAGAACATAAATGGCACTTTCTGGCCTTGATGTAATTATAAAGCTTGCCCCAGGGATTCCAAAAAGTATTGTTATTTTATTTAATATCCCCTGGGGCAAGTTTATACTGTAATCAAAAATTTACATTGAAAATTTTTCTTTGAATTTTCAAGTTTTTGGTGCAATTTTGTTGCTTTTGTCGGCTGGCCGCAAACTGTTGGAAGAAAGATGGCACTTTCTGGCCTTGAAATAATTCAGAAGCTTGCCCTGGGGATTCCAAAAAGTTTTGCTATTTTGTTTATTTAACCCCAGGGCAAGTTTTAAATTCAATCAAAAATTTACATTGAAAATTCTTCATTGAATTTTCAAGTTTTTGGTGCAATTTTGTTGCTTTTGTCGGCTGGCCGCAAACTGTTGGAAGAAAGATGGCACTTTCTGGCCTTGAAATAATTCAAAAGCTTGCCCTGGGGATTCCAAAAAGTTTTGCTATTTTGTTTATTTAACCCCAGGGCAAGTTTTAAATTCAATCAAAAATTTACATTGAAAATTTTTCTTTGAATTTTCAATTTTTGGTGCAATTCTGTTGCTTTTGGTGGCTGGCCGCAAACTGTTGGAAGAAAGATGGCACTTTCTGGCCTTGAAATAATTCAGAAGCTTGCCCTGGGGATTCCAAAAAGTTTTACTATTTTGTTTATTTAACCCCAGGGCAAGTTTTAAATTCAATCAAAAATTTACATTGAAAATTTTTCTTTGAATTTTCAATTTTTGGTGCAATTCTGTTGCTTTTGGTGGCTGGCCGCAAACTGTTGGAAGAAAGATGGCACTTTCTGGCCTTGAAATAATTCAGAAGCTTGCCCTGGGGATTCCAAAAAGTTTTGCTATTTTGTTTATTTAACCCCAGGGCAAGTTTTAAATTCAATCAAAAATTTACATTGAAAATTTTTCTTTGAATTTTCAATTTTTGGTGCAATTCTGTTGCTTTTGGTGGCTGGCCGCAAACTGTTGGAAGAAAGTTGGCACTTTCTGGCCTTGAAATAATTCAAAAGCTTGCCCTGGGGATTCCAAAAAGTTTTACTATTTTGTTTTTTTTACGTATTAGAACATACCAAAAATATATTCAACCCATTTTCAGAACTTTAGAATCTAAAATTTGCATAAAAGTTTCAGATCGCATTTTTCCTGGACATTATGATACAAAAATAAAAAAATTAAAGAATAATGAACTTTATTAAACTCACAGATTTCAAATATGGGGGCCTTTATATCTGTGAGATCAAGCAATTTTGAAAACGAAGCCCTCAGGGCTTTAAAATTACTGTACTCAAAATGTACATTGAAAATTTTGTGAACTTTCATTTTAAAAAAAAGAAGAAGAAAATGAAAGTTGAAAAAGAATGTAAAAATGGGAATAAAAAAAGAAAAGAGAAAAGTCGTTGTTGCAAAAAATAAAAGTAAAAATGGTTGCAATAAATTTTAAAATTTCAAAAAAAAGATAAATAAAAAGATATTATTAATATCATCATTAACAGCAAGAAATATTTTATGTCATTAAAAGAATGCCCTCTTTTTTGAAGGAGACAGATTTGTAGGCAATATATTAATTATTACCTCAAAAAAGTCTGAATTAATTTTTTCGAAATGTAGATACAGTAGTTTAACTATTATATTACATGAAAGATTTTTTGATTTTTTTGTTCAACAGAAATTTTTATGTTAAAAGGAGAATAGCGACAAATTGTGAAAATCTTATCCAAGTTGAATTTTCACCATTTTACGCTGTAACATACAACACTTAGACAATTGTGATATCCCATTACGCGACTTTATGAGCTTATCTTAGACCTAAGGCTTTATCTAAGACATTATCTAAGACATTATTTCAGACATTATCCAGGCCCTAACAAAAAATTATCAACAACTTTCTCAAGTACTGAAATAGAACCTTTTTTCTGCCCTGACAAATCTGTGAGATAAATTTATGAAAATTTGATGGGTCACCAGTTTCGAGCCATCCGATTTTATTATTAAAATAGAATTAGAAAAAATGAAAGTTCACAAAAATGTCATTGTACATTTTGAGTACAGTAATTTTAAAGCCCTGAGGGGGAAATGAACTAATAAATAATATTTTTTGGAATCTCCTTGGGTAGCTTAATAATTGTTACAATGTCAAAAACTTGTGACTATTAAGCACCAGTTTCGAGACATCCGATTTTAGGCACAAAATGCATTAGAATAAATGAAATTTTAAAGAATTTTCAACACAAAAATGTTGATCTCACTTTTTTGAGAAACAAGAAAAACGAAAGAAGAACCAAAAAAATTTGTTTCAATCAAAAAAGGTGGGTGGATGTGTTCTTTTTTTATAACTTGTTTGATTTATTTAATAATAAAACACATTTTATTATTATCATCATCCACCTTTTTTTCTTCATTTTTTCCACTTTTCTTTTCTACTTTTTCATATGGTATAAAAAAAGAAGAGGCAATTTTTGGTAAACAAAAAATGTATCATTATTTGGGTAACAAATTATATGTTTTTGACATGGCCAAAAACAACCCAAAAATCAAATAAAATTTGTTGGAACTTGACATTTTGATTATTTAGTTATCTGCTTGTTTGATGCCCGTAGATAATTAAATTATTTGCTTATCATGCTCCTAAATAGGAACAAGGCTTTAAATAATAGTTTTATGATAACAGGGTTATAAAACTATTATTAAGCAAGTAAATGGGTACATGAAAAAGCAAATGGCTTTGTTTCTGATAAGATAGAAGCAACTTCTACAGTAAATTTTGGAAATAAAAAAATATCGTCATGTTGATGATATTCAATTTTGTTTAAAAAAGAAATGTTGCTTCTATTTCTAATTTATCAAAGACATTTAATCATTCTTGACCCAATACAGTATACCAAAAAGACAACTAAATAAATAAAATAAAATTGCAATTTTTAATTCATTTTGTTATTTATTTTTGTCTTGCTATAAAAGCTAGACGTGCCAAAATTCATTGAAATTTGTGTTGTATTTCAGATTTACAGATTTTTCGTTACTTCCATCTTGGCATTTTAGGTTAAAAATGTTGCTGGAGCATATTAATGACCATCAGCAACAAAATGCCAAGATGGAAATGTCCAGAATCAAAAATAATAAATCTGAATTTTTGTACAAAAAGTGTCCAAAAATGTATTTCAGATTTACAGATTTTTTGTCACATCCATCTTAGCATTTTAGGCATACACATTTTAAATTCTATCAATTGAACATGCATATCTATTATTTTAAGGCAGTTTTCTTTTAAGTTGCCTATCTCCCAATTCTCAACAAGTTATTGAGTACATGTATTTTTTGATCCAAAAACTAAAATCTGCATAAATGCAGTTGCAGGTATAAAAACATATAGAAAATGTGCTCAAAAACTTGCTAATCAAATATTTTGAAAATTTTAAATTAAAGCTGTTGTTTTTTTTGAAATATATTCTTTAAATTTTAGTAACAATAATTTTTGGAAAAAACAAATATCATCGTGTCGATGATATTCAAATTTTGTTAAAAAGAACTGTTGCTTTTGTCTTTTATTTTTCAACGCCATTAGCTTATTCTTGGTTAGAAAATGCTAATGGCGTTGATTCTGATGAGATAGAAGCAAAAGTAACATAAAATTATGGAAAAAATAATTATCATCGTGTCGATGATATTTAAATTTTGTCAATTTTTTAATGTTGCTTCTTTAAAGGAAGCAAAGTTGGGTGATTTTACTGCCGATAGAAAGCAGAAAAATGCATCAAAAATTGAAAGTTCAAAGAACTTCAGTGAAAAATTTTTTTCTAAAGTAATATTTTAGACCACATCCAAGTGTTTATAACCCTCAAAAACACTTTCAAATTTGAATAAAAAACCTGAACTTTATTAAAGGATCAAATCCTAATTTTTGATAACACAAAAATATGTTGTTTTGGTGAAATAAACATTTGGATCTCGTCCGAAATAGTATTTTAGACCAGATCCAAGTGTTTATAAACCTCAACAACACTTTCATATTTACAAAAATCAGGGACTCATTGGAGCTGCTTTTTTCTTTCTTTTTTTGCAGCTGCAGTGAAGAAAAAAACAAGCTCCAATGAAGGTGTTTTTGCGTTAAGAAATTGCAATCAAAGTTGCGTGTAAAAAGTTTATTCACGATGGGTCTCGTCCTTTAAGACAACATATTTTTTTGGTAACAAAAATAAGGTCCTTTGGATCAAGTTGAAATTTTTTATTTAAATATGAAAGCGTTGTTGATGTTTATAAACACTTGGATCTGGGAAATGAACTTAAAAACTATATTTTTTGGAATGCTCATGGGCTGCTTATTAATAGTTACAAGGTCAAAAACTTGTAACTCTTTCCCAACAGTTTCGTTACTGCCGATAGAAGGCAAAAAATGCATCCAAAAAATTGAAAGTTCGAAAAATTTTCAATACAAATTTTGTTCTACAGTAATTTTTTAGCCCTGGGGGGATGAAATAAAAGCAACAGTTCCTTTAATTTTTGGAAAAAAACAAATATCATCGTGTCGATAATATTCAAATTTTGTAAAGAAGAACTGTTGCTTCCATCTCTAATTTTTCAACGCCATTAGCTTATTCTTGATCAGAAAAAGCTAATGGCGTTGCTTTTGATGCAAATTTGAGATTTTAAAGTTCCCAAAATGGGTTTAATTCATTTCTGGGAGTCCCAGGAACGAATTAAACCCAATGCCGAAGCTTCAGCATTTTAGTTTTTATAAATCTAAAATTTGAATTTTGCTACAGTATCGATCTGAAACTTTTATTCAAATTTGAGATTTTTAAGTTCCCAAAATGGGTTTAATTCATTTCTGGGAGTCCCAGGAACGAATTAAACCCAATGCCGAAGCTTCAGCATTTTAGTTTTTATAAATCTAAAATTTGAACTTGCTCATCAATTATTTAGTTGCGCTTTTCTTCAAAAATGCCTACTTCCCAAATAGGAGCAAGTTAAAGAGAACTGTATGTTAGATTCAAAAACTAAAATCTGCAAAAATGCATTTTCAGGTTTAGAAAAGTCAAGGAAATGTACTCAACAGTCTTTCAAAGAACACGTCAGCACCATTTTTATTTCATAGAAAGAAGCTTGTTTTTATATATTAAAAAAAAGAAATAGAAAAAATATTATTATGAATGATGCCCGCGGGAGTAAGTAATCTTTTACCAATCATTCCGAAGGAATGATATGATTAAAGATATAATGAATATGATTCAGTTTGAGGTTGCAAGTAGAGAAACAATTTTTGACATTCGAGCAGACCTAGAGGAATATAGGTCAAATCAAAATGACAAAGTTCTGTCATGGCAAAACGAATATTCTAGAATTGTAAAATTGTTTCGAAATCATTTAAAATTTTGTGTTGGCGGAATAAAACAAAAATTTAATTTTTTCGTTTAAAAACTGCTTTTGAAAAATTAATAATTTTTTAAAATTTGCATATATATTTTGTGATATATTCAATGTATGTGGATATTAAAAAATTATTCTATGTACAAAACATTAATAATAATAATAAATTAATATGAGAAAATGGAGGAAAAAGAAATACAATGAGATACATTGAAATGTATAATTAATTAATATACATTGCTGCTAATAGAAAATCTATTTTTTTAAGATTCCACCGATTCCAAGACCAAGAAGGCCTTTTCCTCCTTTATTTCCACCCAAAACTCCACCAAGAAGTCCATCACCATTTCCACCAAGAAGGCCACTAAGGAGACCATTGACAAGGCCATTTTCACCAAGAAGGGCTCCCAAAACTCCATCCTTAAGAAGGCCATCTAATTTTAATAAACCATCCAAATTGAGAAGTTTATTTAAATTGAGTCCAGATAAAAGTGATGACAAAAGTCTATCAAGATCTTTTAAAAGTTGTTGAAGGAGTTTATCAACATTCTTTAATAAATTGCTCAATAAATTTCCAATGGCTTCATCTTCTTGCAATAATGTCAAAACATTGTTTTGAACAATATCCTAAAAATAAATTTGCATATTTATTTATATATTGCTGTTATTAGATAGAAACTAACGTAAAGCTCTTCAACTAATTGTCCAGCTTGAGGTGAAATTCCATTAGCAATTTTTTTGAGGGTTTCAAAGGTTGTTTCAATTTTGCCATCAACATCTTCAACAATTGATTTGTACAATTTTTGCAATTCAATTGGTTGTCCGGCAATCCAGCTATCAATAGTTTCCAAGATTTCTGATTTTGTCATATTTTCATTTTTAAGAAGTCCAGTCAATTCATCCAATTGTTCGGTAGAAAGACTTGGAAGTAATTGTTGAAGAATTTGAATAACTTTTTCAAGAAGAGTCCGGACTAATGTTACAACATCTCCAACTACCCCATCAAGACCCGCATTCAATGGCAAAACTTTAAGAACACCCAACAATTTTCCATTTAATAGTCCAGATAATGGCCCATCTCCTCCATTTGGTGAAGCTGAAACTCCAGAATCCCTGCCACCACCGATAATTGGTAGGGCAAAGACACTTGTTGAAAGAAGAAGGGCAAAAACAATCAAAGATTTGTCATACATTTTTATTTATTATTAAATGGGTTTGAATCGTTAAATGATGATATTAAAATGAAATTTTGTAGCTGCTTTTATACTCCATTCTAATGATTATTGAACAGTTTTTTTGATCAAAATTCTAAAAAAACATTGCTGATCAAGCTTATAAAAATTGTTTTGGAAATTTCTGAATTGATAATTTTAAAAAAGAATTTTGATATTTTTTTGCAAATTCAAATCCCCTCCATATTTATTTTTGTTGCTGTTTTTTAATGATGGTTAAAAAAACAAAAACATTAAATCATTTATAATTGACCAAATAACAGCTTAACACTATTATTTGTCTGCACTCAATTATATTTTGTATTTTTATGTCATTCACACTTACTTGAAGCATTTGTTTAATATTTTTTATATGTAATGTTTCAGCTCAACTGCTTTTTACTTTTACAAAATGAAAAAAATGTTGCAGCTTAAAATTTTGTTATTGTACATGTACTTTAATATTTTTTATTTTATTGAAAAACAAAAACAACATTTTATTACCAGATATATTTATTTAAAATTACAAAAAATTCTACCTCCTCATTTTTAGTGATTTAAACTTTTCCAATGCTTTCTTTCAAAATAGAAAATGAACGTAAAAATGAATACAGATTTCTTTGTTTCTCTGTCTCGCCCAATAAAAATATGCAACCTTGTACTTTTGACTGAACCCAAAATTGTATTTCTTTTCATTATTTTAATTTTTTTGTTGGTTTTTTTAACCTTAAAAGTTTAAGGTATATTTTGGATTCAATGCCCTTTTTTAAAATGTGGCATTTGAATAAATTTTGGAAAGCTTTGTTGCAACAAAGCAAATATTTCATTTTTAAAAAATTTAACAGTAATTTTATAAAACCCCAAATTTCTAACTAAAATAATGATCGACCAAAAGTAATTACCGTAATCATTTGTTACAAAAGCTTTTTTCACCCGTTTTTTGCAATACTGTATTTGAGCTATTTAATGTAACAACTAAATTATGACTCGTAACTAAATGATTACGATAATGTAATGGATGGCAAAATATCGTAATTTTTTAGTGTTACTAAAAAAATGGTGTTGAATTTTATAAAAAATTAACTGATTTTGCGATAATTTTTCTTCCATTTCCACATTCGGTAAAATTGTTTCATTTTTGTAACGGCCTAAACCAAGGTTGATTTTGTAGAAAGAAAGAAACTTTTATCTCGCGACAGCAATAATTTTGATTTTTTTAAAAAGAAAATTCTTGCAGAAATTTGAGCTCGTCTTTTTAAAATAGAAAAAACAGTAATTCAAACATGGCGTAATTTTTAAATTAAAATAAACATCGATTTAAGTATTGATAAAAACTACCAAAAAGTAACGCCATTGACATTTTTTGCATGTTTATTATTTTTTGGAAGTAAAAATTAGGATTCTGAAAAGGATTATTTTAGCATAAAAAATGCTTAATTTTGTTAAAAAATTTGGATATTTTTTATGACTCGTAATAGTGGATTATCAGGGAAAAAAACTGATGATTCGTTATAGCTTTCATAGATTTGAATATCTGATATTACAATATATTTTACCTACTTACTAAAAAATATTAAAGCATGAGCAACTTTTATTGAATTGACTGAAGTTGTTTTTTTTTGTTCCCCGCATTATTAAAAACTGTTATTTAAAAACAAAAAATAATAATTTGCAATTTTTGGGATACTGTATTTGAGCCATTTATAAAAGAAAAAGAAACAGGAAAAATTGATCTCTGTTTTTGCTAAAACGGAAGAAGAGAAAGCTTTTAAATATGTGTTTTTACATTTGCTTTGTTTTTTCTGATGATACCGCAAATTTTGCAACTTTTTTAAAAGCATTTGTTGCAATGATTTAATTAAAATTAAAAAAGGCAGTGTCAACTACCGATATTCTAAAATCGACGTAATCCTGATTCATTACAGTACACACAAAACAAAAACAGTTAAAGAAAATTATTGGAATTTCTTGCTTTTTTTATTATTTATTTGCCTTGCTTTTAAAGCAAGGCGATCCAAAATTTATTCAAAATTGCCACATGGGCTTTTTGGGCCTTGGGCGAATTCAATTTTTACCTTTAATTGGGTAATTAAACCAAAGAAAAGTAGTCCCAAAACAAATTTGTACAAAACTAAAAATGGCCAAAAGAAAAGGTTCACTTTTTTTCTTTTTCGGATCAGAGAAAAAAAGAAAAAGAAACACAAAAAATGATTTTTCTTTTTTTAAAAAAGAAGCAAAAAGCTTTTAAGAAAAATACAACCAAAAAGTTTTTTCTTTTAAAAATGGTGGATTTGTGGTTTTTTAAAATTTAAAGTTCAATGTTTTCAAATTTTGTTTTTTTCATTTCAAGTCTATCTTTTTTTGCTTTTCCCTTTCCTTTTTTTGACGTTATTCTTTTTTGTTTTCATGTCAGACAAAAAAGAAGAGGCCTGTTCGCTTGGGGTCATACCGCAGTGAAAGCACGCCATCCCGTCCGATCTGGCAAGTTAAGCACTGCTGGGTTCGATTAGTACTTGGATGGGAGACCTCCTGGGAATCTCGAGTGCTCCAAGCTTTTTTCAGTTTAAAATTATGTTTTTGTAATTTTTTTTGTCAAATTTGATCCCAAAATTAATTGCAAAATCCCCGAGTGTTTCAGATTCAAATTAACTCCCCGATCAATGATCAGGTTTTTGAAAATTCCAAAAATAAATTTCTGGTAAACATTGAAAAAAAGCTACAGTAACTTTAAAAAATAAAATGTAATCATTTTTAGGGAATATGTAATTACAATTTGTTTTACAGTAATCATTCAAAAACAAGGGAATACAAAAAAGATAACAGAATCATAAATTTAAAAAAAAAACAAAAAAAGACGTGTTTAAATTTATTACAGTATGAAGAACTAATAATTAATATCAACGCAGTTGATATTTTTTAATAAATAATTTTTTGCCTTGCTTTAAAAGTATGGCTTTCCAAAAATTTATTTAAATTCACCACAGATTTTGTCCGGGAGCCGAATTTTTACCTCAAACAGTATTTTCGTGCCGCCACCGCCGGCAGCGTCGGCGACGGTAATCGATAAAGTTCAAAGAGTTTTGCCGCAGATCAAAGGATTACAGTACTTTTTAACTTGCTGAGAATTGGGAAGTAGAACACTTGAAAGAAAAGTGCTTTAAAATTCTTCATCAGCAAGTTTCTGGCTTTTTTTTGTTTTTCGATGAAGACCTAATCAGCTTGGGGGGCCAAGCTGGCTTTTTTTTGTTTTTCGATGAAGACCTAATCAGCTTGGGGGACCAAGCTGGCTTTTTTTTGTTTTTCGATGAAGACCTAATCAGCTTGGGGGACCAAGCTGGCTTTTTTTTGTTTTTCGATGAAGACCTAATCAGCTTGGGGGACCAAGCTGGCTTTTTTTTGTTTTTCGATGAAGACCTAATCAGCTTGGGGGACCAAGCTGGCTTTTTTTTGTTTTTCGATGAAGACCTAATCAGCTTGGGGGACCAAGCTGGCTTTTTTTTGTTTTTCGATGAAGTCCCAATCAGCTTGGGGGACCAAGCTGGCTTTTTTTTGTTTTTCGATGAAGACCTAATCAGCTCGGGGGACCAAGCTGGCTTTTTTTTGTTTTTCGATGAAGACCTAATCAGCTTGGGGGACCAAGCTGGCTTTTTTTTGTTTTTCGATGAAGACCTAATCAGCTTGGGGGACCAAGCTGGCTTTTTTTTGTTTTTCGATGAAGACCTAATCAGCTTGGGGGACCAAGCTGGCTTTTTTTTGTTTTTCGATGAAGACCTAATCAGCTTGGGGGACCAAGCTGGCTTTTTTTTGTTTTTCGATGAAGACCTAATCAGCTTGGGGGACCAAGCTGGCTTTTTTTTGTTTTTCGATGAAGACCTAATCAGCTTGGGGGACCAAGCTGGCTTTTTTTTGTTTTTCGATGAAGACCTAATCAGCTTGGGGGACCAAGCTGGCTTTTTTTGGTTTTTCGATGAAGACCTAATCAGCTTGGGGGACCAAGCTGGCTTTTTTTTGTTTTTCGATGAAGACCTAATCAGCTTGGGGGACCAAGCTGGCTTTTTTTTGTTTTTCGATGAAGACCTAATCAGCTTGGGGGACCAAGCTGGCTTTTTTTTGTTTTTCGATGAAGTCCCAATCAGCTTGGGGGACCAAGCTGGCTTTTTTTTGTTTTTCGATGAAGACCTAATCAGCTTGGATTAATATATTGCATAAAAGATTTTTTGATTTTTTTCTTCAACAGAAGTTTTTATGCTTAAAGAAGTGTAATTTGTAAAGTTTTTTAAATGAAAAATGACAAATTTTGGGTTTCATCTAAAACTGTATTAGCTGATCTTCAATTAATTGCAACTTGGGTTTTTATTTATTTAAAATTAGATTTTGCGTACGGTATCGATCAAAAACGTTTTTGCATTATTGTTAATAATACCGATTTTCTATTTATTATACTGTAAGGAATTTACAAAGTTTTTTTGCATGTTTTATTACATTTGTTTTATGTGATTACTGTAATTAAATATTCCCTAAAAATAATCGTTTTCTCCTTTTTTAAGTTTGTGCAGCATTTAACAATTTAATGCAATTATTTTTCGGATCAAATTTGACAAAAAAATTACAGAAATATAACTTTATACTGAAAAAAGCTTGGAGATAAAATAATTATTTTATCTCCGGTGCCGGATTCAATATATTTTTGGCATGTTATAAAACAAAATTTCTTTCTTTTGAATTCGCTTGAATTTCTTATGTTTTCTTAAATTAAAAGATCCCTATACCTCCATTTTCGACGAAAGAGTTTTATGCAAATTTGGGATCTGTTTTTTATGCTGTAACATACAACAGCTTAAGTAGTCATCCCACTCAGACAATAGTTTCTTCCATTACGCGACTTTATGTCATTATCTTTGAAAAAATATGCAACCTTGTACTTTTGACTGAACTCAAAATTGTATTTCTTTTCTTTTTTTTGATTTTTTCGTTGGTTTTTTAACCTTTAAAGTTTAAGGTGTAATTTCGATTCAATGCCCTTTTTTAAAAGTGGCATTTGAATAAATTTTGGAACGCTTTGTTGTTTATTGCAACAAAGCAAATATTTCTTTTTTCTTTAACAATTTAATAGTAATTTTATAAAACCCCAACTTTCTAATTAGAATAATGATCGACCAAAAGTAATTTCCGTAATCATTTGTTACAAAGCAATACAGTATTTGAGTTATTGATTAAAAAAAACTATAAAGCTTTTTTGCAAAAACAGAAGAAGAGAAAGCTTTTAAATATGTGTTTTTACATTTGCTTTGTTTTTTCTGATGATACCGCAAATTTTGCAACTTTTTTAAAAGCATTTGTTGCAATGATTTAATTAAAATTAAAAAAGGCAGTGTCAACTACCGATATTCTAAAATCGACGTAATCCTGATTCATTACAGTACACACAAAACAAAAACAGTTAAAGAAAATTATTGGAATTTCTTGCTTTTTTTATTATTTATTTGCCTTGCTTTTAAAGCAAGGCGATCCAAAATTTATTCAAAATTGCCACATGGGCTTTTTGGGCCTTGGGCGAATTCAATTTTTACCTTTAATTGGGTAATTAAACCAAAGAAAAGTAGTCCCAAAACAAATTTGTACAAAACTAAAAATGGCCAAAAGAAAAGGTTCACTTTTTTTCTTTTTCGGATCAGAGAAAAAAAGAAAAAGAAACACAAAAAATGATTTTTCTTTTTTTAAAAAAGAAGCAAAAAGCTTTTAAGAAAAATACAACCAAAAAGTTTTTTCTTTTAAAAATGGTGGATTTGTGGTTTTTTAAAATTTAAAGTTCAATGTTTTCAAATTTTGTTTTTTTCATTTCAAGTCTATCTTTTTTTGCTTTTCCCTTTCCTTTTTTTGACGTTATTCTTTTTTGTTTTCATGTCAGACAAAAAAGAAGAGGCCTGTTCGCTTGGGGTCATACCGCAGTGAAAGCACGCCATCCCGTCCGATCTGGCAAGTTAAGCACTGCTGGGTTCGATTAGTACTTGGATGGGAGACCTCCTGGGAATCTCGAGTGCTCCAAGCTTTTTTCAGTTTAAAATTATGTTTTTGTAATTTTTTTTGTCAAATTTGATCCCAAAATTAATTGCAAAATCCCCGAGTGTTTCAGATTCAAATTAACTCCCCGATCAATGATCAGGTTTTTGAAAATTCCAAAAATAAATTTCTGGTAAACATTGAAAAAAAGCTACAGTAACTTTAAAAAATAAAATGTAATCATTTTTAGGGAATATGTAATTACAATTTGTTTTACAGTAATCATTCAAAAACAAGGGAATACAAAAAAGATAACAGAATCATAAATTTAAAAAAAAAACAAAAAAAGACGTGTTTAAATTTATTACAGTATGAAGAACTAATAATTAATATCAACGCAGTTGATATTTTTTAATAAATAATTTTTTGCCTTGCTTTAAAAGTATGGCTTTCCAAAAATTTATTTAAATTCACCACAGATTTTGTCCGGGAGCCGAATTTTTACCTCAAACAGTATTTTCGTGCCGCCACCGCCGGCAGCGTCGGCGACGGTAATCGATAAAGTTCAAAGAGTTTTGCCGCAGATCAAAGGATTACAGTACTTTTTAACTTGCTGAGAATTGGGAAGTAGAACACTTGAAAGAAAAGTGCTTTAAAATTCTTCATCAGCAAGTTTCTGGCTTTTTTTTGTTTTTCGATGAAGACCTAATCAGCTTGGGGGGCCAAGCTGGCTTTTTTTTGTTTTTCGATGAAGACCTAATCAGCTTGGGGGACCAAGCTGGCTTTTTTTTGTTTTTCGATGAAGACCTAATCAGCTTGGGGGACCAAGCTGGCTTTTTTTTGTTTTTCGATGAAGACCTAATCAGCTTGGGGGACCAAGCTGGCTTTTTTTTGTTTTTCGATGAAGACCTAATCAGCTTGGGGGACCAAGCTGGCTTTTTTTTGTTTTTCGATGAAGACCTAATCAGCTTGGGGGACCAAGCTGGCTTTTTTTTGTTTTTCGATGAAGTCCCAATCAGCTTGGGGGACCAAGCTGGCTTTTTTTTGTTTTTCGATGAAGACCTAATCAGCTCGGGGGACCAAGCTGGCTTTTTTTTGTTTTTCGATGAAGACCTAATCAGCTTGGGGGACCAAGCTGGCTTTTTTTTGTTTTTCGATGAAGACCTAATCAGCTTGGGGGACCAAGCTGGCTTTTTTTTGTTTTTCGATGAAGACCTAATCAGCTTGGGGGACCAAGCTGGCTTTTTTTTGTTTTTCGATGAAGACCTAATCAGCTTGGGGGACCAAGCTGGCTTTTTTTTGTTTTTCGATGAAGACCTAATCAGCTTGGGGGACCAAGCTGGCTTTTTTTTGTTTTTCGATGAAGACCTAATCAGCTTGGGGGACCAAGCTGGCTTTTTTTTGTTTTTCGATGAAGACCTAATCAGCTTGGGGGACCAAGCTGGCTTTTTTTGGTTTTTCGATGAAGACCTAATCAGCTTGGGGGACCAAGCTGGCTTTTTTTTGTTTTTCGATGAAGACCTAATCAGCTTGGGGGACCAAGCTGGCTTTTTTTTGTTTTTCGATGAAGACCTAATCAGCTTGGGGGACCAAGCTGGCTTTTTTTTGTTTTTCGATGAAGTCCCAATCAGCTTGGGGGACCAAGCTGGCTTTTTTTTGTTTTTCGATGAAGACCTAATCAGCTTGGATTAATATATTGCATAAAAGATTTTTTGATTTTTTTCTTCAACAGAAGTTTTTATGCTTAAAGAAGTGTAATTTGTAAAGTTTTTTAAATGAAAAATGACAAATTTTGGGTTTCATCTAAAACTGTATTAGCTGATCTTCAATTAATTGCAACTTGGGTTTTTATTTATTTAAAATTAGATTTTGCGTACGGTATCGATCAAAAACGTTTTTGCATTATTGTTAATAATACCGATTTTCTATTTATTATACTGTAAGGAATTTACAAAGTTTTTTTGCATGTTTTATTACATTTGTTTTATGTGATTACTGTAATTAAATATTCCCTAAAAATAATCGTTTTCTCCTTTTTTAAGTTTGTGCAGCATTTAACAATTTAATGCAATTATTTTTCGGATCAAATTTGACAAAAAAATTACAGAAATATAACTTTATACTGAAAAAAGCTTGGAGATAAAATAATTATTTTATCTCCGGTGCCGGATTCAATATATTTTTGGCATGTTATAAAACAAAATTTCTTTCTTTTGAATTCGCTTGAATTTCTTATGTTTTCTTAAATTAAAAGATCCCTATACCTCCATTTTCGACGAAAGAGTTTTATGCAAATTTGGGATCTGTTTTTTATGCTGTAACATACAACAGCTTAAGTAGTCATCCCACTCAGACAATAGTTTCTTCCATTACGCGACTTTATGTCATTATCTTTGAAAAAATATGCAACCTTGTACTTTTGACTGAACTCAAAATTGTATTTCTTTTCTTTTTTTTGATTTTTTCGTTGGTTTTTTAACCTTTAAAGTTTAAGGTGTAATTTCGATTCAATGCCCTTTTTTAAAAGTGGCATTTGAATAAATTTTGGAACGCTTTGTTGTTTATTGCAACAAAGCAAATATTTCTTTTTTCTTTAACAATTTAATAGTAATTTTATAAAACCCCAACTTTCTAATTAGAATAATGATCGACCAAAAGTAATTTCCGTAATCATTTGTTACAAAGCAATACAGTATTTGAGTTATTGATTAAAAAAAACTATAAAGCTTTTTTGCAAAAACAGAAGAAGAGAAAGCTTTTAAATATGTGTTTTTACATTTGCTTTGTTTTCTGATGATACAGCAAGTTTTGCAACTTTTTTAAAAGCATTTGTTGCAACGAGATATGCAATAAATTTGAAAAAAAAAACATCAAACACTGGTTTAAAAATTTTTGCATTTACTACAGTATACAAAAATTAAGACAACAGCAAATGCATTAGATTTTAAATTTCAAGGTAATCAAACCAAAATGAAATAAACAAAAGGAAAGAAAAGAGCAAATTAATAAATGCAGCGTCAACTATCGATTTTTTAATATCGTAGTGATCCTGATTTATTACAGTACACAAATCAAAAACAAACAAACAAAGAAAACTGTTAAATTTTTTTATTATTTATTTGCCTTGCTTTTAAAGCAAAGCGACCCGAAATGCGATCACTTTAAGGGAATATGAAATTACAATTTGTCTTACAGTAATCATTCAAAAACAAGTGAATAACGTTATTACCAAAGCTTTTTTCATCATTTTTTGCCTTGCTTTAAAAGCATGGCACTCCAAAATTTATTTAAATTCACCACAGATTTTGTCCGGGCGCCGAATTTTTACCTCAAACTTATTGGGTAATTAAACCAAAGAAATCGTAGTATTTAAAATAATTATTCCAAACCAAAAATGCATCAAAAACAAGGTGCACAATTTTTCTTTCATCAGTTAGAGACACAAAGAAGAAGAAAAAAAAGACCCCTCTCTTCTGTTTAAAAAAATGCTGCTCTGAAAAAAGACAACTTTCTCCCCTTAAAAAAAAAGGTGCCTTATTGTTGATTGATGCAAATAAAACATTACATATTATTTTGATATTTTTGTTTTTTCCTTTCTCCATTAAATATTTATCTATTTTCAATTTTAAATTGTAACCCTATTTTATTAATTTTTCAACCTTGCATGTTCAAAAAAGTGGACATCTTCCCGAAAAGTGCAAAATTGTTGTTTATGCAAATACAAGGTATTCAAATTCCAAAAATATGTTTTATACATTTCTGGTATTCCCAGAAACGAATTAAACCCAATGCCGAAGCTTCAGCAGTTTAGGTTTTAACCATTTTACGCTGTAACATACAACACTTAGACAATTGTGATATCCCATTACGCGACTTTATGAGCTTATCTTAGACCTAAGGCTTTATCTCAGACATTATCTTAGACATTATCTAAGACATTATTTCAGACATTATCTTTGCCCTAACATAAAATTATCTACAACTTTAACAGGCATTGAAATAGGACCTTTTTCCGGCCATGACAAATCTATGAGGTAAATTTATGCAAATTTGATGTGAGCAAGTAAAACAAGCTATTTGGAACCTCTACCCAACATGAAATTATCTGCAACATTATTGGGCATTGAAATAAGACCATTTTTCGGTTCTACTGCAGCTTTAATTGTTACAAGGTCAAAAGGCAAAAAAATACATCAAAAAATAGATGAAAAATTTTGTTCTACAGTAATTTTTTAGCACCACTGGGGGGAAAATGAACAATTAAATTATACTTTTGGAATGCCCGTGGGCAGGTTAACAATTGTTACAAGGTCAAAAACTTGTAACTCTTTCCCAACAGTTTCGTTACTGCCGATTGAAGGCAAAAAATGCATCAAAAAATTGAAAATTTGAAAAATTTTCAATGAAAAATTTTGTTCTACAGTAATTTTTTAGCACCACTGGGGGGAAAATGAACAATTAAATTATACTTTTTGGAATGCCCATGGGATGCTTATTAATAGTTACAAGGTCAAAAACCTGTATCTATTCTACACCAGTTTTTGGACAGGCGATTGAAGCAAAAAAATGAACGAAAAAAATGAAAGTTCACAAACTTTTCAATGTACATTTTGAGTACTGTAATTTTGAAGCCCTGAGGGGGAAATGAACTAATAACTTATATTTTTGCAATCTCCTTGGGTAACTTAGTTTGATGCCCGTAGATAATTAAATTATTTGCTTATCTTGTTCCTAAATAGGAACAAGGCTTTAAATAATAGTTTTATGACAACAGTGTTATAAAGCTATTATTAAGCAAGTAAATGGGTACATGCAAAAGCAAATGGCTTTGTTTCTGATAAGATAGAAGCAACTGCTACAGTAAATTTTGGAAATTAAAATATATCGTCATGTTGATGATATTCAATTTTTTTTAAAATAGAAATGTTGCTTCTATTTCGAATTTATTAAAGCCATTTAATCATTCATGACCCAATTACAGTATACCAAAAAGATAACTAAATTAATTAAATAATATTGCATTTTTTTATTTATTTTGTTATTTATTTTTGTCTTGCTATAAAAGCTAGACGTGCCAAAATTTATTGAAATTGCAAAATGGGCTTTTGTGCCCAGCCGGGCAAATTTAATATTTACCTCAAATTTGGTAATTAAAAAGAAGACAAGTGGTGCCAAAAACAATTTAAATGACAATTTGAACCAAATTACACCATCTGTGATGTTATTAATTGACTGCAAAAAATATATAATGTTTTCAAAACAAGTCACATTTTTTAACGCTTAAATTTGTGCATGTCAAACCAAATCAGTTTTTCAAAAAAGAAAGATCAATATTTTTCATTGCTTCCTCAGTCTCAAAGAAAAAAAAATGAGAACCTCTTCTTTTGTGGTGCACATTTAGGCTTGAATAATTATTTATAACTCCACTTTTTCTTTATCGATAAAATTGATTCACATTTGCGATTTTTGGGATACTGTAGTTTACCTATTTACCAAAAACTGATAAAATACAAGTTTTTTGGTAAGATCAAAAGTTGCTGCATTCTTTCATTGTGGCGTAGGATAAAAGCTTAATTCTCTCGACGGTCAACGGGTACGACAATTGGGGTGTTTTCTTAAAAGTGCGACGGTCAAAATGCTTTAGATATATGCCTTTGAAAAAACCTCCAAAATTTTACCATTATTTTAATGGTTGATGAGACAAAATGGTTTATTTTCTCAAAGATTCGTAATAAAAAATGAAGTTTTTTGAAAAGAAAAAGCAGTTTTTGCTATTGTTTCGATCAAGATTAAATTAAGTAAATTACTTGACCTTGGATAAATTCTTTGTAATTTCTAAAATTTAATGAACCCAACACATTCTTTAAAGATTTAAAAGTTCCCAAAATGGGTTTAATTCATTTCTGGGAGTCTCAGGAACGAATTAAACCCAATGCCGAAGCTTCAGCATTTTAGTTTTTATAAATCTAAAATTTGAATTTTGCTACAGTATCGATCTGAAACTTTTATTCAAATTTGAGATTTTAAAGTTCCCAAAATGGATTTAATTCATTTTGATTTAATTTCCCCTGGGGCAAGCTTTTATATTACTCCAAAAAATTTATATCGAAAATTTTCCTTTGAATTTCCAATTTTTGGTGCAATTTTGTTGCTTTTGTCGGCTGGCCGAAAAGCGTTGGAAGAAAGATGGCACTTTCTGGCCTTGAAATAATTCAAAAGCTTGCCCTGGGGATTCCAAAAAGTTTTGCTATTTTGTTTATTTAACCCCAGGGCAAGTTTTAAATTCAATCAAAAATTTACATTGAAAATTTTTCTTTGAATTTTCAATTTTTGGTGCAATTTTGTTGCTTTTGTCGGCTGGCCGCAAACTGTTGGAAGAAAGATGGCACTTTCTGGCCTTGAAATAATTAATAAGCTTGCCCCAGGGATTCCAAAAAGTATTGTTATTTTATTAAATATCCCCTGGGGCAAGTTTATACTGTAATCAAAAATTTACATTGAAAATTCTTCATTGAATTTTCAAGTTTTTGGTGCAATTTTGTTGCTTTTGTCGGCTGGCCGAAAAGCGTTGGAAGAAAGATGGCACTTTCTGGCCTTGAAATAATTCAAAAGCTTGCCCTGGGGATTCCAAAAAGTTTTGCTATTTTGTTTATTTAACCCCAGGGCAAGTTTTAAATTCAATCAAAAATTTAAATTGAAAATTTTTCTTTGAATTTTCAATTTTTGGTGCAATTTTGTTGCTTTTGTCGGCTGGCCGAAAAGCGTTGGAAGAAAGATGGCACTTTCTGGCCTTGAAATAATTCAAAAGCTTGCCCTGGGGATTCCAAAAAGTTTTGCTATTTTGTTTATTTAACCCCAGGGCAAGTTTTAAATTCAATCAAAAATTTAAATTGAAAATTTTTCTTTGAATTTTCAATTTTTGGTGCAATTTTGTTGCTTTTGTCGGCTGGCCGCAAACTGTTGGAAGAAAGATGGCACTTTCTGGCCTTGAAATAATTAATAAGCTTGCCCAAGGGATTCCAAAAAGTATTGTTATTTTATTTAATATCCCCTGGGGCAAGTTTATACTGTAATCAAAAATTTACATTGAAAATTCTTCATTGAATTTTCAAGTTTTTGGTGCAATTTTGTTGCTTTTGTCGGCTGGCCGCAAACTGTTGGAAGAAAGATGGCACTTTCTGGCCTTGAAATAATTCAAAAGCTTGCCCTGAGGATTCCAAAAAGTTTTGCTATTTTGCTTATTTTACCCCAGGGCAAGTTTTAAATTCAATCAAAAATTTACATTGAAAATTCTTCATTGAATTTTCAAGTTTTTGGTGCAATTTTGTTGCTTTTGTCGGCTGGCCGCAAACTGTTGGAAGAAAGATGGCACTTTCTGGCCTTGAAATAATTCAGAAGCTTGCCCTGGGGATTCCAAAAAGTTTTGCTATTTTGTTTATTTTACCCCAGGGCAAGTTTTTAATTCAATCCAAAATTTACATTGAAAATTCTTCATTGAATTTTCAAGTTTTTGGTGCAATTCTGTTGCTTTTGGCGGCTGGCCGCAAACTGATAGGCCAAAGATGGCACTTTCTGGCCTTGAAATAATTCAAAAGCTTGCCCTGGGGATTCCAAAAAGTTTTGCTATTTTGTTTATTTTACCCCAGGGCAAGTTTTAAATTCAATCAAAAATTTACATTGAAAATTTTTCTTTGAATTTTCAATTTTTGGTGCAATTCTGTTGCTTTTGGCGGCTGGCCGCAAACTGTTGGAAGAAAGATGGCACTTTCTGGCCTTGAAATAATTCAGAAGCTTGCCCTGGGGATTCCAAAAAGTTTTGCTATTTTGTTTATTTTACCCCAGGGCAAGTTTTAAATTCAATCAAAAATTTACATTGAAAATTTTTCTTTGAATTTTCAATTTTTGGTGCAATTCTGTTGCTTTTGGCGGCTGGCCGAAAAGTGTTAGAACAAAAATGGCACTTTCTGGCCTTGAAATAATTATTAAGCTTGCCCCAGGGATTCCAAAAAGTATTGTTATTTTATTTAATATCCCCTGGGGCAAGTTTATACTGTAATCAAAAATTTACATTGAAAATTCTTCATTGAATTTTCAAGTTTTTGGTGCAATTTTGTTGCTTTTGTCGGCTGGCCGCAAACTGTTGGAAGAAAGATGGCACTTTCTGGCCTTGAAATAATTAATAAGCTTGCCCCAGGGATTCCAAAAAGTATTGTTATTTTATTTAATATCCCCTGGGGCAAGTTTATACTGTAATCAAAAATTTACATTGAAAATTCTTCATTGAATTTTCAAGTTTTTGGTGCAATTTTGTTGCTTTTGTCGGCTGGCCGCAAACTGTTGGAAGAAAGATGGCACTTTCTGGCCTTGAAATAATTCAAAAGCTTGCCCTGGGGATTCCAAAAAGTTTTGCTATTTTGTTTATTTAACCCCAGGGCAAGTTTTAAATTCAATCAAAAATTTACATTGAAAATTTTTCTTTGAATTTTCAATTTTTGGTGCAATTCTGTTGCTTTTGGTGGCTGTCCGAAAAGTGTTAGAACAAAAATGGCACTTTCTGGCCTTGAAATAATTATTAAGCTTGCCCCAGGGGTTCCAAAAAGTATTGTTTTTTGATTTAATATCCCCTGGGGCAAGTTTATACTGTAATCAAAAATTTACATTGAAAACTTTTCTTTGAATTTTCAATTTTTGGTGCAATTCTGTTGCTTTTGGTGGCTGTCCGAATAGTGTTAGAACAAAAATGGCACTTTCTGGCCTTGAAATAATTGTTAAGCTTGCCCCAGGGATTCCAAAAAGTTTTGTTTTTTGATTTAATTTCCCCTGGGGCAAGCTTTTAATTCAATCAAAAATTTACATTGAAAATTCTTCATTGAATTTTCAATTTTTGGTGCAATTCTGTTGCTTTTGGCGGCTGGTCGCAAACTGATAGGCCAAAGATGGAAACTAAAAGCCTTGAAATAATTCAGAAGCTTGCCCTGGGGATTCCAAAAAGTTTTACTATTATGTTTTTTTTACCCCAGGGCAAGTTTTAAATTGAATCCAAAATTTACATTGAAAATTCTTCATTGAATTTTCAAGTTTTTGGTGCAATTTTGTTGCTTTTGTCGGCTGGCCGCAAACTGTTGGAAGAAAGATGGCACTTTCTGGCCTTGAAATAATTCAAAAGCTTGCCCTGGGGATTCCAAAAAGTTTTGCTATTTTGTTTATTTAACCCCAGGGCAAGTTTTAAATTCAATCAAAAATTTACATTGAAAATTTTTCTTTGAATTTTCAATTTTTGGTGCAATTCTGTTGCTTTTGGTGGCTGTCCGAAAAGTGTTAGAACATAAATGGCACTTTCTGGCCTTGAAATAATTCAGAAGCTTGCCCTGGGGATTCCAAAAAGTTTTACTATTTTGTTTTTTTTACCCCAGGGCAAGTTTTAAATTGAATCAAAAATTTACATTGAAAATTCTTCATTGAATTTTCAAGTTTTTGGTGCAATTTTGTTGCTTTTGTCGGCTGGCCGCAAACTGTTGGAAGAAAGATGGCACTTTCTGGCCTTGAAATAATTCAGAAGCTTGCCCTGGGGATTCCAAAAAGTTTTGCTATTTTGTTTATTTAACCCCAGGGCAAGTTTTAAATTTAATCAAAAATTTACATTGAAAATTTTTCTTTGAATTTTCAATTTTTGGTGCAATTCTGTTGCTTTTGGTGGCTGGCCGCAAACTGTTGGAAGAAAGATGGCACTTTCTGGCCTTGAAATAATTCAGAAGCTTGCCCTGAGGATTCCAAAAAGTTTTACTATTTTGTTTTTTTTACCCCAGGGCAAGTTTTAAATTGAATCCAAAATTTACATTGAAAATTTTTCTTTGAATTTTCAATTTTTGGTGCAATTCTGTTGCTTTTGGCGGCTGGCCGCAAACTGTTGGAAGAAAGATGGCACTTTCTGGCCTTGAAATAATTCAGAAGCTTGCCCTGGGGATTCCAAAAAGTTTTGCTATTTTGTTTATTTTACCCCAGGGCAAGTTTTTAATTCAATCCAAAATTTACATTGAAAATTCTTCATTGAATTTTCAAGTTTTTGGTGCAATTCTGTTGCTTTTGGCGGCTGGCCGCAAACTGTTGGAAGAAAGATGGCACTTTCTGGCCTTGAAATAATTCAAAAGCTTGCCCTGGGGATTCCAAAAAGTTTTGCTATTTTGTTTATTTTACCCCAGGGCAAGTTTTTAATTCAATCCAAAATTTACATTGAAAATTTTTCTTTGAATTTTCAATTTTTGGTGCAATTCTGTTGCTTTTGGCGGCTGGCCGCAAACTGTTGGAAGAAAGATGGCACTTTCTGGCCTTGAAATAATTAATAAGCTTGCCCCAGGGATTCCAAAAAGTATTGTTATTTTATTTAATATCCCCTGGGGCAAGTTTATACTGTAATCAAAAATTTACATTGAAAATTCTTCATTGAATTTTCAAGTTTTTGGTGCAATTTTGTTGCTTTTGTCGGCTGGCCGCAAACTGTTGGAAGAAAGATGGCACTTTCTGGCCTTGAAATAATTAATAAGCTTGCCCCAGGGATTCCAAAAAGTATTGTTATTTTATTTAATATCCCCTGGGGCAAGTTTATACTGTAATCAAAAATTTACATTGAAAATTCTTCATTGAATTTTCAAGTTTTTGGTGCAATTTTGTTGCTTTTGTCGGCTGGCCGCAAACTGTTGGAAGAAAGATGGCACTTTCTGGCCTTGAAATAATTAATAAGCTTGCCCCAGGGATTCCAAAAAGTATTGTTATTTTATTTAATATCCCCTGGGGCAAGTTTATACTGTAATCAAAAATTTACATTGAAAATTCTTCATTGAATTTTCAAGTTTTTGGTGCAATTTTGTTGCTTTTGTCGGCTGGCCGCAAACTGTTGGAAGAAAGATGGCACTTTCTGGCCTTGAAATAATTCAAAAGCTTGCCCTGGGGATTCCAAAAAGTTTTGCTATTTTGTTTATTTAACCCCAGGGCAAGTTTTAAATTCAATCAAAAATTTACATTGAAAATTTTTCTTTGAATTTTCAATTTTTGGTGCAATTCTGTTGCTTTTGGTGGCTGTCCGAAAAGTGTTAGAACATAAATGGCACTTTCTGGCCTTGAAATAATTCAGAAGCTTGCCCTGGGGATTCCAAAAAGTTTTGCTATTTTGTTTAATATCCCCTGGGGCAAGTTTATACTGTAATCAAAAATTTACATTGAAAATTTTTCTTTGAATTTTCAAGTTTTTGGTGCAATTTTGTTGCTTTTGTCGGCTGGCCGCAAACTGTTGGAAGAAAGATGGCACTTTCTGGCCTTGAAATAATTCAGAAGCTTGCCCTGGGGATTCCAAAAAGTTTTGCTATTTTGTTTATTTAACCCCAGGGCAAGTTTTAAATTCAATCAAAAATTTACATTGAAAATTTTTCTTTGAATTTTCAATTTTTGGTGCAATTCTGTTGCTTTTGGTGGCTGGCCGCAAACTGTTGGAAGAAAGATGGCACTTTCTGGCCTTGAAATAATTATTAAGCTTGCCCCAGGGATTCCAAAAAGTATTGTTTTTTGATTTAATATCCCCTGGGGCAAGTTTATACTGTAATCAAAAATTTACATTGAAAACTTTTCTTTGAATTTTCAATTTTTGGTGCAATTCTGTTGCTTTTGGTGGCTGTCCGAATAGTGTTAGAACAAAAATGGCACTTTCTGGCCTTGAAATAATTGTTAAGCTTGCCCCAGGGATTCCAAAAAAATTTGTTTTTTGATTTAATTTCCCCTGGGGCAAGCTTTTAATTCAATCAAAAATTTACATTGAAAATTCTTCATTGAATTTTCAAGTTTTTGGTGCAATTTTGTTGCTTTTGTCGGCTGGCCGAAAAGCGTTGGAAGAAAGATGGCACTTTCTGGCCTTGAAATAATTCAAAAGCTTGCCCCAGGGATTCCAAAAAGTATTGTTATTTTATTTAATATCCCCTGGGGCAAGTTTATACTGTAATCAAAAATTTACATTGAAAATTCTTCATTGAATTTTCAAGTTTTTGGTGCAATTTTGTTGCTTTTGTCGGCTGGCCGCAAACTGTTGGAAGAAAGATGGCACTTTCTGGCCTTGAAATAATTCAAAAGCTTGCCCTGGGGATTCCAAAAAGTTTTGCTATTTTGTTTATTTAACCCCAGGGCAAGTTTTAAATTCAATCAAAAATTTACATTGAAAATTTTTCTTTGAATTTTCAATTTTTGGTGCAATTCTGTTGCTTTTGGTGGCTGTCCGAAAAGTGTTAGAACATAAATGGCACTTTCTGGCCTTGATGTAATTATAAAGCTTGCCCTGAGGATTCCAAAAAGTTTTACTATTTTGTTTTTTTTACCCCAGGGCAAGTTTTAAATTTAATCAAAAATTTACATTGAAAATTCTTCATTGAATTTTCAAGTTTTTGGTGCAATTTTGTTGCTTTTGTCGGCTGGCCGCAAACTGTTGGAAGAAAGATGGCACTTTCTGGCCTTGAAATAATTCAGAAGCTTGCCCTGGGGATTCCAAAAAGTTTTACTATTTTGTTTTTTTTTACCCCAGGGCAAGTTTTAAATTGAATCAAAAATTTACATTGAAAATTCTTCATTGAATTTTCAAGTTTTTGGTGCAATTTTGTTGCTTTTGTCGGCTGGCCGCAAACTGTTGGAAGAAAGATGGCACTTTCTGGCCTTGAAATAATTCAGAAGCTTGCCCTGGGGATTCCAAAAAGTTTTGCTATTTTGTTTATTTAACCCCAGGGCAAGTTTTAAATTTAATCAAAAATTTACATTGAAAATTTTTCTTTGAATTTTCAATTTTTGGTGCAATTCTGTTGCTTTTGGTGGCTGGCCGCAAACTGTTGGAAGAAAGATGGCACTTTCTGGCCTTGAAATAATTCAGAAGCTTGCCCTGAGGATTCCAAAAAGTTTTACTATTTTGTTTTTTTTACCCCAGGGCAAGTTTTAAATTGAATCCAAAATTTACATTGAAAATTTTTCTTTGAATTTTCAATTTTTGGTGCAATTCTGTTGCTTTTGGCGGCTGGCCGCAAACTGTTGGAAGAAAGATGGCACTTTCTGGCCTTGAAATAATTCAGAAGCTTGCCCTGGGGATTCCAAAAAGTTTTGCTATTTTGTTTATTTTACCCCAGGGCAAGTTTTTAATTCAATCCAAAATTTACATTGAAAATTTTTCTTTGAATTTTCAATTTTTGGTGCAATTCTGTTGCTTTTGGCGGCTGGCCGCAAACTGTTGGAAGAAAGATGGCACTTTCTGGCCTTGAAATAATTAATAAGCTTGCCCCAGGGATTCCAAAAAGTATTGTTATTTTATTTAATATCCCCTGGGGCAAGTTTATACTGTAATCAAAAATTTACATTGAAAATTCTTCATTGAATTTTCAAGTTTTTGGTGCAATTTTGTTGCTTTTGTCGGCTGGCCGCAAACTGTTGGAAGAAAGATGGCACTTTCTGGCCTTGAAATAATTAATAAGCTTGCCCCAGGGATTCCAAAAAGTATTGTTATTTTATTTAATATCCCCTGGGGCAAGTTTATACTGTAATCAAAAATTTACATTGAAAATTCTTCATTGAATTTTCAAGTTTTTGGTGCAATTTTGTTGCTTTTGTCGGCTGGCCGCAAACTGTTGGAAGAAAGATGGCACTTTCTGGCCTTGAAATAATTAATAAGCTTGCCCCAGGGATTCCAAAAAGTATTGTTATTTTATTTAATATCCCCTGGGGCAAGTTTATACTGTAATCAAAAATTTACATTGAAAATTCTTCATTGAATTTTCAAGTTTTTGGTGCAATTTTGTTGCTTTTGTCGGCTGGCCGCAAACTGTTGGAAGAAAGATGGCACTTTCTGGCCTTGAAATAATTAATAAGCTTGCCCCAGGGATTCCAAAAAGTATTGTTATTTTATTTAATATCCCCTGGGGCAAGTTTATACTGTAATCAAAAATTTACATTGAAAATTCTTCATTGAATTTTCAAGTTTTTGGTGCAATTTTGTTGCTTTTGTCGGCTGGCCGCAAACTGTTGGAAGAAAGATGGCACTTTCTGGCCTTGAAATAATTCAAAAGCTTGCCCTGGGGATTCCAAAAAGTTTTGCTATTTTGTTTATTTAACCCCAGGGCAAGTTTTAAATTCAATCAAAAATTTACATTGAAAATTTTTCTTTGAATTTTCAATTTTTGGTGCAATTCTGTTGCTTTTGGTGGCTGTCCGAAAAGTGTTAGAACATAAATGGCACTTTCTGGCCTTGATGTAATTATAAAGCTTGCCCTGAGGATTCCAAAAAGTATTGTTATTTTATTTAATATCCCCTGGGGCAAGTTTATACTGTAATCAAAAATTTACATTGAAAATTTTTCTTTGAATTTTCAAGTTTTTGGTGCAATTTTGTTGCTTTTGTCGGCTGGCCGCAAACTGTTGGAAGAAAGATGGCACTTTCTGGCCTTGAAATAATTCAGAAGCTTGCCCTGGGGATTCCAAAAAGTTTTGCTATTTTGTTTATTTAACCCCAGGGCAAGTTTTAAATTCAATCAAAAATTTACATTGAAAATTTTTCTTTGAATTTTCAATTTTTGGTGCAATTCTGTTGCTTTTGGTGGCTGGCCGCAAACTGTTGGAAGAAAGATGGCACTTTCTGGCCTTGAAATAATTATTAAGCTTGCCCCAGGGATTCCAAAAAGTATTGTTTTTTGATTTAATATCCCCTGGGGCAAGTTTATACTGTAATCAAAAATTTACATTGAAAACTTTTCTTTGAATTTTCAATTTTTGGTGCAATTCTGTTGCTTTTGGTGGCTGTCCGAATAGTGTTAGAACAAAAATGGCACTTTCTGGCCTTGAAATAATTGTTAAGCTTGCCCCAGGGATTCCAAAAAGTTTTGTTTTTTGATTTAATTTCCCCTGGGGCAAGCTTTTAATTCAATCAAAAATTTACATTGAAAATTTTTCTGTGAATTTTCAATTTTTGGTGCAATTCTGTTGCTTTTGGCGGCTGGTCGCAAACTGATAGGCCAAAGATGGAAACTAAAAGCCTTGAAATAATTCAGAAGCTTGCCCTGGGGATTCCAAAAAGTTTTACTATTTTGTTTTTTTTACCCCAGGGCAAGTTTTAAATTGAATCCAAAATTTACATTGAAAATTCTTCATTGAATTTTCAAGTTTTTGGTGCAATTCTGTTGCTTTTGGTGGCTGTCCGAATAGTGTTAGAACATAAATGGCACTTTCTGGCCTTGAAATAATTGTTAAGCTTGCCCCAGGGATTCCAAAAAGTTTTGTTTTTTGATTTAATTTCCCCTGGGGCAAGCTTTTAATTCAATCAAAAATTTACATTGAAAATTTTTCTGTGAATTTTCAATTTTTGGTGCAATTCTGTTGCTTTTGGCGGCTGGTCGCAAACTGATAGGCCAAAGATGGAAACTAAAAGCCTTGAAATAATTCAGAAGCTTGCCCTGGGGATTCCAAAAAGTTTTACTATTTTGTTTTTTTTACCCCAGGGCAAGTTTTAAATTGAATCCAAAATTTACATTGAAAATTCTTCATTGAATTTTCAAGTTTTTGGTGCAATTCTGTTGCTTTTGGTGGCTGTCCGAATAGTGTTAGAACATAAATGGCACTTTCTGGCCTTGAAATAATTGTTAAGCTTGCCCCAGGGATTCCAAAAAGTTTTGTTTTTTGATTTAATTTCCCCTGGGGCAAGCTTTTAATTCAATCAAAAATTTACATTGAAAATTTTTCTGTGAATTTTCAATTTTTGGTGCAATTCTGTTGCTTTTGGCGGCTGGTCGCAAACTGATAGGCCAAAGATGGAAACTAAAAGCCTTGAAATAATTCAGAAGCTTGCCCTGGGGATTCCAAAAAGTTTTACTATTTTGTTTTTTTTACCCCAGGGCAAGT
This sequence comes from Panagrolaimus sp. LJ2414, assembly GCA_024447195.1. Taxonomy (NCBI): domain Eukaryota; kingdom Metazoa; phylum Nematoda; class Chromadorea; order Rhabditida; family Panagrolaimidae; genus Panagrolaimus; species Panagrolaimus sp. LJ2414. Next base: position 1,643,230 of record JAMRXY010000050.1, on the reverse strand, counting down.
TTTAAATTGAATCCAAAATTTACATTGAAAATTCTTCATTGAATTTTCAAGTTTTTGGTGCAATTTTGTTGCTTTTGTCGGCTGGCCGCAAACTGTTGGAAGAAAGATGGCACTTTCTGGCCTTGAAATAATTAATAAGCTTGCCCCAGGGATTCCAAAAAGTATTGTTATTTTATTTAATATCCCCTGGGGCAAGTTTATACTGTAATCAAAAATTTACATTGAAAATTCTTCATTGAATTTTCAAGTTTTTGGTGCAATTTTGTTGCTTTTGTCGGCTGGCCGCAAACTGTTGGAAGAAAGATGGCACTTTCTGGCCTTGAAATAATTCAGAAGCTTGCCCTGGGGATTCCAAAAAGTTTTGCTATTTTGTTTATTTAACCCCAGGGCAAGTTTTAAATTCAATCAAAAATTTACATTGAAAATTTTTCTTTGAATTTTCAATTTTTGGTGCAATTCTGTTGCTTTTGGTGGCTGGCCGCAAACTGTTGGAAGAAAGATGGCACTTTCTGGCCTTGAAATAATTATTAAGCTTGCCCCAGGGATTCCAAAAAGTATTGTTTTTTGATTTAATATCCCCTGGGGCAAGTTTATACTGTAATCAAAAATTTACATTGAAAACTTTTCTTTGAATTTTCAATTTTTGGTGCAATTCTGTTGCTTTTGGTGGCTGTCCGAATAGTGTTAGAACAAAAATGGCACTTTCTGGCCTTGAAATAATTGTTAAGCTTGCCCCAGGGATTCCAAAAAGTTTTGTTTTTTGATTTAATTTCCCCTGGGGCAAGCTTTTAATTCAATCAAAAATTTACATTGAAAATTTTTCTGTGAATTTTCAATTTTTGGTGCAATTCTGTTGCTTTTGGCGGCTGGTCGCAAACTGATAGGCCAAAGATGGAAACTAAAAGCCTTGAAATAATTCAGAAGCTTGCCCTGGGGATTCCAAAAAGTTTTACTATTTTGTTTTTTTTACCCCAGGGCAAGTTTTAAATTGAATCCAAAATTTACATTGAAAATTCTTCATTGAATTTTCAAGTTTTTGGTGCAATTCTGTTGCTTTTGGTGGCTGTCCGAATAGTGTTAGAACATAAATGGCACTTTCTGGCCTTGAAATAATTATTAAGCTTGCCCTGAGGATTCCAAAAAGTATTGTTTTTTGATTTAATATCCCCTGGGGCAAGTTTATACTGTAATCAAAAATTTACATTGAAAATTCTTCATTGAATTTTCAAGTTTTTGGTGCAATTTTGTTGCTTTTGTCGGCTGGCCGCAAACTGTTGGAAGAAAGATGGCACTTTCTGGCCTTGAAATAATTAATAAGCTTGCCCCAGGGATTCCAAAAAGTATTGTTATTTTATTTAATATCCCCTGGGGCAAGTTTATACTGTAATCAAAAATTTACATTGAAAATTCTTCATTGAATTTTCAAGTTTTTGGTGCAATTTTGTTGCTTTTGTCGGCTGGCCGCAAACTGTTGGAAGAAAGATGGCACTTTCTGGCCTTGAAATAATTCAAAAGCTTGCCCTGGGGATTCCAAAAAGTTTTGCTATTTTGTTTATTTAACCCCAGGGCAAGTTTTAAATTCAATCAAAAATTTACATTGAAAATTTTTCTTTGAATTTTCAATTTTTGGTGCAATTCTGTTGCTTTTGGTGGCTGTCCGAAAAGTGTTAGAACAAAAATGGCACTTTCTGGCCTTGAAATAATTATTAAGCTTGCCCCAGGGATTCCAAAAAGTATTGTTTTTTGATTTAATATCCCCTGGGGCAAGTTTATACTGTAATCAAAAATTTACATTGAAAACTTTTCTTTGAATTTTCAATTTTTGGTGCAATTCTGTTGCTTTTGGTGGCTGTCCGAATAGTGTTAGAACAAAAATGGCACTTTCTGGCCTTGAAATAATTGTTAAGCTTGCCCCAGGGATTCCAAAAAGTTTTGTATTTTGATTTAATTTCCCCTGGGGCAAGCTTTTAATTCAATCAAAAATTTACATTGAAAATTTTTCTGTGAATTTTCAATTTTTGGTGCAATTCTGTTGCTTTTGGCGGCTGGTCGCAAACTGATAGGCCAAAGATGGAAACTAAAAGCCTTGAAATAATTCAGAAGCTTGCCCTGGGGATTCCAAAAAGTTTTACTATTTTGTTTTTTTTACCCCAGGGCAAGTTTTAAATTGAATCCAAAATTTACATTGAAAATTCTTCATTGAATTTTCAAGTTTTTGGTGCAATTCTGTTGCTTTTGGTGGCTGTCCGAAAAGCGTTGGAAGAAAGATGGCACTTTCTGGCCTTGAAATAATTGTTAAGCTTGCCCCAGGGATTCCAAAAAGTTTTGTTTTTTGATTTAATTTCCCCTGGGGCAAGCTTTTAATTCAATCAAAAATTTACATTGAAAATTTTTCTGTGAATTTTCAATTTTTGGTGCAATTCTGTTGCTTTTGGCGGCTGGTCGCAAACTGATAGGCCAAAGATGGAAACTAAAAGCCTTGAAATAATTCAGAAGCTTGCCCTGGGGATTCCAAAAAGTTTTACTATTTTGTTTTTTTTACCCCAGGGCAAGTTTTAAATTGAATCCAAAATTTACATTGAAAATTCTTCATTGAATTTTCAAGTTTTTGGTGCAATTCTGTTGCTTTTGGTGGCTGGCCGAAAAGCGTTGGAAGAAAGATGGCACTTTCTGGCCTTGAAATAATTCAAAAGCTTGCCCCAGGGATTCCAAAAAGTATTGTTATTTTATTTAATATCCCCTGGGGCAAGTTTATACTGTAATCAAAAATTTACATTGAAAATTCTTCATTGAATTTTCAAGTTTTTGGTGCAATTTTGTTGCTTTTGTCGGCTGGCCGCAAACTGTTGGAAGAAAGATGGCACTTTCTGGCCTTGAAATAATTCAAAAGCTTGCCCTGGGGATTCCAAAAAGTTTTGCTATTTTGCTTATTTAACCCCAGGGCAAGTTTTTAATTCAATCCAAAATTTACATTGAAAATTCTTCATTGAATTTTCAAGTTTTTGGTGCAATTCTGTTGCTTTTGGCGGCTGGCCGAAAAGTGTTAGAACAAAAATGGCACTTTCTGGCCTTGAAATAATTAATAAGCTTGCCCCAGGGATTCCAAAAAGTATTGTTATTTTATTTAATATCCCCTGGGGCAAGTTTATACTGTAATCAAAAATTTACATTGAAAATTCTTCATTGAATTTTCAAGTTTTGGTGCAATTCTGTTGCTTTTGTCGGCTGGCCGAAAAGCGTTGGAAGAAAGATGGCACTTTCTGGCCTTGAAATAATTCAAAAGCTTGCCCTGGGGATTCCAAAAAGTTTTGCTATTTTGTTTATTTAACCCCAGGGCAAGTTTTAAATTCAATCAAAAATTTAAATTGAAAATTTTTCTTTGAATTTTCAATTTTTGGTGCAATTTTGTTGCTTTTGTCGGCTGGCCGAAAAGCGTTGGAAGAAAGATGGCACTTTCTGGCCTTGAAATAATTCAAAAGCTTGCCCTGGGGATTCCAAAAAGTTTTGCTATTTTGTTTATTTAACCCCAGGGCAAGTTTTAAATTCAATCAAAAATTTAAATTGAAAATTTTTCTTTGAATTTTCAATTTTTGGTGCAATTTTGTTGCTTTTGTCGGCTGGCCGAAAAGCGTTGGAAGAAAGATGGCACTTTCTGGCCTTGAAATAATTCAAAAGCTTGCCCTGGGGATTCCAAAAAGTTTTGCTATTTTGTTTATTTAACCCCAGGGCAAGTTTTAAATTCAATCAAAAATTTAAATTGAAAATTTTTCTTTGAATTTTCAATTTTTGGTGCAATTTTGTTGCTTTTGTCGGCTGGCCGAAAAGCGTTGGAAGAAAGATGGCACTTTCTGGCCTTGAAATAATTCAAAAGCTTGCCCTGGGGATTCCAAAAAGTTTTGCTATTTTGTTTATTTAACCCCAGGGCAAGTTTTAAATTCAATCAAAAATTTAAATTGAAAATTTTTCTTTGAATTTTCAATTTTTGGTGCAATTCTGTTGCTTTTGGCGGCTGGCCGCAAACTGTTGGAAGAAAGATGGCACTTTCTGGCCTTGAAATAATTAATAAGCTTGCCCCAGGGATTCCAAAAAGTATTGTTATTTTATTTAATATCCCCTGGGGCAAGTTTATACTGTAATCAAAAATTTACATTGAAAATTCTTCATTGAATTTTCAAGTTTTGGTGCAATTCTGTTGCTTTTGTCGGCTGGCCGAAAAGCGTTGGAAGAAAGATGGCACTTTCTGGCCTTGAAATAATTCAAAAGCTTGCCCTGGGGATTCCAAAAAGTTTTGCTATTTTGTTTATTTAACCCCAGGGCAAGTTTTAAATTCAATCAAAAATTTAAATTGAAAATTTTTCTTTGAATTTTCAATTTTTGGTGCAATTTTGTTGCTTTTGTCGGCTGGCCGAAAAGCGTTGGAAGAAAGATGGCACTTTCTGGCCTTGAAATAATTCAAAAGCTTGCCCTGGGGATTCCAAAAAGTTTTGCTATTTTGTTTATTTAACCCCAGGGCAAGTTTTAAATTCAATCAAAAATTTAAATTGAAAATTTTTCTTTGAATTTTCAATTTTTGGTGCAATTTTGTTGCTTTTGTCGGCTGGCCGAAAAGCGTTGGAAGAAAGATGGCACTTTCTGGCCTTGAAATAATTCAAAAGCTTGCCCTGGGGATTCCAAAAAGTTTTGCTATTTTGTTTATTTAACCCCAGGGCAAGTTTTAAATTCAATCAAAAATTTAAATTGAAAATTTTTCTTTGAATTTTCAATTTTTGGTGCAATTCTGTTGCTTTTGGCGGCTGGCCGCAAACTGTTGGAAGAAAGATGGCACTTTCTGGCCTTGAAATAATTAATAAGCTTGCCCCAGGGATTCCAAAAAGTATTGTTATTTTATTTAATATCCCCTGGGGCAAGTTTATACTGTAATCAAAAATTTACATTGAAAATTCTTCATTGAATTTTCAAGTTTTGGTGCAATTCTGTTGCTTTTGTCGGCTGGCCGAAAAGCGTTGGAAGAAAGATGGCACTTTCTGGCCTTGAAATAATTCAAAAGCTTGCCCTGGGGATTCCAAAAAGTTTTGCTATTTTGTTTATTTAACCCCAGGGCAAGTTTTAAATTCAATCAAAAATTTAAATTGAAAATTTTTCTTTGAATTTTCAATTTTTGGTGCAATTTTGTTGCTTTTGTCGGCTGGCCGAAAAGCGTTGGAAGAAAGATGGCACTTTCTGGCCTTGAAATAATTCAAAAGCTTGCCCTGGGGATTCCAAAAAGTTTTGCTATTTTGTTTATTTAACCCCAGGGCAAGTTTTAAATTCAATCAAAAATTTAAATTGAAAATTTTTCTTTGAATTTTCAATTTTTGGTGCAATTTTGTTGCTTTTGTCGGCTGGCCGAAAAGCGTTGGAAGAAAGATGGCACTTTCTGGCCTTGAAATAATTCAAAAGCTTGCCCTGGGGATTCCAAAAAGTTTTGCTATTTTGTTTATTTAACCCCAGGGCAAGTTTTAAATTCAATCAAAAATTTAAATTGAAAATTTTTCTTTGAATTTTCAATTTTTGGTGCAATTTTGTTGCTTTTGTCGGCTGGCCGCAAACTGTTGGAAGAAAGATGGCACTTTCTGGCCTTGAAATAATTAATAAGCTTGCCCCAGGGATTCCAAAAAGTATTGTTATTTTATTTAATATCCCCTGGGGCAAGTTTATACTGTAATCAAAAATTTACATTGAAAATTCTTCATTGAATTTTCAAGTTTTTGGTGCAATTTTGTTGCTTTTGTCGGCTGGCCGCAAACTGTTGGAAGAAAGATGGCACTTTCTGGCCTTGAAATAATTCAAAAGCTTGCCCTGAGGATTCCAAAAAGTTTTGCTATTTTGCTTATTTTACCCCAGGGCAAGTTTTAAATTCAATCAAAAATTTACATTGAAAATTCTTCATTGAATTTTCAAGTTTTTGGTGCAATTTTGTTGCTTTTGTCGGCTGGCCGCAAACTGTTGGAAGAAAGATGGCACTTTCTGGCCTTGAAATAATTCAAAAGCTTGCCCTGAGGATTCCAAAAAGTTTTGCTATTTTGCTTATTTTACCCCAGGGCAAGTTTTAAATTCAATCAAAAATTTACATTGAAAATTTTTCTTTGAATTTTCAATTTTTGGTGCAATTTTGTTGCTTTTGGCGGCTGGCCGCAAACTGTTGGAAGAAAGATGGCACTTTCTGGCCTTGAAATAATTCAGAAGCTTGCCCTGGGGATTCCAAAAAGTTTTGCTATTTTGTTTATTTTACCCCAGGGCAAGTTTTAAATTCAATCAAAAATTTACATTGAAAATTTTTCTTTGAATTTTCAATTTTTGGTGCAATTCTGTTGCTTTTGGCGGCTGGCCGCAAACTGTTGGAAGAAAGATGGCACTTTCTGGCCTTGAAATAATTCAGAAGCTTGCCCTGGGGATTCCAAAAAGTTTTGCTATTTTGTTTATTTTACCCCAGGGCAAGTTTTTAATTCAATCCAAAATTTACATTGAAAATTCTTCATTGAATTTTCAAGTTTTTGGTGCAATTCTGTTGCTTTTGGCGGCTGGCCGAAAAGTGTTAGAACAAAAATGGCACTTTCTGGCCTTGAAATAATTATTAAGCTTGCCCCAGGGATTCCAAAAAGTATTGTTATTTTATTTAATATCCCCTGGGGCAAGTTTATACTGTAATCAAAAATTTACATTGAAAATTCTTCATTGAATTTTCAAGTTTTTGGTGCAATTTTGTTGCTTTTGTCGGCTGGCCGCAAACTGTTGGAAGAAAGATGGCACTTTCTGGCCTTGAAATAATTAATAAGCTTGCCCCAGGGATTCCAAAAAGTATTGTTATTTTATTTAATATCCCCTGGGGCAAGTTTATACTGTAATCAAAAATTTACATTGAAAATTCTTCATTGAATTTTCAAGTTTTTGGTGCAATTTTGTTGCTTTTGTCGGCTGGCCGCAAACTGTTGGAAGAAAGATGGCACTTTCTGGCCTTGAAATAATTCAAAAGCTTGCCCTGGGGATTCCAAAAAGTTTTGCTATTTTGTTTATTTAACCCCAGGGCAAGTTTTAAATTCAATCAAAAATTTACATTGAAAATTTTTCTTTGAATTTTCAATTTTTGGTGCAATTCTGTTGCTTTTGGCGGCTGGCCGAAAAGTGTTAGAACAAAAATGGCACTTTCTGGCCTTGAAATAATTATTAAGCTTGCCCCAGGGATTCCAAAAAGTATTGTTATTTTATTTAATATCCCCTGGGGCAAGTTTATACTGTAATCAAAAATTTACATTGAAAATTCTTCATTGAATTTTCAAGTTTTTGGTGCAATTTTGTTGCTTTTGTCGGCTGGCCGCAAACTGTTGGAAGAAAGATGGCACTTTCTGGCCTTGAAATAATTAATAAGCTTGCCCCAGGGATTCCAAAAAGTATTGTTATTTTATTTAATATCCCCTGGGGCAAGTTTATACTGTAATCAAAAATTTACATTGAAAATTCTTCATTGAATTTTCAAGTTTTTGGTGCAATTTTGTTGCTTTTGTCGGCTGGCCGCAAACTGTTGGAAGAAAGATGGCACTTTCTGGCCTTGAAATAATTAATAAGCTTGCCCCAGGGATTCCAAAAAGTATTGTTATTTTATTTAATATCCCCTGGGGCAAGTTTATACTGTAATCAAAAATTTACATTGAAAATTCTTCATTGAATTTTCAAGTTTTTGGTGCAATTTTGTTGCTTTTGTCGGCTGGCCGCAAACTGTTGGAAGAAAGATGGCACTTTCTGGCCTTGAAATAATTGTTAAGCTTGCCCCAGGGATTCCAAAAAGTTTTGTTTTTTGATTTAATTTCCCCTGGGGCAAGCTTTTAATTCAATCAAAAATTTACATTGAAAATTTTTCTGTGAATTTTCAATTTTTGGTGCAATTCTGTTGCTTTTGGCGGCTGGTCGCAAACTGATAGGCCAAAGATGGAAACTAAAAGCCTTGAAATAATTCAGAAGCTTGCCCTGGGGATTCCAAAAAGTTTTACTATTTTGTTTTTTTTACCCCAGGGCAAGTTTTAAATTGAATCCAAAATTTACATTGAAAATTCTTCATTGAATTTTCAAGTTTTTGGTGCAATTCTGTTGCTTTTGGTGGCTGTCCGAATAGTGTTAGAACAAAAATGGCACTTTCTGGCCTTGAAATAATTATTAAGCTTGCCCTGAGGATTCCAAAAAGTATTGTTTTTTGATTTAATATCCCCTGGGGCAAGTTTATACTGTAATCAAAAATTTACATTGAAAATTTTTCTTTGAATTTTCAATTTTTGGTGCAATTCTGTTGCTTTTGGTGGCTGTCCGAATAGTGTTAGAACAAAAATGGCACTTTCTGGCCTTGAAATAATTATTAAGCTTGCCCCAGGGATTCCAAAAAGTTTTGTTTTTTGATTTAATTTCCCCTGGGGCAAGTTTTTAATTCAATCAAAAATTTACATTGAAAATTCTTCATTGAATTTTCAAGTTTTTGGTGCAATTTTGTTGCTTTTGTCGGCTGGCCGCAAACTGTTGGAAGAAAGATGGCACTTTCTGGCCTTGAAATAATTCAAAAGCTTGCCCCAGGGATTCCAAAAAGTATTGTTATTTTATTTAATATCCCCTGGGGCAAGTTTATACTGTAATCAAAAATTTACATTGAAAATTCTTCATTGAATTTTCAAGTTTTTGGTGCAATTTTGTTGCTTTTGTCGGCTGGCCGCAAACTGTTGGAAGAAAGATGGCACTTTCTGGCCTTGAAATAATTCAGAAGCTTGCCCTGGGGATTCCAAAAAGTTTTGCTATTTTGTTTATTTAACCCCAGGGCAAGTTTTAAATTCAATCAAAAATTTACATTGAAAATTTTTCTTTGAATTTTCAATTTTTGGTGCAATTCTGTTGCTTTTGGTGGCTGTCCGAAAAGTGTTAGAACATAAATGGCACTTTCTGGCCTTGATGTAATTATAAAGCTTGCCCTGAGGATTCCAAAAAGTATTGTTATTTTATTTAATATCCCCTGGGGCAAGTTTATACTGTAATCAAAAATTTACATTGAAAATTTTTCTTTGAATTTTCAAGTTTTTGGTGCAATTCTGTTGCTTTTGGTGGCTGTCCGAAAAGTGTTAGAACAAAAATGGCACTTTCTGGCCTTGAAATAATTGTTAAGCTTGCCCCAGGGATTCCAAAAAGTTTTGCTATTTTGTTTATTTAACCCCAGGGCAAGTTTTAAATTCAATCAAAAATTTACATTGAAAATTTTTCTTTGAATTTTCAATTTTTGGTGCAATTCTGTTGCTTTTGGTGGCTGGCCGCAAACTGTTGGAAGAAAGATGGCACTTTCTGGCCTTGAAATAATTCAGAAGCTTGCCCTGGGGATTCCAAAAAGTTTTACTATTTTGTTTTTTTTACCCCAGGGCAAGTTTTAAATTGAATCAAAAATTTACATTGAAAATTCTTCATTGAATTTTCAAGTTTTTGGTGCAATTTTTTTGCTTTTGTCGGCTGGCCGCAAACTGTTGGAAGAAAGATGGCACTTTCTGGCCTTGAAATAATTCAGAAGCTTGCCCTGGGGATTCCAAAAAGTTTTGCTATTTTGTTTAGGCACTTCTTTGCTTTCTTCCCCCCTTCAAAATGTATCATTCATTTTTTGAGACTTAGAAAATTTTCATTCATTTTTTTTGACACTTAGAAAATTTTCATTATTTTTCTTTGACACTTAGAAAATTTTCATTCATTTTTTGACACTTAGAAAAATTTTATATAAAAAAATCAACCAAATCACAATTCTTTAAACGTTCTTCTGAAAATACGGCAGTAATTGTTCAACGTCTTTATGAAATGGGAAAAATTACATATCCTCGAAGTGAATCAACAAAATATCCTTCAAATTTAAAATTGCATCAACATCTTATGGGACCTACAAAGCTTGGATTATCTTCTGATATGCAGTTTGATGTTCGAAAAGCTTTGGAATATGGTATTGATAAAGGTGATCATCCACCAATTATGCCAACTTACAGACCACTTTCCCGTGATGATCTTAATCATTTGAGTTTTGAATAGCTTAAAGTTTATTATTACATTTGTCGTCGAACTCTTGCTTCTTTCATGGATGATTATGAATATTCTCGACAAACTGTAACCTTCAATATGGGTGGTCATACTCTTCATTATGAATATTTTCAGAATGAAAACCTTGGTTTTACTTGAATTTTGCCTAAATATAAAGCTGCCACACCTTCTTATGATTTATCCGCAAAGCTTATTCCTGGTTCAAAGTTTAAATTCAATGTTTCTCTCAAAAAATATCCAACTCCATTGCTTCTTCTTTTTTTGTTTTTTTTTACAAAAATTTATCAATTTGCATAAAACATCATCGGTTTTTCATTCATAAAAATAATTTTTCTTCAAATTATCAGTGCTGGAAAAAAAGAATGCTTCAAAAAATGTAAATTTTTGTGATTTGAATGAAAAAACGTTCAAAAACGTATAAAAAGGATTGATGGTCATTCAATCGGGTTTCTTCTTCGCTTTATCACTCCTTCGTGAATGGTCGTCAAATCTCAAGCTTTTTCCAAAAAGTTTCTAAGTTTTTTCTTATTGTAAAAGTTTTTCAATTTTTACAATAAGAAAAAACTTAGAAACTTTTTGGAAAATTTTGAAGGGGGGAAGAAAGCAAAGAAGTTCCTTTGTTTATTTAACCCCAGGGCAAGTTTTAAATTCAATCAAAAATTTACATTGAAAATTTTTCTTTGAATTTTCAAGTTTTTGGTGCAATTTTGTTGCTTTTGTCGGCTGGCCGCAAACTGTTGGAAGAAAGATGGCACTTTCTGGCCTTGAAATAATTCAGAAGCTTGCCCTGGGGATTCCAAAAAGTTTTGCTATTTTGTTTATTTAACCCCAGGGCAAGTTTTAAATTCAATCAAAAATTTACATTGAAAATTTTTCTTTGAATTTTCAAGTTTTTGGTGCAATTTTGTTGCTTTTGTCGGCTGGCCGCAAACTGTTGGAAGAAAGATGGCACTTTCTGGCCTTGAAATAATTCAGAAGCTTGCCCTGGGGATTCCAAAAAGTTTTACTATTTTGTTTTTTTTACCCCAGGGCAAGTTTTAAATTGAATCCAAAATTTACATTGAAAATTTTTCTTTGAATTTTCAATTTTTGGTGCAATTCTGTTGCTTTTGGCGGCTGGCCGCAAACTGTTGGAAGAAAGATGGCACTTTCTGGCCTTGAAATAATTCAGAAGCTTGCCCTGGGGATTCCAAAAAGTTTTGCTATTTTGTTTATTTTACCCCAGGGCAAGTTTTTAATTCAATCCAAAATTTACATTGAAAATTCTTCATTGAATTTTCAAGTTTTTGGTGCAATTCTGTTGCTTTTGGTGGCTGTCCGAAAAGTGTTAGAACAAAAATGGCACTTTCTGGCCTTGAAATAATTATTAAGCTTGCCCCAGGGATTCCAAAAAGTATTGTTATTTTATTTAATATCCCCTGGGGCAAGTTTATACTGTAATCAAAAATTTACATTGAAAATTCTTCATTGAATTTTCAAGTTTTTGGTGCAATTTTGTTGCTTTTGTCGGCTGGCCGCAAACTGTTGGAAGAAAGATGGCACTTTCTGGCCTTGAAATAATTCAAAAGCTTGCCCTGGGGATTCCAAAAAGTTTTGCTATTTTGTTTATTTAACCCCAGGGCAAGTTTTAAATTCAATCAAAAATTTACATTGAAAATTTTTCTTTGAATTTTCAATTTTTGGTGCAATTCTGTTGCTTTTGGTGGCTGTCCGAAAAGTGTTAGAACATAAATGGCACTTTCTGGCCTTGATGTAATTATAAAGCTTGCCCTGAGGATTCCAAAAAGTATTGTTATTTTATTTAATATCCCCTGGGGCAAGTTTATACTGTAATCAAAAATTTACATTGAAAATTTTTCTTTGAATTTTCAAGTTTTTGGTGCAATTTTGTTGCTTTTGTCGGCTGGCCGCAAACTGTTGGAAGAAAGATGGCACTTTCTGGCCTTGAAATAATTCAGAAGCTTGCCCTGGGGATTCCAAAAAGTTTTACTATTTTGTTTTTTTTACCCCAGGGCAAGTTTTAAATTGAATCAAAAATTTACATTGAAAATTCTTCATTGAATTTTCAAGTTTTTGGTGCAATTTTGTTGCTTTTGTCGGCTGGCCGCAAACTGTTGGAAGAAAGATGGCACTTTCTGGCCTTGAAATAATTCAGAAGCTTGCCCTGGGGATTCCAAAAAGTTTTGCTATTTTGTTTATTTAACCCCAGGGCAAGTTTTAAATTCAATCAAAAATTTACATTGAAAATTTTTCTTTGAATTTTCAATTTTTGGTGCAATTCTGTTGCTTTTGGTGGCTGGCCGCAAACTGTTGGAAGAAAGATGGCACTTTCTGGCCTTGAAATAATTATTAAGCTTGCCCCAGGGATTCCAAAAAGTATTGTTTTTTGATTTAATATCCCCTGGGGCAAGTTTATACTGTAATCAAAAATTTACATTGAAAACTTTTCTTTGAATTTTCAATTTTTGGTGCAATTCTGTTGCTTTTGGTGGCTGTCCGAATAGTGTTAGAACAAAAATGGCACTTTCTGGCCTTGAAATAATTGTTAAGCTTGCCCCAGGGATTCCAAAAAGTTTTGTTTTTTGATTTAATTTCCCCTGGGGCAAGCTTTTAATTCAATCAAAAATTTACATTGAAAATTTTTCTGTGAATTTTCAATTTTTGGTGCAATTCTGTTGCTTTTGGCGGCTGGTCGCAAACTGATAGGCCAAAGATGGAAACTAAAAGCCTTGAAATAATTCAGAAGCTTGCCCTGGGGATTCCAAAAAGTTTTACTATTTTGTTTTTTTTTACCCCAGGGCAAGTTTTAAATTCAATCAAAAATTTACATTGAAAATTTTTCTTTGAATTTTCAATTTTTGGTGCAATTCTGTTGCTTTTGGTGGCTGTCCGAAAAGTGTTAGAACATAAATGGCACTTTCTGGCCTTGATGTAATTATAAAGCTTGCCCTGAGGATTCCAAAAAGTATTGTTATTTTATTTAATATCCCCTGGGGCAAGTTTATACTGTAATCAAAAATTTACATTGAAAATTTTTCTTTGAATTTTCAAGTTTTTGGTGCAATTTTGTTGCTTTTGTCGGCTGGCCGCAAACTGTTGGAAGAAAGATGGCACTTTCTGGCCTTGAAATAATTCAGAAGCTTGCCCTGGGGATTCCAAAAAGTTTTACTATTTTGTTTTTTTTACCCCAGGGCAAGTTTTAAATTGAATCAAAAATTTACATTGAAAATTCTTCATTGAATTTTCAAGTTTTTGGTGCAATTTTGTTGCTTTTGTCGGCTGGCCGCAAACTGTTGGAAGAAAGATGGCACTTTCTGGCCTTGAAATAATTCAGAAGCTTGCCCTGGGGATTCCAAAAAGTTTTGCTATTTTGTTTATTTAACCCCAGGGCAAGTTTTAAATTCAATCAAAAATTTACATTGAAAATTTTTCTTTGAATTTTCAATTTTTGGTGCAATTCTGTTGCTTTTGGTGGCTGTCCGAAAAGTGTTAGAACATAAATGGCACTTTCTGGCCTTGATGTAATTATAAAGCTTGCCCTGAGGATTCCAAAAAGTATTGTTATTTTATTTAATATCCCCTGGGGCAAGTTTATACTGTAATCAAAAATTTACATTGAAAATTTTTCTTTGAATTTTCAAGTTTTTGGTGCAATTTTGTTGCTTTTGTCGGCTGGCCGCAAACTGTTGGAAGAAAGATGGCACTTTCTGGCCTTGAAATAATTCAGAAGCTTGCCCTGGGGATTCCAAAAAGTTTTACTATTTTGTTTTTTTTACCCCAGGGCAAGTTTTAAATTGAATCAAAAATTTACATTGAAAATTCTTCATTGAATTTTCAAGTTTTTGGTGCAATTTTGTTGCTTTTGTCGGCTGGCCGCAAACTGTTGGAAGAAAGATGGCACTTTCTGGCCTTGAAATAATTCAGAAGCTTGCCCTGGGGATTCCAAAAAGTTTTGCTATTTTGTTTATTTAACCCCAGGGCAAGTTTTAAATTCAATCAAAAATTTACATTGAAAATTTTTCTTTGAATTTTCAATTTTTGGTGCAATTCTGTTGCTTTTGGTGGCTGTCCGAATAGTGTTAGAACAAAAATGGCACTTTCTGGCCTTGAAATAATTGTTAAGCTTGCCCCAGGGATTCCAAAAAGTTTTGTTTTTTGATTTAATTTCCCCTGGGGCAAGCTTTTAATTCAATCAAAAATTTACATTGAAAATTTTTCTGTGAATTTTCAATTTTTGGTGCAATTCTGTTGCTTTTGGCGGCTGGTCGCAAACTGATAGGCCAAAGATGGAAACTAAAAGCCTTGAAATAATTCAGAAGCTTGCCCTGGGGATTCCAAAAAGTTTTACTATTTTGTTTTTTTTACCCCAGGGCAAGTTTTAAATTGAATCCAAAATTTACATTGAAAATTCTTCATTGAATTTTCAAGTTTTTGGTGCAATTCTGTTGCTTTTGGTGGCTGTCCGAATAGTGTTAGAACATAAATGGCACTTTCTGGCCTTGAAATAATTATTAAGCTTGCCCTGAGGATTCCAAAAAGTATTGTTTTTTGATTTAATATCCCCTGGGGCAAGTTTATACTGTAATCAAAAATTTACATTGAAAATTTTTCTTTGAATTTTCAATTTTTGGTGCAATTCTGTTGCTTTTGGTGGCTGTCCGAATAGTGTTAGAACAAAAATGGCACTTTCTGGCCTTGAAATAATTATTAAGCTTGCCCCAGGGATTCCAAAAAGTTTTGTTTTTTGATTTAATTTCCCCTGGGGCAAGTTTTTAATTCAATCAAAAATTTACATTGAAAATTCTTCATTGAATTTTCAAGTTTTTGGTGCAATTTTGTTGCTTTTGTCGGCTGGCCGAAAAGCGTTGGAAGAAAGATGGCACTTTCTGGCCTTGAAATAATTCAAAAGCTTGCCCCAGGGATTCCAAAAAGTATTGTTATTTTATTTAATATCCCCTGGGGCAAGTTTATACTGTAATCAAAAATTTACATTGAAAATTCTTCATTGAATTTTCAAGTTTTTGGTGCAATTTTGTTGCTTTTGTCGGCTGGCCGCAAACTGTTGGAAGAAAGATGGCACTTTCTGGCCTTGAAATAATTCAGAAGCTTGCCCCAGGGATTCCAAAAAGTATTGTTTTTTGATTTAATATCCCCTGGGGCAAGTTTATACTGTAATCAAAAATTTACATTGAAAACTTTTCTTTGAATTTTCAATTTTTGGTGCAATTCTGTTGCTTTTGGTGGCTGTCCGAATAGTGTTAGAACAAAAATGGCACTTTCTGGCCTTGAAATAATTGTTAAGCTTGCCCCAGGGATTCCAAAAAGTTTTGTTTTTTGATTTAATTTCCCCTGGGGCAAGCTTTTAATTCAATCAAAAATTTACATTGAAAATTTTTCTGTGAATTTTCAATTTTTGGTGCAATTCTGTTGCTTTTGGCGGCTGGTCGCAAACTGATAGGCCAAAGATGGAAACTAAAAGCCTTGAAATAATTCAGAAGCTTGCCCTGGGGATTCCAAAAAGTTTTACTATTTTGTTTTTTTTACCCCAGGGCAAGTTTTAAATTGAATCCAAAATTTACATTGAAAATTCTTCATTGAATTTTCAAGTTTTTGGTGCAATTCTGTTGTTTTTGGTGGCTGTCCGAATAGTGTTAGAACATAAATGGCACTTTCTGGCCTTGAAATAATTATTAAGCTTGCCCTGAGGATTCCAAAAAGTATTGTTTTTTGATTTAATATCCCCTGGGGCAAGTTTATACTGTAATCAAAAATTTACATTGAAAATTTTTCTTTGAATTTTCAATTTTTGGTGCAATTCTGTTGCTTTTGGTGGCTGTCCGAATAGTGTTAGAACAAAAATGGCACTTTCTGGCCTTGAAATAATTGTTAAGCTTGCCCCAGGAATTCCAAAAAGTTTTGTTTTTTGATTTAATTTCCCCTGGGGCAAGTTTATACTGTAATCAAAAATTTACATTGAAAACTTTTCTTTGAATTTTCAAGTTTTTGGTGCAATTTTGTTGCTTTTGTCGGCTGGCCGAAAAGCGTTGGAAGAAAGATGGCACTTTCTGGCCTTGAAATAATTCAAAAGCTTGCCCCAGGGATTCCAAAAAGTATTGTTATTTTATTTAATATCCCCTGGGGCAAGTTTATACTGTAATCAAAAATTTACATTGAAAATTCTTCATTGAATTTTCAAGTTTTTGGTGCAATTTTGTTGCTTTTGTCGGCTGGCCGCAAACTGTTGGAAGAAAGATGGCACTTTCTGGCCTTGAAATAATTCAAAAGCTTGCCCTGGGGATTCCAAAAAGTTTTGCTATTTTGTTTATTTAACCCCAGGGCAAGTTTTAAATTCAATCAAAAATTTACATTGAAAATTTTTCTTTGAATTTTCAATTTTTGGTGCAATTCTGTTGCTTTTGGTGGCTGTCCGAATAGTGTTAGAACAAAAATGGCACTTTCTGGCCTTGAAATAATTGTTAAGCTTGCCCCAGGGATTCCAAAAAGTTTTGTTTTTTGATTTAATTTCCCCTGGGGCAAGCTTTTAATTCAATCAAAAATTTACATTGAAAATTTTTCTTTGAATTTTCAATTTTTGGTGCAATTCTGTTGCTTTTGGTGGCTGGCCGCAAACTGTTGGAAGAAAGATGGCACTTTCTGGCCTTGAAATAATTCAGAAGCTTGCCCTGGGGATTCCAAAAAGTTTTACTATTTTGTTTTTTTTACCCCAGGGCAAGTTTTAAATTGAATCAAAAATTTACATTGAAAATTCTTCATTGAATTTTCAAGTTTTTGGTGCAATTTTGTTGCTTTTGTCGGCTGGCCGCAAACTGTTGGAAGAAAGATGGCACTTTCTGGCCTTGAAATAATTCAAAAGCTTGCCCTGGGGATTCCAAAAAGTTTTGCTATTTTGTTTATTTAACCCCAGGGCAAGTTTTAAATTCAATCAAAAATTTACATTGAAAATTTTTCTTTGAATTTTCAATTTTTGGTGCAATTCTGTTGCTTTTGGCGGCTGTCCGAAAAGTGTTAGAACAAAAATGGCACTTTCTGGCCTTGAAATAATTGTTAAGCTTGCCCCAGGGATTCCAAAAAGTTTTGTTTTTTGATTTAATTTCCCCTGGGGCAAGCTTTTAATTCAATCAAAAATTTACATTGAAAATTTTTCTGTGAATTTTCAATTTTTGGTGCAATTCTGTTGCTTTTGGCGGCTGGTCGCAAACTGATAGGCCAAAGATGGAAACTAAAAGCCTTGAAATAATTCAGAAGCTTGCCCTGGGGATTCCAAAAAGTTTTACTATTTTGTTTTTTTTACCCCAGGGCAAGTTTTAAATTGAATCCAAAATTTACATTGAAAATTCTTCATTGAATTTTCAAGTTTTTGGTGCAATTCTGTTGCTTTTGGTGGCTGTCCGAATAGTGTTAGAACATAAATGGCACTTTCTGGCCTTGAAATAATTATTAAGCTTGCCCTGAGGATTCCAAAAAGTATTGTTTTTTGATTTAATATCCCCTGGGGCAAGTTTATACTGTAATCAAAAATTTACATTGAAAATTTTTCTTTGAATTTTCAATTTTTGGTGCAATTCTGTTGCTTTTGGTGGCTGTCCGAATAGTGTTAGAACAAAAATGGCACTTTCTGGCCTTGAAATAATTATTAAGCTTGCCCCAGGGATTCCAAAAAGTTTTGTTTTTTGATTTAATTTCCCCTGGGGCAAGTTTTTAATTCAATCAAAAATTTACATTGAAAATTCTTCATTGAATTTTCAAGTTTTTGGTGCAATTTTGTTGCTTTTGTCGGCTGGCCGAAAAGCGTTGGAAGAAAGATGGCACTTTCTGGCCTTGAAATAATTCAAAAGCTTGCCCCAGGGATTCCAAAAAGTATTGTTATTTTATTTAATATCCCCTGGGGCAAGTTTATACTGTAATCAAAAATTTACATTGAAAATTCTTCATTGAATTTTCAAGTTTTTGGTGCAATTTTGTTGCTTTTGTCGGCTGGCCGCAAACTGTTGGAAGAAAGATGGCACTTTCTGGCCTTGAAATAATTCAAAAGCTTGCCCTGGGGATTCCAAAAAGTTTTGCTATTTTGTTTATTTAACCCCAGGGCAAGTTTTAAATTCAATCAAAAATTTACATTGAAAATTTTTCTTTGAATTTTCAATTTTTGGTGCAATTCTGTTGCTTTTGGTGGCTGTCCGAAAAGTGTTAGAACATAAATGGCACTTTCTGGCCTTGATGTAATTATAAAGCTTGCCCTGAGGATTCCAAAAAGTATTGTTATTTTATTTAATATCCCCTGGGGCAAGTTTATACTGTAATCAAAAATTTACATTGAAAATTTTTCTTTGAATTTTCAAGTTTTTGGTGCAATTTTGTTGCTTTTGTCGGCTGGCCGCAAACTGTTGGAAGAAAGATGGCACTTTCTGGCCTTGAAATAATTCAGAAGCTTGCCCTGGGGATTCCAAAAAGTTTTGCTATTTTGTTTATTTAACCCCAGGGCAAGTTTTAAATTCAATCAAAAATTTACATTGAAAATTTTTCTTTGAATTTTCAATTTTTGGTGCAATTCTGTTGCTTTTGGTGGCTGGCCGCAAACTGTTGGAAGAAAGATGGCACTTTCTGGCCTTGAAATAATTCAGAAGCTTGCCCTGGGGATTCCAAAAAGTTTTACTATTTTGTTTTTTTTACCCCAGGGCAAGTTTTAAATTGAATCAAAAATTTACATTGAAAATTCTTCATTGAATTTTCAAGTTTTTGGTGCAATTTTTTTGCTTTTGTCGGCTGGCCGCAAACTGTTGGAAGAAAGATGGCACTTTCTGGCCTTGAAATAATTCAAAAGCTTGCCCTGGGGATTCCAAAAAGTTTTGCTATTTTGTTTATTTAACCCCAGGGCAAGTTTTAAATTCAATCAAAAATTTACATTGAAAATTTTTCTTTGAATTTTCAATTTTTGGTGCAATTCTGTTGCTTTTGGTGGCTGTCCGAAAAGTGTTAGAACATAAATGGCACTTTCTGGCCTTGATGTAATTATAAAGCTTGCCCTGAGGATTCCAAAAAGTATTGTTATTTTATTTAATATCCCCTGGGGCAAGTTTATACTGTAATCAAAAATTTACATTGAAAATTTTTCTTTGAATTTTCAAGTTTTTGGTGCAATTTTGTTGCTTTTGTCGGCTGGCCGCAAACTGTTGGAAGAAAGATGGCACTTTCTGGCCTTGAAATAATTCAGAAGCTTGCCCTGGGGATTCCAAAAAGTTTTGCTATTTTGTTTATTTAACCCCAGGGCAAGTTTTAAATTCAATCAAAAATTTACATTGAAAATTTTTCTTTGAATTTTCAATTTTTGGTGCAATTCTGTTGCTTTTGGTGGCTGGCCGCAAACTGTTGGAAGAAAGATGGCACTTTCTGGCCTTGAAATAATTCAGAAGCTTGCCCTGGGGATTCCAAAAAGTTTTACTATTTTGTTTTTTTTACCCCAGGGCAAGTTTTAAATTGAATCAAAAATTTACATTGAAAATTCTTCATTGAATTTTCAAGTTTTTGGTGCAATTTTTTTGCTTTTGTCGGCTGGCCGCAAACTGTTGGAAGAAAGATGGCACTTTCTGGCCTTGAAATAATTCAGAAGCTTGCCCTGGGGATTCCAAAAAGTTTTGCTATTTTGTTTAGGCACTTCTTTGCTTTCTTCCCCCCTTCAAAATGTATCATTCATTTTTTGAGACTTAGAAAATTTTCATTCATTTTTTTTGACACTTAGAAAATTTTCATTATTTTTCTTTGACACTTAGAAAATTTTCATTCATTTTTTGACACTTAGAAAAATTTTATATAAAAAAATCAACCAAATCACAATTCTTTAAACGTTCTTCTGAAAATACGGCAGTAATTGTTCAACGTCTTTATGAAATGGGAAAAATTACATATCCTCGAAGTGAATCAACAAAATATCCTTCAAATTTAAAATTGCATCAACATCTTATGGGACCTACAAAGCTTGGATTATCTTCTGATATGCAGTTTGATGTTCGAAAAGCTTTGGAATATGGTATTGATAAAGGTGATCATCCACCAATTATGCCAACTTACAGACCACTTTCCCGTGATGATCTTAATCATTTGAGTTTTGAATAGCTTAAAGTTTATTATTACATTTGTCGTCGAACTCTTGCTTCTTTCATGGATGATTATGAATATTCTCGACAAACTGTAACCTTCAATATGGGTGGTCATACTCTTCATTATGAATATTTTCAGAATGAAAACCTTGGTTTTACTTGAATTTTGCCTAAATATAAAGCTGCCACACCTTCTTATGATTTATCCGCAAAGCTTATTCCTGGTTCAAAGTTTAAATTCAATGTTTCTCTCAAAAAATATCCAACTCCATTGCTTCTTCTTTTTTTGTTTTTTTTTACAAAAATTTATCAATTTGCATAAAACATCATCGGTTTTTCATTCATAAAAATAATTTTTCTTCAAATTATCAGTGCTGGAAAAAAAGAATGCTTCAAAAAATGTAAATTTTTGTGATTTGAATGAAAAAACGTTCAAAAACGTATAAAAAGGATTGATGGTCATTCAATCGGGTTTCTTCTTCGCTTTATCACTCCTTCGTGAATGGTCGTCAAATCTCAAGCTTTTTCCAAAAAGTTTCTAAGTTTTTTCTTATTGTAAAAGTTTTTCAATTTTTACAATAAGAAAAAACTTAGAAACTTTTTGGAAAATTTTGAAGGGGGGAAGAAAGCAAAGAAGTTCCTTTGTTTATTTAACCCCAGGGCAAGTTTTAAATTCAATCAAAAATTTACATTGAAAATTTTTCTTTGAATTTTCAAGTTTTTGGTGCAATTTTGTTGCTTTTGTCGGCTGGCCGCAAACTGTTGGAAGAAAGATGGCACTTTCTGGCCTTGAAATAATTCAGAAGCTTGCCCTGGGGATTCCAAAAAGTTTTGCTATTTTGTTTATTTAACCCCAGGGCAAGTTTTAAATTCAATCAAAAATTTACATTGAAAATTTTTCTTTGAATTTTCAATTTTTGGTGCAATTCTGTTGCTTTTGGTGGCTGGCCGCAAACTGTTGGAAGAAAGATGGCACTTTCTGGCCTTGAAATAATTCAGAAGCTTGCCCTGGGGATTCCAAAAAGTTTTACTATTTTGTTTTTTTTACCCCAGGGCAAGTTTTAAATTGAATCCAAAATTTACATTGAAAATTTTTCTTTGAATTTTCAATTTTTGGTGCAATTCTGTTGCTTTTGGCGGCTGGCCGCAAACTGTTGGAAGAAAGATGGCACTTTCTGGCCTTGAAATAATTCAGAAGCTTGCCCTGGGGATTCCAAAAAGTTTTGCTATTTTGTTTATTTAACCCCAGGGCAAGTTTTAAATTCAATCAAAAATTTACATTGAAAATTTTTCTTTGAATTTTCAATTTTTGGTGCAATTCTGTTGCTTTTGGTGGCTGTCCGAAAAGTGTTAGAACATAAATGGCACTTTCTGGCCTTGATGTAATTATAAAGCTTGCCCTGAGGATTCCAAAAAGTATTGTTATTTTATTTAATATCCCCTGGGGCAAGTTTATACTGTAATCAAAAATTTACATTGAAAATTTTTCTTTGAATTTTCAAGTTTTTGGTGCAATTTTGTTGCTTTTGTCGGCTGGCCGCAAACTGTTGGAAGAAAGATGGCACTTTCTGGCCTTGAAATAATTCAGAAGCTTGCCCTGGGGATTCCAAAAAGTTTTACTATTTTGTTTTTTTTACCCCAGGGCAAGTTTTAAATTGAATCAAAAATTTACATTGAAAATTCTTCATTGAATTTTCAAGTTTTTGGTGCAATTTTGTTGCTTTTGTCGGCTGGCCGCAAACTGTTGGAAGAAAGATGGCACTTTCTGGCCTTGAAATAATTCAGAAGCTTGCCCTGGGGATTCCAAAAAGTTTTGCTATTTTGTTTATTTAACCCCAGGGCAAGTTTTAAATTCAATCAAAAATTTACATTGAAAATTTTTCTTTGAATTTTCAATTTTTGGTGCAATTCTGTTGCTTTTGGTGGCTGTCCGAATAGTGTTAGAACATAAATGGCACTTTCTGGCCTTGAAATAATTATTAAGCTTGCCCTGAGGATTCCAAAAAGTATTGTTTTTTGATTTAATATCCCCTGGGGCAAGTTTATACTGTAATCAAAAATTTACATTGAAAATTTTTCTTTGAATTTTCAATTTTTGGTGCAATTCTGTTGCTTTTGGTGGCTGTCCGAATAGTGTTAGAACAAAAATGGCACTTTCTGGCCTTGAAATAATTATTAAGCTTGCCCCAGGGATTCCAAAAAGTTTTGCTATTTTGTTTATTTAACCCCAGGGCAAGTTTTAAATTCAATCAAAAATTTACATTGAAAATTTTTCTTTGAATTTTCAATTTTTGGTGCAATTCTGTTGCTTTTGGTGGCTGTCCGAAAAGTGTTAGAACATAAATGGCACTTTCTGGCCTTGATGTAATTATAAAGCTTGCCCTGAGGATTCCAAAAAGTATTGTTATTTTATTTAATATCCCCTGGGGCAAGTTTATACTGTAATCAAAAATTTACATTGAAAATTTTTCTTTGAATTTTCAAGTTTTTGGTGCAATTTTGTTGCTTTTGTCGGCTGGCCGCAAACTGTTGGAAGAAAGATGGCACTTTCTGGCCTTGAAATAATTCAGAAGCTTGCCCTGGGGATTCCAAAAAGTTTTACTATTTTGTTTTTTTTACCCCAGGGCAAGTTTTAAATTGAATCAAAAATTTACATTGAAAATTCTTCATTGAATTTTCAAGTTTTTGGTGCAATTTTGTTGCTTTTGTCGGCTGGCCGCAAACTGTTGGAAGAAAGATGGCACTTTCTGGCCTTGAAATAATTCAGAAGCTTGCCCTGGGGATTCCAAAAAGTTTTGCTATTTTGTTTATTTAACCCCAGGGCAAGTTTTAAATTCAATCAAAAATTTACATTGAAAATTTTTCTTTGAATTTTCAATTTTTGGTGCAATTCTGTTGCTTTTGGTGGCTGTCCGAAAAGTGTTAGAACATAAATGGCACTTTCTGGCCTTGATGTAATTATAAAGCTTGCCCTGAGGATTCCAAAAAGTATTGTTATTTTATTTAATATCCCCTGGGGCAAGTTTATACTGTAATCAAAAATTTACATTGAAAATTTTTCTTTGAATTTTCAAGTTTTTGGTGCAATTTTGTTGCTTTTGTCGGCTGGCCGCAAACTGTTGGAAGAAAGATGGCACTTTCTGGCCTTGAAATAATTCAGAAGCTTGCCCTGGGGATTCCAAAAAGTTTTACTATTTTGTTTTTTTTACCCCAGGGCAAGTTTTAAATTGAATCAAAAATTTACATTGAAAATTCTTCATTGAATTTTCAAGTTTTTGGTGCAATTTTGTTGCTTTTGTCGGCTGGCCGCAAACTGTTGGAAGAAAGATGGCACTTTCTGGCCTTGAAATAATTCAGAAGCTTGCCCTGGGGATTCCAAAAAGTTTTGCTATTTTGTTTATTTAACCCCAGGGCAAGTTTTAAATTCAATCAAAAATTTACATTGAAAATTTTTCTTTGAATTTTCAATTTTTGGTGCAATTCTGTTGCTTTTGGTGGCTGTCCGAATAGTGTTAGAACAAAAATGGCACTTTCTGGCCTTGAAATAATTGTTAAGCTTGCCCCAGGGATTCCAAAAAGTTTTGTTTTTTGATTTAATTTCCCCTGGGGCAAGCTTTTAATTCAATCAAAAATTTACATTGAAAATTTTTCTGTGAATTTTCAATTTTTGGTGCAATTCTGTTGCTTTTGGCGGCTGGTCGCAAACTGATAGGCCAAAGATGGAAACTAAAAGCCTTGAAATAATTCAGAAGCTTGCCCTGGGGATTCCAAAAAGTTTTACTATTTTGTTTTTTTTACCCCAGGGCAAGTTTTAAATTGAATCCAAAATTTACATTGAAAATTCTTCATTGAATTTTCAAGTTTTTGGTGCAATTCTGTTGCTTTTGGCGGCTGGCCGCAAACTGATAGGCCAAAGATGGCACTTTCTGGCCTTGAAATAATTCAAAAGCTTGCCCTGGGGATTCCAAAAAGTTTTGCTATTTTGTTTATTTTACCCCAGGGCAAGTTTTTAATTCAATCCAAAATTTACATTGAAAATTCTTCATTGAATTTTCAAGTTTTTGGTGCAATTTTGTTGCTTTTGTCGGCTGGCCGAAAAGCGTTGGAAGAAAGATGGCACTTTCTGGCCTTGAAATAATTCAGAAGCTTGCCCTGGGGATTCCAAAAAGTTTTACTATTTTGTTTTTTTTACCCCAGGGCAAGTTTTAAATTGAATCCAAAATTTACATTGAAAATTCTTCATTGAATTTTCAAGTTTTTGGTGCAATTCTGTTGCTTTTGGTGGCTGTCCGAATAGTGTTAGAACATAAATGGCACTTTCTGGCCTTGAAATAATTATTAAGCTTGCCCTGAGGATTCCAAAAAGTATTGTTTTTTGATTTAATATCCCCTGGGGCAAGTTTATACTGTAATCAAAAATTTACATTGAAAATTTTTCTTTGAATTTTCAATTTTTGGTGCAATTCTGTTGCTTTTGGTGGCTGGCCGCAAACTGTTGGAAGAAAGATGGCACTTTCTGGCCTTGAAATAATTATTAAGCTTGCCCCAGGGATTCCAAAAAGTATTGTTTTTTGATTTAATATCCCCTGGGGCAAGTTTATACTGTAATCAAAAATTTACATTGAAAACTTTTCTTTGAATTTTCAATTTTTGGTGCAATTCTGTTGCTTTTGGTGGCTGTCCGAATAGTGTTAGAACAAAAATGGCACTTTCTGGCCTTGAAATAATTGTTAAGCTTGCCCCAGGGATTCCAAAAAGTATTGTTATTTTATTTAATATCCCCTGGGGCAAGTTTATACTGTAATCAAAAATTTACATTGAAAATTCTTCATTGAATTTTCAAGTTTTTGGTGCAATTTTGTTGCTTTTGTCGGCTGGCCGCAAACTGTTGGAAGAAAGATGGCACTTTCTGGCCTTGAAATAATTAATAAGCTTGCCCCAGGGATTCCAAAAAGTATTGTTA
The DNA here is from genome assembly GCA_024447195.1 of Panagrolaimus sp. LJ2414. Lineage (NCBI taxonomy): Eukaryota > Metazoa > Nematoda > Chromadorea > Rhabditida > Panagrolaimidae > Panagrolaimus > Panagrolaimus sp. LJ2414. The sequence goes on along the minus strand of JAMRXY010000050.1, from coordinate 1,618,075 downwards.
TTTTATTTAATATCCCCTGGGGCAAGTTTTAAATTCAATCAAAAATTTACATTGAAAATTTTTCTTTGAATTTTCAATTTTTGGTGCAATTCTGTTGCTTTTGGTGGCTGTCCGAATAGTGTTAGAACAAAAATGGCACTTTCTGGCCTTGAAATAATTGTTAAGCTTGCCCCAGGGATTCCAAAAAGTTTTGTTTTTTGATTTAATTTCCCCTGGGGCAAGCTTTTAATTCAATCAAAAATTTACATTGAAAATTTTTCTGTGAATTTTCAATTTTTGGTGCAATTCTGTTGCTTTTGGCGGCTGGTCGCAAACTGATAGGCCAAAGATGGAAACTAAAAGCCTTGAAATAATTCAGAAGCTTGCCCTGGGGATTCCAAAAAGTTTTACTATTTTGTTTTTTTTACCCCAGGGCAAGTTTTAAATTGAATCCAAAATTTACATTGAAAATTCTTCATTGAATTTTCAAGTTTTTGGTGCAATTCTGTTGCTTTTGGTGGCTGTCCGAATAGTGTTAGAACATAAATGGCACTTTCTGGCCTTGAAATAATTATTAAGCTTGCCCTGAGGATTCCAAAAAGTATTGTTTTTTGATTTAATATCCCCTGGGGCAAGTTTATACTGTAATCAAAAATTTACATTGAAAATTTTTCTTTGAATTTTCAATTTTTGGTGCAATTCTGTTGCTTTTGGTGGCTGTCCGAATAGTGTTAGAACAAAAATGGCACTTTCTGGCCTTGAAATAATTGTTAAGCTTGCCCCAGGAATTCCAAAAAGTTTTGTTTTTTGATTTAATTTCCCCTGGGGCAAGTTTATACTGTAATCAAAAATTTACATTGAAAACTTTTCTTTGAATTTTCAAGTTTTTGGTGCAATTTTGTTGCTTTTGTCGGCTGGCCGAAAAGCGTTGGAAGAAAGATGGCACTTTCTGGCCTTGAAATAATTCAAAAGCTTGCCCCAGGGATTCCAAAAAGTATTGTTATTTTATTTAATATCCCCTGGGGCAAGTTTATACTGTAATCAAAAATTTACATTGAAAATTCTTCATTGAATTTTCAAGTTTTTGGTGCAATTTTGTTGCTTTTGTCGGCTGGCCGCAAACTGTTGGAAGAAAGATGGCACTTTCTGGCCTTGAAATAATTCAAAAGCTTGCCCTGGGGATTCCAAAAAGTTTTGCTATTTTGTTTATTTAACCCCAGGGCAAGTTTTAAATTCAATCAAAAATTTACATTGAAAATTTTTCTTTGAATTTTCAATTTTTGGTGCAATTCTGTTGCTTTTGGTGGCTGTCCGAAAAGTGTTAGAACATAAATGGCACTTTCTGGCCTTGATGTAATTATAAAGCTTGCCCTGAGGATTCCAAAAAGTATTGTTATTTTATTTAATATCCCCTGGGGCAAGTTTATACTGTAATCAAAAATTTACATTGAAAATTTTTCTTTGAATTTTCAAGTTTTTGGTGCAATTTTGTTGCTTTTGTCGGCTGGCCGCAAACTGTTGGAAGAAAGATGGCACTTTCTGGCCTTGAAATAATTCAGAAGCTTGCCCCGGGGATTCCAAAAAGTTTTACTATTTTGTTTTTTTTACCCCAGGGCAAGTTTTAAATTGAATCAAAAATTTACATTGAAAATTCTTCATTGAATTTTCAAGTTTTTGGTGCAATTTTGTTGCTTTTGTCGGCTGGCCGCAAACTGTTGGAAGAAAGATGGCACTTTCTGGCCTTGAAATAATTCAGAAGCTTGCCCTGGGGATTCCAAAAAGTTTTGCTATTTTGTTTATTTAACCCCAGGGCAAGTTTTAAATTCAATCAAAAATTTACATTGAAAATTTTTCTTTGAATTTTCAATTTTTGGTGCAATTCTGTTGCTTTTGGTGGCTGGCCGCAAACTGTTGGAAGAAAGATGGCACTTTCTGGCCTTGAAATAATTCAGAAGCTTGCCCTGGGGATTCCAAAAAGTTTTACTATTTTGTTTTTTTTACCCCAGGGCAAGTTTTAAATTGAATCAAAAATTTACATTGAAAATTCTTCATTGAATTTTCAAGTTTTTGGTGCAATTTTTTTGCTTTTGTCGGCTGGCCGCAAACTGTTGGAAGAAAGATGGCACTTTCTGGCCTTGAAATAATTCAGAAGCTTGCCCTGGGGATTCCAAAAAGTTTTGCTATTTTGTTTAGGCACTTCTTTGCTTTCTTCCCCCCTTCAAAATGTATCATTCATTTTTTGAGACTTAGAAAATTTTCATTCATTTTTTTTGACACTTAGAAAATTTTCATTATTTTTCTTTGACACTTAGAAAATTTTCATTCATTTTTTGACACTTAGAAAAATTTTATATAAAAAAATCAACCAAATCACAATTCTTTAAACGTTCTTCTGAAAATACGGCAGTAATTGTTCAACGTCTTTATGAAATGGGAAAAATTACATATCCTCGAAGTGAATCAACAAAATATCCTTCAAATTTAAAATTGCATCAACATCTTATGGGACCTACAAAGCTTGGATTATCTTCTGATATGCAGTTTGATGTTCGAAAAGCTTTGGAATATGGTATTGATAAAGGTGATCATCCACCAATTATGCCAACTTACAGACCACTTTCCCGTGATGATCTTAATCATTTGAGTTTTGAATAGCTTAAAGTTTATTATTACATTTGTCGTCGAACTCTTGCTTCTTTCATGGATGATTATGAATATTCTCGACAAACTGTAACCTTCAATATGGGTGGTCATACTCTTCATTATGAATATTTTCAGAATGAAAACCTTGGTTTTACTTGAATTTTGCCTAAATATAAAGCTGCCACACCTTCTTATGATTTATCCGCAAAGCTTATTCCTGGTTCAAAGTTTAAATTCAATGTTTCTCTCAAAAAATATCCAACTCCATTGCTTCTTCTTTTTTTGTTTTTTTTTACAAAAATTTATCAATTTGCATAAAACATCATCGGTTTTTCATTCATAAAAATAATTTTTCTTCAAATTATCAGTGCTGGAAAAAAAGAATGCTTCAAAAAATGTAAATTTTTGTGATTTGAATGAAAAAACGTTCAAAAACGTATAAAAAGGATTGATGGTCATTCAATCGGGTTTCTTCTTCGCTTTATCACTCCTTCGTGAATGGTCGTCAAATCTCAAGCTTTTTCCAAAAAGTTTCTAAGTTTTTTCTTATTGTAAAAGTTTTTCAATTTTTACAATAAGAAAAAACTTAGAAACTTTTTGGAAAATTTTGAAGGGGGGAAGAAAGCAAAGAAGTTCCCCAGAAAGTGCCATCTTTCTTCCAACGCTTTTCGGCCAGCCGACAAAAGCAACAAAATTGCACCAAAAATTGAAAATTCAAAGAAAAATTTTCAATTTAAATTTTTGATTGAATTTAAAACTTGCCCTGGGGTTAAATAAACAAAATAGCAAAACTTTTTGGAATCCCCAGGGCAAGCTTTTGAATTATTTCAAGGCCAGAAAGTGCCATCTTTCTTCCAACGCTTTTCGGCCAGCCGACAAAAGCAACAAAATTGCACCAAAAACTTGAAAATTCAATGAAGAATTTTCAATGTAAATTTTGGATTGAATTAAAAACTTGCCCTGGGGTAAAATAAACAAAATAGCAAAACTTTTTGGAATCCCCAGGGCAAGCTTTTGAATTATTTCAAGGCCAGAAAGTGCCATCTTTGGCCTATCAGTTTGCGGCCAGCCGCCAAAAGCAACAGAATTGCACCAAAAACTTGAAAATTCAATGAAGAATTTTCAATGTAAATTTTTGATTGAATTTAAAACTTGCCCTGGGGTTAAATAAGCAAAATAGCAAAACTTTTTGGAATCCCCAGGGCAAGCTTTTGAATTATTTCAAGGCCAGAAAGTGCCATCTTTCTTCCAACGCTTTTCGGCCAGCCGACAAAAGCAACAAAATTGCACCAAAAATTGAAAATTCAAAGAAAAATTTTCAATTTAAATTTTTGATTGAATTTAAAACTTGCCCTGGGGTTAAATAAACAAAATAGCAAAACTTTTTGGAATCCCCAGGGCAAGCTTTTGAATTATTTCAAGGCCAGAAAGTGCCATCTTTCTTCCAACGCTTTTCGGCCAGCCGACAAAAGCAACAAAATTGCACCAAAAACTTGAAAATTCAATGAAGAATTTTCAATGTAAATTTTGGATTGAATTAAAAACTTGCCCTGGGGTAAAATAAACAAAATAGCAAAACTTTTTGGAATCCCCAGGGCAAGCTTTTGAATTATTTCAAGGCCAGAAAGTGCCATCTTTGGCCTATCAGTTTGCGGCCAGCCGCCAAAAGCAACAGAATTGCACCAAAAACTTGAAAATTCAATGAAGAATTTTCAATGTAAATTTTGGATTGAATTAAAAACTTGCCCTGGGGTAAAATAAACAAAATAGCAAAACTTTTTGGAATCCCCAGGGCAAGCTTTTGAATTATTTCAAGGCCAGAAAGTGCCATCTTTGGCCTATCAGTTTGCGGCCAGCCGCCAAAAGCAACAGAATTGCACCAAAAATTGAAAATTCAAAGAAAAATTTTCAATGTAAATTTTTGATTGAATTTAAAACTTGCCCTGGGGTTAAATAAGCAAAATAGCAAAACTTTTTGGAATCCCCAGGGCAAGCTTTTGAATTATTTCAAGGCCAGAAAGTGCCATCTTTCTTCCAACGCTTTTCGGCCAGCCGCCAAAAGCAACAAAATTTCACCAAAAACTTGAAAATTCAATGAAGAATTTTCAATGTAAATTTTTGATTACAGTATAAACTTGCCCCAGGGGACATTAAACAAAAAAACAAAACTTTTTGGAATCCCCAGGGCAAGCTTTATAATTACATCAAGTCCAGAAAGTGCCATCTTTCTTCCAACAGTTTGCGGCCAGCCGACAAAAGCAACAAAATTGCACCAAAAACTTGAAAATTCAATGAAGAATTTTCAATGTAAATTTTTGATTACAGTATAAACTTGCCCCAGGGGACATTAAACAAAAAAACAAAACTTTTTGGAATCCCCAGGGCAAGCTTTATAATTACATCAAGTCCAGAAAGTGCCATCTTTCTTCCAACACTTTTCGGCCAGCCGCCAAAAGCAACAGAATTGCACCAAAAACTTGAAAATTCAATGAAGAATTTTCAATGTAAATTTTTGATTACAGTATAAACTTGCCCCAGGGGACATTAAACAAAAAAACAAAACTTTTTGGAATCCCCAGGGCAAGCTTTATAATTACATCAAGTCCAGAAAGTGCCATCTTTCTTCCAACACTTTTCGGCCAGCCGCCAAAAGCAACAGAATTGCACCAAAAACTTGAAAATTCAATGAAGAATTTTCAATGTAAATTTTTGATTACAGTATAAACTTGCCCCAGGGGACATTAAACAAAAAAACAAAACTTTTTGGAATCCCCAGGGCAAGCTTTTGAATTATTTCAAGGCCAGAAAGTGCCATCTTTGGCCTATCAGTTTGCGGCCAGCCGCCAAAAGCAACAGAATTGCACCAAAAACTTGAAAATTCAATGAAGAATTTTCAATGTAAATTTTGGATTGAATTAAAAACTTGCCCTGGGGTAAAATAAACAAAATAGCAAAACTTTTTGGAATCCCCAGGGCAAGCTTTTGAATTATTTCAAGGCCAGAAAGTGCCATCTTTGGCCTATCAGTTTGCGGCCAGCCGCCAAAAGCAACAGAATTGCACCAAAAATTGAAAATTCAAAGAAAAATTTTCAATGTAAATTTTTGATTGAATTTAAAACTTGCCCTGGGGTTAAATAAGCAAAATAGCAAAACTTTTTGGAATCCCCAGGGCAAGCTTTTGAATTATTTCAAGGCCAGAAAGTGCCATCTTTCTTCCAACAGTTTGCGGCCAGCCGACAAAAGCAACAAAATTGCACCAAAAACTTGAAAATTCAAAGAAAAATTTTCAATGTAAATTTTTGATTACAGTATAAACTTGCCCCAGGGGATATTAAATAAAATAACAATACTTTTTGGAATCCCTGGGGCAAGCTTATTAATTATTTCAAGGCCAGAAAGTGCCATCTTTCTTCCAACAGTTTGCGGCCAGCCGACAAAAGCAACAGAATTGCACCAAAAATTGAAAATTCAAAGAAAAATTTTCAATGTAAATTTTTGATTGAATTTAAAACTTGCCCTGGGGTTAAATAAGCAAAATAGCAAAACTTTTTGGAATCCCCAGGGCAAGCTTTTGAATTATTTCAAGGCCAGAAAGTGCCATCTTTCTTCCAACAGTTTGCGGCCAGCCGCCAAAAGCAACAGAATTGCACCAAAAACTTGAAAATTCAATGAAGAATTTTCAATGTAAATTTTTGATTACAGTATAAACTTGCCCCGGGGGATATTAAATAAAATAACAATACTTTTTGGAATCCCTGGGGCAAGCTTATTAATTATTTCAAGGCCAGAAAGTGCCATCTTTCTTCCAACAGTTTGCGGCCAGCCGACAAAAGCAACAAAATTGCACAAAAAATTGAAAATTCAAAGAAAAATTTTCAATTTAAATTTTTGATTGAATTTAAAACGTGCCCTGGGGTTAAATAAACAAAATAGCAAAACTTTTTGGAATCCCCAGGGCAAGCTTTTGAATTATTTCAAGGCCAGAAAGTGCCATCTTTGGCCTATCAGTTTGCGGCCAGCCGCCAAAAGCAACAGAATTGCACCAAAAACTTGAAAATTCAATGAAGAATTTTCAATGTAAATTTTGGATTGAATTAAAAACTTGCCCTGGGGTAAAATAAACAAAATAGCAAAACTTTTTGGAATCCCCAGGGCAAGCTTTTGAATTATTTCAAGGCCAGAAAGTGCCATCTTTCTTCCAACGCTTTTCGGCCAGCCGACAAAAGCAACAAAATTGCACCAAAAACTTGAAAATTCAATGAAGAATTTTCAATGTAAATTTTTGATTACAGTATAAACTTGCCCCAGGGGACATTAAATAAAATAACAAAACTTTTTGGAATCCCCAGGGCAAGCTTTTGAATTATTTCAAGGCCAGAAAGTGCCATCTTTCTTCCAACACTTTTCGGCCAGCCGCCAAAAGCAACAGAATTGCACCAAAAACTTGAAAATTCAATGAAGAATTTTCAATGTAAATTTTGGATTGAATTAAAAACTTGCCCTGGGGTAAAATAAACAAAATAGCAAAACTTTTTGGAATCCCCAGGGCAAGCTTTTGAATTATTTCAAGGCCAGAAAGTGCCATCTTTGGCCTATCAGTTTGCGGCCAGCCGCCAAAAGCAACAGAATTGCACCAAAAACTTGAAAATTCAATGAAGAATTTTCAATGTAAATTTTGGATTGAATTAAAAACTTGCCCTGGGGTAAAATAAACAAAATAGCAAAACTTTTTGGAATCCCCAGGGCAAGCTTTTGAATTATTTCAAGGCCAGAAAGTGCCATCTTTCTTCCAACAGTTTGCGGCCAGCCGACAAAAGCAACAAAATTGCACAAAAAATTGAAAATTCAAAGAAAAATTTTCAATTTAAATTTTTGATTGAATTTAAAACTTGCCCTGGGGTTAAATAAACAAAATAGCAAAACTTTTTGGAATCCCCAGGGCAAGCTTTTGAATTATTTCAAGGCCAGAAAGTGCCATCTTTGGCCTATCAGTTTGCGGCCAGCCGCCAAAAGCAACAGAATTGCACCAAAAACTTGAAAATTCAATGAAGAATTTTCAATGTAAATTTTTGATTACAGTATAAACTTGCCCCGGGGGATATTAAATAAAATAACAATACTTTTTGGAATCCCTGGGGCAAGCTTATTAATTATTTCAAGGCCAGAAAGTGCCATCTTTCTTCCAACGCTTTTCGGCCAGCCGCCAAAAGCAACAGAATTGCACCAAAAACTTGAAAATTCAATGAAGAATTTTCAATGTAAATTTTTGATTACAGTATAAACTTGCCCCAGGGGATATTAAATAAAATAACAATACTTTTTGGAATCCCTGGGGCAAGCTTATTAATTATTTCAAGGCCAGAAAGTGCCATCTTTCTTTCAACAGTTTGCGGCCAGCCGCCAAAAGCAACAGAATTGCACCAAAAATTGGAAATTCAAAGTAAAATTTTCGATATAAATTTTTTGGAGTAATATAAAAGCTTGCCCTAGGGTAAAACAGACAAAATAGCAAAACTTTTTGGAATCCCCAGGGCAAGCTTTTAAATTATTTCAAGGCCAGAAAGTGCCATCTTTGGCCTATCAGTTTGCGGCCAGCCGCCAAAAGCAACAGAATTGCACCAAAAACTTGAAAATTCAATGAAGAATTTTCAATGTAAATTTTGGATTGAATTAAAAACTTGCCCTGGGGTAAAATAAACAAAATAGCAAAACTTTTTGGAATCCCCAGGGCAAGCTTTTGAATTATTTCAAGGCCAGAAAGTGCCATCTTTGGCCTATCAGTTTGCGGCCAGCCGCCAAAAGCAACAGAATTGCACCAAAAACTTGAAAATTCAATGAAGAATTTTCAATGTAAATTTTGGATTGAATTAAAAACTTGCCCTGGGGTAAAATAAACAAAATAGCAAAACTTTTTGGAATCCCCAGGGCAAGCTTTTGAATTATTTCAAGGCCAGAAAGTGCCATCTTTGGCCTATCAGTTTGCGGCCAGCCGCCAAAAGCAACAGAATTGCACCAAAAATTGAAAATTCAAAGAAAAATTTTCAATGTAAATTTTTGATTGAATTTAAAACTTGCCCTGGGGTTAAATAAGCAAAATAGCAAAACTTTTTGGAATCCCCAGGGCAAGCTTTTGAATTATTTCAAGGCCAGAAAGTGCCATCTTTCTTCCAACGCTTTTCGGCCAGCCGCCAAAAGCAACAAAATTGCACCAAAAACTTGAAAATTCAATGAAGAATTTTCAATGTAAATTTTTGATTACAGTATAAACTTGCCCCAGGGGACATTAAACAAAAAAACAAAACTTTTTGGAATCCCCAGGGCAAGCTTTATAATTACATCAAGTCCAGAAAGTGCCATCTTTCTTCCAACAGTTTGCGGCCAGCCGACAAAAGCAACAAAATTGCACCAAAAACTTGAAAATTCAATGAAGAATTTTCAATGTAAATTTTTGATTACAGTATAAACTTGCCCCAGGGGACATTAAACAAAAAAACAAAACTTTTTGGAATCCCCAGGGCAAGCTTTATAATTACATCAAGTCCAGAAAGTGCCATCTTTCTTCCAACACTTTTCGGCCAGCCGCCAAAAGCAACAGAATTGCACCAAAAACTTGAAAATTCAATGAAGAATTTTCAATGTAAATTTTTGATTACAGTATAAACTTGCCCCAGGGGACATTAAACAAAAAAACAAAACTTTTTGGAATCCCCAGGGCAAGCTTTATAATTACATCAAGTCCAGAAAGTGCCATCTTTCTTCCAACACTTTTCGGCCAGCCGCCAAAAGCAACAGAATTGCACCAAAAACTTGAAAATTCAATGAAGAATTTTCAATGTAAATTTTTGATTACAGTATAAACTTGCCCCAGGGGACATTAAACAAAAAAACAAAACTTTTTGGAATCCCCAGGGCAAGCTTTTGAATTATTTCAAGGCCAGAAAGTGCCATCTTTGGCCTATCAGTTTGCGGCCAGCCGCCAAAAGCAACAGAATTGCACCAAAAACTTGAAAATTCAATGAAGAATTTTCAATGTAAATTTTGGATTGAATTAAAAACTTGCCCTGGGGTAAAATAAACAAAATAGCAAAACTTTTTGGAATCCCCAGGGCAAGCTTTTGAATTATTTCAAGGCCAGAAAGTGCCATCTTTGGCCTATCAGTTTGCGGCCAGCCGCCAAAAGCAACAGAATTGCACCAAAAATTGAAAATTCAAAGAAAAATTTTCAATGTAAATTTTTGATTGAATTTAAAACTTGCCCTGGGGTTAAATAAGCAAAATAGCAAAACTTTTTGGAATCCCCAGGGCAAGCTTTTGAATTATTTCAAGGCCAGAAAGTGCCATCTTTCTTCCAACAGTTTGCGGCCAGCCGACAAAAGCAACAAAATTGCACCAAAAACTTGAAAATTCAAAGAAAAATTTTCAATGTAAATTTTTGATTACAGTATAAACTTGCCCCAGGGGATATTAAATAAAATAACAATACTTTTTGGAATCCCTGGGGCAAGCTTATTAATTATTTCAAGGCCAGAAAGTGCCATCTTTCTTCCAACAGTTTGCGGCCAGCCGACAAAAGCAACAGAATTGCACCAAAAATTGAAAATTCAAAGAAAAATTTTCAATGTAAATTTTTGATTGAATTTAAAACTTGCCCTGGGGTTAAATAAGCAAAATAGCAAAACTTTTTGGAATCCCCAGGGCAAGCTTTTGAATTATTTCAAGGCCAGAAAGTGCCATCTTTCTTCCAACAGTTTGCGGCCAGCCGCCAAAAGCAACAGAATTGCACCAAAAACTTGAAAATTCAATGAAGAATTTTCAATGTAAATTTTTGATTACAGTATAAACTTGCCCCAGGGGATATTAAATAAAATAACAATACTTTTTGGAATCCCTGGGGCAAGCTTATTAATTATTTCAAGGCCAGAAAGTGCCATCTTTCTTCCAACAGTTTGCGGCCAGCCGACAAAAGCAACAGAATTGCACAAAAAATTGAAAATTCAAAGAAAAATTTTCAATTTAAATTTTTGATTGAATTTAAAACGTGCCCTGGGGTTAAATAAACAAAATAGCAAAACTTTTTGGAATCCCCAGGGCAAGCTTTTGAATTATTTCAAGGCCAGAAAGTGCCATCTTTGGCCTATCAGTTTGCGGCCAGCCGCCAAAAGCAACAGAATTGCACCAAAAACTTGAAAATTCAATGAAGAATTTTCAATGTAAATTTTTGATTACAGTATAAACTTGCCCCAGGGGACATTAAATAAAATAACAAAACTTTTTGGAATCCCCAGGGCAAGCTTTATAATTACATCAAGTCCAGAAAGTGCCATCTTTCTTCCAACACTTTTCGGCCAGCCGCCAAAAGCAACAGAATTGCACCAAAAACTTGAAAATTCAATGAAGAATTTTCAATGTAAATTTTGGATTGAATTAAAAACTTGCCCTGGGGTAAAATAAACAAAATAGCAAAACTTTTTGGAATCCCCAGGGCAAGCTTTTGAATTATTTCAAGGCCAGAAAGTGCCATCTTTGGCCTATCAGTTTGCGGCCAGCCGCCAAAAGCAACAGAATTGCACCAAAAACTTGAAAATTCAATGAAGAATTTTCAATGTAAATTTTGGATTGAATTAAAAACTTGCCCTGGGGTAAAATAAACAAAATAGCAAAACTTTTTGGAATCCCCAGGGCAAGCTTTTGAATTATTTCAAGGCCAGAAAGTGCCATCTTTCTTCCAACAGTTTGCGGCCAGCCGACAAAAGCAACAAAATTGCACAAAAAATTGAAAATTCAAAGAAAAATTTTCAATTTAAATTTTTGATTGAATTTAAAACTTGCCCTGGGGTTAAATAAACAAAATAGCAAAACTTTTTGGAATCCCCAGGGCAAGCTTTTGAATTATTTCAAGGCCAGAAAGTGCCATCTTTCTTCCAACGCTTTTCGGCCAGCCGACAAAAGCAACAAAATTGCACCAAAAACTTGAAAATTCAATGAAGAATTTTCAATGTAAATTTTTGATTACAGTATAAACTTGCCCCAGGGGATATTTAATAAAATAACAATACTTTTTGGAATCCCCAGGGCAAGCTTTTGAATTATTTCAAGGCCAGAAAGTGCCATCTTTCTTCCAACGCTTTTCGGCCAGCCGACAAAAGCAACAAAATTGCACCAAAAATTGGAAATTCAAAGGAAAATTTTCGATATAAATTTTTTGGAGTAATATAAAAGCTTGCCCCAGGGGAAATTAAATCAAAATGAATTAAATCCATTTTGGGAACTTTAAAATCTCAAATTTGAATAAAAGTTTCAGATCGATACTGTAGCAAAATTCAAATTTTAGATTTATAAAAACTAAAATGCTGAAGCTTCGGCATTGGGTTTAATTCGTTCCTGAGACTCCCAGAAATGAATTAAACCCATTTTGGGAACTTTTAAATCTTTAAAGAATGTGTTGGGTTCATTAAATTTTAGAAATTACAAAGAATTTATCCAAGGTCAAGTAATTTACTTAATTTAATCTTGATCGAAACAATAGCAAAAACTGCTTTTTCTTTTCAAAAAACTTCATTTTTTATTACGAATCTTTGAGAAAATAAACCATTTTGTCTCATCAACCATTAAAATAATGGTAAAATTTTGGAGGTTTTTTCAAAGGCATATATCTAAAGCATTTTGACCGTCGCACTTTTAAGAAAACACCCCAATTGTCGTACCCGTTGACCGTCGAGAGAATTAAGCTTTTATCCTACGCCACAATGAAAGAATGCAGCAACTTTTGATCTTACCAAAAAACTTGTATTTTATCAGTTTTTGGTAAATAGGTAAACTACAGTATCCCAAAAATCGCAAATGTGAATCAATTTTATCGATAAAGAAAAAGTGGAGTTATAAATAATTATTCAAGCCTAAATGTGCACCACAAAAGAAGAGGTTCTCATTTTTTTTTCTTTGAGACTGAGGAAGCAATGAAAAATATTGATCTTTCTTTTTTGAAAAACTGATTTGGTTTGACATGCACAAATTTAAGCGTTAAAAAATGTGACTTGTTTTGAAAACATTATATATTTTTTGCAGTCAATTAATAACATCACAGATGGTGTAATTTGGTTCAAATTGTCATTTAAATTGTTTTTGGCACCACTTGTCTTCTTTTTAATTACCAAATTTGAGGTAAATATTAAATTTGCCCGGCTGGGCACAAAAGCCCATTTTGCAATTTCAATAAATTTTGGCACGTCTAGCTTTTATAGCAAGACAAAAATAAATAACAAAATAAATAAAAAAATGCAATATTATTTAATTAATTTAGTTATCTTTTTGGTATACTGTAATTGGGTCATGAATGATTAAATGGCTTTAATAAATTCGAAATAGAAGCAACATTTCTATTTTAAAAAAAATTGAATATCATCAACATGACGATATATTTTAATTTCCAAAATTTACTGTAGCAGTTGCTTCTATCTTATCAGAAACAAAGCCATTTGCTTTTGCATGTACCCATTTACTTGCTTAATAATAGCTTTATAACACTGTTGTCATAAAACTATTATTTAAAGCCTTGTTCCTATTTAGGAACAAGATAAGCAAATAATTTAATTATCTACGGGCATCAAACTAAGTTACCCAAGGAGATTGCAAAAATATAAGTTATTAGTTCATTTCCCCCTCAGGGCTTCAAAATTACAGTACTCAAAATGTACATTGAAAAGTTTGTGAACTTTCATTTTTTTCGTTCATTTTTTTGCTTCAATCGCCTGTCCAAAAACTGGTGTAGAATAGATACAGGTTTTTGACCTTGTAACTATTAATAAGCATCCCATGGGCATTCCAAAAAGTATAATTTAATTGTTCATTTTCCCCCCAGTGGTGCTAAAAAATTACTGTAGAACAAAATTTTTCATTGAAAATTTTTCAAATTTTCAATTTTTTGATGCATTTTTTGCCTTCAATCGGCAGTAACGAAACTGTTGGGAAAGAGTTACAAGTTTTTGACCTTGTAACAATTGTTAACCTGCCCACGGGCATTCCAAAAGTATAATTTAATTGTTCATTTTCCCCCCAGTGGTGCTAAAAAATTACTGTAGAACAAAATTTTTCATCTATTTTTTGATGTATTTTTTTGCCTTTTGACCTTGTAACAATTAAAGCTGCAGTAGAACCGAAAAATGGTCTTATTTCAATGCCCAATAATGTTGCAGATAATTTCATGTTGGGTAGAGGTTCCAAATAGCTTGTTTTACTTGCTCACATCAAATTTGCATAAATTTACCTCATAGATTTGTCATGGCCGGAAAAAGGTCCTATTTCAATGCCTGTTAAAGTTGTAGATAATTTTATGTTAGGGCAAAGATAATGTCTGAAATAATGTCTTAGATAATGTCTAAGATAATGTCTGAGATAAAGCCTTAGGTCTAAGATAAGCTCATAAAGTCGCGTAATGGGATATCACAATTGTCTAAGTGTTGTATGTTACAGCGTAAAATGGTTAAAACCTAAACTGCTGAAGCTTCGGCATTGGGTTTAATTCGTTTCTGGGAATACCAGAAATGTATAAAACATATTTTTGGAATTTGAATACCTTGTATTTGCATAAACAACAATTTTGCACTTTTCGGGAAGATGTCCACTTTTTTGAACATGCAAGGTTGAAAAATTAATAAAATAGGGTTACAATTTAAAATTGAAAATAGATAAATATTTAATGGAGAAAGGAAAAAACAAAAATATCAAAATAATATGTAATGTTTTATTTGCATCAATCAACAATAAGGCACCTTTTTTTTTAAGGGGAGAAAGTTGTCTTTTTTCAGAGCAGCATTTTTTTAAACAGAAGAGAGGGGTCTTTTTTTTCTTCTTCTTTGTGTCTCTAACTGATGAAAGAAAAATTGTGCACCTTGTTTTTGATGCATTTTTGGTTTGGAATAATTATTTTAAATACTACGATTTCTTTGGTTTAATTACCCAATAAGTTTGAGGTAAAAATTCGGCGCCCGGACAAAATCTGTGGTGAATTTAAATAAATTTTGGAGTGCCATGCTTTTAAAGCAAGGCAAAAAATGATGAAAAAAGCTTTGGTAATAACGTTATTCACTTGTTTTTGAATGATTACTGTAAGACAAATTGTAATTTCATATTCCCTTAAAGTGATCGCATTTCGGGTCGCTTTGCTTTAAAAGCAAGGCAAATAAATAATAAAAAAATTTAACAGTTTTCTTTGTTTGTTTGTTTTTGATTTGTGTACTGTAATAAATCAGGATCACTACGATATTAAAAAATCGATAGTTGACGCTGCATTTATTAATTTGCTCTTTTCTTTCCTTTTGTTTATTTCATTTTGGTTTGATTACCTTGAAATTTAAAATCTAATGCATTTGCTGTTGTCTTAATTTTTGTATACTGTAGTAAATGCAAAAATTTTTAAACCAGTGTTTGATGTTTTTTTTTTCAAATTTATTGCATATCTCGTTGCAACAAATGCTTTTAAAAAAGTTGCAAAACTTGCTGTATCATCAGAAAACAAAGCAAATGTAAAAACACATATTTAAAAGCTTTCTCTTCTTCTGTTTTTGCAAAAAAGCTTTATAGTTTTTTTTAATCAATAACTCAAATACTGTATTGCTTTGTAACAAATGATTACGGAAATTACTTTTGGTCGATCATTATTCTAATTAGAAAGTTGGGGTTTTATAAAATTACTATTAAATTGTTAAAGAAAAAAGAAATATTTGCTTTGTTGCAATAAACAACAAAGCGTTCCAAAATTTATTCAAATGCCACTTTTAAAAAAGGGCATTGAATCGAAATTACACCTTAAACTTTAAAGGTTAAAAAACCAACGAAAAAATCAAAAAAAAGAAAAGAAATACAATTTTGAGTTCAGTCAAAAGTACAAGGTTGCATATTTTTTCAAAGATAATGACATAAAGTCGCGTAATGGAAGAAACTATTGTCTGAGTGGGATGACTACTTAAGCTGTTGTATGTTACAGCATAAAAAACAGATCCCAAATTTGCATAAAACTCTTTCGTCGAAAATGGAGGTATAGGGATCTTTTAATTTAAGAAAACATAAGAAATTCAAGCGAATTCAAAAGAAAGAAATTTTGTTTTATAACATGCCAAAAATATATTGAATCCGGCACCGGAGATAAAATAATTATTTTATCTCCAAGCTTTTTTCAGTATAAAGTTATATTTTTGTAATTTTTTTGTCAAATTTGATCCGAAAAATAATTGCATTAAATTGTTAAATGCTGCACAAACTTAAAAAAGGAGAAAACGATTATTTTTAGGGAATATTTAATTACAGTAATCACATAAAACAAATGTAATAAAACATGCAAAAAAACTTTGTAAATTCCTTACAGTATAATAAATAGAAAATCGGTATTATTAACAATAATGCAAAAACGTTTTTGATCGATACCGTACGCAAAATCTAATTTTAAATAAATAAAAACCCAAGTTGCAATTAATTGAAGATCAGCTAATACAGTTTTAGATGAAACCCAAAATTTGTCATTTTTCATTTAAAAAACTTTACAAATTACACTTCTTTAAGCATAAAAACTTCTGTTGAAGAAAAAAATCAAAAAATCTTTTATGCAATATATTAATCCAAGCTGATTAGGTCTTCATCGAAAAACAAAAAAAAGCCAGCTTGGTCCCCCAAGCTGATTGGGACTTCATCGAAAAACAAAAAAAAGCCAGCTTGGTCCCCCAAGCTGATTAGGTCTTCATCGAAAAACAAAAAAAAGCCAGCTTGGTCCCCCAAGCTGATTAGGTCTTCATCGAAAAACAAAAAAAAGCCAGCTTGGTCCCCTAAGCTGATTAGGTCTTCATCGAAAAACAAAAAAAAGCCAGCTTGGTCCCCCAAGCTGATTAGGTCTTCATCGAAAAACAAAAAAAAGCCAGCTTGGTCCCCCAAGCTGATTGGGACTTCATCGAAAAACAAAAAAAAGCCAGCTTGGTCCCCCAAGCTGATTAGGTCTTCATCGAAAAACAAAAAAAAGCCAGCTTGGTCCCCCAAGCTGATTAGGTCTTCATCGAAAAACAAAAAAAAGCCAGCTTGGTCCCCCAAGCTGATTAGGTCTTCATCGAAAAACAAAAAAAAGCCAGCTTGGTCCCCCAAGCTGATTAGGTCTTCATCGAAAAACAAAAAAAAGCCAGCTTGGTCCCCCAAGCTGATTAGGTCTTCATCGAAAAACAAAAAAAAGCCAGCTTGGTCCCCCAAGCTGATTAGGTCTTCATCGAAAAACAAAAAAAAGCCAGCTTGGTCCCCCAAGCTGATTAGGTCTTCATCGAAAAACAAAAAAAAGCCAGCTTGGTCCCCCAAGCTGATTAGGTCTTCATCGAAAAACAAAAAAAAGCCAGCTTGGTCCCCCAAGCTGATTAGGTCTTCATCGAAAAACAAAAAAAAGCCAGCTTGGTCCCCCAAGCTGATTAGGTCTTCATCGAAAAACAAAAAAAAGCCAGCTTGGTCCCCCAAGCTGATTGGGACTTCATCGAAAAACAAAAAAAAGCCAGCTCGGTCCCCCAAGCTGATTAGGTCTTCATCGAAAAACAAAAAAAAGCCAGCTTGGTCCCCCAAGCTGATTAGGTCTTCATCGAAAAACAAAAAAAAGCCAGCTTGGTCCCCCAAGCTGATTAGGTCTTCATCGAAAAACAAAAAAAAGCCAGCTTGGTCCCCCAAGCTGATTAGGTCTTCATCGAAAAACAAAAAAAAGCCAGCTTGGTCCCCCAAGCTGATTAGGTCTTCATCGAAAAACAAAAAAAAGCCAGCTTGGTCCCCCAAGCTGATTAGGTCTTCATCGAAAAACAAAAAAAAGCCAGCTTGGTCCCCCAAGCTGATTAGGTCTTCATCGAAAAACAAAAAAAAGCCAGCTTGGTCCCCCAAGCTGATTAGGTCTTCATCGAAAAACAAAAAAAAGCCAGCTTGGTCCCCCAAGCTGATTGGGACTTCATCGAAAAACAAAAAAAAGCCAGCTCGGTCCCCCAAGCTGATTAGGTCTTCATCGAAAAACAAAAAAAAGCCAGCTTGGTCCCCCAAGCTGATTGGGACTTCATCGAAAAACAAAAAAAAGCCAGCTTGGTCCCCCAAGCTGATTGGGACTTCATCGAAAAACAAAAAAAAGCCAGCTTGGTCCCCCAAGCTGATTAGGTCTTCATCGAAAAACAAAAAAAAGCCAGCTTGGTCCCCCAAGCTGATTGGGACTTCATCGAAAAACAAAAAAAAGCCAGCTTGGTCCCCCAAGCTGATTAGGTCTTCATCGAAAAACAAAAAAAAGCCAGCTTGGTCCCCCAAGCTGTTTAGGTCTTCATCGAAAAACAAAAAAAAGCCAGCTTGGTCCCCCAACCTGATTAGGTCTTCATCGAAAAACAAAAAAAAGCCAGCTTGGTCCCCCAAGCTGATTAGGTCTTCATCGAAAAACAAAAAAAAGCCAGCTTGGTCCCCCAAGCTGATTAGGTCTTCATCGAAAAACAAAAAAAAGCCAGCTTGGTCCCCCAAGCTGATTAGGTCTTCATCGAAAAACAAAAAAAAGCCAGCTTGGTCCCCCAAGCTGATTAGGTCTTCATCGAAAAACAAAAAAAAGCCAGCTTGGTCCCCCAAGCTGATTAGGTCTTCATCGAAAAACAAAAAAAAGCCAGCTTGGTCCCCCAAGCTGATTAGGTCTTCATCGAAAAACAAAAAAAAGCCAGCTTGGTCCCCCAAGCTGATTAGGTCTTCATCGAAAAACAAAAAAAAGCCAGCTTGGTCCCCCAAGCTGATTAGGTCTTCATCGAAAAACAAAAAAAAGCCAGCTTGGTCCCCCAAGCTGATTAGGTCTTCATCGAAAAACAAAAAAAAGCCAGCTTGGTCCCCCAAGCTGATTAGGTCTTCATCGAAAAACAAAAAAAAGCCAGCTTGGTCCCCCAAGCTGATTAGGTCTTCATCGAAAAACAAAAAAAAGCCAGCTTGGTCCCCCAAGCTGATTAGGTCTTCATCGAAAAACAAAAAAAAGCCAGCTTGGTCCCCCAAGCTGATTAGGTCTTCATCGAAAAACAAAAAAAAGCCAGCTTGGTCCCCCAAGCTGATTAGGTCTTCATCGAAAAACAAAAAAAAGCCAGCTTGGTCCCCCAAGCTGATTAGGTCTTCATCGAAAAACAAAAAAAAGCCAGCTTGGTCCCCCAACCTGATTAGGTCTTCATCGAAAAACAAAAAAAAGCCAGCTTGGTCCCCCAAGCTGATTAGGTCTTCATCGAAAAACAAAAAAAAGCCAGCTTGGTCCCCCAAGCTGATTAGGTCTTCATCGAAAAACAAAAAAAAGCCAGCTTGGTCCCCCAAGCTGATTAGGTCTTCATCGAAAAACAAAAAAAAGCCAGCTTGGTCCCCCAACCTGATTAGGTCTTCATCGAAAAACAAAAAAAAGCCAGCTTGGTCCCCCAAGCTGATTAGGTCTTCATCGAAAAACAAAAAAAAGCCAGCTTGGTCCCCCAAGCTGATTAGGTCTTCATCGAAAAACAAAAAAAAGCCAGCTTGGTCCCCCAAGCTGATTAGGTCTTCATCGAAAAACAAAAAAAAGCCAGCTTGGTCCCCCAAGCTGATTAGGTCTTCATCGAAAAACAAAAAAAAGCCAGCTTGGTCCCCCAAGCTGATTAGGTCTTCATCGAAAAACAAAAAAAAGCCAGCTTGGTCCCCCAAGCTGATTAGGTCTTCATCGAAAAACAAAAAAAAGCCAGCTTGGTCCCCCAAGCTGATTAGGTCTTCATCGAAAAACAAAAAAAAGCCAGCTTGGTCCCCCAAGCTGATTAGGTCTTCATCGAAAAACAAAAAAAAGCCAGCTTGGTCCCCCAAGCTGATTAGGTCTTCATCGAAAAACAAAAAAAAGCCAGCTTGGTCCCCCAAGCTGATTAGGTCTTCATCGAAAAACAAAAAAAAGCCAGCTTGGTCCCCCAACCTGATTAGGTCTTCATCGAAAAACAAAAAAAAGCCAGCTTGGTCCCCCAAGCTGATTAGGTCTTCATCGAAAAACAAAAAAAAGCCAGCTTGGTCCCCCAAGCTGATTAGGTCTTCATCGAAAAACAAAAAAAAGCCAGCTTGGTCCCCCAAGCTGATTAGGTCTTCATCGAAAAACAAAAAAAAGCCAGCTTGGTCCCCCAAGCTGATTAGGTCTTCATCGAAAAACAAAAAAAAGCCAGCTTGGTCCCCCAAGCTGATTAGGTCTTCATCGAAAAACAAAAAAAAGCCAGCTTGGTCCCCCAACCTGATTAGGTCTTCATCGAAAAACAAAAAAAAGCCAGCTTGGTCCCCCAAGCTGATTAGGTCTTCATCGAAAAACAAAAAAAAGCCAGCTTGGTCCCCCAAGCTGATTAGGTCTTCATCGAAAAACAAAAAAAAGCCAGCTTGGTCCCCCAAGCTGATTAGGTCTTCATCGAAAAACAAAAAAAAGCCAGCTTGGTCCCCCAACCTGATTAGGTCTTCATCGAAAAACAAAAAAAAGCCAGCTTGGTCCCCCAAGCTGATTAGGTCTTCATCGAAAAACAAAAAAAAGCCAGCTTGGTCCCCCAAGCTGATTAGGTCTTCATCGAAAAACAAAAAAAAGCCAGCTTGGTCCCCCAAGCTGATTAGGTCTTCATCGAAAAACAAAAAAAAGCCAGCTTGGTCCCCCAAGCTGATTAGGTCTTCATCGAAAAACAAAAAAAAGCCAGCTTGGTCCCCCAAGCTGATTAGGTCTTCATCGAAAAACAAAAAAAAGCCAGCTTGGTCCCCCAAGCTGATTAGGTCTTCATCGAAAAACAAAAAAAAGCCAGCTTGGTCCCCCAAGCTGATTAGGTCTTCATCGAAAAACAAAAAAAAGCCAGCTTGGTCCCCCAAGCTGATTAGGTCTTCATCGAAAAACAAAAAAAAGCCAGAAACTTGCTGATGAAGAATTTTAAAGCACTTTTCTTTCAAGTGTTCTACTTCCCAATTCTCAGCAAGTTAAAAAGTACTGTAATCCTTTGATCTGCGGCAAAACTCTTTGAACTTTATCGATTACCGTCGCCGACGCTGCCGGCGGTGGCGGCACGAAAATACTGTTTGAGGTAAAAATTCGGCTCCCGGACAAAATCTGTGGTGAATTTAAATAAATTTTTGGAAAGCCATACTTTTAAAGCAAGGCAAAAAATTATTTATTAAAAAATATCAACTGCGTTGATATTAATTATTAGTTCTTCATACTGTAATAAATTTAAACACATCTTTTTTTGTTTTTTTTTTAAATTTATGATTCTGTTATCTTTTTTGTATTCCCTTGTTTTTGAATGATTACTGTAAAACAAATTGTAATTACATATTCCCTAAAAATGATTACATTTTATTTTTTAAAGTTACTGTAGCTTTTTTTCAATGTTTACCAGAAATTTATTTTTGGAATTTTCAAAAACCTGATCATTGATCGGGGAGTTAATTTGAATCTGAAACACTCGGGGATTTTGCAATTAATTTTGGGATCAAATTTGACAAAAAAAATTACAAAAACATAATTTTAAACTGAAAAAAGCTTGGAGCACTCGAGATTCCCAGGAGGTCTCCCATCCAAGTACTAATCGAACCCAGCAGTGCTTAACTTGCCAGATCGGACGGGATGGCGTGCTTTCACTGCGGTATGACCCCAAGCGAACAGGCCTCTTCTTTTTTGTCTGACATGAAAACAAAAAAGAATAACGTCAAAAAAAGGAAAGGGAAAAGCAAAAAAAGATAGACTTGAAATGAAAAAAAACAAAATTTGAAAACATTGAATTTTAAATTTTAAAAAACCACAAATCCACCATTTTTAAAAGAAAAAACTTTTTGGTTGTATTTTTCTTAAAAGCTTTTTGCTTCTTTTTTTTAAAAAAAAGAAAAATCTTTTTTTGTGTTTCTTTTTCTTTGTTTCTCTGATCCGAAAAAGAAAAAAAGTGAACCTTTTCTTTTGGCCATTTTTAGTTTTGTACAAATTTGTTTTGGGACTACTTTTCTTTGGTTTAATTACCCAATTAAAGGTAAAAATTGAATTCGCCCAAGGCCCAAAAAGCCCATGTGGCAATTTTGAATAAATTTTGGATCGCCTTGCTTTAAAAGCAAGGCAAATAAATAATAAAAAAAGCAAGAAATTCCAATAATTTTCTTTAACTGTTTTTGTTTTGTGTGTACTGTAATGAATCAGGATTACGTCGATTTTAGAATATCGGTAGTTGACACTGCCTTTTTTAATTTTAATTAAATCATTGCAACAAATGCTTTTAAAAAAGTTGCAAAATTTGCGGTATCATCAGAAAAAACAAAGCAAATGTAAAAACACATATTTAAAAGCTTTCTCTTCTTCCGTTTTAGCAAAAACAGAGATCAATTTTTCCTGTTTCTTTTTCTTTTATAAATGGCTCAAATACAGTATCCCAAAAATTGCAAATTATTATTTTTTGTTTTTAAATAACAGTTTTTAATAATGCGGGGAACAAAAAAAAACAACTTCAGTCAATTCAATAAAAGTTGCTCATGCTTTAATATTTTTTAGTAAGTAGGTAAAATATATTGTAATATCAGATATTCAAATCTATGAAAGCTATAACGAATCATCAGTTTTTTTCCCTGATAATCCACTATTACGAGTCATAAAAAATATCCAAATTTTTTAACAAAATTAAGCATTTTTTATGCTAAAATAATCCTTTTCAGAATCCTAATTTTTACTTCCAAAAAATAATAAACATGCAAAAAATGTCAATGGCGTTACTTTTTGGTAGTTTTTATCAATACTTAAATCGATGTTTATTTTAATTTAAAAATTACGCCATGTTTGAATTACTGTTTTTTCTATTTTAAAAAGACGAGCTCAAATTTCTGCAAGAATTTTCTTTTTAAAAAAATCAAAATTATTGCTGTCGCGAGATAAAAGTTTCTTTCTTTCTACAAAATCAACCTTGGTTTAGGCCGTTACAAAAATGAAACAATTTTACCGAATGTGGAAATGGAAGAAAAATTATCGCAAAATCAGTTAATTTTTTATAAAATTCAACACCATTTTTTTAGTAACACTAAAAAATTACGATATTTTGCCATCCATTACATTATCGTAATCATTTAGTTACGAGTCATAATTTAGTTGTTACATTAAATAGCTCAAATACAGTATTGCAAAAAACGGGTGAAAAAAGCTTTTGTAACAAATGATTACGGTAATTACTTTTGGTCGATCATTATTTTAGTTAGAAATTTGGGGTTTTATAAAATTACTGTTAAATTTTTTAAAAATGAAATATTTGCTTTGTTGCAACAAAGCTTTCCAAAATTTATTCAAATGCCACATTTTAAAAAAGGGCATTGAATCCAAAATATACCTTAAACTTTTAAGGTTAAAAAAACCAACAAAAAAATTAAAATAATGAAAAGAAATACAATTTTGGGTTCAGTCAAAAGTACAAGGTTGCATATTTTTATTGGGCGAGACAGAGAAACAAAGAAATCTGTATTCATTTTTACGTTCATTTTCTATTTTGAAAGAAAGCATTGGAAAAGTTTAAATCACTAAAAATGAGGAGGTAGAATTTTTTGTAATTTTAAATAAATATATCTGGTAATAAAATGTTGTTTTTGTTTTTCAATAAAATAAAAAATATTAAAGTACATGTACAATAACAAAATTTTAAGCTGCAACATTTTTTTCATTTTGTAAAAGTAAAAAGCAGTTGAGCTGAAACATTACATATAAAAAATATTAAACAAATGCTTCAAGTAAGTGTGAATGACATAAAAATACAAAATATAATTGAGTGCAGACAAATAATAGTGTTAAGCTGTTATTTGGTCAATTATAAATGATTTAATGTTTTTGTTTTTTTAACCATCATTAAAAAACAGCAACAAAAATAAATATGGAGGGGATTTGAATTTGCAAAAAAATATCAAAATTCTTTTTTAAAATTATCAATTCAGAAATTTCCAAAACAATTTTTATAAGCTTGATCAGCAATGTTTTTTTAGAATTTTGATCAAAAAAACTGTTCAATAATCATTAGAATGGAGTATAAAAGCAGCTACAAAATTTCATTTTAATATCATCATTTAACGATTCAAACCCATTTAATAATAAATAAAAATGTATGACAAATCTTTGATTGTTTTTGCCCTTCTTCTTTCAACAAGTGTCTTTGCCCTACCAATTATCGGTGGTGGCAGGGATTCTGGAGTTTCAGCTTCACCAAATGGAGGAGATGGGCCATTATCTGGACTATTAAATGGAAAATTGTTGGGTGTTCTTAAAGTTTTGCCATTGAATGCGGGTCTTGATGGGGTAGTTGGAGATGTTGTAACATTAGTCCGGACTCTTCTTGAAAAAGTTATTCAAATTCTTCAACAATTACTTCCAAGTCTTTCTACCGAACAATTGGATGAATTGACTGGACTTCTTAAAAATGAAAATATGACAAAATCAGAAATCTTGGAAACTATTGATAGCTGGATTGCCGGACAACCAATTGAATTGCAAAAATTGTACAAATCAATTGTTGAAGATGTTGATGGCAAAATTGAAACAACCTTTGAAACCCTCAAAAAAATTGCTAATGGAATTTCACCTCAAGCTGGACAATTAGTTGAAGAGCTTTACGTTAGTTTCTATCTAATAACAGCAATATATAAATAAATATGCAAATTTATTTTTAGGATATTGTTCAAAACAATGTTTTGACATTATTGCAAGAAGATGAAGCCATTGGAAATTTATTGAGCAATTTATTAAAGAATGTTGATAAACTCCTTCAACAACTTTTAAAAGATCTTGATAGACTTTTGTCATCACTTTTATCTGGACTCAATTTAAATAAACTTCTCAATTTGGATGGTTTATTAAAATTAGATGGCCTTCTTAAGGATGGAGTTTTGGGAGCCCTTCTTGGTGAAAATGGCCTTGTCAATGGTCTCCTTAGTGGCCTTCTTGGTGGAAATGGTGATGGACTTCTTGGTGGAGTTTTGGGTGGAAATAAAGGAGGAAAAGGCCTTCTTGGTCTTGGAATCGGTGGAATCTTAAAAAAATAGATTTTCTATTAGCAGCAATGTATATTAATTAATTATACATTTCAATGTATCTCATTGTATTTCTTTTTCCTCCATTTTCTCATATTAATTTATTATTATTATTAATGTTTTGTACATAGAATAATTTTTTAATATCCACATACATTGAATATATCACAAAATATATATGCAAATTTTAAAAAATTATTAATTTTTCAAAAGCAGTTTTTAAACGAAAAAATTAAATTTTTGTTTTATTCCGCCAACACAAAATTTTAAATGATTTCGAAACAATTTTACAATTCTAGAATATTCGTTTTGCCATGACAGAACTTTGTCATTTTGATTTGACCTATATTCCTCTAGGTCTGCTCGAATGTCAAAAATTGTTTCTCTACTTGCAACCTCAAACTGAATCATATTCATTATATCTTTAATCATATCATTCCTTCGGAATGATTGGTAAAAGATTACTTACTCCCGCGGGCATCATTCATAATAATATTTTTTCTATTTCTTTTTTTTAATATATAAAAACAAGCTTCTTTCTATGAAATAAAAATGGTGCTGACGTGTTCTTTGAAAGACTGTTGAGTACATTTCCTTGACTTTTCTAAACCTGAAAATGCATTTTTGCAGATTTTAGTTTTTGAATCTAACATACAGTTCTCTTTAACTTGCTCCTATTTGGGAAGTAGGCATTTTTGAAGAAAAGCGCAACTAAATAATTGATGAGCAAGTTCAAATTTTAGATTTATAAAAACTAAAATGCTGAAGCTTCGGCATTGGGTTTAATTCGTTCCTGGGACTCCCAGAAATGAATTAAACCCATTTTGGGAACTTAAAAATCTCAAATTTGAATAAAAGTTTCAGATCGATACTGTAGCAAAATTCAAATTTTAGATTTATAAAAACTAAAATGCTGAAGCTTCGGCATTGGGTTTAATTCGTTCCTGGGACTCCCAGAAATGAATTAAACCCATTTTGGGAACTTTAAAATCTCAAATTTGCATCAAAAGCAACGCCATTAGCTTTTTCTGATCAAGAATAAGCTAATGGCGTTGAAAAATTAGAGATGGAAGCAACAGTTCTTCTTTACAAAATTTGAATATTATCGACACGATGATATTTGTTTTTTTCCAAAAATTAAAGGAACTGTTGCTTTTATTTCATCCCCCCAGGGCTAAAAAATTACTGTAGAACAAAATTTGTATTGAAAATTTTTCGAACTTTCAATTTTTTGGATGCATTTTTTGCCTTCTATCGGCAGTAACGAAACTGTTGGGAAAGAGTTACAAGTTTTTGACCTTGTAACTATTAATAAGCAGCCCATGAGCATTCCAAAAAATATAGTTTTTAAGTTCATTTCCCAGATCCAAGTGTTTATAAACATCAACAACGCTTTCATATTTAAATAAAAAATTTCAACTTGATCCAAAGGACCTTATTTTTGTTACCAAAAAAATATGTTGTCTTAAAGGACGAGACCCATCGTGAATAAACTTTTTACACGCAACTTTGATTGCAATTTCTTAACGCAAAAACACCTTCATTGGAGCTTGTTTTTTTCTTCACTGCAGCTGCAAAAAAAGAAAGAAAAAAGCAGCTCCAATGAGTCCCTGATTTTTGTAAATATGAAAGTGTTGTTGAGGTTTATAAACACTTGGATCTGGTCTAAAATACTATTTCGGACGAGATCCAAATGTTTATTTCACCAAAACAACATATTTTTGTGTTATCAAAAATTAGGATTTGATCCTTTAATAAAGTTCAGGTTTTTTATTCAAATTTGAAAGTGTTTTTGAGGGTTATAAACACTTGGATGTGGTCTAAAATATTACTTTAGAAAAAAATTTTTCACTGAAGTTCTTTGAACTTTCAATTTTTGATGCATTTTTCTGCTTTCTATCGGCAGTAAAATCACCCAACTTTGCTTCCTTTAAAGAAGCAACATTAAAAAATTGACAAAATTTAAATATCATCGACACGATGATAATTATTTTTTCCATAATTTTATGTTACTTTTGCTTCTATCTCATCAGAATCAACGCCATTAGCATTTTCTAACCAAGAATAAGCTAATGGCGTTGAAAAATAAAAGACAAAAGCAACAGTTCTTTTTAACAAAATTTGAATATCATCGACACGATGATATTTGTTTTTTCCAAAAATTATTGTTACTAAAATTTAAAGAATATATTTCAAAAAAAACAACAGCTTTAATTTAAAATTTTCAAAATATTTGATTAGCAAGTTTTTGAGCACATTTTCTATATGTTTTTATACCTGCAACTGCATTTATGCAGATTTTAGTTTTTGGATCAAAAAATACATGTACTCAATAACTTGTTGAGAATTGGGAGATAGGCAACTTAAAAGAAAACTGCCTTAAAATAATAGATATGCATGTTCAATTGATAGAATTTAAAATGTGTATGCCTAAAATGCTAAGATGGATGTGACAAAAAATCTGTAAATCTGAAATACATTTTTGGACACTTTTTGTACAAAAATTCAGATTTATTATTTTTGATTCTGGACATTTCCATCTTGGCATTTTGTTGCTGATGGTCATTAATATGCTCCAGCAACATTTTTAACCTAAAATGCCAAGATGGAAGTAACGAAAAATCTGTAAATCTGAAATACAACACAAATTTCAATGAATTTTGGCACGTCTAGCTTTTATAGCAAGACAAAAATAAATAACAAAATGAATTAAAAATTGCAATTTTATTTTATTTATTTAGTTGTCTTTTTGGTATACTGTATTGGGTCAAGAATGATTAAATGTCTTTGATAAATTAGAAATAGAAGCAACATTTCTTTTTTAAACAAAATTGAATATCATCAACATGACGATATTTTTTTATTTCCAAAATTTACTGTAGAAGTTGCTTCTATCTTATCAGAAACAAAGCCATTTGCTTTTTCATGTACCCATTTACTTGCTTAATAATAGTTTTATAACCCTGTTATCATAAAACTATTATTTAAAGCCTTGTTCCTATTTAGGAGCATGATAAGCAAATAATTTAATTATCTACGGGCATCAAACAAGCAGATAACTAAATAATCAAAATGTCAAGTTCCAACAAATTTTATTTGATTTTTGGGTTGTTTTTGGCCATGTCAAAAACATATAATTTGTTACCCAAATAATGATACATTTTTTGTTTACCAAAAATTGCCTCTTCTTTTTTTATACCATATGAAAAAGTAGAAAAGAAAAGTGGAAAAAATGAAGAAAAAAAGGTGGATGATGATAATAATAAAATGTGTTTTATTATTAAATAAATCAAACAAGTTATAAAAAAAGAACACATCCACCCACCTTTTTTGATTGAAACAAATTTTTTTGGTTCTTCTTTCGTTTTTCTTGTTTCTCAAAAAAGTGAGATCAACATTTTTGTGTTGAAAATTCTTTAAAATTTCATTTATTCTAATGCATTTTGTGCCTAAAATCGGATGTCTCGAAACTGGTGCTTAATAGTCACAAGTTTTTGACATTGTAACAATTATTAAGCTACCCAAGGAGATTCCAAAAAATATTATTTATTAGTTCATTTCCCCCTCAGGGCTTTAAAATTACTGTACTCAAAATGTACAATGACATTTTTGTGAACTTTCATTTTTTCTAATTCTATTTTAATAATAAAATCGGATGGCTCGAAACTGGTGACCCATCAAATTTTCATAAATTTATCTCACAGATTTGTCAGGGCAGAAAAAAGGTTCTATTTCAGTACTTGAGAAAGTTGTTGATAATTTTTTGTTAGGGCCTGGATATTGTCTGAAATAATGTCTTAGATAATGTCTTAGATAAAGCCTTAGGTCTAAGATAAGCTCATAAAGTCGCGTAATGGGATATCACAATTGTCTAAGTGTTGTATGTTACAGCGTAAAATGGTGAAAATTCAACTTGGATAAGATTTTCACAATTTGTCGCTATTCTCCTTTTAACATAAAAATTTCTGTTGAACAAAAAAATCAAAAAATCTTTCATGTAATATAATAGTTAAACTACTGTATCTACATTTCGAAAAAATTAATTCAGACTTTTTTGAGGTAATAATTAATATATTGCCTACAAATCTGTCTCCTTCAAAAAAGAGGGCATTCTTTTAATGACATAAAATATTTCTTGCTGTTAATGATGATATTAATAATATCTTTTTATTTATCTTTTTTTTGAAATTTTAAAATTTATTGCAACCATTTTTACTTTTATTTTTTGCAACAACGACTTTTCTCTTTTCTTTTTTTATTCCCATTTTTACATTCTTTTTCAACTTTCATTTTCTTCTTCTTTTTTTTAAAATGAAAGTTCACAAAATTTTCAATGTACATTTTGAGTACAGTAATTTTAAAGCCCTGAGGGCTTCGTTTTCAAAATTGCTTGATCTCACAGATATAAAGGCCCCCATATTTGAAATCTGTGAGTTTAATAAAGTTCATTATTCTTTAATTTTTTTATTTTTGTATCATAATGTCCAGGAAAAATGCGATCTGAAACTTTTATGCAAATTTTAGATTCTAAAGTTCTGAAAATGGGTTGAATATATTTTTGGTATGTTCTAATACGTAAAAAAAACAAAATAGTAAAACTTTTTGGAATCCCCAGGGCAAGCTTTTGAATAATTTCAAGGCCAGAAAGTGCCAACTTTGGCCTATCATTTTGCGGCCAGCCGCCAAAAGCAACAGAATTGCACCAAAAACTTGAAAATTCAATGAAGAATTTTCAATGTAAATTTTGGATTCAATTTAAAACTTGCCCTGGGGTAAAAAAAACAAAATAGTAAAACTTTTTGGAATCCCCAGGGCAAGCTTTTGAATTATTTCAAGGCCAGAAAGTGCCATCTTTCTTCCAACAGTTTGCGGCCAGCCGACAAAAGCAACAAAATTGCACCAAAAACTTGAAAATTCAATGAAGAATTTTCAATGTAAATTTTTGATTCAATTTAAAACTTGCCCTGGGGTTAAATAAACAAAATAGCAAAACTTTTTGGAATCCCCAGGGCAAGCTTCTGAATTATTTCAAGGCCAGAAAGTGCCATCTTTCTTCCAACAGTTTGCGGCCAGCCGACAAAAGCAACAAAATTGCACCAAAAACTTGAAAATTCAATGAAGAATTTTCAATGTAAATTTTTGATTCAATTTAAAACTTGCCCTGGGGTAAAAAAAACAAAATAGTAAAACTTTTTGGAATCCCCAGGGCAAGCTTCTGAATTATTTCAAGGCCAGAAAGTGCCATCTTTCTTCCAACAGTTTGCGGCCAGCCGACAAAAGCAACAAAATTGCACCAAAAACTTGAAAATTCAATGAAGAATTTTCAATGTAAATTTTTGATTGAATTAAAAACTTGCCCCAGGGGAAATTAAATCAAAAAACAAAACTTTTTGGAATCCCTGGGGCAAGCTTAATAATTATTTCAAGGCCAGAAAGTGCCATTTTTGCTCTAACACTATTCGGACAGCCACCAAAAGCAACAGAATTGCACCAAAAACTTGAAAATTCAATGAAGAATTTTCAATGTAAATTTTTGATTACAGTATAAACTTGCCCCAGGGGATATTAAATCAAAAAACAATACTTTTTGGAATCCTCAGGGCAAGCTTAATAATTATTTCAAGGCCAGAAAGTGCCATTTATGTTCTAACACTATTCGGACAGCCACCAAAAGCAACAGAATTGCACCAAAAACTTGAAAATTCAATGAAGAATTTTCAATGTAAATTTTGGATTCAATTTAAAACTTGCCCTGGGGTAAAAAAAACAAAATAGTAAAACTTTTTGGAATCCCCAGGGCAAGCTTCTGAATTATTTCAAGGCTTTTAGTTTCCATCTTTGGCCTATCAGTTTGCGACCAGCCGCCAAAAGCAACAGAATTGCACCAAAAATTGAAAATTCACAGAAAAATTTTCAATGTAAATTTTTGATTGAATTAAAAGCTTGCCCCAGGGGAAATTAAATCAAAAAACAAAACTTTTTGGAATCCCTGGGGCAAGCTTAACAATTATTTCAAGGCCAGAAAGTGCCATTTTTGTTCTAACACTATTCGGACAGCCACCAAAAGCAACAGAATTGCACCAAAAATTGAAAATTCAAAGAAAAGTTTTCAATGTAAATTTTTGATTACAGTATAAACTTGCCCCAGGGGATATTAAATCAAAAAACAATACTTTTTGGAATCCCTGGGGCAAGCTTAATAATTATTTCAAGGCCAGAAAGTGCCATTTTTGTTCTAACACTTTTCGGACAGCCACCAAAAGCAACAGAATTGCACCAAAAATTGGAAATTCAAAGTAAAATTTTCGATATAAATTTTTTGGAGTAATATAAAAGCTTGCCCTAGGGTAAAACAGACAAAATAGCAAAACTTTTTGGAATCCCCAGGGCAAGCTTTTGAATTATTTCAAGGCCAGAAAGTGCCATCTTTGGCCTATCAGTTTGCGGCCAGCCGCCAAAAGCAACAGAATTGCACCAAAAACTTGAAAACTCAATGAAGAATTTTCAATGTAAATTTTTGATTACAGTATAAACTTGCCCCAGGGGATATTAAATAAAATAACAATACTTTTTGGAATCCCTGGGGCAAGCTTATTAATTATTTCAAGGCCAGAAAGTGCCATCTTTCTTCCAACAGTTTGCGGCCAGCCGACAAAAGCAACAAAATTGCACCAAAAACTTGAAAATTCAAAGTAAAATTTTCGATATAAATTTTTTGGAGTAATATAAAAGCTTGCCCTAGGGTAAAACAGACAAAATAGCAAAACTTTTTGGAATCCCCAGGGCAAGCTTCTGAATTATTTCAAGGCCAGAAAGTGCCATCTTTCTTCCAACAGTTTGCGGCCAGCCGACAAAAGCAACAAAATTGCACCAAAAACTTGAAAATTCAAAGAAAAATTTTCAATGTAAATTTTTGATTACAGTATAAACTTGCCCCAGGGGATATTAAATCAAAAAACAATACTTTTTGGAATCCTCAGGGCAAGCTTAATAATTATTTCAAGGCCAGAAAGTGCCATTTTTGTTCTAACACTTTTCGGACAGCCACCAAAAGCAACAGAATTGCACCAAAAATTGGAAATTCAAAGTAAAATTTTCGATATAAATTTTTTGGAGTAATATAAAAGCTTGCCCTAGGGTAAAACAGACAAAATAGCAAAACTTTTTGGAATCCCCAGGGCAAGCTTTTGAATTATTTCAAGGCCAGAAAGTGCCATCTTTGGCCTATCAGTTTGCGGCCAGCCGCCAAAAGCAACAGAATTGCACCAAAAACTTGAAAACTCAATGAAGAATTTTCAATGTAAATTTTTGATTACAGTATAAACTTGCCCCAGGGGATATTAAATAAAATAACAATACTTTTTGGAATCCCTGGGGCAAGCTTATTAATTATTTCAAGGCCAGAAAGTGCCATCTTTCTTCCAACAGTTTGCGGCCAGCCGACAAAAGCAACAAAATTGCACCAAAAACTTGAAAATTCAAAGTAAAATTTTCGATATAAATTTTTTGGAGTAATATAAAAGCTTGCCCTAGGGTAAAACAGACAAAATAGCAAAACTTTTTGGAATCCCCAGGGCAAGCTTAATAATTACATCAAGGCCAGAAAGTGCCATTTATGTTCTAACACTTTTCGGACAGCCACCAAAAGCAACAGAATTGCACCAAAAATTGAAAATTCAAAGAAAAATTTTCAATGTAAATTTTTGATTGAATTTAAAACTTGCCCTGGGGTTAAATAAACAAAATAGCAAAACTTTTTGGAATCCCTGGGGCAAGCTTAATAATTATTTCAAGGCCAGAAAGTGCCATCTTTCTTCCAACGCTTTTCGGCCAGCCGACAAAAGCAACAAAATTGCACCAAAAACTTGAAAATTCAATGAAGAATTTTCAATGTAAATTTTTGATTGAATTAAAAACTTGCCCCAGGGGAAATTAAATCAAAAAACAAAACTTTTTGGAATCCCTGGGGCAAGCTTAATAATTATTTCAAGGCCAGAAAGTGCCATTTTTGTTCTAACACTTTTCGGACAGCCACCAAAAGCAACAGAATTGCACCAAAAACTTGAAAATTCAATGAAGAATTTTCAATGTAAATTTTTGATTACAGTATAAACTTGCCCCAGGGGATATTAAATCAA
The DNA here is from genome assembly GCA_024447195.1 of Panagrolaimus sp. LJ2414. Taxonomy (NCBI): domain Eukaryota; kingdom Metazoa; phylum Nematoda; class Chromadorea; order Rhabditida; family Panagrolaimidae; genus Panagrolaimus; species Panagrolaimus sp. LJ2414. Next base: position 1,585,301 of record JAMRXY010000050.1, on the reverse strand, counting down.
AAAACAATACTTTTTGGAATCCTCAGGGCAAGCTTAATAATTATTTCAAGGCCAGAAAGTGCCATTTATGTTCTAACACTATTCGGACAGCCACCAAAAGCAACAGAATTGCACCAAAAACTTGAAAATTCAATGAAGAATTTTCAATGTAAATTTTGGATTCAATTTAAAACTTGCCCTGGGGTAAAAAAAACAAAATAGTAAAACTTTTTGGAATCCCCAGGGCAAGCTTCTGAATTATTTCAAGGCTTTTAGTTTCCATCTTTGGCCTATCAGTTTGCGACCAGCCGCCAAAAGCAACAGAATTGCACCAAAAATTGAAAATTCACAGAAAAATTTTCAATGTAAATTTTTGATTGAATTAAAAACTTGCCCCAGGGGAAATTAAATCAAAAAACAAAACTTTTTGGAATCCCTGGGGCAAGCTTAATAATTATTTCAAGGCCAGAAAGTGCCATTTTTGTTCTAACACTATTCGGACAGCCACCAAAAGCAACAGAATTGCACCAAAAATTGAAAATTCAAAGAAAAGTTTTCAATGTAAATTTTTGATTACAGTATAAACTTGCCCCAGGGGATATTAAATCAAAAAACAATACTTTTTGGAATCCCTGGGGCAAGCTTAATAATTATTTCAAGGCCAGAAAGTGCCATTTTTGTTCTAACACTTTTCGGACAGCCACCAAAAGCAACAGAATTGCACCAAAAATTGAAAATTCAAAGAAAAATTTTCAATGTAAATTTTTGATTGAATTTAAAACTTGCCCTGGGGTTAAATAAACAAAATAGCAAAACTTTTTGGAATCCCCAGGGCAAGCTTTTGAATTATTTCAAGGCCAGAAAGTGCCATCTTTCTTCCAACAGTTTGCGGCCAGCCGACAAAAGCAACAAAATTGCACCAAAAACTTGAAAATTCAATGAAGAATTTTCAATGTAAATTTTGGATTGAATTAAAAACTTGCCCTGGGGTAAAATAAACAAAATAGCAAAACTTATTGGAATCCCCAGGGCAAGCTTTTGAATTATTTCAAGGCCAGAAAGTGCCATCTTTGGCCTATCAGTTTGCGGCCAGCCGCCAAAAGCAACAGAATTGCACCAAAAACTTGAAAATTCAATGAAGAATTTTCAATGTAAATTTTTGATTGAATTTAAAACTTGCCCTGGGGTTAAATAAGCAAAATAGCAAAACTTTTTGGAATCCCCAGGGCAAGCTTTTGAATTATTTCAAGGCCAGAAAGTGCCATCTTTCTTCCAACAGTTTGCGGCCAGCCGACAAAAGCAACAAAATTGCACCAAAAACTTGAAAATTCAATGAAGAATTTTCAATGTAAATTTTGGATTGAATTAAAAACTTGCCCTGGGGTAAAATAAACAAAATAGCAAAACTTATTGGAATCCCCAGGGCAAGCTTTTGAATTATTTCAAGGCCAGAAAGTGCCATCTTTGGCCTATCAGTTTGCGGCCAGCCGCCAAAAGCAACAGAATTGCACCAAAAACTTGAAAATTCAATGAAGAATTTTCAATGTAAATTTTTGATTGAATTTAAAACTTGCCCTGGGGTTAAATAAGCAAAATAGCAAAACTTTTTGGAATCCCCAGGGCAAGCTTTTGAATTATTTCAAGGCCAGAAAGTGCCATCTTTCTTCCAACAGTTTGCGGCCAGCCGACAAAAGCAACAAAATTGCACCAAAAACTTGAAAATTCAATGAAGAATTTTCAATGTAAATTTTTGATTACAGTATAAACTTGCCCCAGGGGATATTAAATAAAATAACAATACTTTTTGGAATCCCTGGGGCAAGCTTATTAATTATTTCAAGGCCAGAAAGTGCCATCTTTCTTCTAACAGTTTGCGGCCAGCCGACAAAAGCAACAAAATTGCACCAAAAACTTGAAAATTCAATGAAGAATTTTCAATGTAAATTTTGGATTGAATTAAAAACTTGCCCTGGGGTAAAATAAACAAAATAGCAAAACTTTTTGGAATCCCCAGGGCAAGCTTTTGAATTATTTCAAGGCCAGAAAGTGCCATCTTTCTTCCAACAGTTTGCGGCCAGCCGACAAAAGCAACAAAATTGCACAAAAAATTGAAAATTCAAAGAAAAATTTTCAATTTAAATTTTTGATTGAATTTAAAACTTGCCCTGGGGTTAAATAAACAAAATAGCAAAACTTTTTGGAATCCCCAGGGCAAGCTTTTGAATTATTTGCAAGCTTCTGAATTATTTCAAGGCCAGAAAGTGCCATCTTTCTTCCAACAGTTTGCGGCCAGCCACCAAAAGCAACAGAATTGCACCAAAAATTGAAAATTCAAAGAAAAATTTTCAATGTAAATTTTTGATTGAATTTAAAACTTGCCCTGGGGTTAAATAAACAAAATAGCAAAACTTTTTGGAATCCCCAGGGCAAGCTTCTGAATTATTTCAAGGCCAGAAAGTGCCATCTTTCTTCCAACAGTTTGCGGCCAGCCACCAAAAGCAACAGAATTGCACCAAAAATTGAAAATTCAAAGAAAAATTTTCAATGTAAATTTTTGATTGAATTTAAAACTTGCCCTGGGTTAAATAAACAAAATAGCAAAACTTTTTGGAATCCCCAGGGCAAGCTTCTGAATTATTTCAAGGCCAGAAAGTGCCATCTTTCTTCCAACAGTTTGCGGCCAGCCGACAAAAGCAACAAAATTGCACCAAAAACTTGAAAATTCAATGAAGAATTTTCAATGTAAATTTTTGATTCAATTTAAAACTTGCCCTGGGGTAAAAAAAACAAAATAGTAAAACTTTTTGGAATCCCCAGGGCAAGCTTCTGAATTATTTCAAGGCCAGAAAGTGCCATCTTTCTTCCAACAGTTTGCGGCCAGCCGACAAAAGCAACAAAATTGCACCAAAAACTTGAAAATTCAAAGAAAAATTTTCAATGTAAATTTTTGATTACAGTATAAACTTGCCCCAGGGGATATTAAATAAAATAACAATACTTTTTGGAATCCTCAGGGCAAGCTTTATAATTACATCAAGGCCAGAAAGTGCCATTTATGTTCTAACACTTTTCGGACAGCCACCAAAAGCAACAGAATTGCACCAAAAATTGAAAATTCAAAGAAAAATTTTCAATGTAAATTTTTGATTGAATTTAAAACTTGCCCTGGGGTTAAATAAACAAAATAGCAAAACTTTTTGGAATCCCCAGGGCAAGCTTTTGAATTATTTCAAGGCCAGAAAGTGCCATCTTTCTTCCAACAGTTTGCGGCCAGCCGACAAAAGCAACAAAATTGCACCAAAAACTTGAAAATTCAATGAAGAATTTTCAATGTAAATTTTTGATTACAGTATAAACTTGCCCCAGGGGATATTAAATAAAATAACAATACTTTTTGGAATCCCTGGGGCAAGCTTTTGAATTATTTCAAGGCCAGAAAGTGCCATCTTTCTTCCAACAGTTTGCGGCCAGCCGACAAAAGCAACAAAATTGCACCAAAAACTTGAAAATTCAAAGAAAAGTTTTCAATGTAAATTTTTGATTACAGTATAAACTTGCCCCAGGGGAAATTAAATCAAAAAACAAAACTTTTTGGAATTCCTGGGGCAAGCTTAACAATTATTTCAAGGCCAGAAAGTGCCATTTTTGTTCTAACACTATTCGGACAGCCACCAAAAGCAACAGAATTGCACCAAAAATTGAAAATTCAAAGAAAAATTTTCAATGTAAATTTTTGATTACAGTATAAACTTGCCCCAGGGGAAATTAAATCAAAAAACAAAACTTTTTGGAATCCCTGGGGCAAGCTTAATAATTATTTCAAGGCCAGAAAGTGCCATTTTTGTTCTAACACTTTTCGGACAGCCACCAAAAGCAACAGAATTGCACCAAAAATTGAAAATTCAAAGAAAAGTTTTCAATGTAAATTTTTGATTACAGTATAAACTTGCCCCAGGGGATATTAAATCAAAAAACAATACTTTTTGGAATCCCTGGGGCAAGCTTAATAATTATTTCAAGGCCAGAAAGTGCCATTTTTGTTCTAACACTTTTCGGACAGCCACCAAAAGCAACAGAATTGCACCAAAAATTGAAAATTCAAAGAAAAATTTTCAATGTAAATTTTTGATTGAATTTAAAACTTGCCCCAGGGGATATTAAATAAAATAACAATACTTTTTGGAATCCCCAGGGCAAGCTTCTGAATTATTTCAAGGCCAGAAAGTGCCATCTTTCTTCCAACAGTTTGCGGCCAGCCGACAAAAGCAACAAAATTGCACCAAAAACTTGAAAATTCAATGAAGAATTTTCAATGTAAATTTTTGATTCAATTTAAAACTTGCCCTGGGGTAAAAAAAACAAAATAGTAAAACTTTTTGGAATCCCCAGGGCAAGCTTCTGAATTATTTCAAGGCCAGAAAGTGCCATCTTTCTTCCAACAGTTTGCGGCCAGCCGACAAAAGCAACAAAATTGCACCAAAAACTTGAAAATTCAAAGAAAAATTTTCAATGTAAATTTTTGATTACAGTATAAACTTGCCCCAGGGGATATTAAATAAAATAACAATACTTTTTGGAATCCTCAGGGCAAGCTTTATAATTACATCAAGGCCAGAAAGTGCCATTTATGTTCTAACACTTTTCGGACAGCCACCAAAAGCAACAGAATTGCACCAAAAATTGAAAATTCAAAGAAAAATTTTCAATGTAAATTTTTGATTGAATTTAAAACTTGCCCTGGGGTTAAATAAACAAAATAGCAAAACTTTTTGGAATCCCTGGGGCAAGCTTAATAATTATTTCAAGGCCAGAAAGTGCCATTTTTGTTCTAACACTATTCGGACAGCCACCAAAAGCAACAGAATTGCACCAAAAATTGAAAATTCAAAGAAAAATTTTCAATGTAAATTTTTGATTACAGTATAAACTTGCCCCAGGGGATATTAAATCAAAAAACAATACTTTTTGGAATCCTCAGGGCAAGCTTAATAATTATTTCAAGGCCAGAAAGTGCCATTTATGTTCTAACACTATTCGGACAGCCACCAAAAGCAACAGAATTGCACCAAAAACTTGAAAATTCAAAGAAAAATTTTCAATGTAAATTTTTGATTGAATTAAAAGCTTGCCCCAGGGGAAATTAAATCAAAAAACAAAACTTTTTGGAATCCCTGGGGCAAGCTTAACAATTATTTCAAGGCCAGAAAGTGCCATTTTTGTTCTAACACTATTCGGACAGCCACCAAAAGCAACAGAATTGCACCAAAAATTGAAAATTCAAAGAAAAGTTTTCAATGTAAATTTTTGATTACAGTATAAACTTGCCCCAGGGGATATTAAATCAAAAAACAATACTTTTTGGAATCCCTGGGGCAAGCTTAATAATTATTTCAAGGCCAGAAAGTGCCATCTTTCTTCCAACAGTTTGCGGCCAGCCACCAAAAGCAACAGAATTGCACCAAAAATTGAAAATTCAAAGAAAAATTTTCAATGTAAATTTTTGATTGAATTTAAAACTTGCCCTGGGGTTAAATAAACAAAATAGCAAAACTTTTTGGAATCCCTGGGGCAAGCTTAATAATTATTTCAAGGCCAGAAAGTGCCATTTATGTTCTAACACTATTCGGACAGCCACCAAAAGCAACAGAATTGCACCAAAAACTTGAAAATTCAATGAAGAATTTTCAATGTAAATTTTGGATTCAATTTAAAACTTGCCCTGGGGTAAAAAAAACAAAATAGTAAAACTTTTTGGAATCCCCAGGGCAAGCTTCTGAATTATTTCAAGGCCAGAAAGTGCCATCTTTCTTCCAACAGTTTGCGGCCAGCCGACAAAAGCAACAAAATTGCACCAAAAACTTGAAAATTCAAAGAAAAATTTTCAATGTAAATTTTTGATTACAGTATAAACTTGCCTCAGGGGATATTAAATAAAATAACAATACTTTTTGGAATCCTCAGGGCAAGCTTTATAATTACATCAAGGCCAGAAAGTGCCATTTATGTTCTAACACTTTTCGGACAGCCACCAAAAGCAACAGAATTGCACCAAAAATTGAAAATTCAAAGAAAAATTTTCAATGTAAATTTTTGATTGAATTTAAAACTTGCCCTGGGGTTAAATAAACAAAATAGCAAAACTTTTTGGAATCCCTGGGGCAAGCTTAATAATTATTTCAAGGCCAGAAATTGCCATTTTTGTTCTAACACTATTCGGACAGCCACCAAAAGCAACAGAATTGCACCAAAAATTGAAAATTCAAAGAAAAATTTTCAATGTAAATTTTTGATTACAGTATAAACTTGCCCCAGGGGATATTAAATCAAAAAACAATACTTTTTGGAATCCTCAGGGCAAGCTTAATAATTATTTCAAGGCCAGAAAGTGCCATTTATGTTCTAACACTATTCGGACAGCCACCAAAAGCAACAGAATTGCACCAAAAACTTGAAAATTCAAAGAAAAATTTTCAATGTAAATTTTTGATTGAATTAAAAGCTTGCCCCAGGGGAAATTAAATCAAAAAACAAAACTTTTTGGAATCCCTGGGGCAAGCTTAACAATTATTTCAAGGCCAGAAAGTGCCATTTTTGTTCTAACACTATTCGGACAGCCACCAAAAGCAACAGAATTGCACCAAAAATTGAAAATTCAAAGAAAAGTTTTCAATGTAAATTTTTGATTACAGTATAAACTTGCCCCAGGGGATATTAAATCAAAAAACAATACTTTTTGGAATCCCTGGGGCAAGCTTAATAATTATTTCAAGGCCAGAAAGTGCCATCTTTCTTCCAACAGTTTGCGGCCAGCCACCAAAAGCAACAGAATTGCACCAAAAATTGAAAATTCAAAGAAAAATTTTCAATGTAAATTTTTGATTGAATTTAAAACTTGCCCTGGGGTAAAAAAAACAAAATAGTAAAACTTTTTGGAATCCCCAGGGCAAGCTTCTGAATTATTTCAAGGCTTTTAGTTTCCATCTTTGGCCTATCAGTTTGCGACCAGCCGCCAAAAGCAACAGAATTGCACCAAAAATTGAAAATTCACAGAAAAATTTTCAATGTAAATTTTTGATTGAATTAAAAGCTTGCCCCAGGGGAAATTAAATCAAAAAACAAAACTTTTTGGAATCCCTAGGCAAGATGGCACTTTCTGGCCTTGAAATAATTATTAAGCTTGCCCCAGGGATTCCAAAAAGTATTGTTTTTTGATTTAATATCCCCTGGGGCAAGTTTATACTGTAATCAAAAATTTACATTGAAAATTTTTCTGTGAATTTTCAATTTTTGGTGCAATTCTGTTGCTTTTGGTGGCTGTCCGAATAGTGTTAGAACAAAAATGGCACTTTCTGGCCTTGAAATAATTGTTAAGCTTGCCCCAGGGATTCCAAAAAGTTTTGTTTTTTGATTTAATTTCCCCTGGGGCAAGCTTTTAATTCAATCAAAAATTTACATTGAAAATTTTTCTGTGAATTTTCAATTTTTGGTGCAATTCTGTTGCTTTTGGCGGCTGGTCGCAAACTGATAGGCCAAAGATGGAAACTAAAAGCCTTGAAATAATTCAGAAGCTTGCCCTGGGGATTCCAAAAAGTTTTACTATTTTGTTTTTTTTACCCCAGGGCAAGTTTTAAATTGAATCCAAAATTTACATTGAAAATTCTTCATTGAATTTTCAAGTTTTTGGTGCAATTCTGTTGCTTTTGGTGGCTGTCCGAATAGTGTTAGAACATAAATGGCACTTTCTGGCCTTGAAATAATTATTAAGCTTGCCCCAGGGATTCCAAAAAGTTTTGCTATTTTGTTTATTTAACCCCAGGGCAAGTTTTAAATTCAATCAAAAATTTACATTGAAAATTTTTCTTTGAATTTTCAATTTTTGGTGCAATTCTGTTGCTTTTGGTGGCTGGCCGCAAACTGTTGGAAGAAAGATGGCACTTTCTGGCCTTGAAATAATTATTAAGCTTGCCCCAGGGATTCCAAAAAGTATTGTTTTTTGATTTAATATCCCCTGGGGCAAGTTTATACTGTAATCAAAAATTTACATTGAAAACTTTTCTTTGAATTTTCAATTTTTGGTGCAATTCTGTTGCTTTTGGTGGCTGTCCGAATAGTGTTAGAACAAAAATGGCACTTTCTGGCCTTGAAATAATTGTTAAGCTTGCCCCAGGGATTCCAAAAAGTTTTGTTTTTTGATTTAATTTCCCCTGGGGCAAGCTTTTAATTCAATCAAAAATTTACATTGAAAATTTTTCTTTGAATTTTCAAGTTTTTGGTGCAATTCTGTTGCTTTTGGTGGCTGTCCGAATAGTGTTAGAACATAAATGGCACTTTCTGGCCTTGAAATAATTATTAAGCTTGCCCTGAGGATTCCAAAAAGTATTGTTTTTTGATTTAATATCCCCTGGGGCAAGTTTATACTGTAATCAAAAATTTACATTGAAAATTTTTCTTTGAATTTTCAATTTTTGGTGCAATTCTGTTGCTTTTGGTGGCTGTCCGAATAGTGTTAGAACAAAAATGGCACTTTCTGGCCTTGAAATAATTATTAAGCTTGCCCCAGGGATTCCAAAAAGTTTTGCTATTTTGTTTATTTAACCCCAGGGCAAGTTTTAAATTCAATCAAAAATTTACATTGAAAATTTTTCTTTGAATTTTCAATTTTTGGTGCAATTCTGTTGCTTTTGGTGGCTGTCCGAAAAGTGTTAGAACATAAATGGCACTTTCTGGCCTTGATGTAATTATAAAGCTTGCCCTGAGGATTCCAAAAAGTATTGTTATTTTATTTAATATCCCCTGGGGCAAGTTTATACTGTAATCAAAAATTTACATTGAAAATTTTTCTTTGAATTTTCAAGTTTTTGGTGCAATTTTGTTGCTTTTGTCGGCTGGCCGCAAACTGTTGGAAGAAAGATGGCACTTTCTGGCCTTGAAATAATTCAGAAGCTTGCCCTGGGGATTCCAAAAAGTTTTACTATTTTGTTTTTTTTACCCCAGGGCAAGTTTTAAATTGAATCAAAAATTTACATTGAAAATTCTTCATTGAATTTTCAAGTTTTTGGTGCAATTTTGTTGCTTTTGTCGGCTGGCCGCAAACTGTTGGAAGAAAGATGGCACTTTCTGGCCTTGAAATAATTCAGAAGCTTGCCCTGGGGATTCCAAAAAGTTTTGCTATTTTGTTTATTTAACCCCAGGGCAAGTTTTAAATTCAATCAAAAATTTACATTGAAAATTTTTCTTTGAATTTTCAATTTTTGGTGCAATTCTGTTGCTTTTGGTGGCTGGCCGCAAACTGTTGGAAGAAAGATGGCACTTTCTGGCCTTGAAATAATTATTAAGCTTGCCCCAGGGATTCCAAAAAGTATTGTTTTTTGATTTAATATCCCCTGGGGCAAGTTTATACTGTAATCAAAAATTTACATTGAAAACTTTTCTTTGAATTTTCAATTTTTGGTGCAATTCTGTTGCTTTTGGTGGCTGTCCGAATAGTGTTAGAACAAAAATGGCACTTTCTGGCCTTGAAATAATTGTTAAGCTTGCCCCAGGGATTCCAAAAAGTTTTGTTTTTTGATTTAATTTCCCCTGGGGCAAGCTTTTAATTCAATCAAAAATTTACATTGAAAATTTTTCTGTGAATTTTCAATTTTTGGTGCAATTCTGTTGCTTTTGGCGGCTGGTCGCAAACTGATAGGCCAAAGATGGAAACTAAAAGCCTTGAAATAATTCAGAAGCTTGCCCTGGGGATTCCAAAAAGTTTTACTATTTTGTTTTTTTTACCCCAGGGAAAGTTTTAAATTGAATCCAAAATTTACATTGAAAATTCTTCATTGAATTTTCAAGTTTTTGGTGCAATTCTGTTGCTTTTGGTGGCTGTCCGAATAGTGTTAGAACATAAATGGCACTTTCTGGCCTTGAAATAATTATTAAGCTTGCCCTGAGGATTCCAAAAAGTATTGTTTTTTGATTTAATATCCCCTGGGGCAAGTTTATACTGTAATCAAAAATTTACATTGAAAATTTTTCTTTGAATTTTCAATTTTTGGTGCAATTCTGTTGCTTTTGGTGGCTGTCCGAATAGTGTTAGAACAAAAATGGCACTTTCTGGCCTTGAAATAATTATTAAGCTTGCCCCAGGGATTCCAAAAAGTTTTGTTTTTTGATTTAATTTCCCCTGGGGCAAGTTTTTAATTCAATCAAAAATTTACATTGAAAATTCTTCATTGAATTTTCAAGTTTTTGGTGCAATTTTGTTGCTTTTGTCGGCTGGCCGAAAAGCGTTGGAAGAAAGATGGCACTTTCTGGCCTTGAAATAATTCAAAAGCTTGCCCCAGGGATTCCAAAAAGTATTGTTATTTTATTTAATATCCCCTGGGGCAAGTTTATACTGTAATCAAAAATTTACATTGAAAATTCTTCATTGAATTTTCAAGTTTTTGGTGCAATTTTGTTGCTTTTGTCGGCTGGCCGCAAACTGTTGGAAGAAAGATGGCACTTTCTGGCCTTGAAATAATTAATAAGCTTGCCCCAGGGATTCCAAAAAGTATTGTTATTTTATTTAATATCCCCTGCGGCAAGTTTTAAATTCAATCAAAAATTTACATTGAAAATTTTTCTTTGAATTTTCAATTTTTGGTGCAATTCTGTTGCTTTTGGTGGCTGTCCGAAAAGTGTTAGAACAAAAATGGCACTTTCTGGCCTTGAAATAATTATTAAGCTTGCCCCAGGGATTCCAAAAAGTATTGTTTTTTGATTTAATATCCCCTGGGGCAAGTTTATACTGTAATCAAAAATTTACATTGAAAATTTTTCTTTGAATTTTCAATTTTTGGTGCAATTCTGTTGCTTTTGGTGGCTGTCCGAATAGTGTTAGAACAAAAATGGCACTTTCTGGCCTTGAAATAATTGTTAAGCTTGCCCCAGGAATTCCAAAAAGTTTTGTTTTTTGATTTAATTTCCCCTGGGGCAAGTTTATACTGTAATCAAAAATTTACATTGAAAACTTTTCTTTGAATTTTCAAGTTTTTGGTGCAATTTTGTTGCTTTTGTCGGCTGGCCGAAAAGCGTTGGAAGAAAGATGGCACTTTCTGGCCTTGAAATAATTCAAAAGCTTGCCCCAGGGATTCCAAAAAGTATTGTTATTTTATTTAATATCCCCTGGGGCAAGTTTATACTGTAATCAAAAATTTACATTGAAAATTCTTCATTGAATTTTCAAGTTTTTGGTGCAATTTTGTTGCTTTTGTCGGCTGGCCGCAAACTGTTGGAAGAAAGATGGCACTTTCTGGCCTTGAAATAATTCAAAAGCTTGCCCTGGGGATTCCAAAAAGTTTTGCTATTTTGTTTATTTAACCCCAGGGCAAGTTTTAAATTCAATCAAAAATTTACATTGAAAATTTTTCTTTGAATTTTCAATTTTTGGTGCAATTCTGTTGCTTTTGGTGGCTGTCCGAAAAGTGTTAGAACATAAATGGCACTTTCTGGCCTTGATGTAATTATAAAGCTTGCCCTGAGGATTCCAAAAAGTATTGTTATTTTATTTAATATCCCCTGGGGCAAGTTTATACTGTAATCAAAAATTTACATTGAAAATTTTTCTTTGAATTTTCAAGTTTTTGGTGCAATTTTGTTGCTTTTGTCGGCTGGCCGCAAACTGTTGGAAGAAAGATGGCACTTTCTGGCCTTGAAATAATTCAGAAGCTTGCCCTGGGGATTCCAAAAAGTTTTACTATTTTGTTTTTTTTACCCCAGGGCAAGTTTTAAATTGAATCAAAAATTTACATTGAAAATTCTTCATTGAATTTTCAAGTTTTTGGTGCAATTTTGTTGCTTTTGTCGGCTGGCCGCAAACTGTTGGAAGAAAGATGGCACTTTCTGGCCTTGAAATAATTCAGAAGCTTGCCCTGGGGATTCCAAAAAGTTTTGCTATTTTGTTTATTTAACCCCAGGGCAAGTTTTAAATTCAATCAAAAATTTACATTGAAAATTTTTCTTTGAATTTTCAATTTTTGGTGCAATTCTGTTGCTTTTGGTGGCTGGCCGCAAACTGTTGGAAGAAAGATGGCACTTTCTGGCCTTGAAATAATTCAGAAGCTTGCCCTGGGGATTCCAAAAAGTTTTGCTATTTTGTTTATTTAACCCCAGGGCAAGTTTTAAATTCAATCAAAAATTTACATTGAAAATTTTTCTTTGAATTTTCAATTTTTGGTGCAATTCTGTTGCTTTTGGTGGCTGGCCGCAAACTGTTGGAAGAAAGATGGCACTTTCTGGCCTTGAAATAATTCAGAAGCTTGCCCTGGGGATTCCAAAAAGTTTTACTATTTTGTTTTTTTTACCCCAGGGCAAGTTTTAAATTGAATCCAAAATTTACATTGAAAATTCTTCATTGAATTTTCAAGTTTTTGGTGCAATTCTGTTGCTTTTGGCGGCTGGCCGCAAAATGATAGGCCAAAGTTGGCACTTTCTGGCCTTGAAATTATTCAAAAGCTTGCCCTGGGGATTCCAAAAAGTTTTACTATTTTGTTTTTTTTACGTATTAGAACATACCAAAAATATATTCAACCCATTTTCAGAACTTTAGAATCTAAAATTTGCATAAAAGTTTCAGATCGCATTTTTCCTGGACATTATGATACAAAAATAAAAAAATTAAAGAATAATGAACTTTATTAAACTCACAGATTTCAAATATGGGGGCCTTTATATCTGTGAGATCAAGCAATTTTTTGAAAATTCAATGAAGAATTTTCAATGTAAATTTTTGATTGAATTTAAAACGTGCCCTGGGGTTAAATAAACAAAATAGCAAAACTTTTTGGAATCCCCAGGGCAAGCTTTTGAATTATTTCAAGGCCAGAAAGTGCCATCTTTCTTCCAACGCTTTTCGGCCAGCCGACAAAAGCAACAAAATTGCACCAAAAACTTGAAAATTCAATGAAGAATTTTCAATGTAAATTTTTGATTACAGTATAAACTTGCCCCAGGGGACATTAAATAAAATAACAAAACTTTTTGGAATCCCCAGGGCAAAGCCTTGTTCCTATTTAGGAGCATGATAAGCAAATAATTTAATTATCTACGGGCATCAAACAAGCAGATAACTAAATAATCAAAATGTCAAGTTCCAACAAATTTTATTTGATTTTTGGGTTGTTTTTGGCCATGTCAAAAACATATAATTTGTTACCCAAATAATGATACATTTTTTGTTTACCAAAAATTGCCTCTTCTTTTTTTATACCATATGAAAAAGTAGAAAAGAAAAGTGGAAAAAATGAAGAAAAAAAGGTGGATGATGATAATAATAAAATGTGTTTTATTATTAAATAAATCAAACAAGTTATAAAAAAAGAACACATCCACCCACCTTTTTTGATTGAAACAAATTTTTTTGGTTCTTCTTTCGTTTTTCTTGTTTCTCAAAAAAGTGAGATCAACATTTTTGTGTTGAAAATTCTTTAAAATTTCATTTATTCTAATGCATTTTGTGCCTAAAATCGGATGTCTCGAAACTGGTGCTTAATAGTCACAAGTTTTTGACATTGTAACAATTATTAAGCTACCCAAGGAGATTCCAAAAAATATTATTTATTAGTTCATTTCCCCCTCAGGGCTTTAAAATTACTGTACTCAAAATGTACAATGACATTTTTGTGAACTTTCATTTTTTCTAATTCTATTTTAATAATAAAATCGGATGGCTCGAAACTGGTGACCCATCAAATTTTCATAAATTTATCTCACAGATTTGTCAGGGCAGAAAAAAGGTTCTATTTCAGTACTTGAGAAAGTTGTTGATAATTTTTTGTTAGGGCCTGGATAATGTCTGAAATAATGTCTTAGATAATGTCTTAGATAAAGCCTTAGGTCTAAGATAAGCTCATAAAGTCGCGTAATGGGATATCACAATTGTCTAAGTGTTGTATGTTACAGCGTAAAATGGTGAAAATTCAACTTGGATAAGATTTTCACAATTTGTCGCTATTCTCCTTTTAACATAAAAATTTCTGTTGAACAAAAAAATCAAAAAATCTTTCATGTAATATAATAGTTAAACTACTGTATCTACATTTCGAAAAAATTAATTCAGACTTTTTTGAGGTAATAATTAATATATTGCCTACAAATCTGTCTCCTTCAAAAAAGAGGGCATTCTTTTAATGACATAAAATATTTCTTGCTGTTAATGATGATATTAATAATATCTTTTTATTTATCTTTTTTTTGAAATTTTAAAATTTATTGCAACCATTTTTACTTTTATTTTTTGCAACAACGACTTTTCTCTTTTCTTTTTTTATTCCCATTTTTACATTCTTTTTCAACTTTCATTTTCTTCTTCTTTTTTTTAAAATGAAAGTTCACAAAATTTTCAATGTACATTTTGAGTACAGTAATTTTAAAGCCCTGAGGGCTTCGTTTTCAAAATTGCTTGATCTCACAGATATAAAGGCCCCCATATTTGAAATCTGTGAGTTTAATAAAGTTCATTATTCTTTAATTTTTTTATTTTTGTATCATAATGTCCAGGAAAAATGCGATCTGAAACTTTTATGCAAATTTTAGATTCTAAAGTTCTGAAAATGGGTTGAATATATTTTTGGTATGTTCTAATACGTAAAAAAAACAAAATAGTAAAACTTTTTGGAATCCCCAGGGCAAGCTTTTGAATTATTTCAAGGCCAGAAAGTGCCATCTTTCTTCCAACAGTTTGCGGCCAGCCACCAAAAGCAACAGAATTGCACCAAAAATTGAAAATTCAAAGAAAAATTTTCAATGTAAATTTTTGATTGAATTTAAAACTTGCCCTGGGGTTAAATAAACAAAATAGCAAAACTTTTTGGAATCCCCAGGGCAAGCTTCTGAATTATTTCAAGGCCAGAAAGTGCCAACTTTGGCCTATCATTTTGCGGCCAGCCGCCAAAAGCAACAGAATTGCACCAAAAATTGAAAATTCAAAGAAAAATTTTCAATGTAAATTTTGGATTCAATTTAAAACTTGCCCTGGGGTAAAAAAAACAAAATAGTAAAACTTTTTGGAATCCCCAGGGCAAGCTTTTGAATTATTTCAAGGCCAGAAAGTGCCATCTTTCTTCCAACAGTTTGCGGCCAGCCACCAAAAGCAACAGAATTGCACCAAAAATTGAAAATTCAAAGAAAAATTTTCAATGTAAATTTTTGATTGAATTTAAAACTTGCCCTGGGGTTAAATAAACAAAATAGCAAAACTTTTTGGAATCCCCAGGGCAAGCTTTTGAATAATTTCAAGGCCAGAAAGTGCCAACTTTGGCCTATCATTTTGCGGCCAGCCGCCAAAAGCAACAGAATTGCACCAAAAATTGAAAATTCAAAGAAAAATTTTCAATGTAAATTTTGGATTCAATTTAAAACTTGCCCTGGGGTAAAAAAAACAAAATAGTAAAACTTTTTGGAATCCCCAGGGCAAGCTTTTGAATTATTTCAAGGCCAGAAAGTGCCATCTTTCTTCCAACAGTTTGCGGCCAGCCACCAAAAGCAACAGAATTGCACCAAAAATTGAAAATTCAAAGAAAAATTTTCAATGTAAATTTTTGATTGAATTTAAAACTTGCCCTGGGGTTAAATAAACAAAATAGCAAAACTTTTTGGAATCCCCAGGGCAAGCTTCTGAATTATTTCAAGGCCAGAAAGTGCCATCTTTCTTCCAACAGTTTGCGGCCAGCCGACAAAAGCAACAAAATTGCACCAAAAACTTGAAAATTCAATGAAGAATTTTCAATGTAAATTTTTGATTACAGTATAAACTTGCCCCAGGGGATATTAAATAAAATAACAATACTTTTTGGAATCCCTGGGGCAAGCTTTTGAATTATTTCAAGGCCAGAAAGTGCCATCTTTCTTCCAACAGTTTGCGGCCAGCCGCCAAAAGCAACAGAATTGCACCAAAAATTGGAAATTCAAAGTAAAATTTTCGATATAAATTTTTTGGAGTAATATAAAAGCTTGCCCTAGGGTAAAACAGACAAAATAGCAAAACTTTTTGGAATCCCCAGGGCAAGCTTTTGAATTATTTCAAGGCCAGAAAGTGCCATCTTTGGCCTATCAGTTTGCGGCCAGCCGCCAAAAGCAACAGAATTGCACCAAAAACTTGAAAATTCAATGAAGAATTTTCAATGTAAATTTTGGATTGAATTAAAAACTTGCCCTGGGGTAAAATAAACAAAATAGCAAAACTTTTTGGAATCCCCAGGGCAAGCTTTTGAATTATTTCAAGGCCAGAAAGTGCCATCTTTCTTCCAACAGTTTGCGGCCAGCCGCCAAAAGCAACAGAATTGCACCAAAAATTGGAAATTCAAAGTAAAATTTTCGATATAAATTTTTTGGAGTAATATAAAAGCTTGCCCTAGGGTAAAACAGACAAAATAGCAAAACTTTTTGGAATCCCCAGGGCAAGCTTTTGAATTATTTCAAGGCCAGAAAGTGCCATCTTTGGCCTATCAGTTTGCGGCCAGCCGCCAAAAGCAACAGAATTGCACCAAAAACTTGAAAATTCAATGAAGAATTTTCAATGTAAATTTTGGATTGAATTAAAAACTTGCCCTGGGGTAAAATAAACAAAATAGCAAAACTTTTTGGAATCCCCAGGGCAAGCTTTTGAATTATTTCAAGGCCAGAAAGTGCCATCTTTGGCCTATCAGTTTGCGGCCAGCCGCCAAAAGCAACAGAATTGCACCAAAAATTGAAAATTCAAAGAAAAATTTTCAATGTAAATTTTTGATTGAATTTAAAACTTGCCCTGGGGTAAAAAAAACAAAATAGTAAAACTTTTTGGAATCCCCAGGGCAAGCTTTTGAATTATTTCAAGGCCAGAAAGTGCCATCTTTCTTCCAACAGTTTGCGGCCAGCCACCAAAAGCAACAGAATTGCACCAAAAATTGAAAATTCAAAGAAAAATTTTCAATGTAAATTTTTGATTGAATTTAAAACTTGCCCTGGGGTTAAATAAACAAAATAGCAAAACTTTTTGGAATCCCCAGGGCAAGCTTTTGAATAATTTCAAGGCCAGAAAGTGCCAACTTTGGCCTATCATTTTGCGGCCAGCCGCCAAAAGCAACAGAATTGCACCAAAAATTGAAAATTCAAAGAAAAATTTTCAATGTAAATTTTGGATTCAATTTAAAACTTGCCCTGGGGTAAAAAAAACAAAATAGTAAAACTTTTTGGAATCCCCAGGGCAAGCTTTTGAATTATTTCAAGGCCAGAAAGTGCCATCTTTCTTCCAACAGTTTGCGGCCAGCCACCAAAAGCAACAGAATTGCACCAAAAATTGAAAATTCAAAGAAAAATTTTCAATGTAAATTTTTGATTGAATTTAAAACTTGCCCTGGGGTTAAATAAACAAAATAGCAAAACTTTTTGGAATCCCCAGGGCAAGCTTCTGAATTATTTCAAGGCCAGAAAGTGCCATCTTTCTTCCAACAGTTTGCGGCCAGCCGACAAAAGCAACAAAATTGCACCAAAAACTTGAAAATTCAATGAAGAATTTTCAATGTAAATTTTTGATTACAGTATAAACTTGCCCCAGGGGATATTAAATAAAATAACAATACTTTTTGGAATCCCTGGGGCAAGCTTTTGAATTATTTCAAGGCCAGAAAGTGCCATCTTTCTTCCAACAGTTTGCGGCCAGCCGCCAAAAGCAACAGAATTGCACCAAAAATTGGAAATTCAAAGTAAAATTTTCGATATAAATTTTTTGGAGTAATATAAAAGCTTGCCCTAGGGTAAAACAGACAAAATAGCAAAACTTTTTGGAATCCCCAGGGCAAGCTTTTGAATTATTTCAAGGCCAGAAAGTGCCATCTTTGGCCTATCAGTTTGCGGCCAGCCGCCAAAAGCAACAGAATTGCACCAAAAACTTGAAAATTCAATGAAGAATTTTCAATGTAAATTTTGGATTGAATTAAAAACTTGCCCTGGGGTAAAATAAACAAAATAGCAAAACTTTTTGGAATCCCCAGGGCAAGCTTTTGAATTATTTCAAGGCCAGAAAGTGCCATCTTTCTTCCAACAGTTTGCGGCCAGCCGCCAAAAGCAACAGAATTGCACCAAAAATTGAAAATTCAAAGAAAAATTTTCAATGTAAATTTTTGATTGAATTTAAAACTTGCCCTGGGGTTAAATAAGCAAAATAGCAAAACTTTTTGGAATCCCCAGGGCAAGCTTTTGAATTATTTCAAGGCCAGAAAGTGCCATCTTTCTTCCAACGCTTTTCGGCCAGCCGACAAAAGCAACAAAATTGCACCAAAAATTGAAAATTCAAAGAAAAATTTTCAATTTAAATTTTTGATTGAATTTAAAACTTGCCCTGGGGTTAAATAAACAAAATAGCAAAACTTTTTGGAATCCCCAGGGCAAGCTTTTGAATTATTTCAAGGCCAGAAAGTGCCATCTTTCTTCCAACGCTTTTCGGCCAGCCGACAAAAGCAACAAAATTGCACCAAAAACTTGAAAATTCAATGAAGAATTTTCAATGTAAATTTTGGATTGAATTAAAAACTTGCCCTGGGGTAAAATAAACAAAATAGCAAAACTTTTTGGAATCCCCAGGGCAAGCTTTTGAATTATTTCAAGGCCAGAAAGTGCCATCTTTGGCCTATCAGTTTGCGGCCAGCCGCCAAAAGCAACAGAATTGCACCAAAAACTTGAAAATTCAATGAAGAATTTTCAATGTAAATTTTGGATTGAATTAAAAACTTGCCCTGGGGTAAAATAAACAAAATAGCAAAACTTTTTGGAATCCCCAGGGCAAGCTTTTGAATTATTTCAAGGCCAGAAAGTGCCATCTTTGGCCTATCAGTTTGCGGCCAGCCGCCAAAAGCAACAGAATTGCA
This sequence comes from Panagrolaimus sp. LJ2414, assembly GCA_024447195.1. Taxonomy (NCBI): domain Eukaryota; kingdom Metazoa; phylum Nematoda; class Chromadorea; order Rhabditida; family Panagrolaimidae; genus Panagrolaimus; species Panagrolaimus sp. LJ2414. Next base: position 1,566,456 of record JAMRXY010000050.1, on the reverse strand, counting down.
CCAAAAATTGAAAATTCAAAGAAAAATTTTCAATGTAAATTTTTGATTGAATTTAAAACTTGCCCTGGGGTTAAATAAGCAAAATAGCAAAACTTTTTGGAATCCCCAGGGCAAGCTTTTGAATTATTTCAAGGCCAGAAAGTGCCATCTTTCTTCCAACGCTTTTCGGCCAGCCGCCAAAAGCAACAGAATTGCACCAAAAACTTGAAAATTCAATGAAGAATTTTCAATGTAAATTTTTGATTACAGTATAAACTTGCCCCAGGGGATATTAAATAAAATAACAATACTTTTTGGAATCCCTGGGGCAAGCTTATTAATTATTTCAAGGCCAGAAAGTGCCATCTTTCTTTCAACAGTTTGCGGCCAGCCGCCAAAAGCAACAGAATTGCACCAAAAATTGGAAATTCAAAGTAAAATTTTCGATATAAATTTTTTGGAGTAATATAAAAGCTTGCCCTAGGGTAAAACAGACAAAATAGCAAAACTTTTTGGAATCCCCAGGGCAAGCTTTTAAATTATTTCAAGGCCAGAAAGTGCCATCTTTGGCCTATCAGTTTGCGGCCAGCCGCCAAAAGCAACAGAATTGCACCAAAAACTTGAAAATTCAATGAAGAATTTTCAATGTAAATTTTGGATTGAATTAAAAACTTGCCCTGGGGTAAAATAAACAAAATAGCAAAACTTTTTGGAATCCCCAGGGCAAGCTTTTGAATTATTTCAAGGCCAGAAAGTGCCATCTTTGGCCTATCAGTTTGCGGCCAGCCGCCAAAAGCAACAGAATTGCACCAAAAATTGAAAATTCAAAGAAAAATTTTCAATGTAAATTTTTGATTGAATTTAAAACTTGCCCTGGGGTTAAATAAGCAAAATAGCAAAACTTTTTGGAATCCCCAGGGCAAGCTTTTGAATTATTTCAAGGCCAGAAAGTGCCATCTTTCTTCCAACGCTTTTCGGCCAGCCGACAAAAGCAACAAAATTGCACCAAAAATTGAAAATTCAAAGAAAAATTTTCAATTTAAATTTTTGATTGAATTTAAAACTTGCCCTGGGGTTAAATAAACAAAATAGCAAAACTTTTTGGAATCCCCAGGGCAAGCTTTTGAATTATTTCAAGGCCAGAAAGTGCCATCTTTCTTCCAACGCTTTTCGGCCAGCCGACAAAAGCAACAAAATTGCACCAAAAACTTGAAAATTCAATGAAGAATTTTCAATGTAAATTTTGGATTGAATTAAAAACTTGCCCTGGGGTAAAATAAACAAAATAGCAAAACTTTTTGGAATCCCCAGGGCAAGCTTTTGAATTATTTCAAGGCCAGAAAGTGCCATCTTTGGCCTATCAGTTTGCGGCCAGCCGCCAAAAGCAACAGAATTGCACCAAAAACTTGAAAATTCAATGAAGAATTTTCAATGTAAATTTTGGATTGAATTAAAAACTTGCCCTGGGGTAAAATAAACAAAATAGCAAAACTTTTTGGAATCCCCAGGGCAAGCTTTTGAATTATTTCAAGGCCAGAAAGTGCCATCTTTGGCCTATCAGTTTGCGGCCAGCCGCCAAAAGCAACAGAATTGCACCAAAAACTTGAAAATTCAAAGAAAAATTTTCAATGTAAATTTTTGATTGAATTTAAAACTTGCCCTGGGGTTAAATAAGCAAAATAGCAAAACTTTTTGGAATCCCCAGGGCAAGCTTTTGAATTATTTCAAGGCCAGAAAGTGCCATCTTTCTTCCAACGCTTTTCGGCCAGCCGCCAAAAGCAACAAAATTGCACCAAAAACTTGAAAATTCAATGAAGAATTTTCAATGTAAATTTTTGATTACAGTATAAACTTGCCCCAGGGGACATTAAACAAAAAAACAAAACTTTTTGGAATCCCCAGGGCAAGCTTTATAATTACATCAAGTCCAGAAAGTGCCATCTTTCTTCCAACAGTTTGCGGCCAGCCGACAAAAGCAACAAAATTGCACCAAAAACTTGAAAATTCAATGAAGAATTGTGCCGAATTGAAAATGCTTATTTCCGATGATGACAATCTCGCGGTCATGTTGTTGGACACCTTATTGTAAAAGTTTTTCAATTTTTACAATAAGAAAAAACTTAGAAACTTTTTGGAAAATTTTGAAGGGGGGAAGAAAGCAAAGAAGTTCCTTTGTTTATTTAACCCCAGGGCAAGTTTTAAATTCAATCAAAAATTTACATTGAAAATTTTTCTTTGAATTTTCAAGTTTTTGGTGCAATTTTGTTGCTTTTGTCGGCTGGCCGCAAACTGTTGGAAGAAAGATGGCACTTTCTGGCCTTGAAATAATTCAGAAGCTTGCCCTGGGGATTCCAAAAAGTTTTGCTATTTTGTTTATTTAACCCCAGGGCAAGTTTTAAATTCAATCAAAAATTTACATTGAAAATTTTTCTTTGAATTTTCAATTTTTGGTGCAATTCTGTTGCTTTTGGTGGCTGGCCGCAAACTGTTGGAAGAAAGATGGCACTTTCTGGCCTTGAAATAATTCAGAAGCTTGCCCTGGGGATTCCAAAAAGTTTTACTATTTTGTTTTTTTTACCCCAGGGCAAGTTTTAAATTGAATCCAAAATTTACATTGAAAATTTTTCTTTGAATTTTCAATTTTTGGTGCAATTCTGTTGCTTTTGGCGGCTGGCCGCAAACTGTTGGAAGAAAGATGGCACTTTCTGGCCTTGAAATAATTCAGAAGCTTGCCCTGGGGATTCCAAAAAGTTTTGCTATTTTGTTTATTTTACCCCAGGGCAAGTTTTTAATTCAATCCAAAATTTACATTGAAAATTCTTCATTGAATTTTCAAGTTTTTGGTGCAATTCTGTTGCTTTTGGCGGCTGGCCGAAAAGTGTTAGAACAAAAATGGCACTTTCTGGCCTTGAAATAATTATTAAGCTTGCCCCAGGGATTCCAAAAAGTATTGTTATTTTATTTAATATCCCCCAGGGCAAGTTTTAAATTCAATCAAAAATTTACATTGAAAATTTTTCTTTGAATTTTCAAGTTTTTGGTGCAATTCTGTTGCTTTTGGCGGCTGGCCGCAAACTGATAGGCCAAAGATGGCACTTTCTGGCCTTGAAATAATTCAAAAGCTTGCCCTGGGGATTCCAAAAAGTTTTGCTATTTTGTTTATTTTACCCCAGGGCAAGTTTTTAATTCAATCCAAAATTTACATTGAAAATTCTTCATTGAATTTTCAAGTTTTTGGTGCAATTCTGTTGCTTTTGGCGGCTGGCCGCAAACTGATAGGCCAAAGATGGCACTTTCTGGCCTTGAAATAATTCAAAAGCTTGCCCTGGGGATTCCAAAAAGTTTTGCTATTTTGTTTATTTTACCCCAGGGCAAGTTTTTAATTCAATCCAAAATTTACATTGAAAATTCTTCATTGAATTTTCAAGTTTTTGGTGCAATTTTGTTGCTTTTGTCGGCTGGCCGAAAAGCGTTGGAAGAAAGATGGCACTTTCTGGCCTTGAAATAATTCAAAAGCTTGCCCTGGGGATTCCAAAAAGTTTTGCTATTTTGTTTATTTAACCCCAGGGCAAGTTTTAAATTCAATCAAAAATTTAAATTGAAAATTTTTCTTTGAATTTTCAATTTTTGGTGCAATTTTGTTGCTTTTGTCGGCTGGCCGAAAAGCGTTGGAAGAAAGATGGCACTTTCTGGCCTTGAAATAATTCAAAAGCTTGCCCTGGGGATTCCAAAAAGTTTTGCTATTTTGCTTATTTAACCCCAGGGCAAGTTTTAAATTCAATCAAAAATTTACATTGAAAATTTTTCTTTGAATTTTCAATTTTTGGTGCAATTCTGTTGCTTTTGGCGGCTGGCCGCAAACTGATAGGCCAAAGATGGCACTTTCTGGCCTTGAAATAATTCAAAAGCTTGCCCTGGGGATTCCAAAAAGTTTTGCTATTTTGTTTATTTTACCCCAGGGCAAGTTTTTAATTCAATCCAAAATTTACATTGAAAATTCTTCATTGAATTTTCAAGTTTTTGGTGCAATTCTGTTGCTTTTGGCGGCTGGCCGCAAACTGATAGGCCAAAGATGGCACTTTCTGGCCTTGAAATAATTTAAAAGCTTGCCCTGGGGATTCCAAAAAGTTTTGCTATTTTGTCTGTTTTACCCTAGGGCAAGCTTTTATATTACTCCAAAAAATTTATATCGAAAATTTTACTTTGAATTTCCAATTTTTGGTGCAATTCTGTTGCTTTTGGCGGCTGGCCGCAAACTGTTGAAAGAAAGATGGCACTTTCTGGCCTTGAAATAATTAATAAGCTTGCCCCAGGGATTCCAAAAAGTATTGTTATTTTATTTAATATCCCCTGGGGCAAGTTTATACTGTAATCAAAAATTTACATTGAAAATTCTTCATTGAATTTTCAAGTTTTTGGTGCAATTCTGTTGCTTTTGGCGGCTGGCCGAAAAGCGTTGGAAGAAAGATGGCACTTTCTGGCCTTGAAATAATTCAAAAGCTTGCCCTGGGGATTCCAAAAAGTTTTGCTATTTTGCTTATTTAACCCCAGGGCAAGTTTTAAATTCAATCAAAAATTTACATTGAAAATTTTTCTTTGAATTTTCAATTTTTGGTGCAATTCTGTTGCTTTTGGCGGCTGGCCGCAAACTGATAGGCCAAAGATGGCACTTTCTGGCCTTGAAATAATTCAAAAGCTTGCCCTGGGGATTCCAAAAAGTTTTGCTATTTTGTTTATTTTACCCCAGGGCAAGTTTTTAATTCAATCCAAAATTTACATTGAAAATTCTTCATTGAATTTTCAAGTTTTTGGTGCAATTCTGTTGCTTTTGGCGGCTGGCCGCAAACTGATAGGCCAAAGATGGCACTTTCTGGCCTTGAAATAATTCAAAAGCTTGCCCTGGGGATTCCAAAAAGTTTTGCTATTTTGTTTATTTTACCCCAGGGCAAGTTTTTAATTCAATCCAAAATTTACATTGAAAATTCTTCATTGAATTTTCAAGTTTTTGGTGCAATTTTGTTGCTTTTGTCGGCTGGCCGAAAAGCGTTGGAAGAAAGATGGCACTTTCTGGCCTTGAAATAATTCAAAAGCTTGCCCTGGGGATTCCAAAAAGTTTTGCTATTTTGTTTATTTAACCCCAGGGCAAGTTTTAAATTCAATCAAAAATTTAAATTGAAAATTTTTCTTTGAATTTTCAATTTTTGGTGCAATTTTGTTGCTTTTGTCGGCTGGCCGAAAAGCGTTGGAAGAAAGATGGCACTTTCTGGCCTTGAAATAATTCAAAAGCTTGCCCTGGGGATTCCAAAAAGTTTTGCTATTTTGTTTATTTTACCCCAGGGCAAGTTTTTAATTCAATCCAAAATTTACATTGAAAATTCTTCATTGAATTTTCAAGTTTTTGGTGCAATTCTGTTGCTTTTGGCGGCTGGCCGCAAACTGATAGGCCAAAGATGGCACTTTCTGGCCTTGAAATAATTTAAAAGCTTGCCCTGGGGATTCCAAAAAGTTTTGCTATTTTGTCTGTTTTACCCTAGGGCAAGCTTTTATATTACTCCAAAAAATTTATATCGAAAATTTTACTTTGAATTTCCAATTTTTGGTGCAATTCTGTTGCTTTTGGCGGCTGGCCGCAAACTGTTGGAAGAAAGATGGCACTTTCTGGCCTTGAAATAATTCAGAAGCTTGCCCTGGGGATTCCAAAAAGTTTTGCTATTTTGTTTATTTAACCCCAGGGCAAGTTTTAAATTCAATCAAAAATTTACATTGAAAATTTTTCTTTGAATTTTCAATTTTTGGTGCAATTCTGTTGCTTTTGGTGGCTGGCCGCAAACTGTTGGAAGAAAGATGGCACTTTCTGGCCTTGAAATAATTCAAAAGCTTGCCCTGGGGATTCCAAAAAGTTTTACTATTTTGTTTTTTTTACCCCAGGGCAAGTTTTAAATTGAATCCAAAATTTACATTGAAAATTTTTCTTTGAATTTTCAATTTTTGGTGCAATTCTGTTGCTTTTGGCGGCTGGCCGCAAAATGATAGGCCAAAGTTGGCACTTTCTGGCCTTGAAATTATTCAAAAGCTTGCCCTGGGGATTCCAAAAAGTTTTGCTATTTTGTTTATTTAACCCCAGGGCAAGTTTTAAATTCAATCAAAAATTTACATTGAAAATTTTTCTTTGAATTTTCAATTTTTGGTGCAATTCTGTTGCTTTTGGTGGCTGGCCGCAAACTGTTGGAAGAAAGATGGCACTTTCTGGCCTTGAAATAATTCAAAAGCTTGCCCTGGGGATTCCAAAAAGTTTTACTATTTTGTTTTTTTTACCCCAGGGCAAGTTTTAAATTGAATCCAAAATTTACATTGAAAATTTTTCTTTGAATTTTCAATTTTTGGTGCAATTCTGTTGCTTTTGGCGGCTGGCCGCAAAATGATAGGCCAAAGTTGGCACTTTCTGGCCTTGAAATAATTCAGAAGCTTGCCCTGGGGATTCCAAAAAGTTTTGCTATTTTGTTTATTTAACCCCAGGGCAAGTTTTAAATTCAATCAAAAATTTACATTGAAAATTTTTCTTTGAATTTTCAATTTTTGGTGCAATTCTGTTGCTTTTGGTGGCTGGCCGCAAACTGTTGGAAGAAAGATGGCACTTTCTGGCCTTGAAATAATTCAAAAGCTTGCCCTGGGGATTCCAAAAAGTTTTACTATTTTGTTTTTTTTACGTATTAGAACATACCAAAAATATATTCAACCCATTTTCAGAACTTTAGAATCTAAAATTTGCATAAAAGTTTCAGATCGCATTTTTCCTGGACATTATGATACAAAAATAAAAAAATTAAAGAATAATGAACTTTATTAAACTCACAGATTTCAAATATGGGGGCCTTTATATCTGTGAGATCAAGCAATTTTGAAAACGAAGCCCTCAGGGCTTTAAAATTACTGTACTCAAAATGTACATTGAAAATTTTGTGAACTTTCATTTTAAAAAAAAGAAGAAGAAAATGAAAGTTGAAAAAGAATGTAAAAATGGGAATAAAAAAAGAAAAGAGAAAAGTCGTTGTTGCAAAAAATAAAAGTAAAAATGGTTGCAATAAATTTTAAAATTTCAAAAAAAAGATAAATAAAAAGATATTATTAATATCATCATTAACAGCAAGAAATATTTTATGTCATTAAAAGAATGCCCTCTTTTTTGAAGGAGACAGATTTGTAGGCAATATATTAATTATTACCTCAAAAAAGTCTGAATTAATTTTTTCGAAATGTAGATACAGTAGTTTAACTATTATATTACATGAAAGATTTTTTGATTTTTTTGTTCAACAGAAATTTTTATGTTAAAAGGAGAATAGCGACAAATTGTGAAAATCTTATCCAAGTTGAATTTTCACCATTTTACGCTGTAACATACAACACTTAGACAATTGTGATATCCCATTACGCGACTTTATGAGCTTATCTTAGACCTAAGGCTTTATCTAAGACATTATCTAAGACATTATTTCAGACATTATCCAGGCCCTAACAAAAAATTATCAACAACTTTCTCAAGTACTGAAATAGAACCTTTTTTCTGCCCTGACAAATCTGTGAGATAAATTTATGAAAATTTGATGGGTCACCAGTTTCGAGCCATCCGATTTTATTATTAAAATAGAATTAGAAAAAATGAAAGTTCACAAAAATGTCATTGTACATTTTGAGTACAGTAATTTTAAAGCCCTGAGGGGGAAATGAACTAATAAATAATATTTTTTGGAATCTCCTTGGGTAGCTTAATAATTGTTACAATGTCAAAAACTTGTGACTATTAAGCACCAGTTTCGAGACATCCGATTTTAGGCACAAAATGCATTAGAATAAATGAAATTTTAAAGAATTTTCAACACAAAAATGTTGATCTCACTTTTTTGAGAAACAAGAAAAACGAAAGAAGAACCAAAAAAATTTGTTTCAATCAAAAAAGGTGGGTGGATGTGTTCTTTTTTTATAACTTGTTTGATTTATTTAATAATAAAACACATTTTATTATTATCATCATCCACCTTTTTTTCTTCATTTTTTCCACTTTTCTTTTCTACTTTTTCATATGGTATAAAAAAAGAAGAGGCAATTTTTGGTAAACAAAAAATGTATCATTATTTGGGTAACAAATTATATGTTTTTGACATGGCCAAAAACAACCCAAAAATCAAATAAAATTTGTTGGAACTTGACATTTTGATTATTTAGTTATCTGCTTGTTTGATGCCCGTAGATAATTAAATTATTTGCTTATCATGCTCCTAAATAGGAACAAGGCTTTGCCCTGGGGATTCCAAAAAGTTTTGTTATTTTATTTAATGTCCCCTGGGGCAAGTTTATACTGTAATCAAAAATTTACATTGAAAATTCTTCATTGAATTTTCAAGTTTTTGGTGCAATTTTGTTGCTTTTGTCGGCTGGCCGAAAAGCGTTGGAAGAAAGATGGCACTTTCTGGCCTTGAAATAATTCAAAAGCTTGCCCTGGGGATTCCAAAAAGTTTTGCTATTTTGTTTATTTAACCCCAGGGCACGTTTTAAATTCAATCAAAAATTTACATTGAAAATTCTTCATTGAATTTTCAAGTTTTTGGTGCAATTTTGTTGCTTTTGTCGGCTGGCCGAAAAGCGTTGGAAGAAAGATGGCACTTTCTGGCCTTGAAATAATTCAAAAGCTTGCCCTGGGGATTCCAAAAAGTTTTGCTATTTTGTTTATTTAACCCCAGGGCACGTTTTAAATTCAATCAAAAATTTAAATTGAAAATTTTTCTTTGAATTTTCAATTTTTTGTGCAATTTTGTTGCTTTTGTCGGCTGGCCGCAAACTGTTGGAAGAAAGATGGCACTTTCTGGCCTTGAAATAATTAATAAGCTTGCCCCAGGGATTCCAAAAAGTATTGTTATTTTATTTAATATCCCCCGGGGCAAGTTTATACTGTAATCAAAAATTTACATTGAAAATTCTTCATTGAATTTTCAAGTTTTTGGTGCAATTCTGTTGCTTTTGGCGGCTGGCCGCAAACTGATAGGCCAAAGATGGCACTTTCTGGCCTTGAAATAATTCAAAAGCTTGCCCTGGGGATTCCAAAAAGTTTTGCTATTTTGTTTATTTAACCCCAGGGCAAGTTTTAAATTCAATCAAAAATTTAAATTGAAAATTTTTCTTTGAATTTTCAATTTTTTGTGCAATTTTGTTGCTTTTGTCGGCTGGCCGCAAACTGTTGGAAGAAAGATGGCACTTTCTGGCCTTGAAATAATTCAAAAGCTTGCCCTGGGGATTCCAAAAAGTTTTGTTATTTTATTTAATGTCCCCTGGGGCAAGTTTATACTGTAATCAAAAATTTACATTGAAAATTCTTCATTGAATTTTCAAGTTTTTGGTGCAATTTTGTTGCTTTTGTCGGCTGGCCGCAAACTGTTGGAAGAAAGATGGCACTTTCTGGCCTTGAAATAATTCAAAAGCTTGCCCTGGGGATTCCAAAAAGTTTTGCTATTTTGCTTATTTAACCCCAGGGCAAGTTTTAAATTCAATCAAAAATTTACATTGAAAATTTTTCTTTGAATTTTCAATTTTTGGTGCAATTCTGTTGCTTTTGGCGGCTGGCCGCAAACTGATAGGCCAAAGATGGCACTTTCTGGCCTTGAAATAATTCAAAAGCTTGCCCTGGGGATTCCAAAAAGTTTTGCTATTTTGTTTATTTTACCCCAGGGCAAGTTTTTAATTCAATCCAAAATTTACATTGAAAATTCTTCATTGAATTTTCAAGTTTTTGGTGCAATTCTGTTGCTTTTGGCGGCTGGCCGCAAACTGATAGGCCAAAGATGGCACTTTCTGGCCTTGAAATAATTCAAAAGCTTGCCCTGGGGATTCCAAAAAGTTTTGCTATTTTGTTTATTTTACCCCAGGGCAAGTTTTAAATTCAATCAAAAATTTACATTGAAAATTCTTCATTGAATTTTCAAGTTTTTGGTGCAATTCTGTTGCTTTTTGCGGCTGGCCGAAAAGTGTTGGAAGAAAGATGGCACTTTCTGGACTTGATGTAATTATAAAGCTTGCCCTGGGGATTCCAAAAAGTTTTGTTTTTTTGTTTAATGTCCCCTGGGGCAAGTTTATACTGTAATCAAAAATTTACATTGAAAATTCTTCATTGAATTTTCAAGTTTTTGGTGCAATTTTGTTGCTTTTGTCGGCTGGCCGCAAACTGTTGGAAGAAAGATGGCACTTTCTGGCCTTGAAATAATTCAAAAGCTTGCCCTGGGGATTCCAAAAAGTTTTGCTATTTTGCTTATTTAACCCCAGGGCAAGTTTTAAATTCAATCAAAAATTTACATTGAAAATTTTTCTTTGAATTTTCAATTTTTGGTGCAATTCTGTTGCTTTTGGCGGCTGGCCGCAAACTGATAGGCCAAAGATGGCACTTTCTGGCCTTGAAATAATTCAAAAGCTTGCCCTGGGGATTCCAAAAAGTTTTGCTATTTTGTTTATTTTACCCCAGGGCAAGTTTTTAATTCAATCCAAAATTTACATTGAAAATTCTTCATTGAATTTTCAAGTTTTTGGTGCAATTCTGTTGCTTTTGGCGGCTGGCCGCAAACTGATAGGCCAAAGATGGCACTTTCTGGCCTTGAAATAATTCAAAAGCTTGCCCTGGGGATTCCAAAAAGTTTTGCTATTTTGTTTATTTTACCCCAGGGCAAGTTTTTAATTCAATCCAAAATTTACATTGAAAATTCTTCATTGAATTTTCAAGTTTTTGGTGCAATTTTGTTGCTTTTGTCGGCTGGCCGAAAAGCGTTGGAAGAAAGATGGCACTTTCTGGCCTTGAAATAATTCAAAAGCTTGCCCTGGGGATTCCAAAAAGTTTTGCTATTTTGTTTATTTAACCCCAGGGCAAGTTTTAAATTCAATCAAAAATTTAAATTGAAAATTTTTCTTTGAATTTTCAATTTTTGGTGCAATTTTGTTGCTTTTGTCGGCTGGCCGAAAAGCGTTGGAAGAAAGATGGCACTTTCTGGCCTTGAAATAATTCAAAAGCTTGCCCTGGGGATTCCAAAAAGTTTTGCTATTTTGCTTATTTAACCCCAGGGCAAGTTTTAAATTCAATCAAAAATTTACATTGAAAATTTTTCTTTGAATTTTCAATTTTTGGTGCAATTCTGTTGCTTTTGGCGGCTGGCCGCAAACTGATAGGCCAAAGATGGCACTTTCTGGCCTTGAAATAATTCAAAAGCTTGCCCTGGGGATTCCAAAAAGTTTTGCTATTTTGTTTATTTTACCCCAGGGCAAGTTTTTAATTCAATCCAAAATTTACATTGAAAATTCTTCATTGAATTTTCAAGTTTTTGGTGCAATTCTGTTGCTTTTGGCGGCTGGCCGCAAACTGATAGGCCAAAGATGGCACTTTCTGGCCTTGAAATAATTTAAAAGCTTGCCCTGGGGATTCCAAAAAGTTTTGCTATTTTGTCTGTTTTACCCTAGGGCAAGCTTTTATATTACTCCAAAAAATTTATATCGAAAATTTTACTTTGAATTTCCAATTTTTGGTGCAATTCTGTTGCTTTTGGCGGCTGGCCGCAAACTGTTGGAAGAAAGATGGCACTTTCTGGCCTTGAAATAATTCAAAAGCTTGCCCCAGGGATTCCAAAAAGTATTGTTATTTTATTTAATATCCCCTGGGGCAAGTTTATACTGTAATCAAAAATTTACATTGAAAATTCTTCATTGAATTTTCAAGTTTTTGGTGCAATTTTGTTGCTTTTGTCGGCTGGCCGCAAACTGTTGGAAGAAAGATGGCACTTTCTGGCCTTGAAATAATTCAGAAGCTTGCCCTGGGGATTCCAAAAAGTTTTGCTATTTTGTTTATTTAACCCCAGGGCAAGTTTTAAATTCAATCAAAAATTTACATTGAAAATTTTTCTTTGAATTTTCAATTTTTGGTGCAATTCTGTTGCTTTTGGTGGCTGGCCGCAAACTGTTGGAAGAAAGATGGCACTTTCTGGCCTTGAAATAATTCAAAAGCTTGCCCTGGGGATTCCAAAAAGTTTTACTATTTTGTTTTTTTTACGTATTAGAACATACCAAAAATATATTCAACCCATTTTCAGAACTTTAGAATCTAAAATTTGCATAAAAGTTTCAGATCGCATTTTTCCTGGACATTATGATACAAAAATAAAAAAATTAAAGAATAATGAACTTTATTAAACTCACAGATTTCAAATATGGGGGCCTTTATATCTGTGAGATCAAGCAATTTTGAAAACGAAGCCCTCAGGGCTTTAAAATTACTGTACTCAAAATGTACATTGAAAATTTTGTGAACTTTCATTTTAAAAAAAAGAAGAAGAAAATGAAAGTTGAAAAAGAATGTAAAAATGGGAATAAAAAAAGAAAAGAGAAAAGTCGTTGTTGCAAAAAATAAAAGTAAAAATGGTTGCAATAAATTTTAAAATTTCAAAAAAAAGATAAATAAAAAGATATTATTAATATCATCATTAACAGCAAGAAATATTTTATGTCATTAAAAGAATGCCCTCTTTTTTGAAGGAGACAGATTTGTAGGCAATATATTAATTATTACCTCAAAAAAGTCTGAATTAATTTTTTCGAAATGTAGATACAGTAGTTTAACTATTATATTACATGAAAGATTTTTTGATTTTTTTGTTCAACAGAAATTTTTATGTTAAAAGGAGAATAGCGACAAATTGTGAAAATCTTATCCAAGTTGAATTTTCACCATTTTACGCTGTAACATACAACACTTAGACAATTGTGATATCCCATTACGCGACTTTATGAGCTTATCTTAGACCTAAGGCTTTATCTAAGACATTATCTAAGACATTATTTCAGACATTATCCAGGCCCTAACAAAAAATTATCAACAACTTTCTCAAGTACTGAAATAGAACCTTTTTTCTGCCCTGACAAATCTGTGAGATAAATTTATGAAAATTTGATGGGTCACCAGTTTCGAGCCATCCGATTTTATTATTAAAATAGAATTAGAAAAAATGAAAGTTCACAAAAATGTCATTGTACATTTTGAGTACAGTAATTTTAAAGCCCTGAGGGGGAAATGAACTAATAAATAATATTTTTTGGAATCTCCTTGGGTAGCTTAATAATTGTTACAATGTCAAAAACTTGTGACTATTAAGCACCAGTTTCGAGACATCCGATTTTAGGCACAAAATGCATTAGAATAAATGAAATTTTAAAGAATTTTCAACACAAAAATGTTGATCTCACTTTTTTGAGAAACAAGAAAAACGAAAGAAGAACCAAAAAAATTTGTTTCAATCAAAAAAGGTGGGTGGATGTGTTCTTTTTTTATAACTTGTTTGATTTATTTAATAATAAAACACATTTTATTATTATCATCATCCACCTTTTTTTCTTCATTTTTTCCACTTTTCTTTTCTACTTTTTCATATGGTATAAAAAAAGAAGAGGCAATTTTTGGTAAACAAAAAATGTATCATTATTTGGGTAACAAATTATATGTTTTTGACATGGCCAAAAACAACCCAAAAATCAAATAAAATTTGTTGGAACTTGACATTTTGATTATTTAGTTATCTGCTTGTTTGATGCCCGTAGATAATTAAATTATTTGCTTATCATGCTCCTAAATAGGAACAAGGCTTTAAATAATAGTTTTATGACAACAGTGTTATAAAGCTATTATTAAGCAAGTAAATGGGTACATGCAAAAGCAAATGGCTTTGTTTCTGATAAGATAGAAGCAACTTCTACAGTAAATTTTGGAAATAAAAAAATATCGTCATGTTGATGATATTCAATTTTGTTTAAAAAAGAAATGTTGCTTCTATTTCTAATTTATCAAAGACATTTAATCATTCTTGACCCAATACAGTATACCAAAAAGACAACTAAATAAATAAAATAAAATTGCAATTTTTAATTCATTTTGTTATTTATTTTTGTCTTGCTATAAAAGCTAGACGTGCCAAAATTCATTGAAATTTGTGTTGTATTTCAGATTTACAGATTTTTCGTTACTTCCATCTTGGCATTTTAGGTTAAAAATGTTGCTGGAGCATATTAATGACCATCAGCAACAAAATGCCAAGATGGAAATGTCCAGAATCAAAAATAATAAATCTGAATTTTTGTACAAAAAGTGTCCAAAAATGTATTTCAGATTTACAGATTTTTTGTCACATCCATCTTAGCATTTTAGGCATACACATTTTAAATTCTATCAATTGAACATGCATATCTATTATTTTAAGGCAGTTTTCTTTTAAGTTGCCTATCTCCCAATTCTCAACAAGTTATTGAGTACATGTATTTTTTGATCCAAAAACTAAAATCTGCATAAATGCAGTTGCAGGTATAAAAACATATAGAAAATGTGCTCAAAAACTTGCTAATCAAATATTTTGAAAATTTTAAATTAAAGCTGTTGTTTTTTTTGAAATATATTCTTTAAATTTTAGTAACAATAATTTTTGGAAAAAACAAATATCATCGTGTCGATGATATTCAAATTTTGTTAAAAAGAACTGTTGCTTTTGTCTTTTATTTTTCAACGCCATTAGCTTATTCTTGGTTAGAAAATGCTAATGGCGTTGATTCTGATGAGATAGAAGCAAAAGTAACATAAAATTATGGAAAAAATAATTATCATCGTGTCGATGATATTTAAATTTTGTCAATTTTTTAATGTTGCTTCTTTAAAGGAAGCAAAGTTGGGTGATTTTACTGCCGATAGAAAGCAGAAAAATGCATCAAAAATTGAAAGTTCAAAGAACTTCAGTGAAAAATTTTTTTCTAAAGTAATATTTTAGACCACATCCAAGTGTTTATAACCCTCAAAAACACTTTCAAATTTGAATAAAAAACCTGAACTTTATTAAAGGATCAAATCCTAATTTTTGATAACACAAAAATATGTTGTTTTGGTGAAATAAACATTTGGATCTCGTCCGAAATAGTATTTTAGACCAGATCCAAGTGTTTATAAACCTCAACAACACTTTCATATTTACAAAAATCAGGGACTCATTGGAGCTGCTTTTTTCTTTCTTTTTTTGCAGCTGCAGTGAAGAAAAAAACAAGCTCCAATGAAGGTGTTTTTGCGTTAAGAAATTGCAATCAAAGTTGCGTGTAAAAAGTTTATTCACGATGGGTCTCGTCCTTTAAGACAACATATTTTTTTGGTAACAAAAATAAGGTCCTTTGGATCAAGTTGAAATTTTTTATTTAAATATGAAAGCGTTGTTGATGTTTATAAACACTTGGATCTGGGAAATGAACTTAAAAACTATATTTTTTGGAATGCCCGTGGGCAGGTTAACAATTGTTACAAGGTCAAAAACTTGTAACTCTTTCCCAACAGTTTCGTTACTGCCGATAGAAGGCAAAAAATGCATCCAAAAAATTGAAAGTTCGAAAAATTTTCAATACAAATTTTGTTCTACAGTAATTTTTTAGCCCTGGGGGGATGAAATAAAAGCAACAGTTCCTTTAATTTTTGGAAAAAAACAAATATCATCGTGTCGATAATATTCAAATTTTGTAAAGAAGAACTGTTGCTTCCATCTCTAATTTTTCAACGCCATTAGCTTATTCTTGATCAGAAAAAGCTAATGGCGTTGCTTTTGATGCAAATTTGAGATTTTAAAGTTCCCAAAATGGGTTTAATTCATTTCTGGGAGTCCCAGGAACGAATTAAACCCAATGCCGAAGCTTCAGCATTTTAGTTTTTATAAATCTAAAATTTGAATTTTGCTACAGTATCGATCTGAAACTTTTATTCAAATTTGAGATTTTTAAGTTCCCAAAATGGGTTTAATTCATTTCTGGGAGTCCCAGGAACGAATTAAACCCAATGCCGAAGCTTCAGCATTTTAGTTTTTATAAATCTAAAATTTGAACTTGCTCATCAATTATTTAGTTGCGCTTTTCTTCAAAAATGCCTACTTCCCAAATAGGAGCAAGTTAAAGAGAACTGTATGTTAGATTCAAAAACTAAAATCTGCAAAAATGCATTTTCAGGTTTAGAAAAGTCAAGGAAATGTACTCAACAGTCTTTCAAAGAACACGTCAGCACCATTTTTATTTCATAGAAAGAAGCTTGTTTTTATATATTAAAAAAAAGAAATAGAAAAAATATTATTATGAATGATGCCCGCGGGAGTAAGTAATCTTTTACCAATCATTCCGAAGGAATGATATGATTAAAGATATAATGAATATGATTCAGTTTGAGGTTGCAAGTAGAGAAACAATTTTTGACATTCGAGCAGACCTAGAGGAATATAGGTCAAATCAAAATGACAAAGTTCTGTCATGGCAAAACGAATATTCTAGAATTGTAAAATTGTTTCGAAATCATTTAAAATTTTGTGTTGGCGGAATAAAACAAAAATTTAATTTTTTCGTTTAAAAACTGCTTTTGAAAAATTAATAATTTTTTAAAATTTGCATATATATTTTGTGATATATTCAATGTATGTGGATATTAAAAAATTATTCTATGTACAAAACATTAATAATAATAATAAATTAATATGAGAAAATGGAGGAAAAAGAAATACAATGAGATACATTGAAATGTATAATTAATTAATATACATTGCTGCTAATAGAAAATCTATTTTTTTAAGATTCCACCGATTCCAAGACCAAGAAGGCCTTTTCCTCCTTTATTTCCACCCAAAACTCCACCAAGAAGTCCATCACCATTTCCACCAAGAAGGCCACTAAGGAGACCATTGACAAGGCCATTTTCACCAAGAAGGGCTCCCAAAACTCCATCCTTAAGAAGGCCATCTAATTTTAATAAACCATCCAAATTGAGAAGTTTATTTAAATTGAGTCCAGATAAAAGTGATGACAAAAGTCTATCAAGATCTTTTAAAAGTTGTTGAAGGAGTTTATCAACATTCTTTAATAAATTGCTCAATAAATTTCCAATGGCTTCATCTTCTTGCAATAATGTCAAAACATTGTTTTGAACAATATCCTAAAAATAAATTTGCATATTTATTTATATATTGCTGTTATTAGATAGAAACTAACGTAAAGCTCTTCAACTAATTGTCCAGCTTGAGGTGAAATTCCATTAGCAATTTTTTTGAGGGTTTCAAAGGTTGTTTCAATTTTGCCATCAACATCTTCAACAATTGATTTGTACAATTTTTGCAATTCAATTGGTTGTCCGGCAATCCAGCTATCAATAGTTTCCAAGATTTCTGATTTTGTCATATTTTCATTTTTAAGAAGTCCAGTCAATTCATCCAATTGTTCGGTAGAAAGACTTGGAAGTAATTGTTGAAGAATTTGAATAACTTTTTCAAGAAGAGTCCGGACTAATGTTACAACATCTCCAACTACCCCATCAAGACCCGCATTCAATGGCAAAACTTTAAGAACACCCAACAATTTTCCATTTAATAGTCCAGATAATGGCCCATCTCCTCCATTTGGTGAAGCTGAAACTCCAGAATCCCTGCCACCACCGATAATTGGTAGGGCAAAGACACTTGTTGAAAGAAGAAGGGCAAAAACAATCAAAGATTTGTCATACATTTTTATTTATTATTAAATGGGTTTGAATCGTTAAATGATGATATTAAAATGAAATTTTGTAGCTGCTTTTATACTCCATTCTAATGATTATTGAACAGTTTTTTTGATCAAAATTCTAAAAAAACATTGCTGATCAAGCTTATAAAAATTGTTTTGGAAATTTCTGAATTGATAATTTTAAAAAAGAATTTTGATATTTTTTTGCAAATTCAAATCCCCTCCATATTTATTTTTGTTGCTGTTTTTTAATGATGGTTAAAAAAACAAAAACATTAAATCATTTATAATTGACCAAATAACAGCTTAACACTATTATTTGTCTGCACTCAATTATATTTTGTATTTTTATGTCATTCACACTTACTTGAAGCATTTGTTTAATATTTTTTATATGTAATGTTTCAGCTCAACTGCTTTTTACTTTTACAAAATGAAAAAAATGTTGCAGCTTAAAATTTTGTTATTGTACATGTACTTTAATATTTTTTATTTTATTGAAAAACAAAAACAACATTTTATTACCAGATATATTTATTTAAAATTACAAAAAATTCTACCTCCTCATTTTTAGTGATTTAAACTTTTCCAATGCTTTCTTTCAAAATAGAAAATGAACGTAAAAATGAATACAGATTTCTTTGTTTCTCTGTCTCGCCCAATAAAAATATGCAACCTTGTACTTTTGACTGAACCCAAAATTGTATTTCTTTTCATTATTTTAATTTTTTTGTTGGTTTTTTTAACCTTAAAAGTTTAAGGTATATTTTGGATTCAATGCCCTTTTTTAAAATGTGGCATTTGAATAAATTTTGGAAAGCTTTGTTGCAACAAAGCAAATATTTCATTTTTAAAAAATTTAACAGTAATTTTATAAAACCCCAAATTTCTAACTAAAATAATGATCGACCAAAAGTAATTACCGTAATCATTTGTTACAAAAGCTTTTTTCACCCGTTTTTTGCAATACTGTATTTGAGCTATTTAATGTAACAACTAAATTATGACTCGTAACTAAATGATTACGATAATGTAATGGATGGCAAAATATCGTAATTTTTTAGTGTTACTAAAAAAATGGTGTTGAATTTTATAAAAAATTAACTGATTTTGCGATAATTTTTCTTCCATTTCCACATTCGGTAAAATTGTTTCATTTTTGTAACGGCCTAAACCAAGGTTGATTTTGTAGAAAGAAAGAAACTTTTATCTCGCGACAGCAATAATTTTGATTTTTTTAAAAAGAAAATTCTTGCAGAAATTTGAGCTCGTCTTTTTAAAATAGAAAAAACAGTAATTCAAACATGGCGTAATTTTTAAATTAAAATAAACATCGATTTAAGTATTGATAAAAACTACCAAAAAGTAACGCCATTGACATTTTTTGCATGTTTATTATTTTTTGGAAGTAAAAATTAGGATTCTGAAAAGGATTATTTTAGCATAAAAAATGCTTAATTTTGTTAAAAAATTTGGATATTTTTTATGACTCGTAATAGTGGATTATCAGGGAAAAAAACTGATGATTCGTTATAGCTTTCATAGATTTGAATATCTGATATTACAATATATTTTACCTACTTACTAAAAAATATTAAAGCATGAGCAACTTTTATTGAATTGACTGAAGTTGTTTTTTTTTGTTCCCCGCATTATTAAAAACTGTTATTTAAAAACAAAAAATAATAATTTGCAATTTTTGGGATACTGTATTTGAGCCATTTATAAAAGAAAAAGAAACAGGAAAAATTGATCTCTGTTTTTGCTAAAACGGAAGAAGAGAAAGCTTTTAAATATGTGTTTTTACATTTGCTTTGTTTTTTCTGATGATACCGCAAATTTTGCAACTTTTTTAAAAGCATTTGTTGCAATGATTTAATTAAAATTAAAAAAGGCAGTGTCAACTACCGATATTCTAAAATCGACGTAATCCTGATTCATTACAGTACACACAAAACAAAAACAGTTAAAGAAAATTATTGGAATTTCTTGCTTTTTTTATTATTTATTTGCCTTGCTTTTAAAGCAAGGCGATCCAAAATTTATTCAAAATTGCCACATGGGCTTTTTGGGCCTTGGGCGAATTCAATTTTTACCTTTAATTGGGTAATTAAACCAAAGAAAAGTAGTCCCAAAACAAATTTGTACAAAACTAAAAATGGCCAAAAGAAAAGGTTCACTTTTTTTCTTTTTCGGATCAGAGAAACAAAGAAAAAGAAACACAAAAAAAGATTTTTCTTTTTTTTAAAAAAAAGAAGCAAAAAGCTTTTAAGAAAAATACAACCAAAAAGTTTTTTCTTTTAAAAATGGTGGATTTGTGGTTTTTTAAAATTTAAAATTCAATGTTTTCAAATTTTGTTTTTTTTCATTTCAAGTCTATCTTTTTTTGCTTTTCCCTTTCCTTTTTTTGACGTTATTCTTTTTTGTTTTCATGTCAGACAAAAAAGAAGAGGCCTGTTCGCTTGGGGTCATACCGCAGTGAAAGCACGCCATCCCGTCCGATCTGGCAAGTTAAGCACTGCTGGGCTCGATTAGTACTTGGATGGGAGACCTCCTGGGAATCTCGAGTGCTCCAAGCTTTTTTCAGTTTAAAATTATGTTTTTGTAATTTTTTTTGTCAAATTTGATCCCAAAATTAATTGCAAAATCCCCAAGTGTTTCAGATTCAAATTAACTCCCGGATCAATGATCAGGTTTTTGAAAATTCCAAAAATAAATTTCTGGTAAACATTGAAAAAAAGCTACAGTAACTTTAAAAAATAAAATGTAATCATTTTTAGGGAATATGTAATTACAATTTGTTTTACAGTAATCATTCAAAAACAAGGGAATACAAAAAAGATAACAGAATCATAAATTTAAAAAAAACAAAAAAAGATGTGTTTAAATTTATTACAGTATGAAGAACTAATAATTAATATCAACGCAGTTGATATTTTTTAATAAATAATATTTTGCCTTGCTTTAAAAGTATGGCTTTCCAAAATTTATTTAAATTCACCACAGATTTTGTCCGGGAGCCGAATTTTTACCTCAAACAGTGTTTTCGTGCAGCCACCGCCGGCAGCGTCGGCGGCGGTAATCGAAAAAGTTCAAAGAGTTTTGCCGCAGATCAAAGGATGCCGCAGGCGGCGGCGGTGGCGGCGGTAATTTTAAAAAACACAAACACTGACCTCAAACTTATTGGGTAATTAAACCAAAGAAAAAGTGGTTTTTTAAATAATTATTCGAAACCAAAAATGCATCAAAAACAAGGTGCACATTTTTTCTTTCATCGGTAAGAGAAAAAAAGAAAAAGAAAAAAATAGATCTCTCTTTTCTGTTTAAAAAAAATGCTGCTCTGAAAAAAGCACAACTTTCTCCCCTTTAAAAAAAGGTGCCTTATTGTTGATTGATGCAACTAAAAAGTCACATAATTTTTAGCAGTTAAATTCGAACAATCTAACAATTTTGATCAAAAAAACTGTTCAATAATCATTAGAATGGAGTATAAAAGCAGCTACAAAATTTCATTTTAATATCATCATTTAACGATTCAAACCCATTTGCAGATTTTAATTTTTGGATCTAAAATACAGTACTTTTTAACCTGTTGAGAATTGGGAAGTAGCAAATTTGAAAGAAAAGTGCCTTCAAATTTCCCATCAGCAGGTTAAAGAGTAAATTTTTTTTGCTTTTAAAAGCCTGAAAATGCATTAATGCAGATTTTAAATTTTTGGATCTAAAACAAGTAAATACAGTACTCTTTAACCTGTTGAGAATTGGGAAGTAGCAAATTTGAAAGAAAAGTGCTTTCAAATTTCCCTTCAGCAGGTTAAAGAGTAAATTTTTTTTGCTTTTAAAAGCCTGAAAATGCATTAATGCAGATTTTAAATTTTTGGATCTAAAACAAGTAAATACAGTACTCTTTAACTTGTTGAGAATTGGGAAGTAGCAAATTTGAAAGAAAAGTGCCTTCAAATTTCCCTTCAGCAGGTTAAAGAGTAAATTTTTTTTGCTTTTAAAAGCCTGAAAATGCATTAATGCAGATTTTAAATTTTTGGATCTAAAACAAGTAAATACAGTACTCTTTAACTTGTTGAGAATTGGGAAGTAGCAAATTTGAAAGAAAAGTGCTTTCAAATTTCCCTTCAGCAGGTTAAAGAGTAAATTTTTTTTGCTTTTAAAAGCCTGAAAATGCATTAATGCAGATTTTAAATTTTTGGATCTAAAACAAGTAAATACAGTACTCTTTAACCTGTTGAGAATTGGGAAGTAGCAAATTTGAAAGAAAAGTGCTTTCAAATTTCCCTTCAGCAGGTTAAAGAGTAAATTTTTTTTGCTTTTAAAAGCCTGAAAATGCAATTATGCAGATTTTAAATTTTTGGATCTAAAACAAGTAAATACAGTACTCTTTAACTTGTTGAGAATTGGGAAGTAGCAAATTTGAAAGAAAAGTGCCTTCAAATTTCCCTTCAGCAGGTTAAAGAGTAAATTTTTTTTGCTTTTAAAAGCCTGAAAATGCATTAATGCAGATTTTAAATTTTTGGATCTAAAACAAGTAAATACAGTACTCTTTAACCTGTTGAGAATTGGGAAGTAGCAAATTTGAAAGAAAAGTGCTTTCAAATTTCCCTTCAGCAGGTTAAAGAGTAAATTTTTTTTGCTTTTAAAAGCCTGAAAATGCATTAATGCAGATTTTAAATTTTTGGATCTAAAACAAGTAAATACAGTACTCTTTAACTTGTTGAGAATTGGGAAGTAGCAAATTTGAAAGAAAAGTGCCTTCAAATTTCCCTTCAGCAGGTTAAAGAGTAAATTTTTTTTGCTTTTAAAAGCCTGAAAATGCATTAATGCAGATTTTAAATTTTTGGATCTAAAACAAGTAAATACAGTACTCTTTAACTTGTTGAGAATTGGGAAGTAGCAAATTTGAAAGAAAAGTGCCTTCAAATTTCCCTTCAGCAGGTTAAAGAGTAAATTTTTTTTGCTTTTAAAAGCCTGAAAATGCATTAATGCAGATTTTAAATTTTTGGATCTAAAACAAGTAAATACAGTACTCTTTAACTTGTTGAGAATTGGGAAGTAGCAAATTTGAAAGAAAAGTGCTTTCAAATTTCCCTTCAGCAGGTTAAAGAGTAAATTTTTTTTGCTTTTAAAAGCCTGAAAATGCATTAATGCAGATTTTAAATTTTTGGATCTAAAACAAGTAAATACAGTACTCTTTAACCTGTTGAGAATTGGGAAGTAGCAAATTTGAAAGAAAAGTGCTTTCAAATTTCCCTTCAGCAGGTTAAAGAGTAAATTTTTTTTGCTTTTAAAAGCCTGAAAATGCAATTATGCAGATTTTAAATTTTTGGATCTAAAACAAGTAAATACAGGACTCTTTAACTTGTTGAGAATTGGGAAGTAGCAAATTTGAAAGAAAAGTGCCTTCAAATTTCCCTTCAGCAGGTTAAAGAGTAAATTTTTTTTGCTTTTAAAAGCCTGAAAATGCATTAATGCAGATTTTAAATTTTTGGATCTAAAACAAGTAAATACAGTACTCTTTAACCTGTTGAGAATTGGGAAGTAGCAAATTTGAAAGAAAAGTGCTTTCAAATTTCCCTTCAGCAGGTTAAAGAGTAAATTTTTTTTGCTTTTAAAAGCCTGAAAATGCATTAATGCAGATTTTAAATTTTTGGATCTAAAACAAGTAAATACAGTACTCTTTAACTTGTTGAGAATTGGGAAGTAGCAAATTTGAAAGAAAAGTGCCTTCAAATTTCCCTTCAGCAGGTTAAAGAGTAAATTTTTTTTGCTTTTAAAAGCCTGAAAATGCATTAATGCAGATTTTAAATTTTTGGATCTAAAACAAGTAAATACAGTACTCTTTAACTTGTTGAGAATTGGGAAGTAGCAAATTTGAAAGAAAAGTGCTTTCAAATTTCCCTTCAGCAGGTTAAAGAGTAAATTTTTTTTGCTTTTAAAAGCCTGAAAATGCATTAATGCAGATTTTAAATTTTTGGATCTAAAACAAGTAAATACAGTACTCTTTAACTTGTTGAGAATTGGGAAGTAGCAAATTTGAAAGAAAAGTGCCTTCAAATTTCCCTTCAGCAGGTTAAAGGGTAAATTTTTTTTGCTTTTAAAAGCCTGAAAATGCAATTATGCAGATTTTAAATTTTTGGATCTAAAACAAGTAAATACAGTACTCTTTAACCTGTTGAGAATTGGGAAGTAGCAAATTTGAAAGAAAAGTGCTTTCAAATTTCCCATCAGCAGGTTAAAGAGTAAATTTTTTTTGCTTTTAACAGCCTGAAAATGCATTAATGCAGATTTTAAATTTTTGGATCTAAAACAAGTAAATACAGTACTCTTTAACCTGTTGAGAATTGGGAAGTAGCAAATTTGAAAGAAAAGTGCCTTCAAATTTCCCTTCAGCAGGTTAAAGAGTAAGTTTTTTTTGCTTTTAAAAGCCTGAAAATGCATTAATGCAGATTTTAAATTTTTGATCTACAGTACCCTAAAATGGGGTAAAAAACGGGATATAAAACTACGCTATTGCCTCAGACTCACTACTCACTTTGCTCTAGAAAAAACTTTTCCAAAAATAGCAATTATTTAGTTGCTCTTTTCTTTGAAAATGCATATCTCCAAAATAGGAGCAAGTTAAAGAGTACTGTATGTTAGATTCAAAAACTAAAATCTGCATGAATGCATTTTCTGGTTTAAAAACATAAAAAGACTGTACTCAATAACTTGCTCATCAATTATTTAATTGCACTTTTCTTTGAAAATGCATATCTCCCAAATAGGAGCAAGTTAAAGAGTACTGTATGTTAGATTCAAAAACTAAAATCTGCATGAATGCACCCTTGGCTGTGATCGGTGTTTTTTAAATGTCTATTTGTGCATGAATAAGATGTTCATTTTAGTTTTTCTCACCATTACCGTATATTTAAATTGGCTCTGTTTTAGGAATTAGCATTCTGTTTTATTAATGCTTAATTTTTGGTTTTTTTAATTAACCCTGGGCATATAGAATTTACAGTTTTGAGGCTTTAATGAAAGTTTTAGTTTTTTGCAACATTTCTGTATCTTTTAAATTGCTCTAAATTTAGTTTTTTCCGTTCGGGGTATTTTTCAGAATCCAGTTTACTGAATTTGGTATTTTTCATGTTACTGTATTGTTCTAAACAAACGTGTTTATTGAAAAATTTTAATTATGTGAAAGCAACATCAGACCAAATAATCAACTATCTGTAACACATTTTTTGAAAATCTCCCTTTTTCTAATGTTGTAGAGTTGGCAAAAAGTGTTTGAATGCAAAATTTTTGCGACGCTAAACTGCGGCTTTTTCTGACTGCATCAACATCGCTTGTCCCTTCGAATAATAACAAATTATCTGAAAAAGTAACTTTCTACATTTAATTTCGTTTTTCAAGTTTCAATCATGGAGACATCAACATCGAAACAAGAGAACCCGACTCCACAAAATGAAAGCGTAAGTATTTTTAAAATTTTAATTCGTTCGATATTTTGTTTTGTGATTCAGCAATGTATTAATTTTTTGCAGGAAAAATCGGATACAAAATTTGGACAATTTGCACCGCCAAATTATCAAATGAAGCATACAATGTCTGGACATTCAAAGGCGATATCATGTTTAAAATTCTCTCCTGATGGAAATATCTTGGCTACTGGATCGGCAGATAAAACAGTTCGGCTATGGAATGGTGAAGATGGAAAGATTGAAAAAGTTATTGGTGGACATAAATTAGGAATTTCTGATTTATCTTGGACAAATGATTCACGATTTATTGGTACTTGTTCAGATGATAAATCTTTAAAGATTTTTGATGTTACTGCTGTAGGTTTCAATATCATTTTGTAAAGATTTTAATTATAAATTTTTTAGGGAAAGTGCATAAAAACATTACGAGGACATTCAAATTATGTATTTTGTTGTTCATTCAATCCCCAAGGATCTTTGATTGTTTCTGGATCTTTTGATGAAACTGTAAGACTTTGGGATGTTCGAACTGGTTCATGCTTCAAAACTCTCGCTGCACATGCTGATCCAGTTAGTGCTGTTGGATTTAATCGAGATGGAACTTTAATTTGTTCTTCAAGTTATGATGGCCTTGTTCGAATTTGGGATACCGCAAATGGACAATGTGTTAAAACGCTTGTTGGTATGTTTATATAAATATATAAAAAACGGATCTTATAAACTAATTTTTTATAGATGATGATAATCCACCTGTATCATTTGTAAGATTTTCTCCAAATGGAAAATATATTTTATCTGCAACTCTCGACAGTCAATTGAAATTATGGGATTTTACAAAAGGAAAATCTCTCAAAGCTTATACTGGGCATGTAAATGAAAAGTTCTGTATTTTTGCAAATTTTTCTGTAACTGGCGGAAAATGGATCGTTAGTGGTTCAGAAGATAAAAAAATTTATATTTGGAATTTACAAACACGGGAAATTGTTCAAGTGTTAGAAGGTCATTCTGGTATGTTTTTGTTACTTTTTTGATTATCATGAGATCAACGTATATATTTTAGATGTCGTTATTGCAACTGACTGTAATCCTGTTAAGAATATGATTGCCTCCGCCGGCCTTGAAGGAGATAATACCATTCGACTTTGGACAAGTGATACGTGAAAGCAAAAGAAGAAATTATTTTGGGACGTATATTTTGTTTATTGTTTAATGTTTATATCGTTTTTTTGTAATTGTGTGTATTTTTCCAGGCAGCTTACGGTAGTTGGAGTATTCGGATGCAAATAAAAAAATTGTTGTACATTTGTACAGATTCTGATTACCGTAACCTCTTTTAAAACCTTTTTGCAATTCCTTATCATCTTTTTTGTCTATTTTTGTGCTATATATTAACTGCTACCTTTATTATTTTTATTACTATTATATTATGTTTCTTCATCTTTTTTCGTTACTAATAAGTTCTTTTCGTTATTTGTTTCTCTCTTTTTTTGTTCGATAATTATTAATGTGATCTCGTTTGGTACTTGAATACACGCTTTTTTTGAAATTTTTGCAATTTGGAAAAAGAGAGAAAACACACGTGCATCTTTGACCTTGGAAAATATACAGTTATTGATATATATTTTTCTCGACGGGTTTAAAAACCCTATCAAATATTGACATTTAATTTCATATATTTTTGGACATTCGAGAAAGAGAATGACTACAAAAGATGTTATTGATCGGCTTTTAAATGCTGCAGAAAATGCCCAAATTTTAGCTGTTGATAATTATATTAATGGTAATTTTGTGTGCACTTATGAAACATTGGATTCTATTGATCCTGCGATTGGAGAAACCTGGATTAAGGTTCCACGATCCCAAGAAAATGAAGTTAATGAAGCCGTTGCTGCAGCAAAACAAGCATTTGGAGAATGGAGTAAAACATCCGTTCAACATCGCTCAAAATTGTTGAATAAAGTTGCAGATATTTTAGAGCCACTGGCTGATAAACTTGCGATTTTAGAATCAATAGATCAAGGCAAAACTATTGCAACGGCAAAGTGAGTGTTAATGTAGCTTGAAACATTGGCTTCAAGGACGTCAACAGAGGGGGCACTCACACATCCTACGAAATCATAAAGATCTTTTACCGTTATCGGCACAAGATCAAAGGCGTGACTCCTACAAAATGGTTTTTGTCCCTTTCAAAATTTGTTGACATTCTTAATTGGCTTTTAAGATTTTTCCTAAACTTCTAAAAGTTCAAATTCAATAGTTTAGAACAGTTGATATTCCCCGATGCATCCATAATTTTCGAACTTTTGCATCTGCTATTCTTCATCATACTGGAACGTAAGCTTTTATTACTTTCTTATCACTTTTCTCATCATTTTTTGTCTGTTAAAACATCACTCTATTTTCCCCCAAATATTTTAGTTCAGTTGTTCAGTCTGAGCCTATTCGAGCAATAAATTATGTTCAATATGATCCAATTGGAGTTGGAGCACTTATTTCACCATGGAATTTACCACTTTATCTTTTGTCATTCAAGTTAGCTCCAGCATTAGCATGTGGGAATACTGTAGTTGCAAAACCTTCGGAAATGACTTCTGTAACAGCATATGTTCTTGCCTATGCCTTCCACGAAGCTGGATTCCCTCCAGGAGTTGTTAATATTATTATTGGAAATGGTTCAGAATGTGGTAAAGTTTCATTACTGTAATTATTTAAAGCTACAGTATACATTATCTTAGGTGAACCACTTGTCTGTCATAAAGATGTAAGCTTTATAAGCTTCACCGGTTCAACAGCAATTGGAAAAAAGATTGCAGAATTGGCAGCAAAAACAAATAAAAAAGTTTCATTGGAAATGGGTGGAAAAAATGCTGGAATTGTTTTTGAAGACATTGATTTGGAGGAAGTTATTCCACAAATTGCAAGATCATGCTTTGCAAATCAAGGAGAAATTTGTTTGTGCACTGAACGCCTTTATGTTCATTCAACAATTTATGACAAATTCTTAAATTCATTTATTGAAAATGCCAAAAAGGTAAAAATTTGTTAAAAATTTTACACAACTTATAGCCTATGGCAACCATTACTACCATGGTTACTGTATATATCTTAAAATCTTAATTTGAAATTTTTGCTTCTAAAAAGTACAAAAATAATATTCAACTTTTTTTATTTTCAGTGGACAGTCGGAGACCCCAAAGAAAACAACCATCTTGGAGCTCTTGTTTCTGAAACTCATTTCAACAAAGTAATTTTTAACAATTGTTAACACCCGTTATTCAACAATCCTAATTAACTCCTATATTTTTAAGGTAAATTCATACTACAAATTAGCAAAAGATGAAAATTTCAAGATTCATTGCGGCGGTCCTGCTGCTGTTGATGGACGGTGCCAGAAGGTTCGTTTTTTGTTGTTTCGTTTTCTTCCGCAAACGCTGCTGCAGCAGCAGCTCGAAGCTTCTTTTCTTCATTTTTCTTTTGAATTCCAAGAACAAATCGAGGAACTTTTGCAAGTTTTGTTTCATTTGGAACTCCAGAATCTTTTTGTGAACCCAAAACTGCACCAGTATGACTTAGAGCACGATATTGAATACCATAATCTGCAGCAGCAAATAACTGATTCATTTCCTAAAAAATTAATAGGCTTATTATAATTCAATATCTTTAAAAAACTTACATCAATAACAATCTGCGATCGATCTGGAATGAATACAATTGGTGGAACATTTGAATGATACATTGTTGAACTTAATTTCTTTCTTACAAATTCCATATTTGATTCCAAGAATTCTTTAATTTTGATATCTCGTTCATCCCCAAATGCCTTCCACCAAACTTTTATCTCTTTTAAATGATTTGGAGTATCCACTTTTGTAATCGTAACTGAGACTTCTGCCGCTTTTGGCAATTCACAAATAATTGGAGCAATATTTTCAAAATATAATAAACTTAGTTGCTTTCGTTTCTTTTCATCTAATTTTCGCATCTTTAATTTTGAACCTGGATTTAAAATTAGAATCGCATCATCGATTGTATTTTGACCAAATCGAAGAAGCATTTGTCGTGTAAAAGTTTTTGATTGAACATAATTAAAGAATTTTGATGATCCTGGAGTTTCTGTTGTTGCACCGGTTCGACGCCCGGTGGGTTTTCGTTGTTTATGAACATGACGAATTTGATTGAATATTATTGATGATGAACGAAATCTTGTAAACATTATTCTTGAGTCTGATTCTGAAACAGAAATACATATATAAATTTCTATTTAAAAAACACACGCAGAAAATAATAAAACGGAGAGACGTAAAAATGAAAACGCGCTAAAAATAATTTTTTTTTCAGGGATACTTTTTTGCTCCTACAGTAATCTCAGATGGAAAAGAATCTAGCTCCCTTTTGTTTGAGGAAGTTTTTGGGCCATTTGTTGCGGTTGTAAAATTTGATAATCTACAAGTAAGTTTTTGTTACTTAACTAAAAGCATATACCCTCATATAAAAATTAAACAAAAATCTAAAATTTCAGGAAGTTGTGGAAAAAGCAAACTCAACTCCATATGGCTTATCCGCTTCGGTTTGGTCCAAATCTATTGACAATATTACATCTGTAGCTTCATCCCTTCGAGTTGGCACAGTTTGGTGTAATTGTTGGATGATTCGAGAGCTGAATATGCCCTTTGGAGGAACCAAAGAATCTGGGAATGGCCGAGATGGCACCACTGATTCCTTTGACTTTTATAGCGAAAAGAAAAATGTCTGCATTAAATTAGGAAATTGATAAAACTAACGCTTTTTTAAATCGAAAATAAAGAACTTTAAACTAACAACATTTTGCCGAATGTTTCGTGGAAATTTTTTCTATATCGATTATTTGCTTCGAATGTCTTATTTTTTGTGTTGCTCATAAAATACTATTTACCCCATAAAAATTTTATTCCCATTTTATAGAAACTATTCTAATTTCCTACAATGGCTTCCTCTGACTATACAATTCTTTCAAATCCAACAAAAGAAAAATATTGGAAGCGAATCTATGAATTAGTAATTACCACTGAAAAATGGTTTAATAATCCATGGGATTATGATATGTGGAGGGAAGGATTTGGTGAGGATTTTACCCTATTTGTTGCTGTTGACAATGCAACAGACGAAGCAATTGGCTCATCATGTACAACAAATTATCGTGCTCATGATGGTAGCGAATTTTTAACCGCTAGTGGAATGTTATACGTTGATCCAGCATATCGTGGAAAGCAAATTGGAATGGCATTAGCTGATAAATTTTCGGTTGGATATCCTAATCGAAGTTTGGTAAATACCCTAAAGTCATGCCCTGCAAAATAACATAAGCGCTTTTTTAGATTGCTGTACCTGCAATGTCAGGAAAGTATGCAAAGACTTATGGCTATGATAAAATTCCCGAAGATAATATGCGGGATATCGAAATTAAAGTTAACAAAATCAGCTTATCCCCAACTTTGTCTCCTCTTAAAGGAGTAACCATCCGTTCCGCAAATGAAACAGATTGGCCTAAAATATTTGAATATGATCGAAAAATGTTGAAATATATTCAACGTGATAAATTCATTAAACTTTACTGTACCCAACCACATTCATATTACAAGGTCTGCTGCATTCCCTAGAGTATATGGTACCTATCTAAACTGAAAGATTTTTAGATTGCTGTTGACTCAAGTAGCAAAAATATTGTCGGGGTTTGTCTTATTCGTTGCAATCATGAAATGAAAGCATTATATACTGGACCATTCTACGCTGAAACACCTGCAATCGCGGAATATTTATTTTTTGAAGCAATTAAAGCAATCCCTGATCTCTCACATTTTGATGAAATCCGTTTAGCATTTTACAAAACTTCACCAACTTTGGGAGTACTTAAAAAGTTTGTTGCTGAAGAAGATTTAACAAATATTCATTTTCACTTTATTCAATTTTCTAAAGAAATTCTCTCAGTAAGCTTAAACCTTAAATGTACATAAAAATACCGTATATTTTTTAGCTTCCCACCACAACGGTTTATAGCGTTTCCGAAAATGATTGCAGCTATATTTAAGAAATTTACCATCATGAAAGCTAAAGATAGCAGTTTTTTAGGGCTTAAATAATTTATTTAAATATATTATTTTTAATTTTAAAATCTCTTAAAGAAAAGTTCAGATTTAATTTAGGTGTAAATTTTTTTCTGTTTCTATTCAACAAAAATCAAAACATTTGCGTAATTTATTATTGTTGAATACAAATAGAAAAAGTTAAACAACCAAATTTAATCAAAATTTTTATTTAGGACATTTCGTAGTTTTTTGTGTTGATGATTATGATTAGATGATAAATTTTGTTGAAAAAAATATTTAAGATATCAAACACGCTAAACAATATACACAACATACAGTATACAAAATAATAATTATAATGTTCCCAGTAAATAACATTATCAAATTACTCTGTTGAAATTTTTCATTGCAGATTTTTCTTTGAACTTTTTTTTGCTATCAATGTTTACTTTGGCAGAATGTTCGTGAACGCCAAAAAACATTCAAAAAATTGAATTTTTTAAAAAAAGTTTTGAGTTTTTGAAATTTCAAAAATGTTTTTTTAAAAAAATGATGATGCGGTTGTTATTTTTAGATTATTTTTTGTTTAAAATATCTTTTTTAAAACGTTTTTTGTTTCTGTTTTTGCTGCTGCTTTGTCGATTTCCGGTGCATCATTTTCCCCATTAAAGGGTGTGTTTTTTTTTTCAATTTTTTAAATAAATTTTTTAAATAAACTTTTGATGGAAAAAAAGATGGAAAAAGAACGGAAGTAATTTTGGAAGCAGGGGGAACGAACGAAGAGAAGTATGGCACATCCACATAGAAACAGGAAAAGGCACATGTCGACGAGTCATCACTTTTAAAGAAATAAATAAATTTTATACTACTTTTTTTCGTTTTTGAATATATCCAATTTAGACATCTGCGCAAGTGGAAAAAACGGGGGAATCCAATTCATTTTTTTCTGTGTTGTGCCACTCATTTATTCATTTAGGTTTTTCAAGAGAATCGATTTTTTTGGTAGTCAGTTGCAGCAGCAGGAAGGAAGGGGGAAAAAGTGGGAGAAAACATTTGCAAACCCAAACAGCAGCATCTGCTATATTTTTGTGTTCGGTTGCGCTATTGGCAGCTTTTTTCTCAAAATTTTCTAGAAAAACTTTGTCAATTTTCTACTACTTCAATGTTTAGTGTTTTACAATCTATAGAGGATGACTCATACAAAAATATGTCATCGAATAAGAATGAAGAAAAAAATCCCTAGACTTTTTTTACTATAATTGATTTAAATATTTTTTCTCTCTTTTTTGTAATAGATTTGGATTTCTATCAATGTTTTTTATTGTTGTTCTTTTTGCTTTTGATTTTTTTTTTCAAAAAATGAATCAGTTTTTTCGAGATGAAAGAAGAAAAAAAAGGTCACGGTTTTTCTTGATTCACGTGTTTATTTGACATTTAAAAATTTTTTGATTGGGTTTTTTCTTTAGAATTAAAATATTTATTTCCTGATCAAACCGTTACAACTTTAAAGGAGATCTATTATTGGCCGCTTTATTTCGAAAGTGATATTTAGGATTTGTTCTGTTATGAGTTGAAGCAATTTTTCTCTTTTTATTATTGAATAAAAGCCGTTTTGAGACATGACAGTAAAAATCCTAAATTTTGTCAATTTCCAAATAAAGCATCAAATGATAAGTTTCTTTGAATACTGTAACTGTTTTATCAGAAAATAAATATTTTAATTCTAAAGAAAACACCTAAAATAAAACTTTTTTGTATTGATTATTGTTCGTGAAGGTTGAATTTCTGAAGAAAATAAAACATGATAAGACTTTTTTTTGTTACTTCTATATTTTGCTTAAGAGAAAAACGTTGTTCCATATTTTTCTTCTTTAAAGTAGTGTTCGCCATTAATCTTTGACAAAAAAAAATTGCTTTTTAAGACTTTTGATATCGTAGTTCTTTTACTTTGCTTCTAAAAATTTGAATTGAAACATGCTTATTCTTTATTTTTTGCTGCTACCGCTATTGCTGCTAATACAAAGAAATATAAATTTAAGAAAAATAGCGCTTCCGTCAATGTGTTGTTCATTTGATCACCATTGAGGAGATTCTTAAAAATCCCTGCTGCTGCTGACCAAGTGGTCGTCCATTTAAGCTAAAAATCGCTGCTGCTGGCTCTTTACAAGCTCAGCTGCTACATCAGTCGCAATAGCTTTTTGTTATATTTTTTCCCTTCTGTTAGTTCCTTAAGGAAAAAGAAAAGTTCGTAACAGGTGTTGTTGCTTATTTTGAGATAATCGTTCACAGCTTTTTTTCTTCTCTTCAACAACAACAACATAGAACTTTCAATCACTTTTCTTCGTATCCATCGATAAATATTTTTCCTTTTTTCTTTTGTGTGTGTTCGTTCATTTATTAAAAACTATTGTTCAAAATGGCTACTATAGATTTTTGAGACATGCTTTACAAATGCTTTCTAAAAGTGCTTTTTTGGTAGTTGCAGCAGCAATATTTTTGGTAAGCAAGGAAGCATTTTTTTCCCCAACCCTTTTAAAGAGAAAAAAGCCATTGTCTTTTTTATGCCAAATTTAAATATATATTTTTTTCGCGCAACATTGATCGAAAATAGTAGGGCCTTTGAGAATAGAAGGAAGAAGAAGAATAAAGTGTAGCAATAGAAGTTGTTGTAAGACGTTGAAGAAGACAACGTCGAAGAAGAAGAAGACGTCCTTCAATATTTGGCCTAAGCAGTTTTTTTTCCTTATTTCCTTCCTTTTATTTGTTCTGTCATTTTTTAGTTCTATTTTTTTCTTCGTCTCCGGAAAATATATAATTCCAAACCCTTCTTTTTTTAATCATACCAAATCGTCGTCGCCAAAAAAACGTTTAACGCCGTGTTGTGTTTTTTTTGTTATACGTTTTTGATTCTTTTTTGAGTTGCGCAATTTCGTCTTTGTTTACGCGGGTTTTTTTCTAACTCTTTTTTTAAGGATTATTCAGTCATTTTAAAAACTATATATAAATTGCTTCTTGATCATCATCACCTTTCTGTACACCATCATCAAACATCTTACTTTAATATGAGGTTTTAAAAGAAACAATGTTTTGATGGTGGTGGCGTGAATGAAGTTCTCTTTTTTTCATCATCGCCATGTTCGCTGCGGAAAATTGAATAAAGATGTACATGTACAAAAGTGTCGTCGTTCTTTTTCTTTCCTCTCTCATCATTGCCATCGACCTATTGACCATGTTCTTCTTCTTCCTTTTTTCTTTAATTTTAAGATATTCACCTTTTTATAATTATTAATCGTATACTACGTTATCATCATATATCGCAACAAAAAATTTATTGACTTTTTTATATTGTAAATGAACCATTTTTGACCATCACTCTTGAATCAAAGGTTATGGTCAAAATGGTTCAAGATCAAAACTTATGATCTTTTTTCTGTCGAATATACCGCGTTTTTTACGACTATCAAAAAAGGTTGCCACTTTCATTTATACCCAAAAAAGTGTTTTTTTATTTATTTTTTTTACCCAAGATTATTATGTTTTTACCCAACAACAAAAGGTTTGAACCGACGTGGATCGTGTCAAAGTTATTTTTTATTTCTGAAAAGAATTAAATTCTTTGCGCAAAAAAGAGAAGAAGATTTTACTTGTTAGTTGACGGCTGCTACTGACCGATAAAAAAGAAAAAGAATGTTTTACTACTACCTATTCTATCTAACTATCTATTCTACCCAAAAACAATTTGTTCGAACCCACAATTTTGCTGTTTCTTTTTCGCTTGTGTTTTTGTTTAGTGTTGCGTACTCGAGCATCAAAACCAAAATTTTTGTGTTGTTTGTTCCTTTGGCCTTATTTGTACATACTATATTTTCTCTTGCGTGTCCCATCATTTTTATATAATGTTTTACCAAAAAAAAGAAGAGATACTAAACTTTTTACAAGGGAGAAAGACAGATTGATTTAATATAAAGCTGCAGCTGCTACTTTAATATTCGCGTTCCATATAAATGTTTTTACGTCAAAAAATGCTGTATGTTTACCTTGTTTTTGTTAAGCTTTGAATTTAATTTTTATCTCACGTTTTTTTTTCTGTTGTATTTTTTTGACAAAAATGCAACGTTACTCATCGATTGTTTTTTTTCGCGTTTTTACTCCTTTGCGTGGTTCATCGTGATGAAAAAATGAAGAGAGAAAAAAGATACGTAATCGTTTTCACACTTTTGTTTATAACACACACTTTGGTAATTTCTTTCCTGAATCCTCTTTTTTTACGTGTATTTGTTGTTACTCTTTTCTTTCAACATTTTGAATGATATTTATATACCTTTTCAGATATATTATTTCTACTATTATCCAATCAATGTAAAAGTGCTGATTTTGTAACCCAATCATTTTTATTATTATTACTATCATCATTGAATCAATAAATTTATTATCTTCATCAAAAATTACTTTTATTTTTCAATGCTAACATGGCTTTCGAACTTTCAAGCTGGGGAAGATTATGGGTATGTTTAGTTTGCTGTTTTTGAGCATTATAATTTATATTTCCCCTCCTCCTTATAAATATGTAATTAAATATTCGATAGTTGAAAACGATAGCTTTTTATCTTTTTGGCTTCACTTTTCTACAAATCTATCTTTTTTATTTGTTTGAACGTACACTCATCTCCTCCTCATCCGTCAAGGATCTTCTTTTAGTTGCAGTCTTTTGTTATCTCATAGTTTTCTCATATTCGATAGAAACTACTTGATTTGATTTTTTATTTCTTCTTCAGAAAGAAAAAAATAATTTTTTACGGAGATATTTTTATGGATAATATTTTTATTTGATGAACACATTTTTTTCATTAACGTGCGAAAGTAATCCGTTTTGAAGAAGATGAAAAAAATATTCTCAGATTTTATGCAGCAGCTATTTTTTCATGATGATTTTTTAATATGAGAGAAATGATTTTTTGTAATCCACATTAAAAGCTTTTTTCTGACCTCATTTTTGTAACATATCCGGAGAATTTTTAATGTTTAGATTCCATAAAAGTTTGTGAAAAACTTTTATTCGCCCTTTTTTCTCACTTTTTCAGCATAAATTTTTCAGCTTTGAAGAATAAAAAGTCCATTTTAAATTGTTATTGTTGAATTTCAAGTTGAAACTGTCACTTTTTTGTTTTTTTTTTTTTTCACGTTTCAATTAATGACAGAGAATAACTCCTGCTGACTTATCTTTTGGACCATCCCAAAAACTTGTTTTTTCGGATTTTTTCTGATGTTTTTGATATAGCTTTTTTATTGCAGTCCTAAGCGGTCGTTAAATTCTTATGCAAATTTTAAAAATGACTTTGTTTCTTAGTGACCACTAACAAACTAGTTTTTGTATGTAGGAGGGATCCATTGCGCTTAAAACACGCGTATTATCTTTTCTTTTTTCCTATCAAGCTCTTTAAGTATTCTAGAATTAAAAAGAAAAAAGAAGAGAATCGCTTGAAAATATATTATTGATGTTGCTGCTTCTTTTTTCTTTTCCTGCTTTCACCTGTAACTAAGCTTCCCTCTTAGTTTCTTCCCCTCTTCTTTTTCTTTTTAAAAAATATTATTATATTTTCGGACAGTCTTTCCATTTTTTATTTTTTTCTGACGGCCACCATTACAACCACTTCATCGGTCATTCATTTTTGTTGACCGGACATTGCCGCGGCGTTGTCAGTAGGAGGAATAGCTCGAATATATGAGCTGCTGCTTGTTATGTTGAAACGTTGCCTTCGTATTTTTATTTATTTGTTTGTTACTTACTTTTTTATGAAAGGAAAAGAAAGAAGTATAACCGTTTACACTTATTAATTTGTTTCTTTTTTTGGTTTACTGTTTTGAGGTTCTTTAAGAGCTCCGCCTTGTGTATAAGAGAGGGTGAAGGAAAGAAATTCCACTTGATTGTCAACAGATTCGGTTTACTTCTATGTTTTGTTTGTTGCGAACGTGTTGGTTTTATCTTACATCGAATATCTATGCATTAATTTATTGATCTTTAAAAAAATTTATTTTTGGTAGTTAAAAAAGATGCTTCATCGAGCACCTTCTTCCATGTCTTCATTTTCTTCTTATGATTCATATTATTCTGATCGATCTCCGGCAACTACTCAACAACCAATTATGGCACATGCATCTGCTGCCGGAGCAGCAGCTTCAGCATCATCCCCTTTAAAAGCTCGTCCATCCAGCTTTAGTGGAAATAACAATCATAGTCATGACATGTCCGGAACAATAAGTCGCGCACATAAAAAATTTGCTTTAAAAGCACAAAAACTATCGTTTTCATCTATTGGAACAGAATTGTCAAATTCATGTTCAGCACTTTATTCAATGTTGACTGAAGGAGGAGGAGGACAATCAACGACCATTCAAACGGAAACAACACCATTTGGTTACAATTTTGTGAGAAACCATTTTTTTCTGTTCTTAATCCCCTCTTCTATGGATGGATTTACATCTCATTTTTCTCCCCTTTTTAATGTTCCCATGAATTTTTTAAATGTTTGCTTAAAAATGTAAAAACCTTTTCAGGATCAAACAGATAATGTTGCAGCTCATACTCAAAAAGGAATAGATTTTTTTGAAAAATACGGAAATTTTGTTAAAGAACGAGCATTAATTGAAGAAGAATATGCAACAAAGTTACGAAATCTTGCAAAAAAGAATTTTGGTAAAAGAAAAGAAGACGATGCAAAATCATTTACTTATATTTCAACATTTTATACAATGCTTCATGAACTCGAATCTTTAGCAGGTCAACATGAAGTTGTTGCAGAAACTCTAAAGAAGAATATAAATCCACAAATAATGTCAAAATGTGCAGAATTAAGGCAAACTCGAAAGAATCAATTAACATATTTACAAAAGCTTAATGTGGATTTATCAAAAGCGATTGAGGCTATGGAAAAAACTCATAGAAGTTATGCAAAAGCCTTCAAAGAAGCTGAAGCAGCTCATATAAAGCATGAACAAAATGATAAAGATTTAAATTTATCAAGAGCAGCAGTCGAAAAATCAAAGAATAATGTAGCTTACAAGAATCAGCTTTGTGAAGAAGCAAAAAAGAATTATGCGAATGCTTTGCTTATTGCAAATGATGCAAAAGTTAAACATTATGAAGTTGAATTACCAAGTCTACTGGAACAAATGAAGGCTGCTGATGTTGATAGAATAACCAATACTC
The DNA here is from genome assembly GCA_024447195.1 of Panagrolaimus sp. LJ2414. Classification (NCBI taxonomy): domain Eukaryota; kingdom Metazoa; phylum Nematoda; class Chromadorea; order Rhabditida; family Panagrolaimidae; genus Panagrolaimus; species Panagrolaimus sp. LJ2414. The sequence goes on along the minus strand of JAMRXY010000050.1, from coordinate 1,528,159 downwards.
GATTAGCAATGCAAAGAACAATTGAAGCTGAAACAAATGTGATTCGAATTATTCAAGTATGCTATGATGAAATGTTAAAAGCTGTATCGAATATAAATCCTGAAAGTGATACTCAAATAGTCGTTGAACAGAATGTATCAGGATATCCAGGTTTGTTTTATTTTAATTAAAACTTGTTAAAGATTTTTTTAACAATAGTTTATTTTAGTACCAGAAAATTATCCATTTGATGATCTTGGTGATCCAGGTCAAATTGTAAATCCTGATAGTGCAGATAGTTCATCAATGAAACGTGGAACTCTTCCGCTGTCAACTAAAAATGGTTCTTCTAAAACATCTTCGATAGGAAGAAGGCAATCAATGCATCAAAAATTCTTTGGTGGTGGAGCATCAGAGAAGCCGAAAATTAATGGTGTTCAGTCTGATTACGGTAATCTTCCACCACAACAAAGATGTCGAAAAATTCAATCAAAATTAGATGAATTATTAAAGGAACAAGAAACTCTTCACAAGTCATTAGATGGTGTCGAAAAGATGGCAGAAGTTTACAAAGGTAATCCAAAAATGGGAAATCCAAAAGATGTTGAACCTAAAATTGCTGAATATCGTAATCATCTTGCAAGGGTGAATTCTGAAATTGCAAAATTCAAGGTACGATCGTTTTTTTGAGCACTGTAACACTATTTTTGATTTTTTCGTTGCTGTAATCCTGCTAATTTCTTAAAATTTAGAATTTAATGGAAAACATTCAAAATGAAATGAGACAATCTGGAAGTGAAATTGGATTACGGTCCCCTTATAATGGACATTCTTCACCTTCAAGCACAGCATCACCAAGAATATCAAGTAGTGGATATGCTTCTGCTGCGAATACCAATAGAACGTCATATTCTGAAGAATCTGTGTCAAGTGAAGGCTCGCATGGACTTTCAAGTAGAAAGATAACGCCAATTCCTGCTGTTAATGGGAATGGTGAGAAATTTTATTTGTTTCAATTTTATAAATATTCAATAAATTTAGCTTCAAAACCAATTATAAGTCTTCAAAAAGAACCATCTCCAATAAGGCCGGCTCCACCTGCACAAAGTCATGAAGCCACACCTGATACCTATGAAGAAGTTGATAGACCTGTCCTCGGGGTGTGCATTGCACGGTATGCATTTGAAGGTACAACTGATGGTACGACGATAGCTATCAAAGAAGGAGAAGAATTATTATTATTAGAAAAAGATGTTGGTGATGGATGGACTTTTGCAAGGCACCCGACAACTCAAATAGCTGGTTTTGTTCCAACATCATATTTGGATTGTACATGGTATTGAAAATCCATTCTTTTTATTAGAAACAAATTCTATTTAAACTGTTTAATTATTGTTAAAAACATCCATACATCGGTGCTGATTTTAATCTATCTCTCTCTTTTCATGTTTATAGTCAGTTGTGCAGATATATTATATCCATCTTCCATTCACATTCAGTTTTTTCTTTCTATTTGTTGCTTTACCTGTCAATTGCTATTTGACTTCTTGTTTCATGCTCCTTTTTCAAATCAAAAAACGTGTACTTTCTTTTTCTCATTTTGATACATTTTCACAAATAAAAATATTTCAAACTTGATTAATTTATGTTATTAAAATTTGTAATAATTCTTCATTCTTTTTCTGTTTTCGCTTATTCTGCGCACTTCATTTTCTGCCATCTTTTCTTTTTCTTGATTCTGTTTCTTTGGATTGTTCAAATTTTTTTAATGTTTCTTCTTTTTGCAAATTTTTTGATGCCAAAAATTTTTGTTTTAGAAAATTTCATTATTACTTGTTTGATTGTTTCCTCCTTTTTGAGAGATCAAGAAGCAAGCGATTCATTATTATACCTGTTTACAATCCTCTTTTTTTAAATATTCTTGGTAAATTTTCTTTTTGTTTTTTGTACCTTTTTTCTTTGTTTTTTATTAACTGATTGATATCTCTCAACAAATTTGTCAATGTAAAATGTTACTTTTTGTTTGTTATTTTCTTATTATTACATGAATGACTGATTTAATAAAATGCTTGCTTTTATCAAAAAAAAAATTGAGCAATTGCCTTAAAAAAAATTGTGGGGCAAATTTTTTCCAAGCAATCAGAAATGTTTGAAAAGATAAATGCCGGAAACGAAAGATCCGGAAATGAATGCCTTTTTTAAAAACCTTGAACAGCAATTTTTTGGTAATGGCAAAGAAAAGTATGCTCCATAAAAGTGTCACAAACAATACTTCTTTTTTTGCTTTAAACGAGAAAAAAGTATCCTAAAAAACAATCTCTTTCAGAGACAGGAAATAATCCCCCCAAAAAGAAAGTAATGCCTTCCGGGGAGGGCAAATATGTAAAAGGCTTTCAACCTTTTTTTTGGGATATTAAAAAAGTTTTACATTTTTCTTTGAATGACGAGATTTCAAGTATCTTTGCTTGTCATTTGCAGCTGTTTTTAAAATAAGTGTCGTCGACAAAAAACATGGGTGAGTTTTTTTTCGTTTTTTTTATCATCACAGAAAATTAAAATTAGAGAGAATCCCTTAAAAACTGAATTGGAAAAGAGGATAGACAAGATTCAGAAAAAACAGAAAAATGAGCTCATCGGCTTTTTATATTTGTTAGTTGTAAAAATTTGACGCTGAATTTGTTGTTTTCTTAAACGAATAGGAAATAATCATGAATGGGAATAGCAACAATTCGATGCAAACAGATTCATTTGGATCTGATCTGTTTCAAAGAATGGCTTGTAAATCTCCAATGTTTGAAAATATGAATTTTGGTAATGGACTTTTTTATACTGTATTTTTAATTTATTTGTTTTTATTAAATAAATAATTTATATATTAGTAGCATAGAATACTTTAGAAAAGTCAAACAATGTTACTGCATTAAAAATAAAGTGTTATTAGAGTAGTTTAGTTCATTACAGTATCCCTTCTGATGGACAATGCTACTGTACTAAAGCTTTATAGAATGTAAATACCGTAGTTTTGTGTATTACAGTATCCTTTAACCTGTGTTCAAAATTAAATTTTTGCCCTAAATTAATAAACATTTATTTAAACTAAAATTGACAAATTTTAGCTCTTTTCCAAGAAATCAAATCCCGTCAAGAAGATTTTATGCGAGCTTTCAATGAAGGAAATGCCGCAAAAGCTGCTGAGGTACGATAACATTTTTTAAGCTTTGTTTGATACAATTGAATTTTTATTTATTACAGATTTATGCCGTTGATGGAAATTTCATGCCAAATAGTAGCCAACCGCTTCGGGGCCGAAAAGAAATTGAAGCATATTTTAAATCGGATATGGCCGATGGCGTTGGTTGGTTAAATAATTATAGGGATACCGTAACCCATATAGATTTTAGCCACCGCTCAAATTATTACTGAAGAAGTAAAAGGCTGTGATTGCGATAAATTTGCATATGAACGTGGCTCCTACCATCTCAATGGAAAGAAGGGCCTTGAATCAGGAACCTATCTTCAAGTTTGGAAAAAAGATAATGGAGTTTGGCTTGTTCAATCTGATTGCTTCAATGTTACCAAACCTGCTTCCGGATAAATAAACTGCTGTTGTTTCTGAAAAGGATGTTAAAGATGAAACTTTGATTGACTGAAAAAGCTCGCTTTTTTGCTTTAAAATATAAGTATAATTTTTTTTGCTTTTTTTGTTGTAAAAATGCTTTTAGGCTTATTTTTGCTTTGATTCAAAAAAACTTTTTTTGATTGCTTTTAATAAAATCTTTTTTCTTCCAGTTTAATTTTAACAAATAATTTTAAACTATGAAATAGTAATTTCACTACAAAACTGTATTTTTTAATACAGTTTTGTAGTGATCCTTAATTTGCAAGAATTGTTTTAAATCAGTTTAATTCTTGGGATTACTGAAAATAATAATTTGTTTATTACGATACTGTAATATTCAAAATTGGAAAAGTGACACATAAATCTTTTTTCAATCGGTTACATTTTTGGGATTACAGTAGCCAAAACAATATTATGCGATAAATGATTTATTTAAAAATTAAATTAGTATTATTATTATATTATACACCTTTACCACTTAAAATCCATGAGATATAAAAATCAATAAATAAGTTTATATTAATTGCTTAATCTAATCCCCAGCAACTTTTTTCTTTTGATGATGCCGACGTTCATGTTCAAGAAGGCGTTGCTTCTGTCGTTCGGCACGTTCTTGTTGCTTTTGAGCTTTTAAAACTTGATCAATTTCTTCAACATTTAAATCATCATCCCATGCATCACCACCTCCGCCACCACCTTCATTGGAATCAAAATCCAAATCCCCGAATTCAGTTGCCTAAAAAATTGTAATTGTAATTCAAAGATTTGTTTATCGCTAATTAAACTTTAATTTTTATTTTTTTCTAATTAAAATCAGCTTTTAATTTGATCTGATCTGATTGTAATTTATCATCCATTTTATGTAATTTAATATTTGTTTTATCCTCGCTTTTCATCTTTCGCTGATTTTTTGATTTTGCAGATGACTTGTTTTTTTTGTCTTCAAAGTGTAAAACAATTGAAGCCAATTCTACTTTTTGATTGTTGTCCTCCCTTGAATTGCCCTAAGGGAGGACCTCAAATTTAGCAACAGTGAATGAAAGAAAAAAGCAGATTTTTGCTCTTACGTAAGAAAAAACTGGTTAATATCCTCTAGCAAAATAAAAGAAAAAGGATTTTATCGGGCAATATAGTTGGTGCCTCAAAATTACCTCAACCATATCCATATTACATGGCCCAAACAAAGAAAAAAACATGATCACTTTCGAACCAAAAAAATTGCGATTACATAAGCGATAAAAAGATTTCCTTTCTTTTTCAGTCTTTAAAAAATCTCTTTAAAAATGAATGAAAGTAAAAGAAAGTCATGACCAGATTTGGTCCATTGTCAAAAGAAAATAGAAATTATTAAATAATACTTTTTTCTTTCGCTTTCTTCTTCTTACAATTTCTGGCGGGGTTTTAAAATCACTCATCTGAATCCAATCAAACAAATTATTTTTATTATATTTTTGCCACAAAAAAGTTGTTGTATTAATTGCGATCACTTTTTTGCTCAAAAGTGATTTAAAAAACTTTCGAAAATCGTTGGAATTACAAATTTTTATTCCCTCCAAAAAAAATCTTGAACCTCATCCATCCAACCATTCATTGATCCAACAAAACCATCCGAGATTAGCGGGATGCGCGGAATCCCTTTTTTTTAAACAGGTCGTTTTCATCATTTCCTCCGTTCCCTCAAAAAGTTTTTGATTTATTCAAAAAATCCATTTTTATTTTGGTTTGAAGGAAAAAAGGAAACAAAATAAAACCTTTTTTCTCTGAACCGCAATGAAATTCAAGACGACTTGAGTTTTATCCCTCATAAAAAAGCTATTTTGTTGGATTTTGTAAGAAAGTTTTTTTTGTTGAAAACTGACCCTGGAGAGAAAGAAATTGATTTTTGCGAAAAAATTTAAATGAAATAAAACTTGTCTGATTTCATTTTTGCTTGTTTTTTGTTTATTTTTTTGTTTAGCTGTAAACTTGTAAATTTCGAAAAAAAAAGATTTTGTAATTGGATTCTGAAAACTTAGAATTGCTTTGAAAAGCTTTAAAAATAGCTTTGTTTTTTGCTCTAAACGTGATAATAAATGCCATCGATCATGGTTTTAGTGCTACAAATTGTAGCCTACAATATGTATGTGTGCTACCGTAACCCAATTCAGTCTCAAACATGGTCATTTTGCTTATTGTTACAATTCCTAATTTATCCATCTTTCATTTCCCTCAACTTTTCTATCCTATTTTAAACTATTTTTTCAATCATTTTTTTAAAGAATACTCTCAATTTTTTTTCCTTAAAAAATAAATAAATTGATACATGAAACCCACAAATTAATTGTCTGCCGGCTGTGTTCCTTCTTCTTCCTCAAAAAAGCTTTTGTTTCTGATTCCCTCTTGTTTCTATCAAAAAAATGCAAAATTGCATCAAGGAAGAAGAAGAAAAACGAGGAAGGCGATCATGCAATTGACCCGTAATTTCAATCTTTATATAAAAATGATTTTTTAAACAAAATTGAAATTTTGAATTAGATTTTTTTTCACACCAGGAGGTTACTTTTTAAGATTAACAAAAAAATGTTTTAAAAATTTGTTTCTATTCTTTTTTTAGAGCAACACAAAACACAGGGTGTAAGGGGAAGAAGAAAACTGATTTGCATAAAACTTTTTTTAAAACAAAAATATGGTTTTATCCGAAATGGAAGAGATTTGAAGAATATTGTTAGGTGCCATTTTTTTGGAGTTTTAACATTTAAAAAAGAGTAGACTTTAGAGGTCGATGCTTGTAAAGAATATTTTTTGTAAAGTCATTGCTAAAAAAAATGTGTTAAAGCTTTAATCCTATCGTATCCCTCTTTTTTTGTCATTCGTGATCCATTTTGTTCAATTTTTTATTCTTTCTTCTTTAAAGTTTGAATCGATTGATTCATAGATACTTGAAAAATCTCTTCACTAAAAATAAAACCCTATTTAGGCACAACAATGTCGCCGTCTATACCAACATCGTCGTCTTCACTATTTTCTATCCTATATTTTTCAATATTTTTAATTTCGTTAGTCACAAGTTATGGTGAAATTCAATGTAATATTGGCCTAAAATTATATAGTATTGAAAGTGGTCGAGCTGTTTGTGCAGGATTTGCACAATACGGTAGGAGACAATTTTTCAATGTTTAACAACAACAATGTCATGACTATTGTTATAGGTTGTGTTGAATCATGTGAATGGAATACCACTTGTACAAAGACATCTCATTATGCTGCCTTTAAAGGACGACGAACATTTGTGACTGGAATGATTTTAACAAATAATAATTTTTTGTTGCAATGTTGCTCATCTTTAGCAACAATTGTTCAAATGAGTGAGTAATCATCATTCATGAGAAAACTTTAGTTATTATTGAAACAATGCCATTTTTTCAGATAGTCGACGCGAGCCTGTTTGTGTCTGGACATCTTGGGCCAATTCAGTTGAAGAAGGGGGAAGCATTCGAATGGATCCACCACTTTCAAAATCTGAATATATTCGAGATATTTTACTTCAACGAGTTGAAGATACTGGAAAAGTTAAGGTTAAACTTGAAATATGCAAATTTTTAACACAACGAACAAATTGTAATCGAGAAGTATGTCGAAATTACCGTAATCCTAAATACTCATATATTATTCATATTTAGAAAATGCCTGTTGAAGAACGTCATCAATATTCACTACTTTTACTTCGACTTTACCGTACCCAATTAATGTTAAATTCAACAGGAACTTTAAGTAAAACTGCCACAGAAGCTATTAATGCTGATGGACTTCGACCTGGAAGTGCTGCTTTTTCTGTTGTTTCACATGTTGATGAACGTCGTGAAACTGGAAATCTATTAAGTGGAGTAGCAGGTGGTGAAGTTTCAGCAGAAGAAAGAATCATCAGAAATTTGCATACTGCTCTTCAACCGCTGGAACCTCTTTCCTCTTCAACAGCTGCTCCAAGTCCACAATTAAATACAGCATTTTGGGATAATCAAAGTGGAATTCCAAAATCTCATACACAATCCCCAAATCTTGCCCCTCCAGGGATGACCCCACCATCAACATTTAATTTTGACATTATCCCTTCTGCAACAACAATGGTTGAAGTTCCACGAAGACCAATAAATTCTGGGAGAAGATTGGCAACAAATGCCACACGCGAAGCTGTTTCACGATATACAAAAGTGAAAGATGATCCATCTCAGCCACTTAGAAATTCGTTAGCAATTAAGAGAATCGGAAATGGCAAACATCATGATGGTGAAGTTCGAATGCATTCACAAACTTTGCCGCCTTTTATCCAATCTACAACAATTTCAACAACAGAAAAACCATTTTCAATTCCGCTAAAACCAGAATATTGGAAAACAAAGACATTCGGAACGCCAAAAATATCGCCTCCTTTAACATCATTTGATGCCGTTACAGCTGCTGCTCCAAGACAAATAAGACCTACTCCAGTGAAAGAGTTGTTGGCATGTTGTCAAGCACAAGCTCCAGGCTGCCGGCAATTATGTTCAAAAGATGTCAGCAAAGATGAAGTAATATTTTTGTCAAAATCTTAAAATTAATTTAAAAGTTCTGGCACAAAACATCGAAAATTGTCTACAGGGCTTATCTTTTCTATCCCCTAAGGGTAATTTTGAGAATAGTATCCGAACTTCTTATAATTGGAACGATATCGCTCTAGGATCGAAAGTTATGCACTCGGGATTCTCAAAGTTCCTGATTTTGATGGAGTTTTCGAAATTTTGAGGATTTCAAGTGGACTTTCAATCTCCAGAGATATCGATATAGCTTAAAAACCAAAATATTCAGATTCTTTGCCCAAATTTCCCCTACGAGTAAGAAAATTTTAGCTCTCTGATAACTTTGGGTGTTTAGTGACGGAGCTTTGAAATTAAAATTTGTCTAAAACTTTATCATTTACTCATTCCCATTCTTTTAGATCAAACGTGCCCTCGTCACCCAACAATGTCCTCCCCTTTCAATGACATCCGTAATAAGTTGCTTTCCACAATATTATGATACTTCATCGGTTGGAGTTTGTTGTTCCCTTTCACCTTCTCTTCCACTACAATGTCAAGCACTTTGTCAACCAAATTTTAAGCCATCTTTGGCACATTTAGTTTGCATTGATCATATTTCAACTATTGTTGAATGTTATCGAGATTTAATAAGATAGTCAAAAACAATTTTTATGTTTTTTTGCTTTTTTGTTTGTACATATTGTTTTTATCTCACTTTCTTCAAAAGTTTAGAATAATTTTTTAGAGATAATAAAGCAAAAAGTATTATTAAAAATTAACCGAAAAGTGTATGCCCTTGGGAAACATGAAAAGATAGAAAGAACTAAGCATTGCAGCGGGTCTAGGCAAGGACAGCAGGAATTTCGGAAAGATAGGGTTGGGTTGGTGAATGGGTTGGGATACTGTAATGTAGGGGCAGGGGGTCCTTCGAAATCAAAAAATCCTTAGAAGTTTTACCGTCATCGGCACAACATCAAAGGTGTGCCCCACGGTTTTGTGTCCCTTCTGATATAAAATGTTGCTGACCTTCTAGAAGGCCGGGTCCGACAAGGATTTGATTTTTACATATTGGAAACAATCGTTTTGAAAATGAGCTCAATCAAGGAAATCCAGTTGGCTAAAATTCCCAGTCGGGCTTCAAAAATGTAGACCCGATGACATGTCTAGAAGGCACTTCAAAAATGGGATAAAATTACATCCCTTTAAAAGCAGCTACAATATTTGCCATTAGCAATTATCAAACAGAAACAACAAAAAATAGCATTACTAATACACTTTTTACTAACAAGGATAAAGAAAAAAGCTTTTTACTAATATCCTTCTTACTAGACTATGTATTTTAAGCTTCTTTGTTTTTTTCTGCAACAGAAAGAAAAAAAAAGAAAATCTTGTGTTCTTTTTTTTGTAGGTTATTTATTCCTTTTTTTAAAAATTTTGTTGTCAAAAAAGGTGAGATAATCTTTTAAAATTTTATGCCAAAAACAAAAGAAGAAAAAAAGGTAAAAAACCAACCCGAGGCACTTCAATTTCATTTTCTTTAAATTCAAAAAGATTTTTTCTTGGTATTGGCGTTGTTGTTCTTTCCTTATCAATTTGTACCTTTAAAAGCAGAGGATAGTATAGCTTTTTAAAACACAAAAACAAAAATCAAAAACTAACTCTTTTCTGTGGCTTTATTTCCGGTCTTAAATCGTTAAAATAATCTGGTTCATTTGTGGCAGTTGCAGAAGTTGAAGAAGAAGCAGTTGAATTTTTATCTTTTGATTTTTGTTTTTGTAGTGCTGCTGCTTCAGATTGCTTTTTTCGATATTCTTCTATTTTACTTTCAACTCCAAATGTTGTATCATTCCAAGAATTCCATGAATTTTGTTGTACGGGTTGGTGAATGGGTTGGGATACTGTAATGGGAAAAGGGATTACTATTAAATTACTGTAACTATATAAAGCGCTGATTACGGTAGATCTACCGTAGTTTTTTTGCATAAAATTACTGTCATTTGAGTTGCAAAAATTTAAAAAGCTTAGAGTTAAAAAGTACAAAGTTTAAAAAAAGTATGCTTACAAGCATGTCCAGCATGTGAATGATAATGTTGTTGCGACTGCTGTCCATCAAGATGATGATGCCCTTGACTGATAACAGCTGTTGGGGCAAGGAAAGGAAGTTCACCGATATTGCTTTCTTTTTTCCTCCAAAAAAGTCCAAATACTTTTTTAAAAATATTTACAATAAATAAAATTGCAGAAACAGCTTTGCGAAATATTATTGTAAAAACCGACATATTTTTAACAATACATTTCCTCCTTCAATAAAACATCAGACAACAATTAAAAAATTCTTTGCATTAAAGGATTTTTTTGCAAAAACCTTTTCAAAGATATTCAATGAATGTTTATACATTGTATCATAATCTATAGTCTTTTTTTAAAAATGTAATAATCTTTTTATTTTTTAACATTTAAAATTTTTTTTGCGAAAAAAGCACATTAATAAAATTTACCGGTGTCAATGATATACATATATATGTAAATTAGATTTTTGTATTCTTCCTATACGGCAGTTCCTTCAGCTCTTTCAAGATAACCATTATTGAGTAAAAATCTCATTCCATCCTTGTATCCCATTTCATAATAAAGATGTAAAGTTTTACTTGATGGAGGAAAAAGTGCTTGAGCTCCACGAACCAAGTTATGCATGTTAACCTATAATCCGATTATTATTACATATCCCATTTAAAATCAATAGTTTTTATTACTTTTAATTGCTGATTACCAAGTTTCATTTTCCATTCAAATAAATTTTGATCATGTGGAGAAATCATTGCTGATCCACTAAATGGACTAACGGTTACGGTATAAATATCCTATAAAAAATCGTAAGTCATTTAAAATTAATAAGTAAAAATTCAAACCTTAAAATTTGGAAGATTTTCGGTATATCCACCATCAATATATTGTTCACCATCAAGCTCTGGTGGGACACCATAATACCCCATACTGTAGATAGGAATAAAGCAGCTTGCAAGTAGACACTTAATCAAATATTCTTTATTTGGATAAGTTGATACAATTCTATTCATTTTATCCTATAATCAGATTATACAGTAACCCAATAATCCCATATATAAAGCCATAATATATAAACATACCCGATGACGAGTAAGAGAAATATAAAGCTTATGTTGAGCTGGTGAAATATCTTCTAAAATAAATCTTTCTGCGATAGCAGCAATTTTTTCATTGATATAAAAGCCAGGTGTCATAGCTGTAAAAGTACACTTATTATTATATTTATGTCTGCAGGTAATATTGTTGTTGTCCTTAATATTTATATATATATCAAACATACCTCCAAATGTCATTGTATTTAATTCATCAGCACATTCATAAAGTAAGGCAAGACTTTCTTCCAGTTTATCAGGTCGTAATACAGTTAATGCAGCTACCAATGAACCAACAGAAGCTCCAGAAATTCTTGTTACTTGTCTCATAAGTTTCTGAAAAGGTAATTTTAGTAAAAATTTCATTCCTTATTAAATGTTCAAATATACCTTTGCATTTTTTCGAAAGCAAATCATTACGCCAAAATGATAGCTTCCCTATAAAAAATACAATATTCATCTATAAAAATAGTTGATAATAATCATACCAAAAATCCACAACCTAAAAAATATAATACAGTAAATGATTTTCTTTAAATAACAATAATAATAATAAGCCATACCAGAAAGTGAAATAGCAAATTCATGTGGAAGACGATTTGATACACCAATATGAATATGTTCTTGATTTGGTTTTGGAACTTCTGGTACACCTTCAGGTAATTCAACGGTTGCTTCTGTTGAATTTGATTTCACTTCTATAACAACTGGTGGTTTATCTTTTTTCTTTTCTTCTTTGTCACTCATATTAAGATGGTAGAAGTTAAAATGATTTATGTTAAACAAAAATGTTGGAAAAAAATTCGCATCGAGATTTTAAATTTTGAAAAATAAAAAAAATGAATGTTCGAAATTTTTAGTGAACTTTTTGTCGTCGTTGTCGACATAGTTTTTAACAACTGTGAAACATTATATTTTTAGAGAAATGATTTTGAAGTTATACCTAAACGCGAACCATCAAACTAATCTAACATTATTCCTTATCTCTTACTGTACTTTTAAAAGCTTAATTTTTATATATCGTAGTTGTTAAAGAGGATTGTGCTGCAGATGATTCATTTTTTTAGAAAAGATTTCCTAAATTACTGTAATGGAAAATACAGTAATAAAAATAATGCAACATTTTATTGATTTTAAGTGCCCGCTACTTCAACACAAATATAAAAAATATAACTAATTTTTTATCCATTATGAATTGTTTAATCCATGTTTAATGAACTCTCAAAAATCTATCAAATACTTTTCATAAATCTTTGAATAACATTCAAGAAAATTCTCACCATTTATGATGATAATTACTTATAGGTAAGATTTTTTAATCAATATAAAATAATTGATGGTTCGCATTTTAAGAATAACCCCGATTTCGAAAACCTTTTTTTTCAAAACTTTAATTTTCTACGTAAAGAGTTTTGAAAGTTAAGAAACAAATCCAAAATGTTTTTAAAAAAATTTTTGTTTTACCTTTATACTCGATTTTTTTTGCTTCTTCTTCTGGCGTCACCGGAGATTCATTAAATAATTTCCAAAAAAATTCACGTTTAAATAACATTCTTGAATTCCATGTTTGAGATGAGAGTATTGATTTATTTCGAAGAAGAAGCATTGAAATTTGAGGTAACAGAAATAAATAATCAATTTGATGATGAGCTTTGAACAGCCAAAGTATAAATAAAAGTGATCACAGAAATGAAACAAGAAACTTTGATAAAATCATCACTTTGAAAGAGTTATTTTGTTGTTTTTCTAGAAAATATTTTTTGAAAAAAAATAAAAATAACAAACATGGTTTTTGCTATTTGGAAATAGAGTTGCATATTGCTTGCAGAAAATTTGGTATTCCCGTGTTTTTCGGCTGTTCAAATTCTGGAGTCTCTTTTTTAATGTCTCTTTGAATGAGTGAATGTGTGTGTCCAATGGAAACTTTTTTCTTCTCTTTCCCCTTTTTGCTTGTACTGACCTTTTTGTGGTGGAATAGATAGATAGAAAAATTTAAAATATATAAAAAAAATAACGACAACAAAAAGGCCACCCATCTCTTTTCTCCCCCACTTCTTATGTTATGATAGATAGGAGGAGATATATGTTTATATTATATATTTTTTTGATATAAAAGTGTGCGTAACATGTCATATTTTTTCTATCAAAAAAATGTTTTTTTGAGGCAAAAACAACATTGTCGTAATTTTAGTCCCTAAAGGGTTTTTCTCTCTGAGAATAATAATGATGCATCATTCTCTCCAGTCATCATAAAAACGTTTTTTATTATTATGTTAGATATCATTTGATCTTCTTAAAATTAAATAGATCAAAGACTAAAGGAGTAAGAGGATATCCAATTTTTATTATATGTTTTAAAGCATTACTAATCTTTATTTTTTCCCTCTTTCTTTTTCTTGTTTATCATCATTGAACCAATCGTCTGATGAATCATTCATTTCAATTCAATTCCAATGCAAGAAGAGCAGTCAAAATTGTTGTTGTGTTTTTTTTATCGCAAAGTATTTTTGTTTGACAAATGTTTTTAAAAGTCTTTTTTCTTATTTTTCTTATCACCATGTTGTTTTTGTTTTTCTTGACTTCAGTGGTTTTTTTCTTCATCTTCTTCTTTGGTCTACAAACCTTCAAGGGTGGTCTTGTTGATTCAAATTTTGGTGTTGTATCATCTCTCCGTTGTTTTTTTGCCTCTTTTTGTAGTCAGATTTTGATAGAAAAAGTTTTAAAAAGAGTTACAACAATTAATTCAATTCTTTTTTTGTGTCCAACAGTTTTTAACATCGTCCTCCCTCCCACGATTCGCTTAAATTCTTCTCTCTTTTTTTGTATTGCCACGTTGTTCCACGTATACTATTTTTTTTTAAAATATTAAATTCTGGTTTTAGTTTGTACAAGCATTTTTATACATTAAATCGTAAAAAAAAGTTGATGGAAAAATGAAAAAATTCCTTCTACTTTTTTCTCTCTCTTTTTTTCGTCATGGATAAAAAAAAGTATCCGTGTTTGAACATATTGCTGCTTTGACTGTCATCCATCAAATTTTTTTGTCGTCGTCGTGGTCGTCAGCTGATATGTACATGGATTATACAGTGGTGGCAGTGGTTTGCAGAAGTCTCCCCCCCCCATCAGCCACTACCACCGCAGCAACAACAGCAGCTGAAGTAACAGGAAATCAAAAGCAAATCATTGACCTAAAGGAAGGGTGGAGGAGATAACTTTTCCACTTTTTTTCCTTCATGTTATTTTGTTAATCCTGATATTTCTTATTATGGAATTTTGAGATCGCCTCTAGGCATATAATTGTTTTTCTTTTTTGAGCTGCTTTCTTTTTATTTCAATGTTTTGCATGACCGATAAGAGAGAGGAAAGAAAGGAATGAGAAAAAGATGTCAAAATAGTAGCAGCAGCAACTGAAGGAAAGAAGGAATCCGTCAACACAATAGAATGGAATCTTCAATCTTCTTCTTCTTTTCTCTTTATCCGGTAAAAAAGGGTGGAAATCAACGTTGAAATACACGCATTTTTGCGCCGCAGTAGCCATCAATTGATCGTCCTTCTTTTTAATATATTTAATTCTTAACTGCTTTTTACTTTTTGCTTCCGTCGTCATTTTTTTGAGCGGCGCCCGGTACCAGAGCTCTTCTTTTTTCTTTCTCCCCCTTCATCTTCAATCTTCTCTTGCTTGGCCCCCTTCTCCGTTGACCTAGATATGTATAAATATATATTTTTTTTGTGTTGATGGAAACATATATATAAAAAAGGGTCCGAAGCAGAGGGGGACTGGACATCGATGAAGGGGGGGCGCCCCTGCGCAGACTTTTTCAATCTCTTTCTCTTGCTTACTTTTTTTTTCTGTGTTCTTGCGATTTTTATTCTTTTTTCGATCACGTCGTTGTCGATTCTTGTTGCTTTGCTAGGTAGTTGTAGAATTGGTGAGTTTTTTTATATGTCGTCGTCCGAAAAAAGCAATGACCGCGTCGTCACAGTAAAACGAATAAATATATGACTGATTTCTTTCAAAAAAAAATTCCTTTTCACTGTTGGTTAAAAAAAGGGTTAAATGGTTGTTGCCTCTCTTTTTTTTGTATTTTTTCGAACGAAAAAAAGTTTTTGAAAAGGAAAGAAATTTTTGTGCAAAAAAATTTTTTCAAAGAGAAGAATACCGTTTCTTTTTTTCTGCATTCCTTTTTTGTAGAGCTGCGGCTGCTTTAGGGGGAATGAATTTTGAATGTGTGCGATTTCAATTCAATTGACGGTCACCACCTCTACAGTGAAGGAATCAGTTTTGAAAAAAAAAACTATTATTTAAAAGGCGGAGTTCTTGCGCAAAAATAAAAAAAATTTTTGAAAAGGAAAGAAAGCAATCAAAAAAGGAAAAGAAGAAAAAGGGGCAAATGGATAGGAAAAAAGAGAGCTTTTCTCTCCTCTTTTGTACATTATAATAATAATATATATCGAAGCTCAAAAAAAGTTGCTCAAGTGCGACTTTGATCATCATCGGGGAGCCCTTTTTTGCAACCACCCTTTTTTTCAATAAAAAACTTTGTCATTTTCTCATCTTTCTCAAAAACGTCTCATCAACACGGATGTCCGTGAATGGAAAAAAAGAATTTTTTTCTCAACATGCGTGGTACCCTCTTTTTCTTTTTTTTATTTAATGTTTATACAAAAGTGTTTGAGACTATTATTTCTTTTCTTCTTCTCTCTTTATTCAATTAACCTCAACAATGATAAAAGGACATCAGCATCAATAAAAAATGAAGAGGTTGGTAGGTTGGTTGGTAGCAGGCTACTGCATGCAGGTTTTGTTGCCACCACCCCGCCTTGAGGGGAGAGGAAAACAAAGGTGCTTGACTTTTTTTTTATTATTCTTTCTTTTTCTTTTTTCCATAAATTGTATAATTTTCTATTTTTAAGTATTATATTTTTTTCTGTCTTTTTTCATGTTTTAATTTTTTTATTTGTCAAACAAGTAGTTAGAAAAAAACCTCACAAACTCTTCCAGTTTTTTCTATCCCCCCTTCTTTTTTGCCTCTCTGATCATCATCTCCTGTGGCTTCTGAAAAAAAAATTCTTAGAGGTTTTTTTTCTCATTTTTGCCGTCATGCATTCTTCTTCCTTTTTTCTTATGTTGATCAAACGAACGTCAAAAATCATAAATTCAATTTTCATTTAAAAAATAGTATTTCATTTTCGTAAAAAAATATATTTATTTATTTTTATCAAATGAAACTCATTTCGTTTTTCTCACTCTTTTTTGAAGGACGAAAAAAGAAAGATATATTTCTTTTAATTCTTTTTTTTCTATCATCCTTTCAGAAGTTTTTTTCATCTATTCTATTCTTTCAGCTTTAAAAATTGATTGAATGCTTGCTGCTTCTTTTCAATACAAAATTTTTTTTATTAAAAAAAGAACTTTGTTCAAACGTATTTTTTATTTAATGTTTTTTTTCTATTTTATTTATTATTATTATCTTTCTCATTCTTCTTCTGTTCAAATGTTTTGTGAAAAAAGTAGGTCGTTGAGCATTTTATTTTGAAGCAGCAGCAAAATTTTATATATCGATGATGGAAAAAAAGAGATGAGTCACGTAAAAAAATAAAGTTGTTTAGCAAAAAGGCATCATTTGAAAAAATATATATAAATTGAAAGAAGATTGGCAAATGATTGTTGATTTGAAAAAAAGAGATTTTTTTATTAGATTGTGTGTTAGACTCAGATCAGGAAAAAATTCACATCCAACACTTTTTTGTTGTTCTTTGAACACACTTCACTTAAGCTTGATTAACTCTTTTTGATTTGTCTTGTTCAATTTTTTTGGCACATTATTGACTTTTAGTCGGTATCCAATTTTCTCTCTTTTTTTCTTAAATCTATTAAATCCCATTTTTTTAATTGAAATTTGTTGAAACACAAAATGAGCTGATTTTTTTAGAGTTTGATTTTTGGTTGTATCTTCTTTTTTGCTTCCTTCCGTCTTTTTTATACTTTTGACCAATGTTTACTTTTTTGCTTGCTTCTTTTCTGATAAGAACATTTTTTTCAATGACTGATAAGAAGGACCAGAAACTTTTTTTTTCTTTTCTCTGACCTAACTGTCAAAAAAAATCGGAAGGAATCAAAAAAAAGGCTGAAGAAGACGACACAAATTCCAATGGGAATCAACAAGAAGAAGAAAAACGTGTGAATAGGAGAATTTTTTTGGTGTCATTTTCAACTTCTTTGGAGAAGAAGAAGGAGGAACACAAAAATTTAGAGATACTTCATTGAACTTTAAGAATTATTGTTACAAAAATTGTGTAACATAATAATAACTTTTTTATGACACCTGTTTTTTTCATGTTGCAAAAAAAATTTAAAACGTATAAAAAAATTCCCACTCTTTTTTCGCTACAAAAAAGACGAGTTTAATTTTTTGACGTCAAATATTTGCCAAATTATTATTCAACTTTTTTTATTATTATTTAATGTTTAGGGTAACCTTTGTTGCCTAAAGGCCATTAAGGTCAATGAATAAACTTGAACTTTTGTCTTCTTTTTAAATGTTAAAAAAAAGGGTAAAATACCCAATTCAATTCAGAGATTACTGTATTTATATTCCAAAATTAAACCATTTCAAACAAAATATAATATAACCACCCCTTTTTTTCTGCTTATGCTTACATAAAAATGCTATATTTAAATTCTGACGAATTACTTTTACTTCAACTTTGAAACCCATATAAATAAATAAATATATAAAGTCAAGTCAGCAGAGCCATTTGACTGACTTTATATGTATTTATAGAAAATGGGGTTTTTATTTAATGTTTATCTCAATTTCTTAGCATTCATTCTTCCTACTAGCTAGCTAGCTGTGTTGTTTTTTTTGTTTTCACGAAACACAAAAAAACGACGTCATTTCTTGTTCAGCAGTTTCTTTTTTGGACATTACTGCTTCTGCTAAAAAATATATATATATATAAAAAGAGAACCCCGTGGGCGCAAGCTAAGCATGATGATGCAGAAGAGTAGAAGTAAGAAGGAAAACGTGAAGCCACAAAGACTAAAATATACATATCCTTCTTCATTTTTTCTTCACTGTTATTCTCTGTTATTTTTGTGGAAAAATATATTTCTATTTCTGTTCGCTTTTTTTCTTTTTTTGTATTAGTTCAAATTTTTTGAGGACATTCGTTTTTTAAAGAGATGGAAAAAAGGGGTTTGATGTCGTCACTTTTCATCAGTTTATCTCCTTTGCTTTCATTCGTGTTCTTTCTTTCTGCACAAAAAATGACTGGAAAAATGAGAAGAAAAGTTTAAAAAAAACCTCCGAAAAAGGTTTAAATTTTTTTTGTTTGTAAAAAACCATGAAATTTTTATAGAAAAAAGCTCCGCCCGAAAAAATATTTTTTTCCTTAAATTTTTCCATTCTTTCTTTTTTTTGCGACGTTCGTTTTTATAAATTTTTTCTTCTTCTTTTTTCGTTTTGGTTTAGTCTGTTTTTCTACGTGGAAAGAAACAAACCGCCGGAGAGAAAGAATAATTTTTAAAAGAAGAAAAACTAAAAAGGAAGAAAATCCGAACACGAACGCGTTTTTGATGGTTTTTAAAAAATACTTTTTTTCTTCGTTGTTTTGTTTTCGGAATGAATGAGTGAAAGAAAAAAAAAGTATAAAGCCTTTTTTTCCTTGCTTAAAAGCTAAACTAATATATAATAATAAATATATGCCAGACACTGCGCAAAATGAAGAGAGAAAGCTTGCTTTTTCTCGCATCTTTTTTTTTCGTTTTTCGACCAGTGCTATCTCGCTCGCTCGTCCTTCTTCTTTTTCTTTTCAATTCCTTCTGTTAACCAGCTGTCCACATATATTGTAGACACACATATCCATCTTTCTCGGGAGAGAAAGATAAAAAATTGTACAATTGTTGTCTGCACGATAGAATGAATGAATGAACGTTGTACGCCTTATACCGCCTATGATGTTTGTGTGTTCGTTCCATTCAATGAAAGCGTATACTTTTTTTATATCCTCTTCTTCGTCCATTTCATTTTGCGCAGAAAAAACGGACATAAGCAACATTTTTTCATTTTTTTAAAGAAAAAGAACTTGCCCAATGGCAGTGTCCGCCTGTCGGACCTTTTTCTTCGTTCCATCGTTTGTCGGGTTGGGGGTTTTTTGCACTAAAGCTTGCTTTAAGCTTGCTTGAGGTTTTTCCCTCCTCCTTTTTTCAGAGATGACAAACATTCTCTGCTTTTTGTTTGGTAGTTTGGTCGTTGTTGTTGTTGTTAAAGCTTAAGCTTGACACTTTTCTCTTCTTCCCCACTGGCACTACCACCAAGGAAGAGAAAAGAAAAAAGAAGGATGAAAGAAGAAGAAGTGCCCGTTGTCCCTTCCCTTCCCATCTCAGCTTTTTCTTCCCCGTATCTTTCTTTATTCTTTTCTTTCATTCTTTCTCATTTCCGCCTAATAGCCTTTTGATGATGGGAAAAAAAGAAAGATGCAGCCTTAGCCCCCGAAGCAAGCAAGCAGCAACATTTCACTTCACTTTTTTCCTTTGGACTTTTCCCTCCTTTTTTTCTTAAACATTTTTGCGCATTAATAAATAAAACGTGTACTTATTTTATTATTATTATTACTTATTATTTTTTAAAATAATAATAAATAATTTTTCAATTGTGTCATATTCTTTCTAAAAGGGTATCCCCCCTTCTTACTAATGAGTTTTTTTAATATTATAAATTATATGGCACTTTTTTTATTCTTTCTAAAATGTACGTCATTTCCTTTTCATCTTAAAAATAAAAAAATAGATGGAGGAGGAATGTGTGAAACATTGTTGTTGAAGAAAAAGAAGGAACATATATTAATAATAATAATTTGTCTCTTTTCAAAAAAATAATAATATAATTTTATTTTTAAAAAAATGACTGACAGTTTTTCTTTCTTTTTTGGGAAGGACTTTTTTTATGTTTTTTAACAAATGATGGAGATGTGATGTTTGAGTAGGCTTTTTTTATACGTGGAAGAGATATATGATGATGAGGACTCCGCCTTCAAATTTTATTTTTTTGTGGAAGTAATCAAGCGGCATCAATGTTGTTGTTGCTTCATTCTTTTGAGTGCCAAGTTTTGTCCTTCCAAAAAAATGCATCATTTGAAAATTATTTTAGTAAAGCATCTTTTCTTTAGATATCTTCATCTTTTCAAACTTGTTCTAAAAATTTTCTTTTAGTTAGTTTTTGTAAAAAAGAAAGGTTTTACACGCAATTTTTTGTCTCTCCACTCAAAAAACCCACCACATGTTTTTAAGCCTTTTTCTAAAAATGGAGATGATGATGATGATGATGAGAGGATATGAGAGAGAGATATAAGGAGGTTTTTCTTCTTTTTTTCTGATGCTTCGTTTTTTGTGTTGTTTTTTTGTGTTATTCATGGTAGCGCAAAGTCAGGCTGGAACTGAAAAAAAACTGACGTCGTCGAAGTTTTTGCTGTTTCTGCTGCTTCTGCGACTTACTTACTTCCGGCGTTTCTTTGCCTCAAGGCAAAAAAATGCAGCACACATCTGGGGACACGGAGAAAAAAAGAAAGATAGAATTCAACAAGACTCATCTTCTTTCTTCTTCTGTCTTCCATCTGGGCATTTTTTTTTATCTCTTTAATGGAAGAAAGAAAAGAGGAGGGAAAAAATGGGTGGAGAATAGAATCATATGTATTTTTTGAGAAACGAAAATGAATATATTTTTCTTGGTTGTGTTTCAGTTTGAGTTCTATTTTTCTTTTTCTAAACATCATCATCATCAACATCATTTGAACTTATTTAGGTTTAATGAAGTCCTCTTTCATTTTGGTGATTACGGTATCATTTAACTATTGTCCCTCTTTGTTGTTTTTCTTTTCCCCGCTTTTGTCTTTTAAAAGTCTCATTAGAGTTACTAAAAATGTTTTTTTATCTTCATTTTTTTTAACTCTCCTCCTCCTTGTGGCCTTTGCTCTCCCCGCTTTATTTATTTTTTATTTTTTGCAAAGTAATGTTTTTTTGTTTATAAAAATCTTCTCTTTCTTTTTTTTTTCTCGTAAATTTGTACTTCTTTTTTTCTAAACTTATTTTTTTCGCTCAAAAATCGGTCGTTCGCTTTCGTGCCGTGTCAGCGACGACATACTTTTTGATTATATATTCAGTCTCATTTTTTGTTTTTAAACCGGAGATAATTGGTATTACTGTTATCTTTTATCTTTTATTTTTCGCTCACTCGTTTTAATTATTTTAAACGCTTTTGACCTTTTTTGAATAATAATTTTTGCTTCTTTTTTCATTTTTTTGCTAAATCTTTGTTCTTTTTCAGCCCTTTTTTGTATTGTGTTGAGGAGAGACGAGGTGTAGTAGTTTTTGCCGTCGTCGTTATTATTATTATCAAATTAAATTACACATATATATTTAAATTTATACATATTATTATATTTTTATTATTATTACAACAGAGAAGTGAAATTATTAAATGCTTATTTTATTTATTTGATATATACCTAAACTATTACTACTATGACGACAACAACTCAAACTCCAGTCGTTACACCATTTAATAATCATTTTGGTAATTCGCCTGGTGGTGCAGTATATTCATATGTGAATAGTACCCCACAATCAACAACTCCTCCACAATCTTCTTCAACTTCAACCTCTTCTCAACAACATCATCATCCTCATCAATCATCCCCAATACAACAGGATTCATCAGATTGTGGATCATCATCTGGAGTAGGAGGGTCTGGAATGACGAATAAACATGAATCAGATGCTTCATCACTTGATAGTGATTCGCGAGATTCTGGTGCTGCCGGGTTACCCCCTCAACAATTGCAACAACAACAAATGCAACAACATCATAATGGCAGTAATGGAATTGTACCAATAATAGCCCAGAATAATGGAATTTTAGCACATCATCATGGATATCCATCTCATATTATTCAGCCACCCCCTCATCATCATCAACTGCATCAACAACATCTTCAACAACATCAACGTTATTCTTCAACAGCAACAGGACATCCACGGCATTGGGCTCCAACAACTGCAATTCCACCACCACCCCCTCCTCCACCACCACTTCTTCCACCAGGTGTGAATTTACCTCCCCCTCCTACAGTACCAGTGTCAATTCGACCAATCTATACTGTCTCACCAGGGAATGGATATGATTCTCGGCAACCTCCTCCACCACAATCAATCATCACGGCTGGACCGACGATGACTCCAAGTAGTAACAACACTTCAATGGGAACCCTACCTGGAGGGATTTCTTCCCCTTCAATTAATGGCTCATCAAATAGTGGAACAACAACAAATAATCCTGCAACTTCAGGAATTCCAACTCAATCCCAACTTCCTTCCCCTGATGGCACCCATGACGTTTATGTTCATATTCAAGCTGGTGTCGTTATTACTTTACTCTCTGGAAATGACGTCCAACATATCCCTGGTACGTCATAAAACAATTGTATAAAAATTACTTTTTTACACGCTTTATTAATTTGGCTCAAATTTTATTTTAATTTTTTTCAAAAAATTAATTATGCTACAAATTTTATTAATTAAAAAATATATAAGATTATTATTAAAATTTTTTATAGGCCCAGCAACAATTCGAATGATTGGACAATCAAATATTTCTCCAAATGCTTTGCCATTGCGTGTTCCACAAGGACACCTAGTTTCACAAATTCTTGATGAACAAGTTCGTTGAATTTTTCTAACAAATTACTGTTCTATAGTTTGAACTTTACCTAAGGGGATATTCAAAAAATATTTTTATATTTTTGACTTTTTTATATCTAAAAAAATGTCATTGACCTTTTGAGTCTTCAAAAAAAAAGAGGCTACAGCATTTTTATGTTTTTAAAGTTTTTTCACTTTCTTTCTATTTTTAAAAATGCCAATGAAAAAAGGGCATTCTGAAGAAAAAGAGAAAGAGATCCCAATTTTTTTTATATTTTAGAATTTACAAAGAATAAAATAAAGGGGTTTTTCCTTTCTTTCGTTCATTAACTGAGTTATTTCTATTTGGCCTGTTTCAGGGACGCTTAAAACACGTCATGCTTTCTCCACAAACTGCTGCAACAGCAGCAACAACGGCAACTGGGACGCCTCGTTCAAATGTTGGAGTGGTAAGTTTTTTTGCAACCCCCCTTTTTAGCTATGTAAATGTTAGTCGTTTTTTTTCAACTACTTTAAAAGGAAATTTTTTCTTCTCTTTGGCTTTGTTTTTATATAATATAAGTATATATATAGGATATATGTATAAATTTGTTGAGGGGAAAGAAGAATGAACCATCTGTGCAGAAACAAAGAATTTTTTGTGTGGGCTATCAGAAGAAGGAAAAATAGGAAGAAAAACGTAAAAATTGGTAGTGCCTGATTTGTATAAATTTTTTCTTTCCTAATTTGTATACACAGATTTTGTGAAAAAATACACATCAGTTTAGTTTTCAAAAAATAGTTTATATTAGAAAGAAACATATATTTTTAGTTACTGCTTGCAAAAAAGAGATGTGTTACTTGATGCCAGGGAACGAACTAAAATTTGCTTGCTTAGAGGACCATTAAACAAAAAAAACCACCAAAAAAACTAAATTGAATTGCATCTGTGTTTTTTGCTTTTTTTCTCATAAAAAAAAGTATTAAAAAAAGTGATTGAAAATCAAAGAAGGGGGATTGAGTCATGGTGATTTTTTTAGAATTTTATTTGATTACCTAGTTTCTTGTCCTCCTTTTTTCATTTCTTTTCAATTTTTCAACATTCAATTTTCTTTTTTTCGGAAAAGATCAATTCTAGTTTTTGCAAGAAATATAACCATTTTCTCATACATTTATTTTTCAATTCAATCTCCTTCAAATATATATTTTGTAAGAAAGAAAAAAAGAGACATCCCCACATTAAAAAAAAGTCATATATATGTTTTTAAACGTGCCGACACAAATTTTTATGATAAATTGCACTTTTTTTGACAAAAAAGAAGAAGGGGGACAGCAAAAAAACTATTTGCATTTTTTTTCGTTTTTGTACGATCTGATCTCCCCCCTTCATCCATCTCATTTTCTCACAGCAACAGCAAAAAACTAATGGTCAACGTTTTTTTACTTTTTCAATAGAGGCAGTCAGTCGATATGTCGATGATGATATTTATTTTTTTAAATGCGCAAAAAAAATAGTGTTCACTACTACTGCCTACCAGTTGTTGATGTGGTACTATTAATTTTTCATCATCTTTTTCCTTTGTGGTCAAAAAATATATGAGCGATTTGAGTTCGTTCCTTTTTTTTCGTTGACAAAAATTCTTCTTTTCTCTCTATTTATTCAGATGGCTTTGGCGCAATTTTAAAAAATAAAAAGTAAAGAAAGAAGAAAGAGCAAATCGGGATCAAAGTAGTATTTTAAAAAAAGAAATGAAAAAAAGTAATATAGTTTTTAAAAATTGATTTTTATTGATTGAAAAATCGGAATTCTTGTACACATGACAGTGGTCAAAAAATGTTTTTGGTATGTGTCTTAACACGAATGTTTTGCAAATTTATTTCGTGATAGGATATATAATTGATTTATGTTTTTGCACAAAAGTATTTAATTAAAAGCATTACTGTCATATGATGATGTGTGTGATTTAAATCCTTTAAACGTCTCCAAAATTAATTGCCGTCTCTTAAAAATATATTTAACAGAACAAAAAAAATTTAATGCATTAATCCTTTTTTTGAAAAAAATTGTTGACAATTTTATTACGCTGCTTTTTTCTCTCTCAAACACCTGACGTTTTTTGTCTCCTTCAAAATTTCTTCTTAAACGTTCGAAAAATCATCGGTGACGGCGACGACCAAGACGTTCGTTTTTCTAAATTCCGAGAGAGGGGACAAGCTTGCTGGCAATAATCCAAGAATGAATGAACGAGAAAATTCCTTGTCTGTTTTAAAAAATATATAAAAATTATATTTTTGTGTGTGTTATGTTCAAACTTCTCTCTTTTTCTTTTTCAATGTTTACCCGATTCATCTCTTTTCTTCTCCTTTCTTATTCTTGCGAAAAACTTTTTTGTATGTGTGTGTGAACGTTGCTGCTGCTTTTTCAAGTGGACATTGGTCATTCTTCTTTTTTTTGCACACAAAACCAACCCAAGGACAGCAGCAAAAATATTGAAAAGAGAAAAAAAGAAAGAAAGGGGGATTGAAAAAAAATATATTAGAGAAAAATGGCTTGCGTGCAAAAGAAAAACGAAAATGGAATAAAACTTCTCTTTTTCCATTTATGACAAAAATATTACAAGTAGCAGAAGTTATAAAAGAAGAAAAATGAGGGGTTTTCCAGAAAAAAAATTATTCATAAGCACTTAAAGACAAAAAATTGTATGCAAAAATCAAAAAAACTACAGTATCCTAAACATTAGATAAAACGCTAATCAATAATTAATCCCAAAACTACAGAATCCTACAGTATACAAAAAGTACAATGTTAAATCCTCATTCCCAAAAACGAAACAAATACAATCAATAATAATATGCAAATTTTAGCCTTCTGTACTTCCAATTCCTCGTGGTTCAGGTGCTACAACTCCTTTGAAGGGAATAAATTCTGCAATTCCATCAACGAGTAACGGGAATGGCACTTCCCCGAAATCCATTTCTCCTCCAGTTCCAGTACAATTTTCAACACAACAACCTGGGCCCTTAATAAATCCTGAAATGTTGGCGGATCCAAATTATCTTGCAATTCGAAATCTTCAACAACAACAAGCAAATCAATGGAATGGTGGATCAAAGAGATCTTCATCTGGATATGCTGCAGGACCAATAGCCCTTCCACCTGATACTATCTTACATCCATCTCAATATGCCGCTGCAGCAGCCGCTGCAATGTCGGGCTACAGTATTCTACCACATTCCCTTCCACCAAATAATATTAATAATAATGTTATTCATCATACTGGTAATCCATATAATGGCTTAATTCCTGGTTCTGGTCCAGTTGGAGATGAAACGGTAAATCTTTTAATCATTTTTGACAAATTTTTTAAATTAAAATTTTTTGATTGATTTTTTTTTAAATTTTAAAGAATGTCACGCATGCTTTTTCTTACTTTTTTTTGTGCAGAAAATCTCTTTTACAAGAATGCCCGAATTCCAATTTTTGAATTTTCGCTATAATCGCATCAGATTCCTTCTCCTTCTTTCTTCAATCCAAAATTAGTCTTTGCTCCTCGCATCTTTTTTGGGAGTTGTCGTCGTCTAAGATCACCAACGACAACAACAAAAAAAGAGATCCATCAATAAATTTTGAAAAAATCTTCTAAACTATCATAAAAGATGACCTCATTCACGTGAATTTCCATATTGCTTTTTTTCAAAATTTTTTCAACTGGATTCACCAAAGATAAAAAAAGATAATCAATTCTTTTTATTAAATTTTTTTGATTAATTTTCTTTGAGAAAACGGATATCTCAAATCTTATGAATTTTGCAAAATTTAAAACTTTATAATATCTTTCAAAAACGGCTATTTGAAATCCTGCAAAATTTTCAAAAGTTTGTATCATTTTAAAAAATGCAAAAAAATGAAATTTTTTCAATTAAAAAAATTGTTTTTTTTTATTTTTTTCTCCGTTTTTACTTTTGTTGACAAAAAACAAATTAATTTTTCTTTGTCACAAAAATGTCTGCACAAAAAGAAAGAATTCAATTCCTTCTCTTTTTTGTTGTACGTAAGCCTGCGCAAGTCTCGAGAAAAAAATAATATCACAGCAAAAAAAAACGAACGACCACGACCGCGAAACTTTTTTTTCGGTCCCGGCAGTGCCGGGTGCCGGCGATCATCGCCGACACGCACCGCGCAAATAAAATATCTTTTCTCTCTGTCTGAAGTCTTTTTTCTTAAATGATTTCAACGTGTTTGGAAAAGATTTTTTTCTTAACCCCCTCTGTGATGATGTGATTTAAGTAGTATTGAAAAAATGACCTCTTCTTTTTTTTATTTAAAAAACGTTTAGTCCGTCTTTTACTAATACTATCTTCTTCTTTATAATTTTTTTTCTGTAAGCAGCAAGATTTAAGTGTCCCTGTTTTTCATTCTCTCTTTCTTAAACATCAAAAAAAATTAGTGTTGCGGAAGTTAAAAAAATCTGTTTGTAAAAAAACAATAAACCAAAGTTTGAGAAAAAAGGGATCATAAAAAATTTTTTGTTGATGAAACAGTAATAAAAATTTTTACATTTTTATAGTCGTCAAAAAATTTAGAAATTTTAACAACCACAAATATATCCTTGAGGCCTTGAAAAAAACAAGTTCAAGCAAAGCAATATTTTTTTCGCAATAAATCATAAAAATAAAAACATGTTGCAAATCAATCAAATTTATTAATAAAAAAACTTGAAAATTAACGGTCATAAAAATTTGGAAAAAACTTATGCAAATCTTTATTTTTTTAGGATTATGAATTTGAAGAAGATGTAGTAATAGAGCGGGAAAGACTTCGAGAAGCG
This sequence comes from Panagrolaimus sp. LJ2414, assembly GCA_024447195.1. NCBI lineage: Eukaryota > Metazoa > Nematoda > Chromadorea > Rhabditida > Panagrolaimidae > Panagrolaimus > Panagrolaimus sp. LJ2414. Next base: position 1,500,365 of record JAMRXY010000050.1, on the reverse strand, counting down.
TTAGCAACAATTGCAGCTCCACAAATTCTTCGACTTTATCCAAAAGAGGTTGAAGTGTCGTGGCAAGAGATTGATACTTCTGAAGCTGCAGCATCTGGAGGTCCATTTCCACAAATTGATGCATCAGAATTTATTTATGAAGTTTTTGTGTATGAAGGCAAGCCTCAAGGTCCTCCAGCATCATGTCATACATGTGAACCACAATCTGGAAATGCTGTTCTAAATTTAAAGATTGAAAAGTTGAAACCAAATACGCAATATTGTGTCAATGTTCGGGCAACCCTTCCAGAACGGGATGTGATTGGAGCTTTATCGCAGCCGACCTTCTTCCGGACACTTTCAATTTTACATGAAATTCCACCACCACCAAAAATTGGAAATCGTGGACCAACTTGGATGCAAGTTTCATGGAAGAATGCCTTGAATATGCAATTATCAATTAAATCTATTGTTGTACAGTATGCAAAAGCAAAGGGAGAATTTTCAACCTGCTTTGAAGGAGCTTCTTCTGATTCAACTCGAATTAATGGCCTTGAACCATCAACATCATATCGAGTTCGAATTATTTTACGTACAGATATCGGTGATACAGAACCCTCTCAACCATCATATGCACAAACTGCTGCATCAAATTCTCAACAACAACAACCCCAACAACTTCTTCAACAACAACAACATCATAATGGTCCATCATCATCAACAGAAGCAAAAATTCCTCCTCCACAAATTAATGGATGCTTTAATCGTTCAATTCGGCTTGTCTGGGTTCCAGTATATGGTTTTCATAATTATACTGTAAGGACCTTAAAATAATTTGCATAAAATTTGCATAACTTTTATTTTTAGCTTGAATATTGTGAAGCTCGTTCAAATGAATTCCATCCCATTGATGAAAGTTATTACACAAATAATGGCGCAAGTGTTCGGGATCTTCAAAGGTAAATTTTAAAAGACTTTTTTGCTGAAGAAATTTCCTTCATTTTTTTCAAGTCAGACATGTTTCTAAAATTCTGACTCATCATTTTTTGAATAGAAATTATTATTCTTTTTTCGAGGAGGGAAAAAATTTCGGACCTCTTTCAAATTCCCTTTTTTGTTTCTAAACCTGTTACATCCTAAAAAAAGAAAAAGAGACAAGTGAAATGCTTAAGCCCTTAAGGCAATAATATATTCTAAATAATTCACGTGATTTTGAGTTCTATTTTCTCTCTCTTCCCTTGAGGGATACTAAAAATATTTAATAGAAAAAAAGACATAAGGGAATAACACATTTTTTGCAACCAAAAAACTTTGCAAAAATTTTTTTAAATGTTTACATTTCCAAAAATAGAAAACCTTTTTTCTTGCCATCGAAATAATATAAACATTTGTATTCATTTTTAGCAATCGAGAATATTTCTTCCGGTTATGTGTGATTACAGAAACGGGACAAACTCTTCGATCTGATCCAATCTCAGCTCGAACTCGAAAAGATCATTATGAAAATTCTTCATATCAAAATACACAAATAACAACAACAAATAATTCTGGAGCAGCTCCAAATACTTCATATTATGATAATAATAATCGGGATCGCCTACAAGTTCCAACACAACTTCAAAAAGCTTATACCGATGAAAAAATTCTTGAACTTACATGGCGATATAATGGAAGAGAATTTGATACGCTAATTTTCATTCTTGAAGGTTCAATTGCTTCTGCCGAGAATAATACCCAACCTGAATCATCTTGGAGAGTTGTTTATAAAGGCCCAAATATTTCCGCAATTATCAATGATATCACCCTTAATCTCTTCCGGGTACAAGCAACAAATTCTCGAAAGCATACTTCTTCGGCATGGTCTGAACCACTTTTCGTCAAACGAGTCGTTCAAAGACCTAAACGTTCAATCCCCGATGGCAACACTACCAATAGCAATGTTATAAATCCATCAACAACTCCATCAACAACATCTACAGTATCCATTACACCAAGTATATGTACACCCCCAAAATTCTATGAAATTACATGGTGTTCAATGCAAGTTCAATGGAAGCTTATTGAAGATTTACCAGAAACTTCTGCCAAATCTTCACTAATTTTTGAGCTCCAACGTGTTGATACTGAACCAATTATCATTTATTCCGGTGAAAAAGCAAGCCATAAATTGGAGAACCTAAAACCAATTGAACATGTTCAAGTTCGAGCAAGAGCTGTAATTGTTGATTATTCTGGAAAAAGGAATGAAGGAGATTGGAGTCAAATTGGATCTGCTTGCACTTCCTGCACCGCCCCATCCCCTCCAGTCAATCTTCGACTAGCTGTTGAAGGTCCAATTCCAACAATGGCATGGGATCCTCCAACACAGCTTAATGGTGCTGATATTAAAAGTTATGTTTTAACTGGTACAAAGTAAGTTTTAGGATTATGCAAATTTTTGTCTATTACAGTAATCTTTGTAGGAAATCTTTATCTGCTGAAATATCTGAAAAACCTGTATTTAAAAGATTTGGTGAAACTTCAAAGACGGAATTTAGCCTTGGCAAAGTTGAACCTGCAACACATTTCTCCATCAAAATTGTTGCAGTTAGTAAAGGTGGTGAATCAGATCCCAGTGAAATCTTTGAATTTGATTCTCCTTCTACTGAACCTGAAGCACCACAAGAACTTCATATTGAAGCAATCTCCTCCACAGAACTTTCACTCTCTTGGACACCTGGTGCTGAAAATGGATCTCCAATTACCGGTTATCGACTATTCGTTCATGAACTATCATCAGAATCTCGGTCAGCTTCAAAACATCTCATTGCTCAACATCATATCTCTGAAGATATTACAAGTTTTGTTGCATCCAAGTTAAAACCTGAAACATTATATGAACTTGAAATTGTTGCAAAGAATGCCATTGGCGTATCAGAGCCAGTTTCAATGAGATGTGAAACTTTTGCATCACCACCAGATCCTCCAGAGTTAAGCTTGGTACAAGCCCAATCAAATGTGCTAAAACTTAAATGGCAACCTGCTGTTGCATCATCTTCATCTGTGGAACCCTGCTATTTCTATCTTGAAAAAGAGAATGATTTTGGCACTTTTTCACCAGTTTTTGAAGGAGAAGCAAAAATGACAAAAGTTAAGAATTTGCATGAAGATACTGTGCATCGATTCAGAATCCGTTCAGCCCATGCTAAGGGAATTCCATCTTTGATGGGACCATGGTCAGAAACATATGAATTTTCAACAACTCGACCTCCACCATCTTCCGTTAAAGGATCCCTAATGGTTTCAGAAGTTTCACAATCCGTTTTTCAAATTGAATGGTTACCTGTTAAACTTGTAACAAATGATGAAAGTGATAATTTTGTTTATCGTCTACAAGTTGTACCAAAACCTGAAAGAAGGAGTGTTCTAGAGCCTTGGAAAACTGTAAGCTGATTAACATGCGTGAAAAATTTGCATACCGTAATTATTGTGATATTTTTAGGTATATGAAGGCACATGCCCCAGTTATACACTATCCTTGTCCCCACAATCATCCTCTGCAAGAATGGCCAGAGTTTTTGTAGTACAAAAACTTGGAAATGGCGAAGAACTTTGCTCTGCACCATCAGCAATTGCACAATTTTCAACATGTCGAACACCAAATGAATCGCCTCGAAAACGGGTGAATAAACAACAACAACAAGCATCATCTGGAAATTCTACCCCATCTCAACCATCTGAAGATGATCAACCAACTCGTTCCCCATCATCCGTACATCGAGCAAATCGAATGAATTGGCAACGACGAACCAAAAAATGGTTAAATTTTGTTCGAAAAGCTTTTGCTGATAGAAATAATTCTGCGGTTGTCTTGGTATGTATCCTTGTCATTGTCCTAGTATATTTTATGATGTTTTAACACAACAAAAAATTTGAAGATTTATATATCTTGATTCTTTATAGCTTTTATTCTTCGTTTTGGCCATGTTCATTGCATTGTGTCTCAACAATTACTATCAACTATGACAAAAATAATAATATATATTAAAATTTGTTTTTAATATTTAAAAAAACACTGAGAGATATCTATATATGTGACTGACTACTACTAATGTTAATAACACCCACCTACCCACACATACATTCACAAATACACATTCCATCTTACTCTTGTTACTCCGTCTGACTTTCATCAACTACTTGACAAAGCTAAAACTTCACCAACACCCTCTTAGGGCTTATAAGCAAGCTTTCAACATTTTTCTATTTTTTTGTGTCTTTGTTCGTCAATGTTAACAATCTTAAATGTGCTTTCTTATTCAATATATATTTAGTAGTAATATGCATAAAACTATATATGTTAAGGTAATTAATATATTATATATGTTTGTCCTTGTTGTTTGTGTCTCATTCTTACATCATATTTTGCAATGTTGTTTTTTGTTACAAAAGATAAAAAGCTGTGTTAATAATTTTTTTATCCCAAAAAGTTTATATTTAGTTTCAAGATATAATTTATAAAAGTGTTGAAAAAAATTATTATTAATACTTCCTGGTGGTCCCACCGCTCATTTTTTGTGGTCTTTTTGTTTTCCTTTTTTTCGTTGCAGCATCTTCGCGCATATCTCCGAACTGGTGATTCTTAAAATATTTTCTTTTTAAAATTATCTTGTGTATTTTCTTCATGATCATATGATATATTATTATTATTATATCTTTCGACTTTAAAAATTTTTATACATATATATTATTCCAATTGTTTTTTCTATTAATTGTGTCTTAAAAACGTTCAAAAAAAAGTGTGTATGGTGCTCTCTCTCTCTGTTTACTATTTCTTTCCCTTCTATCTTTCTTCTTCAAAAATTAAATTAATTAATTTACAAAAAAATTATACTACAAAAAATTATTATATATCAATTTCTTTTATTAAAAACAATCTTTCTTTCTTTTCTTTTTTTGGGTTAAACATTTTTTCAGTACGAAAAAAAACTTTTTTCATAGCGCAAAACACACTTATATCTGATTTTTTTAACAAAAAATATTACTATATCCCTTTATCTTATTTTTTTTATCCAAAATATAAAAAAAACTTTTTATCATTTTTTTTATTTAAAGAATTATGTTTCTTTCGATTTTCAAACTTTTTAAAATTTGGTTTTTTGTTTTTTCCTATATTTTGGTTGGTTTTCTAAGTCAACGACAAAAACTTCCTTTCGTTCTTATCCATCATCTTGTGATTATTATTTTTATTTGTTTCATTTTTTATATTATTTTGTGTTTTTTTATTTTTGATAAATTTAAAAAATTTGTTATTTATTTTTAATTTTTGTACCTTTTTTTCATAAATATATATAAAAAAATTAATGGTTTAATTTCACAAAAGTTTAACACACATGGATACTGTAGTTTTGCAAAAAGACACTACAGTATCAAAACATTTTGAAAAAATTCATTGCAAAAAATTTTATTCAAAAAATAAAAAATTGTAAACAAAAGAAATCCGAAAAAAACAATCTTGCATGAAAAAATATTTAATTATTTTCCAAACCCCATTCATTCTCACATGCAATCTCTTTCTTTCCCCCCTCAAGCAACAGAAGCTTGGAGCCTTAAAAATTAGCATCATTAAACTTGATTCAACGTCATTCAAAAAAGAGAGAGGAGGCAGATTTTGCTTATTTTATTGTGAGCAAGTAATGACGTAAAAATAGAATAAAAAAATAAACCGGAAGGTTTTATTACTCCATGAATGAAAACAAAATAGAATTGAAGGGACAATTATAAAAAATAAACATTGCTGTTTTTTATTGCTTCGATATGACTAATTTATCAAAACCATGATACAAGATTGCGATTTCAAGGGAAGATGTTATAAAAAGAATCAAAAGTATTCCTTTAAAAAAGTTCTAAAAAATAATTTATCAGTTAAATGGTGTTTACTGTCAATGTCAAAATTAAAATTATCGAATTACTCTTTTATTCTTTCAAAACAATTTTTATTTTTGCAATATTATTTTTAGTAAAAGATCACTTAATTGATAATCAGGACATACAATGTTTTAAAATTTTTCCACAACTATGCAACAACAAACGCATCATAAATACTGTAGGAGCTTTAAATTTTGAATTTTGACGATCGTTTTTTACTTGAATGTATTTGATAATTTTAATGTTTAAATTAATGGGGGATAGCTCTCTTAAAATTATAAACCTTGAAATGTCGCCAAAGTTGATTTTCTAAAAATTTCAAACAAAATTATACAGTAAATTTTTAAACGAAATCCCCAGTTTTCAAGCGATAAAACAAGTAGCACGACATTTAATTATGTTGAAAATCCTGAAACAAATTTTTGTATCATGATTTTACAAAACAAAAAACTTCGATGCTTTTTTACTTTTTTTCTCGGTGGTGAAAAACAATCTTGCATGAAAAAATATTTAATTATTTTCCAAACCCGTGGTTTTCTGGTATTTCCAAAAACATACTATATTTTAAAGTACTTTAATTTGCTGTACCGCAGTTAAATTTGGAATTAAGAGTTTCACGAAAATTGTTTTTCTTGCGTACCGTATCCAAAAATGAATGCATTTATGATATCACATACGTTTTTTTTATTGATATCAAAAATTTTGAAATTTTATTGCTTTATTTTATAAATTTAAACTAAATTCTGTTAAATACATCATAATTTAAGAGAAAATTTTAAACAATTTAATAGTAAAATAATTTTCTATTATCTAAAATTACAAGAAAAATTTAGTTTACAAAAATAGTATTTTGTTCTAATTTTAATTATTAAACACATTTATAATTATATGAATCACATTTTAAATTGTTTTATAATTTTTATTTTACTTTTTGCAACTCAGACTATTTTGTTAATAAAAATTTGAACGAAAAAATGCTCTTTTTATTACGTTTCTCATTTTCACGTGTTTTTTGAATATTTTAAATGATCATGTCAACAAAACTAAAACCTTTCTTCCTTCTTTCAATTGCAGTAAACAATACCCTTCTTCCTGCATTATATATTGTTGTCCCCAAAAAAGTATTTCACACATTCTTAAAATTCATCTATGTTTTGATCATTTAAAATTCAAATGAATTAAAAATTATTTGTTGTTATTTTTCGAGGCGTGTAATGATTAACAAATTTTTTAACAAACTCGAACTCAAAAAAAAGAAGGAACAAAAGAAAAAAGTTTTTGCGTCTTTTTTTTATTAAAAATGTTTGTCGAAGAACAAAAAAAAATGAATAAAAAGAAGAAAGAAGAGAAACTTGAGTCGATGAAAACCAAATAATATTTTCAAAAAAGGTCAGCAGCAGCATCGATGAGATGTTGATGAAATGAAAAAAAAATGTAAAAAAAGAAGAAGGAATAATAATAATAGGGTCGACAAGAACAAGAAACACTTGAATTGCCTTGAAGCTTAAGGTAAACAAAATATATTTTTTTTATTCAAAATGAGACGACACCGAACAAGGGAGTTTTTGTACATATTCTAATTCATCTTAGCCACCTTAGCTAAAAATGAAAGACAGCTTTCTGAAGACAGATCGTAGTAGGTTAAAAAGGTTTTTCATAAACTTGTTTAAGAAAGAGCTTAAGCTTTGCAGGTAAATGTAAATTATAGTTTTTATTATGTTGCCACCAAAGATGTCATCATCATTTTATTTCGGAGGCGGCAAAACCATTTAAAAGAAAGCACACTTTTGATCTTCTGCCTCAAGCGGTAAAAGATCAAAGGATTTTTTACGATTTCAAAAAGGGCATGAGCCCCTGGCGACATGCTGCCCTACTCTGCCGACTCCATGGTTGCCATATTTGAATACGTTTTTCTTTTCTGTTTGTGGCGTTTTGCAATGCTCCTCTAACTCATTTGCCAAAGTGGCATTTCCCTTTGATCTCAAAGGATCAAAAAAGAAATGCCGCTTTATGGAATGCCAACCCCAAACTCGGTGTTGATTCAAATTGATTGTTCTATTGGTTTTTTTGCATTGCACAACTTTAACTTTATGCTTTGGAACATGTTCGAAATTTTCACGGACCAATGCCCTGAATGCCATTCTTACATCCCCCAAGGGAATTCCACAACTTTCGGCAATCTTGTTGAGCTTTTTAGTGTTCTGTTTTTTTAGCATGCTGTTTAATACTCATCCATTTTGATCTTGCCAAAGATTAATCCCAATATATTTCTTTTCTTTCATCTGTCAAAATCTCATCGACTACTTTCTACTTTTCAATTAACTTTGCTGCCCTTTCTTTCTCATCCGGTTTGACCCTTTCCTTCTTACTTTTTTTTTAATTCTTCCATTCTTTTTGCACATTTCCTTTATAATTTTATCCCCCCTTCATTTTCGATATTCGCCATTCACATTTGCCACTACCACCCTCACTTTATTTCATTCCAATCCAACAAAAACTATATTATTTTTCCACTCAAATGCATTTTTGACCCTTTCTTCCTTTCTCCAACATTTGTTCGAAGGTTCGATTCGGTTATTCTCATTCGGTAGAAGTTCATTTTCAGTTCCAATCCATCCAAAAATCTATCTAAAAATCCATTCATCCAGAGAGGGCCAGAGAGAGGGCGGCTGACAACTGTAACAATCTCTTCTTTCTTTCTGTCCTTGGCCTTTTCGCGCACTACAATTTCCTTTTTGCTTTGCAATCGAGCAAAAAAAAACTCCACCTTCTTCTTTTTCATTCATATTTTTGATGGCCCCGGGGGCCAGGCCCCCGATTTTTTTTGCACGATGGCTATTCTTCTTCTGACTTCTGTTTTCTGGTGCTGCAAAAAGAAGAAGAAAAATAACAAAAACAAGCAAGAAAGAAGAATTGTTGTTTGGCGTTGAGCCAATTCAAAAACAACCCTCCCTTCTTTTCCTTCGGGTTCCTAAAAAATGGTCGTCGTCTTTCACCATCAAAAAAAAGAATGTGAAAAATTTTTTTTGAAAGAGGAAGGCATTGTTGTTTTTCGTGTTTGTTGTTCGATGGTTTTTTGTTCCATCCCGAACAGCTGGGAGAAGAAGAAAAAAAGAAGGAGGTCCCTTTTTGCCGATATAGTTAGTTGTTGTTGTTTGGTGGTTGTGAGTTTCAGGAGGCAGTAGTCAGCTGACTGCCTCTTCTTATTCTTCTTCTACTGTTGTGTTGTGTTTATGAGGTTAAAAAAGAAGAAGAAGGAAAGAAGAAAAAAATAAGAGGCCAAAAATTGCTCGAGTAGTAGTATTGTTTCATAAATATAAAAAATGCTGCGCTTGAATTGTTGTGAAAAAAAAATTGTGAGAAGAGCAGAATTTTCATGAAAATCCACACACTTTTACTCAGGTTTTTTTGCTTGCGCGACAATTGTTTGTTTATTTCTTATGTGTTAGCTAATGTCGACTATGTCGACTTTCGTGTTTGTCAATCATCATCAATAAGTTATTGACAATCAATATGTACAACTTTTTTTCATTGCTCAAGTTTTTCTTACTTTTAACAAACTTTTAAAACTATAACTTTTCATTTTTTGCAGGAAAACCTTTAAAAATGTATTGGTTCATTCCAACTGTATCTCAAATCCCCCATATAATTTTGGGTGCCTTGGCAATTGCCTCCGCAGTTCGATTCCAATATCAACGTGCCGCCGGGATTGCCTTCCATGCCCTCACAGGTTTAATCTTGTTAATCTATCCAAGTTTATTGTATGATCCAATGGTAAGTTAGATTAAAAAGTGGAAAGGGATGATTTTCAGATGCCATATTCAGATATCTTAACTGTTTTTGGTTTTTCATAATACCCCTTAAGGGCACTTTAAAACCATAAAATTAGCTATTTTTACAATTTTCAAAAATTTGCATAAGAATGAACTTAAAAAAATGCCATAACTTTTCCAACTTTTGAAACAATCTGAAACCCTTCAAATAAGGAATCTGAAGATGGCATCTGAAAACAATCCATTGTTTAAATATACTAACTGTAATTACAAAATAAACATGTCCCTTTCTAAATCCTATTATCCCCTTTTTTAAACATCCACTTAAAAATCTATGCCATTTCGGAAACCCTCATTTTTACCATTCTTTTTTTCCGCCCTTTGTTTTCCCGCAACATTTTTTACAACCTTAATTATACTGACTTCAAAGGCAGTTCACCGCCCTACTGAAACAACTAAAAAAACGTTATCCAAAATAAATCCTTCTCATTTTTAGGCCTATTCTGAATTTGATGTTCTTCATACCTTCCTTCAACGGTTTGCCGGAGCTTTCCATCTTGGCTTTGCATTTTATGGATATCAAAGCCTTTATGATATTGTTCGAGTTGAGCCCATTGTTCATTTCTCCAAAGCTTTGACAGCTGGCTTCCTTCTTTTCACTGAGCTCTTTACTGCCTATCATCTCTCAGATCCTGGAGTTCGAGGAGTTCGTTTCAATCATTTCTATCTTCTTCCAATCCTTTTAACTGATGGAATTTGGTTTGCTGTTGAAGTTTATCGCCTTGTTCGAGCACCTCGTCATCTTCCTGATGAAATTGATATTATGTGTAAACGAACTCAACGATTCATTGAAGGAAAGAGCAATCATCTTGATGTTGAAAAGTTTTTGCTCGTCGATTCTGCCCTTTCTTTCATCTATGCCTTTGCAAATTTTGCATTCCCAAATCAAATTCTTAAACTTTTGGTAAGTTTTAAATCTTACAAATTTTCAAAATAGATCAAAATATCATATAAAATATGGATATTTGATATCCGGGGATATTAGAGTTTGATATTTTTTCTTTTAATTTTGCACATGTTTCATACCCAAAATTGACTAAATTTCGACATGAAACAGTCCAAAAAAAATTCTTACGAAATTAAACAAAAGAATTCCTTTGTTATTCAATTTCGAAATTCAGGCAATCAGGGTGTGAAAGTGGACGCAAAAAGTGAAACGCTATCAAAAGAAATCTTTTATTTGTTTGCTTAATTTCGAAATTTACACAAACTGATTTTCAAGATTATTATGTTTCGAAACAGTTTTTTTATGTTAATTAAACAACAAAAAAGAAAAAAACTATTTCGAAACTTAACAATGGAAACCGTGAATATCAGTTTATGTCCATTTCGAAATATAGCAGCAGAGGACATTTTTTTAATAAAATGTGTTAAAGGATATTACAGATATCAGATATCTTTTAACACATTTTTATGCATTTTAAAACATTTTGAATCTTAAAAATATCCGTCAAAAAACATTCACAAATTTGATTATCTTTCAATACACATTTTCAGATCAAAAATCGTTTCCTTCTTGATGGAGCTCATAAACTTTTCTCCCGGCAATTTGGTTGTTACATGCTTTTCTCTGCAATCGTTTCCCTTCTTGGCTCTCATTTTACTGTTCCACATCAAAAGAATTATGTCCTTCAACGAATTGTCACTCAAGTAATTACCGTTCTCCTTCATGCATATGGACATTTTTGGCTTGGAATTTATGATCTCAGTCATGTCACCCCATTCGTTATTGCCATTCTTTATATTTCACTTTTAACAACAATTTACTTCAAAATTCATAAACAAGAAGAGGAAGATTTCAATGATGGAATTATTGATGAAAATGGTGTCAGCAAAAGAACCGTTGTCACCTATAACAAAACTGTTAAATCAACTTAAATCAAGAATTTAACTACCCCCAAAAACTATATAATACTACAGTACAACTGCCCTTTTTTCAAACTTACAAATTTATATTCAAATTTCGGCTGGTTCCGTTTTATATTAACCTCATTTTTTCCCATTTTTTCGTTAAAATTGTAATTGCCTTTAGCTATCTTATTTTATTACCTCAATTATAATTTTTGAGATTTTTTTTAAATATCTCAAAAAAAATTTACCAGTTCGTGCATTAAATTTCCTAATCATTAATCAAACAAATTTAGTAATTTTTTCTTTTAATTTTGCATTTACTCATTTTACTTTTTCTCTTTAAATGTGTCATTTAACCAAAACAATATAATAACAATAAATCCCAGGATTTGAGCTTTTTCGTAGTTTTTCTCTCTTTTTTCTCTCATTTTTTGTATGATTTTCATTTATGTACTGTAATAAAGCAATAAATAAAGAAGAAAAAAAACAAATTGAAATTTTAAAACTTTTAACAAATTAGTTGGAACTATCAAAAAAGTTAATGTTCTTTAAATTTTTAGAATCTTTGATTAAAATAATACGGTTTTAATTGACTTTTTTTCTTTTTTGACTTTTATGTTTCTTTTTAAAACTTACCAATGCAAGTAAACGTGGTAAAAATTGGGCATATGCAAATTTTGCAGCTATAAGATTCTTTATAATAAGATGTTTAATCAGATATTTCAAATCGGCATTTTTCAGATTCTTTTAAAAATGGAGGTGTTTAGATATCAAAGTAATAAAAAAAGCTATAATGTGATAGATCAAAAAAACAATCAAACACAATCAGCTGACTTTGCTTTGGCATTGGGAATGAGAAATAAATGATTAGCCAGATGTTAAAAATCAGACGGGATTGCTGCTATTTTTTGCTTTTTTGAAAAATAAAAAAAACAATCGTTTTTAAAAAATCACTTTTTTACGTTTTTTAATTTGTTATGTTGTCCACCCTTACGGCATCTTTGTGGGTAAAAAAAGAAAGATTAAAGCTTACAACTCGAGACTCTGATATTTTGTCAGGTGTTCGTAATCATAAGAGATCACCTTATGGCAACGAGGAGGATATATATATATATATATCTCCGATCAGAGCAGATCTTTTTAATGCCTCAAGGCTTGTTATCCTCAAAAAAAAATGGATTTTGATTATTTTGAATTTTATTTGCTTCCAGAAGTTTGTCATTGGCAATTCTTTGAATCTTTGTCACCTTTAACGCTTCAAAGAATTTCAACTGTTGATAAATATTTTAATTATTTAGCTAATCGGCAACTTAAAAGATGCCTCGAGAGAATAACAATTAATGCCAATGTACATATAAAATTGAATAAAGATGAAATTACAGTAATTAATGATCCTACTGTATTCACTTTGGATGGAAAAGATGAAGCTCGAAATATTTTATTTGAAATTGAAAATTGTTTTCCTTGTAAAATTTTGCAGTTACAAAATGGCACAAAAAATGATGGCGAAATATTTGAAAAAATTTTAAATTATTATCTATTTACTTTTTCGACTTTGACTGAGGTAGGATATCTTATAAGGTATTATTAAAATCTGATGTCAGAAAAATATTCAAATTTTGGAATTCTTCAGTTAGATTTTTTCCTTTGATCTTTGCCGCTTTTAAGGGGAGTTTCAGATTTTGGCTTGCTCCAAACTTAAAACCACTAATGTCAGATCTGGGAAATCCATAACGGATTTCATATATCCCACTAACTTTTAGATCCGTTTCGAATCTATTTCCCTCAAATCAAAGACACTTATTTCAACTTTCATTAATGCTCCAAATTTGCATACTGTTAATCTCTCAAACGTCAGCTTGGATCGACCAATCTCTTTTGCGGACATTCTTTCATATCTTCCAAACCTTCGAGATTTATCACTTATTAATGTTTCATCAATTCAATACAATTCTGAATCATTACTTTTGCTTGTAAAACATTCAAAAACGAAATCCTTGCTTAAATCCGTCAAAATTGACCCATTTGAAGAAATCCCAAATGAAGAAGATTTTGATGCCCTTCTTCGATCTGTGACAAAAGAAATTGAAATTATTTGGAAACCAAATAAAAATAATTTGGCCCAATTTCCAAAAGACTTTATTGATTTTTGTGTTGATCCATTTTATACAATTGTTTTGCATCGAAAAACTATTTAATTTTTTACCGTTTATTTTCATTGTACATAAATAAAAATCTTTATAACAGTTATTAAACGTTTAAAAGTTTAAAAATTAAAAACAAAATTTTTGTGAAAAATTGAAAAAAGAAGGTCCTACCCGGACTCGAACCGGGGTTACTGGATTCAAAGTCCAGTGTGATAACCGCTACACCATAGGACCGACATGCAAGTCCTTTAAAAAATGACCGACAAAGAAAAAGTGAGAGACACAGCATTTATGCGAAAAAGGGATGCATTGGAAATTTTTTTCTGTTCAATGATTGTTTTCAAAAAGGATTTATTTTTTTGCGTATTGACATAAAAATGGATAAACGTAAAAAATGTTTAATTTAATATTAAACAATAAAAAAGTATGAAATGCACAGTTTGTTATGCCAAAAACAATATATCTTTTTTATGTATACTTTTTTTGTTTTTTTTTCAAATTTCAAGAGCAGACTTTCTTCAACTTTTTAAATAAAAGTCACATTTTTTTCACGTTTTTCTCCAAAAAATCGTTTCAAAAAGAGGCGGTTTTTATTGTTTTTGCATTTTTTAATGGAGGGTTTGTTTTCTTTGTTGCTGTTTGTGTTTGATGTTTCAAAGAAGAATCATCAAACAATTACTCTTTTCTAAATATTTTAAAAAGCGATAAAAACGTATTTAAAATCCTTTGCAAAATCTAAGTTTAATTTTTATTCGAATCATTTTGTATCTTTTTTTTCAGCCACCTATGATGCCAGTGCCACGTGTCTATTCACACAGTTATTTTTTGCAGAAGCCTTTTTGCAACCTTTTCTTGCACAAAAGAAACACAAATTTTTTTAGATTTTTCTACAAAAGTTCTTTTGATTCATTAAAATAACAAAAAGCAAAGATTCCTAAAATTTGACACCCGGAAAAATGAATGACGATAAAAATTTAGATAATGTAGGCAAACTTTGATGATTTTTCGTTGAAGCACGTATGTAGCCAAAAAACTTCTTCTTTCATCTTTTTTTTAAAAATCTTTTTTTGCTCAAATGTCAAAAAATTCTTTTTTAGAAAATTTTGAATAGAAAAAAGAACAGACTTGTTTCACGTGTTTTTAAAAGCAACAACAATGGAAATTCATTAAAGAAAAATATTTCTGTTTTCAGGTTTGTGTTTGCAAACAAAAAAAACTCAATTCTAAAAAAATAATCTCATTGGTCTGGTTCATTTTTTTGAGTTTTTGTATAATCCATAAATATTTTTGGCAATCAAACAATTTACATGTCCATGAGGGCGGGTGTAGTTGAAACACAAAATGCTTACGGAAGAAAATGTTTCAATAAAAATTTTTGTTACAAAAACTCATTTTTTGTAAAAGAAAAAACCAGAACTTTTATTATCAGATCGTTCAAGGTTCACTTCGATCAGAGTTCTTTTTCTTTTTTTGCTGTTGTTGTTTAATGTTTTTCAAACAATCGCCTTCTAATTGATCTTAATTTTTTATAATTTTGGGTGGCTAGCACGTGTTTCTTTCTATTTTACTTCGTACACACTAAAATATCATATTTTGTAACTATAAAGTACAGGGTGATTCAAGAAAAAGTCCGATTGTAAAATCCTTATAACTTTTTAAATTTTTAAGTTAAGAAAAAATTGATAGTACCATTCGACTCAGTTTCGGTTACCATTTTTGATTATCTAAAAAAATTTAAAAAATAAAAACTTTTTTTTTCGACTTTCACGTACTCCCCCCTGTGGAAAAAAATCATTTTTAGATCTGTTTCACCTTTTTTCACTTTTTTTTCATTCACTCTCTTCGAAAACAAAGAATATGCAAAATTTCCTATTGTTAAAACACACTGAATGAAAAAAAAGTGAAAAAAGGTGAAACAGATCTAAAAATGATTTTTTTCCACAGGGGGGAGTACGTGAAATTTTAAAAAAAAAGTTTTTATTTTTTAAATTTTTTTAGATAATTATAAATGGTAACCAATACTGAGTCCAATGGTACTATCAATTTTTTCTTAACTTAAAAATTTAAAAAGTTATAAGGATTTTACAATCGGACTTTTTCTTGAATCACCCTGTATTTCATATCACCATTTTTGTTCCTCCAAAATTACTAAAATTGGCTACCTTTTTTCTTTTTTTAAAAATCTTTTATGCAACTTTTATATTTTGAATTTAATTAGTTTCTAGAATTTTCATGTTTATTTCTATTTCAAAGAATAGATTTCATTTTTTGCATTTAAAAAAGCCCACCTATAAGATATAAAATAATAATTAAATACCTTTTCAAAATTCTTAAAACATTTTTTTTATTACTGCTAAACAAGTAATTTTAATCTTATATAATTTGCACAAGTTAATATAATTCTATAAAAAAGCCGAACTTGTTCTTAAGTTTTTGCTCTTTTGCTTTTTATATAAATAGAAAATTTGTAAACAGTGTTCTACAAATAATTAATAAAATATTTACCTTTTTTTCAAATTGCATTACTTTTTTTTGTTGACATTGCCAACAACATTTTTTTTTGCAAATACTTTTCCACATATAATTATTAAATTATTTGAAGAAATAAATGTAAGGTGTATTTTCAAAGAATTTAAAAATTGCCAACACCTTTTTTATTCGCCATTTTGTTTCTAATTTTTACTACGTTTTAAGAGCAAAAAACAAGCATTTTTACATTTTTTTCATTGCTAATAATAATTTAATCCTTTAAAGTTGTTGTTGTTGTATTTAAGCAACAAAACTTATATCTTAAAAAGATTTAAGCTTTTTTTAAATATGTGTTTTTTATCTTTTTAGGATGTTGATGATGAAAAAAATAAAGAAACTTTTTATTGATTGTCTTCATCTTTTTTTATCAAGATAATAGACTACAAAATTGATAGTAGCCTTTGACGAGTGGTTTTTGTTCGAAATAAGCTTGCTTGCTTGTATTTCCAGAATTTTTTGAAACACGTGTTTGTTTAATTTTTATCTATTATTGTTAAAATCCTTTTGATTTTTTTACCTAAAATTATCGTTCGTTTTGCAACTATGCAAAATCAATAAAAAAGAGAAATGTTTTTTTCTATTCGTTAAAAACTGATATAAAACAAATAAATAGACTAACTTTCTTCTGCTTTTTTTCAATTAAAGATGTATGTAGTCTATTTTTTAAAATATAAAAAACCTCCTCCTTCATTCATTTTTGCAACTGTGGAAAAAAATTGTTAGGTTAAAAATTGTGAAAAGTAAGTTTTTACAGAATCAATATTTTATGATGTATCTTTATTTTTTGCATAAGCGTTTCTCTGACTGATTATACTTTTCTACCTACCATGATATTGTTTTGTTGTTGCTGATGATGATTAAAGTGATGGTTGTAGTCGTCGTCGGCGTCAAGGGTCGATAAAAAGAATGGCTTGCCGCTCGCACACACGCCATCACTCGATCACACTTCTTCAAAAAAGAATTACCCATTCTTTTCTCTTTTTCTTTTTTTTTGCTTTGAAAAAGATTAAAAAGAAAAGAATGTTTTATTATCGTTATTGCTGATAAGAATCGTGTTCGGTCGTAATTTTTGGGTCAAATTTGAATATTTGTGTTATTTTCAAAAATAGCTTTAAATTGTGTATACTTTGGTTACTGTACATAGGTATAGTAACTAAAGAAATGTTATTGTATTCACGTAATCGTAATTTTGTATTTGAAAACTTTATTGTATTTTTGCGTGTTTTTTTCTGTTTTACTTTTTTCTTATTATTTTCCTAATATTAAGCCAACCAATACCTGTTAGCTCATTAATAAAGCCCACCCTTTAAGCAAACTTTTTTTACCTTTGCGTGTTTCAATTTTGAAAACAAAATTTAATGATTGAAAAATAAAGCATAAAATTTCAGGAGATTTTCACGTGTATTTTTATATCATCATCTTCACTCTTTTTCTCCGACACTGCATTTTTTTATTCTTTCATTCAATATTTTTTTTGTTGCAAAGTAAACCGAACGTCGTTGACTTTTTTTAACAAAAAATCCATTTTGATTTTTATTATTTTTCTGTTTCTTCTTGATTCCTGAACACTTACTTTCGTTCAACAAAAAGCAAGAAACTTTGACAAAAACCAAACACGTTGTTCTACTTCTTAAAAAATTATTTTACCACGCCACCAAAAAAGAATCCCACCTCCAGAAATTTCTTTTTTCAACAACAACAAAAGAACAGAAACTACTGTTTATTTATTTTTTATATTTTTGGCTTTTTTAACTTTGCCGACCCAAAAAGTGAGTGAAAAGAAAAAGCAAAAAACGTGAAAAATAATTTTAAAAATTCAAACTTTTTGGTTTTGAATAATAAAAAAAAAGAAAGGAAGAAAATTGTTTCACACTTTTTTTGGCACAAGTTTGGGTTCAAAAAATTTGTTGTTGAATATTCTGTGACTATTTTTCTTCTGATGTAAAAATATTACTTTTACCAAATTTTATATTGAAAAAAGCTGATATCCGCCGATCATTCTTTTCTTGAATCAACATTTATAATAATAAAAAATGTTGGATATTAAAACTGAAAAAGCAGAAGCAAATGGAATTGATGATTTGCAAGAACGTAAGTATTGATTGTTTTTTATTACTTTTTTCGAGTAATTAACCCATTTTGAACTTTTTTTAGCTGATTCCCCAATTGAACAATCTTCTGGCTCCTCTTCAAATGGATTAGTTTGTGTTGTTTGCGGTGATTCAGCAACTGGCCGGCATTACGGTAATTTGGCTTTCCCTCCAATTTCTACCTCTTTTTATTTGACTACGTTTTTTTCAATTTCTACTTTTTTTTATCATTAAAAAATTAAACAAAGAAAAATGCGGAAAATCATAGATCACCTGATTCAAAAAAATACTATCCATAAAAAACTTTTTAAAATTTCTTTCACTTTTTTATTAGCTATTGAGACAGTGACAGGCTCAAGCGTTCGTTTATATGATATCAGCAAGAAATAGGGGTTCCCAAAAAACAAAAGTTAATTCCGCAAACAAAAAAAGCTCCCTTTAATATTTGCTTAATTTTTGAAAGAGAGAGAGAAGATATTCGTCACTTTTTGGTTTCATTTAACGTTTGCTACACTTTTATTAGACGTCTAAAAATTTAGAAAGCTGCATTTTTTTAAATTAAAACACCCATACAGTCTTTATTAAACCAAAACATTATCGTGCCTAATGGCCTAATTTGCATACTGTTTTATCTCATTGCATCACCACCAACGCATTTTTTGCCACTTTAAAATTACTAAAAAATGATAGCTTCTTTTTTAATGATAGATTAAAGTTGAATCTTCATTTTTTGTATCAAATTGCGTCACTTTTTTCGGTGTCATTTGAAAATCCTTTTTTAAGTAAATAAAATAGAAAAAGCTTTTTATTAAAAAATTTTCATGTGAAAATTCGTTGCAAAAAAATATAAAGCATTTCATAGAATTTGAGAAATACATTATTACCACAAAAGAATGTACCTATACAATTTTTACGTCAGATTTGCAAATATAATCGTGTGATAGTTTATTAGAAAAAACTGAAAATAGCGGTTTTTGTGTTTTATTCATCATTTTTTTGCTTTTAAGTGTGTTTTTTGGTTTTAAAAATGCAGACATGTGAGGTCTTTATTAACATCAGACAAAAAAACGTAACAGCTGCAGAAAATAATAAAGCGTTTCACAGAAATTTGAAAAATGCAAACTATAAACTCCGATTGGAATTGTCTGGACTAAAAATTAAATCTTATCATAAGATTGCTGTAACAAACTCCATTTATTAAATTAATGTTTTGTCTACTGTAGGTTCTCCATCATGTAACGGTTGCAAAGGCTTTTTTCGACGAACTATTCGACGAAATTATACATATACTTGCCGATTTAATGGAACATGTAAAATTGATAGACGTAAGCTTTTTCCAACACAAATAATCAAATTTGCATATCCAACTTTAGATAACCGAGCTGTTTGTCGAGCATGTCGGTATATGAGATGCATCAATTTTGGTATGAAAGTTGATGGTAAGTTTATATCCCCTACAGGGATACTGTAACATCAACCAATAATAACTTTTTTAAGCTGTTCAAAATGAAAGAGATCTCATTGGAAAACGCCCTCGAGGAGGAGGAATGGGTCCTCCACCATCATCACATATGGGCCCCCCAGGCATGTCTTCAATGGGTTCAAGCCAAATACCTCAAACACAACATTTTGCAAATTCTTCTCCTCCAACTTCTGATCCTTTAATGGATTCAACATGGGATTCACCTCCAAATTTGTTGGATTTTTTGTTAAAAGCTGAAAATAAAATTAAATCTTTGCGTGAAAGTGTCATCAAAGAAACAGGACAATTTGAATATGCTCCAAAAACAGAACCTGTAAAACTTTTTTTCAATAATTTGCATATCGAAACAAATAAATTTTTTCAGATTGAGCCGTTCAGTATTTTTAGTATTGGAAGATCCGCAACTGTGAATGATATTTTTCATAGTTTACACAGTCAACTTTTACTGGTTATTGAATGGGCAAAAAGTTTGAAGCCGTTCGCCGATTTATCTCCAGGGGATCAAATGGCTTTGTTAAAGAATTTTTCAAGTCAACACATTGTTCTTTGTGTTGCATATCGATCAATAAATTCTTTTGATTCTTTGAAATTATTGAATGATTCCTTGATAACAAGACAAAACGGGGAAGTTGCAAATTTTCCTGAGTAAGTTTTTTTTGCAATTTGAAGAACACTCTAGTTTGTCAAAAAGGATCTAACCTAAACCTTCATGTGATTGCTAGAGATAATCGAATGGATATATGAAATCCCCTTAATGAAATTTTTAGGTTTCCTAAATTTTTGATAAATCATAAGCAGCGGATATATGAAATCCACTTTTCGAAAATTTCAAAATTTTTGCAACACCTTGAAATAATTAAACGGATATATAAAATCCCATAATTGATTTTTTCCGATTACAGTAATCATCTTTTTTCAGTGACTTTTATCGACGAGATTGTGAACGAGTAATGGATCAACTGGTTGCCCCAATGAGATTTATGCAAATGGACGACTATGAATTTATTGCAATGAAAGCTTGCGTCTTATTTAATCCAGTTGCAAAAGGCCTCTCAGGGGATTCTGTAATGAAAGTGTTACAAACTCGAAGAAAAATTTTTGCTTCATTGGAGCATTATATTAATTCCAAATCTGTTAAAGATCCGTCAAGAATTGGAGATTTAACATTCTTTATTTTATCACCCCTCCAGTCATTAGCAAAATCATTATCAGAAGATGTGTTGATGACAAAAATGAGTGGAGTTGCAAGAATTGATCATTTAATGGAAGAGCTAGTTTTGGAAGATAGTGATAATAAAGATAAGCCTGCAGGGGTTGATCGACAAGTTAGTGAAGTTGAAAGGTTTGTTTTAACATGGAAGATGAAATTGTAAATCAGTGATATTGGTATTTCAGAAAACTATCCCATCCAGCTGTGAATCAACCGAATGATAACATTGGCAGTGAAAATGCCGGAAATTATGGTTATGATATGCTTTCGACATTATCAAATTATATCATGGGTCCGTATGCTTGTAATGGGTACAGATTTACTTAATCTCTTTCATAACTAAATAAGCAAATTTAGACCTCTAAGCCCGCTGAATGATCCATATTTGACTTCAATGGTTTCAAACAAGCCCATGCCATCATCTGCTCCGTCCACATATATCCCTCCACCTCAGCATCAACAACCTTCATCTCAACAACATCCACAACATCAACAATCCCAAATTCCTTCAGATTCTTCATCCCCTGATCAACCATTTCAACATAGCAGTTCTGTGTCACCCTTAAATACAACTGAAAATAACATTTATTCAAATTCATATCAGCAACAGCAGCAACCATATACTTCATGGCCTCCATCTTCGATGACAACAGGGGGTACAAATTATGTAAATAATAATCATCACAGCAACAATACTTCAAATCCGCATCCGCAATTTCAACAACAACAACCTCAACCGCCATCTTTAAGCTTTTAATAAATATTATTACTTACTGTAATAAATATTAATAATTTATCTCTTTTCCAATTTTTGTCTCATGTATTGATTTTATTTCAATTACCCCGGTTACAAAAAATTTAACTTTAAAAAGTTCAAATAATTGTGTTTGATTTTGAGATTTGTTTTAAAGCTCTAAATAAACGATTTTTTTGTAGTTTGGTATGATGCAACATTAATATTAACATCACAAAAAAACAAGACTATCGTTAAATGAAAAAAAGAGCAATGTGTAAATTGGAAAACATCAAAATAGTTTGTCCTTCTTGAAAAAAAGCAATTGCACTTAAAAGTTTGTCTTTGTACAAAGACAAACTTTGTTAAAAAAATTTCAAATAAAAAGAAAAAACCTAAGAAATTTATGAATTGTAATACAAAGAAAGTCAATAATAAAAGAGATCCCAGTCAATGCTCGCAGCAACAAAAAAACGCGATAAATCGTTTCTTTTTTTCGGAGAAAAGTTGATTATTTCAAGGTCGATTAACTGACCGCGACACATGTCGGTCCTATGGTGTAGCGGTTATCACACTGGACTTTGAATCCAGTAACCCCGGTTCGAGTCCGGGTAGGACCTTCTTTTTTCATTGTTTTCAAAAAATTTTATTTTTAATCAAAATTAATAGGTGTTTTAACTTTTTAACATTTAATATGCGTAATAAAACTTTTATTCATCCCTTTACATATTCTATTACATCAAATTATTATTTGTTTGACTTTTTTATAAATTTAACAGATTTCTTTTATCGAATACAGTAATGTTTTTATGAAAAACATCGCGATCGCGATGTCCCTTTGAAGTTGTTGAAAAACATGTAACTTTTAAACGCAAACAATATTTTTTTGCGATCCAAATACATTTCACAACGTTAACAATAACATAATAATTCTTTGGTAAATTCTGGAATGTTCTTGTTATTCTGTAAAAAACATTATGGATTTGTATTTCGATCGCGTACATTTGCATATTCATTCATCGTTCATTTTTTTGTTATCTCGAAATGATTCATTTTTATTTTTCAACTTTTTTTTGTAACTGCAAGTTATCATTTTGAACAAGAGGTGCGGGAAAGAAGGTGTGTGTGAACTGATTATTATTATTTTGAGTGAAACAAGAAGTAGTGGTGGATATCTGAAATCTCTCTTTCATCATCATCATGTCGAATTCACAAATGGAGTAAGTAATTTTTATTTATGTATTCTAATTTTTATAATATCACATATTTTTAGACGTGTTAAAAAAGGCTCAGCCGCAAATTCAAGTAGTACTGCAAAAGAGAAAAAGAAGCAACGGATACGAGTTCTTGGAAAGACAACCGTTTCACCAGAAGCTGAAAATGCGATAAATGCTTTCATTCAGGCAACCGTTTCGGCAGGAGTTGAAGGAATTCGAAATCAATTTTCGGAAGTAAAGAATTATGCTCCAACTGATACAACACATGATAAATTCTCTGCAAATCCTGACCGAAATCGTTACAATGATATTATATGTTTGGATTCAACTCGGGTTGTTCTAAGTTTAAATGTTCCACCAGATGTTGATTATATTCATGCAAATTGGATTAAAATGGATTCAGTTGATCGAAAATTTATTGCTACTCAAGGACCTCTCGATAATACTATTGGTAAGTTATATTTTTTTGATATTTTCAAAGGAGTTCGACTTTTTTAATCCCTGCAGGGGTCGAAAATGCGGCCGCGGCCGATTTTTTACCGGCCGGGCCGGCCGCAGGCCTCACAGAAACAAGCCGGCCGCGGCCGGCCTTTATTTTTCTCCTTTTAAAATTTAAAGATTTTTTGGACAAATAATGAAAGCGTTATTCACGAATACGATAGTTTTTTTATTTTATGGTTTTATTTTCATGAAAAAAACTGAAAAACAACTACTATAGATGAAATAACAAAAAGGCACTAGGCTTGTAAAATATAAATCGTCCTTTTTTGTAAAAAATCAATACACAAAAAATTTGAGCAGCCGGTCGCGGCCGGGCCGGCCACATTTTCGACCCCTGAATCCCTGATGATCAGGGTCTTTTCGTTGAAACAGATCCCTATTTTCGTCATGAGAACCATACATGATACCCAAAAAGGATACCTAAAAATCTTTCAAGAATTCAGCAAATACAGTTTTTGGGACATCAAAAAAACCCTGATTCTCAGGTTCATACAAAAACCTGATTATCAGGGATCAAAAAATGCGTAATTGTCCGTCTTCTTTAAATGTAAAAAACGTTGTTTTTTTCATTTTTCACGTGTTATTTTTTATGATTTCATCATATTTTTTCAGGAGATTTTTGGCGTATGGTCTTTCAAGAGAATGCTGCAGTTGTTTTGATGCTTTGTAAATGTGAAGAAGATGGAAAAGCGAAATGTGCACAATATTGGCCTTCTGAAGCTGGTGGATATAAAACATATCAAGGAATGTTTATCAATAATAAAAAGGTTGAAAAAGAAGATCGATTTTGTGCTTATACATTGGAAGTGCTGCCAGAGGGGTGCTCAAATTCAAATATTGTCAAGCTTATTCAAGTTGTTGATTGGCCGGATAAAGGTAAGGGTTTGGGATTAAAGAGTTTTGTATTTATTCAAATTCTTTTAGGTGTTCCATCATCAGGAATGTCAATTTTGAGACTTTTAAAACTAATTTCAACTGTAAGTTTTATGAAAATATTTTTATGATTAAATATTCAAATTTTTCAGGGAACCTTGAATGTTGGACCTGTGGTTGTACATTGTTCAGCGGGGGTTGGCCGAACTGGCACCCTAATTGCCATTGAAACTGCAATTCAACGATTATGGAAAGGTCAAATGATAAATTTTCGGGATATTGTTCAACAAATTCGTAATCAACGAATTCTCTCCCTTCAAAAAGAAGATCAATATATTTTTGCTCATCTCTCTGTAATGTATTATATTAGTGTAAGAATTTGATGGATTACTGCATATCTTGAATGTTAACAATAATAATTTTTTAGGCTAAAATTCCAAAGCATCGTGAAGCTGTAATGACTTTCCATGAACAATACAAGAATTCTATTAATAACTGAAAATTATTATAATTAAAGTTGTGAATAAATTGTACCATTTTTACTAGTTTTATATACACTTTCTGAAAAGCTAAAGGAAAAAAATAAATTAGTTGGCATTTAACAAATGGGTTTATTTGATGTTCAATGACATGGTTTTTAAATCTATCGCCCCCTAATAGTATTATGCAAATTTATGAACCGTTGGTGAAATTTTCAAAGTTTTGAAAGAAAAAGTTCTTCATGGAAAAGATAGGTTATGCAAATTTGTAAGGACATCATTGGCATTTTATTTCGGTGCGGGCATGATAGGGATGGGCATAAACGAAAAAAAGGAGCTCGTTTTTTTTCTTTGCAAAATGCGCACGCACTCAACCTGTGGATGTTGAAAACGTTTATTAAAAATTAATTTAAAAATCATAAACTTTTTTTAACATTTATTTTTTAAACAAAATATAGAGAAAAAAGGTCGGAGAAAAATATTATCTTATTAAAATTAAAAGAAATCCACTTCAAAATAAATAAGACAGTTTTTTGAGAAGCATAAAAAAACTGTATATCAGTATTTTGGTCAGAACAAAAAAGGGATTACAAGTGATAAGCTAATTTTTTTATATGTTACCTATATCATTTTTACACGTATTCTGAGAAAGTTTAAAGCATTCAAGTCTATTCAAAAAAAGTTTCAGCGGATCTTCTAAATCCGTTTAAATTTTGCATTAAAACCGCTGTATTTTGCTTCCACTTGACGTATTTTTATGATTCAAGGTTTCTCTAGGTAATTTTTAATGCCCTTTTCATTAAGAAACCTTAAAAATACAGAAAAAATATGTTTTTATGCATTTTATAAGGATTCTGAAATTTCTGATTTTTCAACATTTCATCCTTCAGCATTAATCAAAAATGGTTATTTTAGGTTAATTGGATCGATGGATTATGTAACTTTTTGTAATATGCCCCTAAGGGAACTTCGATTACTGGAAGCCGAGTTAAACAATTAATCCCACAACTGATGGCACATGGTTGCAAAGTTTGATGTAGTATTCCAATTGAATTCCCTGGCAGCAATGATCCAGCACCTGGTATTTTAACTGTCAATTATGTCTCAGACACAAATAATCCATGCATTGGAGTTTGTTAAACTGGTGCCTTCGATTTTGTTTTTGTAAATATATAATTAAATTATTTTTGTCCAAATAAATATTCATGCTTGAAACATTACATATATTAAAACATGCAGTCCGCTTTCCCGCTAGAAAGAAGCCGTTACAACAAAGAATCAATCATTAATTCGCATATATTTCTTCGTACTGTAGATTTCCTTTGTTATCTGTTACAAACAGTTCGGCACAAGATCAAAAAGATGCCGCTCCAAATGGTTTCTGCCACCTCCGAATTAAAAAAATGCTGATGAAGTCTTCGATCACTACAGTTTTTGAAGTACTTCAAAAAAACATGATAACTGTTTTAAATTTGAAATTTAAAAATCCGGCGCGCAAAAATTGCGTCGCCAAACTTTTTTAACTTTTTTAAAAATTTAAAATGATTGAAGCTAGGGCTGGGCATAAAATATTTAATCCGTCAAAATCTCAGCGCATACTCAACTTTAACAAGCTAATAATATCTCAAAATATTGGAATTTTAGTGCTTATTAATCGTTGTAATAACTCGAACGCTCATGCCTTTTACTGTCTCATAATCAGTTTTTTACTGTATTTTGGAAAAACCTACAAATAAAAAATTTTTGTTTGGTGGTCAAAATGAGCCAAAATCATTTGTAAAGTCCACAAAAGCAAGCTGAACAAGAATAAGCATGTCACAAACGTTCAAGTTGTAACAACTCGAACGCTCATGCCTTTTACAGTCTCAAAATCTGTCTTTTACTGTATTTTTTCATATATTCAAATTTACATTATTTGTATAAAAAAATATTTGGTCAATACGGTATTGAACCATTTTTTGAATTTGTAAAAGAAGATGAACTGGGACAAAAGTAAAAGACCGGATTTGTTTTTTGACATACCATCAACGAATCCAGACATTTTTAATTGCTTCAGGACATCTAATTTGCGTAAAACAATATTTGGTTAATTCCTTATTGAACCATTTTGTAATAAGCATATAAAGCAGTTACCGTATACAATCTGAAATTTACAAATTTGAAGTTATTATCACATTTGATTTTTGAAAAAAACTTATACAGTATTTAAAATTACTAATAAGAGATTTATTATGTGATGAATTCGCGTTTTACTTTCTTATGCATGTATAAGTATTAATAGGTTTACATATTCAAAAACACTACTGTTTTTACATTGTTGTCATTATCATTTTTTTACCTTATCCATAAATAAAATACTTTCTATTTTTCCTTTGTTTTCGAGTATTTTACTTTTTCAGTTGCTGCTAATATTTTATATTTAATTTTCCTTTCACCCGTTAATGCTTTTTTTCAGGATCTCTTTCTTTTAAGAAATTGTAAGAAAGAAAAAGGCAAAGAGTTGATTTGGCAACGGAACTTCTGTTTTGCGCAAGCAATATCCTCCGCCAATTTCCCCCATAAAAGAAGGAAAGAAAAAGTAAAAACATTTGTTTTTTGGCTTTTCATTTTTCTATATTTTTTCCGAAGAATAAGATTATTTTTGTTGATTGTAAATAAAAAAAATTATTCTTTCAGTTTTTAATGATTTAGAACTTGTCTAAAAAATTGTTGTTTTCTATGATACCGTAATCTCTTTTAGAAATAATTAGAGCTTGTTTCTTTTTAAAAAAAGGCATTTATTAAAGCGTAAATAATAATGCTCTGTTAATTAATTACTGCAGTCATTGTGAACAAATTTTTTGAAAGTTCAGTCTAAGATAAGTTTATTACGTTTGTAACCAGAAACGTCAAAAAAATTGTTTCAATTTTGGCGTATTTTTTCGCAAAATAGCTTATTTATAGCTTACTATTTTTTATTTCATTATTTTCCCAGAATTTTCAATGTTCCTAGAAATTTATATATGTGTCCAAATTATTTTATTCATTTTATTATTTTATTTCTTTTATTTTAAGCTTTTTTCTGGATCTATAATAGATCCAGAAATGCTGCTAATAAGTTCACCTTCAACATCAGCAACAAAGAGTGCGCAACGAGTCGCAGCTTTGCTGCAGCATGCACGCAATTTTTGAAAGATAAGAATTTTTCAAGAAAAAATACGATTCAGAATCAGGGGTGTGCGTTCGGTTAGTCAAAAAGAAGGTAGTCAAAAACCAAGCGCAATTTTTTAAACTAGGCTGCGCTTTTGACAAGCCTTTTTCTTTTCAAAAAAAATGCGCTAAGACAAAGGCCATCCTAAAAGGACTAGGCTAAAGCATTAGCCTAGTCAAAGGCAAGCCTAGTCGCGGCTGAAATGAAAAACGTCGTCCGTCACAGTGAAAAGAAATGAAAAAGTGCGTACTCCCGCATGCAATTTCATGCGGGAGTACGCACAAAAAAAGACTAGGCTTGAGTGAATGACTGAAGCCAAGTCAAACGCAGCCTTGGACAAACTCCATCCTAAAAGGACTAGGCTTCACTTTAGCCTAGTCCTTTTTTAAGCGTACACAACTAGGCTTGTGTTAGTCAAAGTTATCCAAACGCACACCCCTGTTCAGAATTCTTTAATTCTTGAAGTCGTGCTGATTTTTTTCTTTTATTTCATTGTTTAAGCTTTCATAATATGAAAAATGCAACATTTTGATACCAAGATTGTTTTATATAACGGTCTGGAAGCTGAGATTTTAACAAATTTTAAAATTTTATGCGCAACCCTAGGGCATGACTTTGATCTAGTGTCGATAGCGGTAAAAGATCAAAGGATTTTCATTATTTCCAAGATGGCATTTCCGCTTTACCGTGCTGACATCCCTGCAAATTTGCATAACAGTAATAATATTTTGTTTGTAAACTTGATAATATTGAGTTTTAATAAAATTTCATATTTGGAGTTTAAATAAGGTTGAACTCGTCAATGCAAATTTAATTAAAACGGTCAAAAGGATTTTGAATTTAGTTTATTATCAAGCTTATCAAGCTTCACCGATTAGTTCGATTACTTGAATTTAATTTAAATGCCCTTTTATGCTGTTACTTTTTAAAGTTTGAAATGTATTTTTTGTTGCATTAAATATTTAAATTATAAAACGAATTAAATTAAATTATTTATTGGAAGGGCACATAATTTGTACAAAACACGATACGGCAAATTATAGAACTTTCAATTCCACATTGTTGAAATTTGTTTAAAATAGACATTTGTTGTTTCATCAGGTGTTTCCATAATTAATCGCTTCCCGGTTAAGGTCATTGGAACCACGATATATGAAATTGGTTTTTTTGTTGACGTTGTTACTTCCTTTAATTCCAATGCCGTGGCAGAAGTTGTAACAACTGGATCACTTGTTGTTGAACTAACTCTTCCACTTTTGACTCGTTTACGCTTTTTTAAAACTTTTAAAATTTTTCTTCTCAAATTTCGATGTGAAAACATTGTTACAATTGGAAGTAGGATTGCCCCTGCGGCAATAATTAAATTAAAGAATGCTCCAAGAACAGATTTTAGAAGGATATCCTAAAATTATGCAAATTTTGATTTATAAGATGAGATATATGTCTTACTGTAAGAAGCATCATCAAAGCATAAACAATCATAGCTCCTATACATCCAAGTAAAAGTAAGGTCATCATTGGAATAAGCATTTCAAAACTTCGAACATTTTCTGATACCTGATATCGATATGATAAATTCCGCTTTGAATCTGTTTGCTTTTTATAAAGTTTATAATTTAAATTTAATAAATATGCCATTCCCTGGAATGTTATAACAATGTACATTGGGTTCAGTAAATTTGGTCTTGATGTTAAGAAATTTATATGCAAATTTGATTATTAAGTGTTACATTTAACATCAAATGGCTTTTACAAAGTGCAAAAAGTTTCATAAAAAATTTAAAGTAGGCGAATGATTACGTAATGTTTAAATCTTTAATTCTAAAGTTCATGAAGCATGAACCAGATGATCAGGGTATTTTAGTCTAGACAAATCCATTTTCTTCATGAAACTTACAATACGTAAGCGTTCGCCTTCTTCAAACAGACTGGCTCAATCGAGCCCAAAACGTTTCCATGTTTTTGTGATTACGTCACTCTTATGCAATCGAGTATATGCAAAAAGGAACTTACAATTCCGCTAATTGTTAATAAAATGGCACACGCTGCGATTGGAACAAAGATTGTAATTTTACTGTAGGCGGTAATAAAAATAAAAGTGCCAACAATTATC
The DNA here is from genome assembly GCA_024447195.1 of Panagrolaimus sp. LJ2414. Lineage (NCBI taxonomy): Eukaryota > Metazoa > Nematoda > Chromadorea > Rhabditida > Panagrolaimidae > Panagrolaimus > Panagrolaimus sp. LJ2414. The sequence goes on along the minus strand of JAMRXY010000050.1, from coordinate 1,470,230 downwards.
CACTAGAAAAATTATTTAAAAAACAGTTCATTTACTGGAATTCTTACTTTGGATAATATTAAAATCAAAATAACAAAAGGTGTAAACTGATGTTCATAATCTTTTGCTTTTGTTGTTGCATAAAGTCTTTCCATAAAAATTAGCCATAAATTCATTCCACAAACATATTGACAAATTCCGCATACAAAATCCAAATAATGACAAAGGGAATTCTTTTCTATAAAAAATAGAAGAGATTATGGTAATCAATAATTAAGTCCAGGAATGTCAGCAGGGTGGTATATCAGGGGGACGTGCCCCTCAAATTCATAAAAATCCATTGATCTTCTACCGTCACCGGCACAAGATCAAAGGCGGCCCTTTTGAAATGGATTTTTGCCCCCTCCAAAATAAATTATCAAAAAAAGTTATTTACCAAAATCACCAGAATTTGAAATTTTGAATGCAATAAAAGTACAAATTATGATTCTCGAAATAGTTCTTATCAAATATGACACCATTAAATCAATCAATAAAATTGTTAAATTAAAATGAAAAACTTTAATTTTGTAAAACAGAAATATTACTAAAAATAAAGGAAAAATTCCAAGAATATTTAAAAGAATCTCAGCAGCGATATCAATTTCAGGTAAATATTTGTAAATTTCTCTAAGGGCTGTTGCATTTTCATAAACAGCAATATTATAGGTTGACATTATATCAGTAATAATGATGTTGTCTGAAAATTTATGTTTATTTAAATATAAGTAAAACGACGGGAAAAATTTATAAAATAAAAAAACAAGGAAAAATTGACTATGAAAAATAACAAGCAAAGTATCGCCATAAAATATTTAACATTTAATTTAACATAAATTAAAAAGTTTTCACCTGTCCAAATCTGCTTAAAACTTTTATTTTTCACAGAAAAGGAAATTTTTAGAAAGCAATGAAATCACAAAAACCATTTAATGAAAGTTTATGAACGAACAAAAACCAAACATGGGAAATGGAGCATTGAAATGTTCAATAAAATTATGGGGTATTATTTGATTAGATTCTAATTTAATTGTTAAAAGTATTACGGTAGTGGTGTTTAAAATTAAACTAAAAAAGGAAATTGCATTAAAAACGCAGTATCAAAAAAAGACGAAAAGTTTAAAATCAATAATCTTCAACCATGATTCTTTTCGCTATTTTTAATTAATACTTATATCTATTTTTATCATATTTTAAAAATGAATTTGTTATGATGCAAAATTCATTGGCTTGAAATAATTTAATAATTTACAAAAACCACACTTAAAAATGTAACGGATTTGTAGTAGGTAAAAAATTTATTTTGTTTTGTTGACGCAAAAGGTATGTGAAGCTACAGTAATCTTCTAAAACAGCAAAAGTTAATTAGCTAACACTCAAAACTTTGTTTTCGCTGTTTACCACAAAAAAATGTCAGAAAGATAATGATGTGTATTTGAAAAACTATTTTGCAAAAACAAGTCTATTTTTGTAAAAGTTAACACTTTCAAAGAATGTGAATAGTGTAAAATATCATCGTTTTTTTGAATTCCCTTAGGGAATGATGGTTAACATAGAAAAAGTGATAATCTTGGTGTCAAATTAAAAATGGCACTTTTATCTACCAAAACAATAATATCAGCATTTTTTGAAATACAAAATTGGAAACATGACTTTTTTATCTTTTTAAAATTGTTAAGTAAATAAACTTTAAAAATTTTTTTTACATTAAAAAATAAAAGCGCAAAACCTGTTACTGAAAATAATAAATTTAGCAAGAATTTATCATATTATTGTTAAAATGTTTACACTTTTGGAAAAATTTTCAAAGAAAAAAATTTGATTAAATTAGGCTACCGTAATCAAATATAAATTAAATAAATGTTTTTGAACATCCGGAAAATTAAACTTTGGTTCGAAACTACAAAAAAATTACTTCCAAGTTACAAAAAAACTGTCACATTCTTAAAAGAGAAAACAAATTCATAAAATTGTTCAAAGAAGTTTAACTAAAATTCAAAGAATTTTATAAAATCTTATAATTTCCAATTACGATTGTAAAAAATATGCAAAATAATTACTTTCATGAAAGCTTTCAGACGCAATAAAAGTGTTCAATGTTTTAAGTTTTAAGTCTATTCCTACTAGACTATATAACTTTTATACAACTTTATTCTTCTAATAACTTCAAATAAACTACATCATAGTAAATTCATAATTCAAAAAAGAAAAACTTAAAAAAGTCAAAAGGTCATCTTAACTACTTAACTTCAAAAGTAAGTTTTTCACTCCTTTTTAAAACTACAATAAAAAGCAAAAACCATAAATAATGAATTTTTGAAACAGTGAATTTCAAAAAAGTAGCAATAAAAATGTCAAAATTTATTTTAATACACTTTAAAATTTCATTAAAATTATACACATCAGTAATAATAAGAATTCTTCAAAATACTTTTTTTTCAATATAAAGGGTTTTCAGATTTTTTCATTACCACTTGAAGATTTTGAAGCTTTGAGAAAATTATTGCCATAATTATCAGTATCAGTTAAAGCAGTGGTGCTGAAAAAAAGTGATGGTTAAATTAAATAAAAATATTTAGGCTACAATACATATGAACGGCTTTTGAACATCATTAAACAGCGGTGTCAGCAGGGTGGAGCGTGCTATCTTTCAAATTCATAAAAATCCTTTGATCTTTTACCGCCGTCGGCACAAGTTCAAAGGGTTTTGTCCCTTCCGAAATAAAATTCTGCTGACTATGCAACCATGAATACTGTAACCGTACCTTATCTCAAAAAATAACATACCAATTATTAGTTGTTGAATTCATGTAACAATCTTTTTGATGAATAACAGGTTCTGGCATTTCATTAATTAGATCAATTTTTCGCCATTCCATAACTGCAGGTTCAATCATTTTCAATTTTCCATTTTTATCACATTTTTCAAAAGAATGTCCACATGGTAATTCACCAGTTTCTTCGTCAATTGAATGCGAAATTGGAACAATTGCTGTCCAACGATCTAAAAATAAACTCTTTAAAAACAACAATATTAGCCACGTTCTTGTGATGATTAGATGTTCCTCAAAACAAAAGAATATTGTTTCCAAAAATTGTTGAAATTTAAAACTCTTCTTTTACGCCTCGTCGAAAGCAAAAAAATAAAAACCCTCATGCCCTATGGGGATAAAGTTATTGTATCTTTGTTTTTGTGGCAGGTGAAAAAAATAATAATTTGAAGTAATTTGAGAAAGCTTGAACAGCAAAAAAAGTAAAAATATGACAAAGATTTTCAGTGGAACAATCAAACGTAAAGTAGCCAACGGGCATGACAAACTAATGACTGAAAAAAAAACAACAGCTTTCAAAATGTTTTGACAAATTTTAAACCCATTCTTTCAAAAAATCCAATCATAAGCGTGTTGCTTATGTTATATTTTCGAGACTAAAAGTACCTATAAGCCCAGGTTATATAATAATAAAACACTTACCAATAAATCTGCACCAAAAATCGTAAATTGCTGTCAGCATTGTTCGTTTCGCTTTTCGTTTTGCAAGTTTTAAAATGAAATACAAACGAAAAGTTTTGTTTGTGTATATTTATGCAAATTTTTGAATGCTTTGCTAATTCTTTCAAAAAATTTGCAACTTTTATAATGTTTTGTTTTAAAAATTCAGTTGTATCCTACTCTTTTTCGTTTTGTCTCGTTTGAATAAATGTTTTCGAATTTGTATTATCTGCTTCTAGAAAAATTACAAGTGTTTTTAATTTATTAGCTAAAAAATTAACATATTCGATCCAAATTGATAGCAAAGATTTTGTTCTAACGTTTGACAGTTTTGTCATTCCAGACTTTCTTTGATCTCAATGATTCATGTCAGCTTTAAATAAATGTGTTATAAATGTTCTTCAATATTTTTCAAGTAACAAAAATAAAGCATGACAAACGTCGACCTTTTTTTGATGAAACTGGTTTTAAATTTCCTTGTTTTTTACCGTTTTTTTGCGGAGTAACATGTTTTTTTTTCTTTTTTTTAATAATTAACTTCTGACGTTTAAAAAAATTTTTTTAAAATGGCACATTTCTTGCCAAAATTCATTTTTGGCACAAATAAATAAAGGTGCCATTTTTATTCAAATTACTCGTTTTATGTTTCACGTTTTTTTCTATAAATTTTATTTTAAATTAAATTAAAAATTGAAACAGGTTTTTGCAGATTTCAAAGAAAGATGGCATTATTTGGAGATATAAGATTTTCGGCAATTATATATTTCGTGCTATTTTTGGATGTTTTGGCAGCAAAAGGTGTGCCATTTTTTGCACTTCGGCGACATCAAAGTTCTATGCGACATGGTTTTGGTCCAATGGCACAAACTGGAACAGATGTATTTGGGTCACAGTTTATCACATCTGGGATGAGAGCAGCAGGAAGGGGTAAGCCAGTGCCAAATTATGCTGGTGGCTTAATTAATGATGATGAAGAAGCAGCAGTAAAAGAAGGAAGTGAAGTTTTGCCGGAGGCGAAAGAGTCATTGGATTACGGTTAGTTTTAGATTCGGGGTCACAAGGAAGTCAGCAGCATTTTATTTCGGGGGGGGGGGGGGGGCAGAAACCATTTCAAGGGTGCCGCCTTTGATCTGGTGACGATGTCGGTAAAAGATTAAAGTATTTTAGGATTTCTGAAAGGACACGTGCCCCTGGTGTCCCACCCTGCTGTCGTCCCTACAGGGTTAAGTGGAACTTATTTAATCTCAATTTTGATTTCAAGATTCTGAATGTTAAAATAACCCCTTTTTAGAACCAATTCCAGTAACCCTTCCACCCCCACCTCCATCATCCCTTCTACATCCACAATATCCTGCTAATATTCCTTCCGTTACTTTGGATTCATATCTTTCAAGCCTTCCATCCCGTTCCCTAATCGATAAAATTGAACATCCAACTGCAGCACATCGAGTTCGAATGAATCCGGCATGTTTAATGGATCCTCCAATCAAATCAAGATTTGCTAGAAATGCCATTCCCAAGCCAGTCATTTTTTATTCCTTTAATCCAGCTGGACAATCATGTGATAAATTGATTGTTGATGAAAGTAGTCTTGCAATTGGTCCAAATGTTTATGAAAGTTTACGAGAATGTCAAAATGATTGTTGCCCAACGGCATTATGCCGAAGAATGTAAATATTATTAATTAATAATAATAAATGTTTAAGTTTTTTAAATATATTAAAATATTTGGGAAGAAATAAATGTATTTAAAAGTGTGCTAATTAAATAAATAATACAAAAAAGTTTAAATTTTGTAACTTCTTACTGCAGACGCATTCTTATGAAATACAGTATTCATATTCAGCATTTTATTTCGTAGGTGGCAGAAACCCTTTAGATGGGGCACGCTTTTGATCTTATGCCAATGTCGGTAAAAGATCAAAGAATTTTTATGATTTTGGAGGGCGTATGTGATCCTTGTGTTCCCCATTGTTGACGCCCCTGAGGCATTATTAATGTAGAAAAAACAGTGCATCAAGTATACCATAAAAATTTTTATAATTTATTTTTTAACAAAACTCATTTTATCGATTAATTACAATATTATCATAAGGTTTTGCAATAACCCTTCCACCTTTTTGACAAACAATACAAATAACACAAACCCAAATTAAAACTCCAATTCCAACAACCAAAATCCATAATGCGTACCTAAAATTTAATCTATGCTTCAAAAAATTTGAATAATTCAAATTTCTTACCATGCTCGACGATATGCATTTAGTTGAATTCTTTCTTCAGCGGATAACTCGGTTAAAGTTTCTTCACTATCAAAATGTTCAACTACCGTATATTTACTTAACATTTCTGCTTCTTTATTCCAAAAATCTGCTGCAGGAAAATGTAGGGCTCCTTCAATCATCCGCGGGGGTAAATCAAGGGACGCATATCCTGCTGAAGTATTTGTATATGGTTCCCATTGAAAATGTTCTATTGATGGATTTCTATAAAGAAATATATAGATATATTAAATCCTTAAATCCTAAAGCATACCCTTTCTTTGCAAAATTTATTATCATTTTTGTAAACATTTTTGACATTAATTTATCCCGTTTTGTAAAAGGTTCAATTTTGAAGTTACTACTGTAACCTTCGGTAAAGATAAAAGCATGATCAAGGCCATGAAAAGGACCATGCCGAGTATTTCCTGCAAAACCAAAAATTTGAATAATCCAAAAATATTCGTTTTAACAAACCTTGGGCAATTCGTTTTACGGTAACTGGGGTATCCCCGAATAAAGTGTAATGCCAATGTTCTTCCTCTATTAAAGGCCCTCGGGGCATGTAATCAAAAGAATATGCAAATACGTCAATTCCATTAGCAACATATGCTTCAATCTCTTTCTGGCATGGTGAAACAAATTCAATATCAGCTTCAAGCTAAAAATTAACCTTATCAATTTTATCAAGCTTTTCACTGATAAGATAATGATATGCCCCCAGGGCATGTAATATCAAAGTCCTTACATTTTGTAACTTTTTAACAACTTCTGGCATTTCGTAATTAATATGAATATCTTCCAAATATCTCAAAAATGTTGCATTTGATATCAGTTCGATTGTGGCATTCCCAACTTTATACGGTAGCCGAGCCAAAAAAGCATTTTCAATAATTTTTTGTACAGATTCTTCACATTGAGCTCGAGTGAAATTTTCAAATCGAATAAATTGATAGAATTCAGGTTTTTTATGAGCCCATTCCCTCCGGGCAACACCAGTAAGAAATGGAATTCTTGCATTGTTTTGAACAAATGATGGCCCAGAATCTGTGATGAGTTCGTTATCGACGACCATCTTGGAAACGCCAAGTTCAACGGCTAATGCACGCCGAAAAAGTGGTGAAGAAAAATTAACTTCTTTTCGGAAACATTCAAGAGTCTTTTCAGTTGTTAATTCACCATTTGTCTAAAAAAATTTGCATTTTTGGTAAAACAAGTAAAAGATACGTCAAATGCAGATATATCAAATCCGGATATCTCAAATTCAGGTGTTCAAGATGTAGTAACCCTAAATCTTGAAATTCCAAATCTAGAGATCTCAAATCCGGATTTCTCATATCCGAAATTTGCATATCTCAAATCCTGATATACCAAATCCGGATATTGTATATCCAAAATTGGGGTATATCACTTCCGGATTTACCATTCCCCAATATGCTTTTAACAATCCTAATCAATCAATAATTAATCAACTTACTAAACATTCTGGAATGCCATCTTGCAAATTACAAATTTCGCGTTTCTTTGTTCTTTCACTCAAAGGTTCACGATTCAGAATTTGAGCAATATCCTCTTCAGAAATATATTTTTCACATCGAAGATATTGTACAATATTTGACATTTCCCAATGAGGTTGGCCATGTCGACTGATAGCCCATCCTGCCGTTGATGATCCGCTCATTGCAATGGCTTGATGAATTAGGCCTTTCATGATTGGACTTGCTGCTAAAACTGATACTGCCGCGGCACCAGCTGATTCTCCCATTATCGTCACTTTCCCTGTATCGCCATTAAATTGTTTAATATTCCGCTGAACCCATTCAAGGGCTAACTTGATATCATAAATCCCAAAATTTCCATCCACACTTCCGTCAGCATTTTTGATGGACATAAATCCTAATGGTCCAAGTCGATAATTTACAGTAATCAAGGTTACACCTTTAAACACAAAATTCCTTGCCACAACTTCCATATCAATTCCAGTATCAGCAGATCCAGCTAAAAATGATCCACCATGTATCCAAACAATGATTGGATGAAGTTGAGATTCATCTTCAGAATTCTAAATTTGCATAATTATTTATGAAAGTTGTTAGAGTATATACTGTAGCTTACATATGGTGAAAAAATGTTTAGGAATAAACAATTCTCGCTTTCAAATTGCATATTTGGTCCTGAATAATTATCATATCGATGAAAATCCATAAATTGCAAGCATGGAGCCCCATAATCAATCGCAATATATTCTCGCTCCCATCGGGTCTTTTTTACTGGTTTCTAAAAGAAAGGGGTTTAAGTAGCAGAAATTTGAATATCCGATAAAATGTCTGCTAAAAGGATTAGCAAAATCTTTGAAAGCTTCAGGCAAGGACATCAGCAGTATTTTATTTAGCTGGCAGAAACCATTTTGAAGGGACATACCTTTGATCTTTTGCCGACGGCGGTAAAAGACCAGAAGAATCGAGATTTCGAAGAAGACCTGTGTTGCTAATGCCCGAATCTGCTGACATCCAGCCTCAAGGCATAAAGAGAGAATTTTCAAAAACCAACCTTGAACCTCAAATCCCCCACTGGGGGTTCTGCATATGGAATGCCACGAAATATTTGAACTTGTTCAATCCCAAATTTATAAATCTTTCCTCTAACTAATCCTTGTTCAACCCAAACAGATCTCGATTTTTCAAAATTCTGTGAATTTACAAATGTTAAAAAATTTAAGCTTAAAAATGTCAATATTAAATGTAACATTTTTAATTAAATTTTGTAAAATAATAAAATAATATTTTTACAGGAGTTACAGTATCAACATAATAATGTTTATGTAATCCAAAGGAAATATTATTCAAAAAAAGAGTTATGTTTTTATTGATTTTGGAAGTGACTGGGCGGGCGGGTTGGAAGAAAAAATCGCCGTTATCGCTGCTCTTTGCAAAAATGGCCAACTTTAAGTTTTTTATGAAAGAGAGATCGTTTTTCACAAATTTTTGTTCTTTGCTTTGAATTTTGGAAACAAAAAAATAGATATATTTATTTTATTTTAGCGTCACCTGTTTGTCATCAAAATGAAAGAGATGCAAGGATCTGGCTCAACAACAAAAAAATGTGATTATGAGGTAAGAGAAGGCAGGCAGACAATGGATGATGGAAGAATTAAAAAATGTCAAAAATTTGGTGTCTCTTTTTTTGTCATCTGCCAAAAAATGATAAACATTGACTTTTGAAAAGAGGCCGTTTAGTGTTGACAAAAAAGAAGCTACTTTTTTTGTGTTTGCTTTAGAGGTTGTTTTTTGGATAAACCAAAAAGATTTATTTTTCCTGATTGATATTCTGATTGAATGTTTAAAATATCAGAAATGTTTTCAATTTTCATAATCCACATAGTTTTGTAATAGTTTTACCGCGATAAATCGACTTTAATAGCAGTTTCCTATTATTGTTTTTATTTTTTTTATTTACAAAAACAATATCTGGCATTTTTATTTAAATTTTTGCAATTAAATTTAATTAAAAAATCAAGCAAATGTAAAAATTAGAACCCGTCACTAAAAAGCTTCTAACAAAAAAAACAAGGAAAAGAGTTCAAAGCGCTGTTGGAATTGGTGCTGATGCCACAATGCTGCTTAAATTTGCAGGACGATACTGTAGGTCAATTGCTTCACGATCATCAAAAAGTGTTGGAGCTTGAAGAAGAATCCAAGCAGTACTGACAAGGCAGGCAATTGAAAATGTTATTAAAAATAGGCGATCCAAAACCATTGCAACATATTTCCAATCTTCATCAACCTAAAAATTAAGATAGAGTTGAACAAGAACATTAGGTACATTTTATTTCGGAGGTGGTACAAACCCTTTCGATGGACAAGCCTTTGATCTTGTACCGATGGCGGTAAAAGATCAAAAGATTTTTACGATTTCGGAGGGATCAAGTGCCCCTGGTGCCTTATCGTACTAACGTTTTTAGACTAGAAAATGAAATCAAAATTCGGAAAACCAAAATCAAAGAAATCAAAACTATTGATCGAAATCAGCATTTTTAGCAAAATCCAAATTTCGGAACTTTTTGAACAAAATTGAAAATTTTGATTTTAGTTTCAGTTTTTAGGTGTTACGCAATATCAAAATCAAACTCAAATATTCAGTTCAAAATCGAAATTTTTGGTAAAATTGATTTTTTGATTTCACATAGTTCGGAATGGCAAAATGCCATTGGCAATCTAAAAAGTTTTAAAATACAAACTTTATCATCTCGATCTTTCTTCTTTAACAGTTCAGCGATGAAACAAATATTTTCAAATGCTTTTACAACTGGTGGCGAATAATACAATCGTTGAATTCGTTCATCAATTGGAGCATTCGCAAGAGTTCGAGTTAAATCCCTTGAAACTCGATGCTCATGACAATTAATCATAATTCTTTCATTTTGAATTGTTTTATTATGTTTCACTTGTCGAAATGATTCTTCACTTTCATCAATTGGCCGACGCATGAAAAGAATTTTTGGAAGCCATCTCAAAAATACAACTTTTATCCATTTTGGCATTCGATGAGTTGTTGGTGTACGAAAATGTAAATTTAAAACTAAAATTTTAATATTACTGTTAAATGCCATTACAGTATCCACAACTTACTAACAACTGTAATAATTACAGAAAGTGTTACCATAATCATTGTAAAAAGTAAATATTTTCCAATTAAAGGAAGGGTAATTGATGTTGCAGGAATAATTTCCATCTAAAATTTTGTTATACGGTACTTATAGTTTTTATTTTAAGTACTACAGTAATTATAAAAAAGAAGGTCCTACCCGGATTCGAACCGGGGTTACTGGATTCAGAGTCCAGTGTGATAGCCGCTACACCATAGGACCCAATGCAGAAAAGGCTTTAAAAAGGCAGCACCCGATTTTGATTTTATTTTTGTTGCTTCTTGTGTGGTTTTTTTGGTTTAGTTGGTTGGTTGAGACGTTGCGGACAAACTTTACTTACTTCTTTTTTGTCCCCTTTCTTAGTTAGTCTTTTGCGCATTTAAAAATGGAAAACAACAATTTTAAAGTCAACAATATAAATGCTTCCCAAAACAGTGCTGAAATTAATAAAGCGGCAAACATCAAAGGAAAAAACAAAAGGGTAATTTAAGCTTAGAAATTTGAATATTTCGCTGACGCCAGATCTGGATAAAAAATATTACTGTAAAAGTTTTCACTTACCAAAAGTAAGAAGAACAATGTCAAAGCGACCAAAATTGAAATACACAATGAAACTTTTTCACCAGAATCTGAGGGAAGATAAAACACCAAAATTGTTAAAAATGAAATTCCGACACATGGAAATACAAGATTAACAGTATAAAATAGCGGCTTTCGACGAAGTACCAAATAATACTACAACTTTCAATAATTATTACAGTACACAAAAATTTGCATAAAAACAAACCATGATATCCACATATGCCCCAGAACCTGGACAACAACTTGGATAATTTTTTGCTCGTCGACGAGCTCTCCTTGACATGATATCCCATTCCACAGATGGATAATAGTCAGAAAGATCTGAAAAAAATAATTTGCACATTTTAAAAATATCTACAGTAACTCTAACCAATTCCATCTTCAACAACAGTAAAATTTTCAGATTCGCCATGCTCATTAATTTCTTCGACGACTTCTTCATCACCATCCAAAAGTTCCAGATTTATTAAATCCTCTGAATATGTCCAGGATCCATATTTTAGGGTACAAATTTGTTCATCAAATGGAAACCTTAAATTCTAATTTTAAAGGATTGTATTTAAAATTTTGACAGACAAACCATTGAACATCAATTTGGCAAAGAGATTTAAAGATCGCCGGAGGCTCCCATGTCACTTGTCCAGAATAATGTAAGGTAGCCTTTGTTGAAATTGTAATATTATAATTTGAATCTGCATTATTGTATAACACAAGATCAGGTACCTAAATTATTGATTTATAAATTGTCAAAAAATAGCTGCACGACATTATGCAAATTTTTCAAAAAACTTTGTGCATAAAAACGTTCTGAAAGTTTCCAACATTTCAGTACAATTTTTCGTGAAATTATTATTTTCATGCAAAACATGGACCGAAAATTTTAAAAATTTGCTTTTTAAATGCCAAAACTAACCCATATCATTTCATATGGCACATATAGAACAGAAACACCACCATAATTTTTAGGATTCCATGCAAGTTTATTATCCAACCAAACTTGTTTTAACCAAACACTACATGTCATAATTTGATCAATTTCATGCTAAAATTTAAGTATGTTCAGAATAGCACATGCCAAAATACGATTTCGACAATTCAATGCTGGGTCAAAAATAACTTACAACATCAATAATTTGTGAAAGTCGAAGCTTTAGCTTAATGGTTGTTGGTTCATTTGGGCTAATTGCAGGTCGGCGATGCCGATTATAATTTACCATTAAATCATCATACAATCTTTTGGCATCTTCATTACAATAAATATACCCTATTTTAAATAATAATAAAATAATTGAAACTGTTAAAAATAAAGTTTTCATGTTTTTTTAAACAATAAAAAGCAATTTTTTTAATTTTTAACAAAAAACAATGTTTAATTTCTTCAGCTTTTTCTCTTTTTTAACAGCAGCCTCCAACAACATTTTTTATTCTTTCTTTCAAGGATGTGTCTTTTTGAGTGTGTAAAAGTATTGACCACTTTTTTCTTTCCTTCTCGTTTCGGTTTTTCTTTGCAAAAAATTGAGAAAAAAATATTCAAAAGGAAAGAATGACTTTCCTTTATATTTTTTGTTTCAAAGGAAAATAAAGGGATGAGCAGCAGGCAACACTATGGAATTTTTCCGAGAAAAAGCCGTCATACACTAAAAAGATATTTTCGTGTTGAAACTATTTGCTCAATTTCTTCCTTGTACAAAAAATTTCTGTTTTATCCGATTTTTGCAGATCTCAGCAACGGCTAGATCAATTTTGTTGATTTAAAAAGTATTACCCTTATTTTAAATAATTAAGAATAGCACAACATATAAAAAAGCTTGAAAAAAATGTTTAAAAAAAACGACAAATGTTTCTTGAGTGGAAAATGTCTTCTTAGTGTATGATGGATTTTTCTCGGCCAAAGGAAGAAAAAATTCCATAGTGGCAAAAGCATTGCCAACGTACTCGTCGGTGATGAAAAAATGTTTTTGCCAAATGCTGCTTCTTCTTCTTTTTTTCTCTCTCAAAGTTGAACGTGTTCGAACGAACATTAAAAAAAGATGGGACGAGAAAAAAAAGTAAAGGATGCTTCACTTTGTCTTTCTTATACTTTTTTTTGAAGAAGAAGAACAATAAAAAGCAGCGGCAATTGCCGTTGATGAAATTCAATTGAAAAACAATGATAAAAATTCAGAAGAAAAAAATAGCAGCAAACATCACCAAAATAGGCTTTCAGATTGATGATGTTAATTTAGCAAACATTGTTAAAAAATGACGAATTACAAAAAATATAAAACATTGAAAAAATTTAGTTACAGAAAAGTACCTTTCGTTTTTAATGCATTTTCTAAAAAAATTTTAACAAACACAAATATGTCCTTAACAGTACCGTAACCTTTGAAATTTTGATAGACATTTATTATCGAGTTTCGAAATGAACACATGTTCCTTCTAGGAATTTTAACATTTTAATGACTGCAAAATACAAGGTAGTCATCTTGTAATTTATTACCTTTCATAAAGTATACTAGGTTTTTAAAGTTTTAAAATCAATATTACAAACAGAAATATTTTTTCAAGAAAATTGTTACTGATATTTATCAAACAAAAGAAAGTTCAAAAACATTTACAATATAAAAAGAAAGCTACTTAAAAGTGGAAACATGTTTGTGGAAAAAGTGGAAGTTTATGAAAATTAATAGATTACGAAATTCAAATAACTGTAGCTACCGTAAAAAATTTTTTAAATAATTTAAATAATAAAAATTCGACACGGGCAACGGGTATTTCACTTCTGATCGAAAGTCAAGCAAAGTTATTTTTGCATGTACCTTGTTTTTCGGACTTTAAATCACCTAAGAAAGAAAATGATTACCTCGAACAAAAAAAAAGACAATAGACAACAAAAAGGTGCAAAAATGCCAAAAAGAGAGAAAAAGAGAGACCCAATTCAAAAAAAAAAACAAAAACAGTTCATCAAATCAAAAAGCGTTTTTTCAAATTTTTTATTTACTCATTTTGCATCAATTTTTTTTTTAAAACTGTTGCATTTTTTCTTCAATTTTCATCAAACTTGATCTTTCTTTTTATTAATCTTCTTTCAACTTTATCAACTCAAAATGGATGATACAACAAATTTATCACCAACCGAACTGCAATTATTTAACAAAATCAGGCGATTACAACAGCAAATAAAAGAAATGGAAGAACTTTTTACAACTGTTGATGAAAAAAATACTCAAGAAAATCAAAGTTTGCGACAACAAATAAAAGAAAAAGAGGAACAGGTTTGTCGTTTTTCAATTAATTTTACTTTTTTCACTTTTTTCGTTTTTAGATTAGAAATTTTGAAAATAAACTTTTTGAAGCTAAAAATCCTTATTCTTCACGTGCAAGTCCACCACCTTCATTCTATCCATCATCTTCTCCGTATCGAGTTAAATGTTTACCATCTTCATCTTTCAATCTTTCTGCTCTTGCTGCATCACCATTTTCTTATCAAAGTCCAGAATGTTTTTCACCTTCATTTTCAGAAGATTCTTCAAGCTGGCAAGAAAGATATTTATCAGAAAAAGCTGAAAAGGTAAGAATCTTGTTAATTTTATTTTTATGAATGTATACTTATAATTTCATATTTAGACAGCCTGGAAAGCAAAATATAATAAGGAAAGTAAATATGTTCAAAGTTTAAAAGTCATAATTAAAGATTTACAAACCGAAAGATATGCCCAAGATGAAGCATATAAAAAAGTATGCCAAGATTATGAAGTAAGCAATCCATTAAAAAGTATAATAAATAGATTTAAATGTTATTGTTTTTTCAGGAACTTTACAAGATTGTTTGCAATCAACAACGTGAAATGGAAGATATGAAAAGCTGTACCTGTAATCAATCACGAATGTCATTGTTTGATGAACTTGAAGAAGTTCGAAAAAAAGTGGAAGCAGAATTCCTTGAACCATTTGTTGATGAAGAAGAAGATGTTTTTGAACAAGATATTGATAAAGGAGATGTCTTTGAAAATGAAGAAGAAGATGTCGTTAAACAAATTGTTGGAACAATTCTTGATCGCATCATTGCAGAAGAAGAAGAGTTTCAACAAGTTAACAAAGAATCAATCAATCCTAAAATCTGTGTTGCTGAAGAAGAAGAACTTCAACAAGAATTACCACTTCTCCCATCACTTCCATTGATTCCATCAAAATCTCCATCAACATTTTCTGAAATTAAGAAGACAAAAAGTGTTCCAAATTTGGCAAAGCAATCAAGTTGTTTCTCGTGTTCAAGTGGATTGTTATCTGGAAAATCTATCACTGATAAGAAGAAACAATTTGGCTACAGTACTCAAACAATCGTTTCAGTTTCTCCTGTACCTTTAGCTGCAAAAATTGTTGTACGTTTTTATTTTTTTTATTAGTCATGACTCATGAGTTTAATTTATTTTGATTAGTAAATCATAATTTAATATTGTAGGAACTTGAAGAAGATTTTATTGAAAAAATTGCTCGTTCACAAAGTCGAAGAATGGATGGTCAAAGATCTGATGCAGCATTATTGAAGCAAGTTTCCTGTAATGATTTCAATGCAAATGTTGTAAATGATGATTTAAATAGTATGTTATTTTATTCTTTTAAAAATTTTTATTGATTGATTAAATTTAGATTCTCAAAAAGATTCTCGTCTAAAAAGTATTAGAATCTTTGTAAAGAAACTTTCAAGAAAGAAGAGCACCAAACTTTCAAATGAAAATTCATCTTTTCCATTTTCATCAACACCTATTCAAAATGCTGGAAATCCTGTACCATTCAATCTATCACCACTTTCTGGACAACAATCAAATATTTTTCAATCATCATTAACGATTTATTCTGGACATGAAACTTCGGTATGTTTTTTTCGCATTTGTTTTTTCCATGTGTTATCTCTTCATTTTTAGACAGTTTCTTCAAATCCCAGCATTTCATCATATCACTTCACTGCTTCTTCTGGACAATTGCTCAAAGCTAAAGCATCCCTTGTTTCTTTTGAAGACGTCGAAAATCTTTGCTACAATGATGAAAATGAAATTCCAGCAGTTAATGAAATTCAACAATGATTCAAATGAGAACTTTATAAACATTTATTTTTAATACTCTTTTTTTACTACTTATGTTACTTTAGTATTACATATTTTATTGATTTTGTATACTTTCTTTATAAATAAAATATTTATTTTTTCAATTACGGTATCTCATAATCAGTTGAAGGTGTGGTTCAAAAAACTATTTTTGATGAAGTAATATCCGGATCAGTGTTGTCACGCCTCTGCTTCCGAAAGCGAGGCTTTTTTAAAAGACCAAAGAAAAAGTACCGCTTTTTGCAAAATTTAAATACAGTTACAAAGTTAATAGATAAAATGAAGTCGAAAACAAAAATTCTAGACTATATGCTAAAATCATAATTCGATTTTTGGACCGCTTGCGGCAAAAGATCAAAGGTGTACTCTTTCCAAAATAAAAATGTCTCCGATTTTTTTCTCTTTACAGTAATCTGCAATGAAAGAAGCATAAATATTTTGTATTACTAATTTCATATTCAAATTTTTGTTCATACACTTGACTGCAACGACGAATTTTTTGTTTTATTCAATTTGTTGCACTCGAAAACATGTTTCCTCAAATCTCTGCGTTTTTTTGGTGGTTATTCTTTTTGCTTAATTTGATTCAATTTGTAAATGGTGAATTTAAAATTTCAAAAAAATATTTATTAAATGATCTTGAATTTTCACAAATTAATCCTGGACGAGTACAGTATATTGTTAAACCAGGTAAGGCATTTTTCGTGCTTACAAAATGTTGTTAAAGGGAGTGTCGCATTAATTTTTTTTTATTTTGTTTGACGGACGGCGACGGCAAACGACGCATTCTTCATCATTGCTTTTTCGTGTTAAAACCACTTTTGGCTATATCAGGCAACATTTTTCTACACTGACTGCGACACTGCCTTTAAAGTTTCTGAAATTTTTAGGTGATTTTCTTGGATTATCAAAGTTAACCAAAACCGAAAATGATGAACTCCAAGAAATTTGTGGTAAAACGGATTTTAAAACTGGTAAGTTATTATTTATTAGTTTTTGTTTACTGTAGTTACAGTATTTTAAACATACATTAACCTTTATGTTGAATACTGTATTTTTTAATTTTTTTTAGGAAGATTTAAAGTTGCAATGGGAAATAATGCAATCGTTGGAGAATTTCCATGGGTTGTTGCCTTAGGGGATGATCATATATTTTGTACTGGAACAATAATTTCTTCAAGACATGTGATAACTGCTGCACATTGTATCTCAGAATATTCTGACACAAAACTTCCATGTAAAGATCCAAAAATTTCATCAGATTTATCAAGGCTCTCAATTTCATACGGTGGTGTTTGCGTTCGAGAAGATGGAGAATTTTGTTCAAGTGGACGAGATATGAAACGAGCAAAAGTTCGAAAAGTACTTCTTCCAACTTATTTCAATGAAAATTTTTGTGAAAAAGGTGGTGATATTGCAATTTTAGAGCTGGAAAATGATTTGGTTTTTGATGAACGAACAAAGCCAATTTGTCTTGGATATTTTATTTCAAGATTTGATCAAACACTTTATGATCTTGGTTTTGGAAGAGATGAATGTAAGTCTTTTTATGTTTTGCATTGGGATTTCATAATATGTATATCCGGATATCCTGAAAACACATTTTTTTTCTCTTTTTTAGATAATATGCCAGTGGCAAATCTTAGATTTATTGAAACAATTACAGTTAGAAATAATGGGCATGCCAAAATAGGTAAGTCATATATGATTCATGTTCCGCTCATACATGAATATTTTTTTAGGAAATATCGTAACTTCTCCAAAATATTTTTTACAAGATAATATGAAGCAACCTGGAATGTGTCATGTAAGTGCTTTTATCTTTGGGTTTTTAAAATACGATTATTCATATATCTGTTCCTTTGATCTTTGCCGCATTAGACTTGAATTATCCATTGACGTCAAAGCTACACAATATTCCTTATCAGTAAATATTACAGTTACAGTAATACATTTTTTTGCAGGGTGATAGTGGTGGACCATTTCAAATAAATATTGGATATCCTATTCGTTCATATCTTCATGGAATTCATTCATTTGGATCTGGATGTGGTAAAAAGTCTGATCATTCAAGTACAAATGTATTATTTTATATTGAATGGATTTGTGAAAGAACTGGAATTTGTCGAAAATGGAATCCTTCAAAAATTGGATAAACTGTAATAAAGTTGTAATTGTATTTTATTTTATTTTATGTTCATTACCGTAATAAAAATTGGTAAATGTATTTATTTGTCATATAATACTCACATAAATGTCTTTGTAAATTTTTGTAAATATTTTGTTAAACAATGATCCCATTCTTTATTATTTTTTTGTTAATTTGCTTCTATTTTTTGGAAATTGTACAATTTTACTTTTTAGTATTTCTATCAAGAATGTTTTTTTACTAAAAATTAGCAACCTTCATTTTTGCTGTAGATGTGAATCATGTGCCACATCAGGCAAATACATATGATTCAATGGCAAAGAAAGTATTTGTGTTTGCATTTTTAAATCATATTTTAGGAACATTTTATTTTGAAGTTACCGCCCCTTTGTTGTTTTTCATTTCTTTGTTTCAGTTTTTTGTTTTTGTTAAATTACGAAAATTTTAGATTGCAACAAACATCTCAAATTTTGTGTTTCTTTTTTTGGAGCTGTTCGTGTTGAAAAAAAGAAAAAAACCCTTTGAAACTATCATCAAAAAAATTTGTATGTAAAAACAATTTGCATAAAGTCATTTATTCCATTACCGGTACAGTTTTGGTGATATATACTTCAGCCGATTTCACAAATCTCATTTCATTCTTTCATTTTTAAGTTGCTTGAAAAAGATGCGTTTTCAATTTTTTGTTGCTGCTGCTTTTCTTCTTCTTTTTGTTTTTGGAGTTCATGGTGCTGTGATGGAAGATGATCCAAATCCAATTGGGTATGTTATTTTTTATTATTATTACTGTATTAATCATAATGGTTATTGTTAATATTAATAAGCATATTTTTAGAACCGATCCTCACAAAAAAGATTCTTCAAAGTCTGATGTTCATCCTCGTTATCAATCAAAGGGACATCCTCATGGTGAAAATGAATTGTTAAATGATGATATTGGTGCACCTGATGATGATGCTGATGAAGATATTGTTGATCGTTCAAAGCCAAAAGTTCACCATCGTGGTATAAGATATCCTCCACAACCTCGTCCAAAGCATCATCATGGAGAATATAGTTCAAAGGAAATCCAAAATATTATTAAAGAACTCAAGGATGATTTGGCCAATGATGAAAATGATGAAAAATTACATCATCGTCGTTCAAAAGATCATGAAATGCTTCGTCCAAATCGTCATCATAAAAAATCTCAAACTGATGAAGATTTTGATTCTGCTGCTGCTGAAAATCTTTCAACACCAAATTCTTCAAAGCCAAAACAAATTCATCATCGTCGTGGTGCAAATCCTCCATATCATTATGCTCCAATGCCTCGTCCAAAGCATGGTTAAATGTTTGATGGATTTTAAACAAAATAAATTTCTCTGTGATTTTCCTTTTTTGTAATCGTTTTGTGATTTTATGTCTTACTAAAATAAATAATAAATTTTAATAATTATGATTTTGATGTAATTGGGTGTTAAAGAGTTATGGATATGTTTAAAGTGATTTAAGCTTTGTGAAGAAAATTAAAATAAAAAGCATGTCACCCCTTATGCGTTATGAAGATCTTGAAGGAGGGGATCGCCTAAATTGTCGGGTTATGCATGTATCATTAGTTGATCCCCAGAGTTTATGTTTGACTAAAATGTCGGTTGATGATCCTGAGATGATGCTACTTTAAGTTTTCGTTCTTCTCTTGTTTTGATTTATTGCATTTAAAAAAGAAGGTATTTTTATAATTTTGAGCTTTGAAGTTTTGTTGTTTTGTTTTAAGATTTTTTAAATCAATATTAAAATCAAAAAAACTTTTGCAAAACAAATCATTGAAAAAGAAAAGTGTGCCATTTGTTACAAATGGCACACTTTCCTTGTTTTGTTTATTAAAGATTGCCACTCAAGGCTATAAAAGGGTGCCAAAGGTGCTGAATGAATCTTCTTTTAAAAAAAGACAAAACTTTTTTATATAAAAACCAAACCAGTCCAAAGTTTTTTCTTCACTTTTCTTTTTTTGCAGTACTGCTTTTTTTTTAAAAACTGTTGCATTTTTTCTTCAATTTTCATCGAACTTAATCAAATTTTTCTATTTAATCTTAATCTTCTTCCAACTTTATTAAAGTTTATCAATTCAGCATGAATAATGCATCAAAATTATCACCAACTGAACTGGAATTACGAAAAGAAAACATGCATTTAAAGAAGCGAATGAAAGAAATGGAAGAAATTTATACGGCTGAAGATGAAAAAAGCTTTCGAGAAAATCAAAGTTTGCGAAAAGAAGTTAAAGATGTCAAGGAACAGGTATGTTTTTCTTTGCTATTATCATTCTTTGTGTATTAACATTATTATTTTTAGAATGAACATCTCCAAAATAAACTTTATGATATTGAAACTCTTTATTCTTCTTCTCCGTCTTCACCTTGTCCACTTTCTCCTTGTCGTATTAAATGCTTACCATCTTCTTTCAATCCTACAAATACTTCATCACCTCGTAAAATTCCAGAATATTCATTATCTTCTCTTCATTCAACCGAATATGAACATGATACAACTGCAGATAGAAGTTTTGCAATACATGATTCATCGTTGTCATTATTTCAAGATTGTACAAATTTGCAAGAAAGTTATCGATTTGAGAAAGCTGAAAAGGTAAACCATTTTTTAGTAAACACATTTAGTAAATTATTATGCTCAATTTTTTAGTCAAAATTACTTGAAAAAAATGATGAACTGAATAAAACTGTTGAAAGTTTGGAAACGTGTGTTAAGGATTTAAGTTTTAAAAGTCTTACACAAGAAGATGAAATTCAAATTCTTAAATATCGCAATTTGGAATTATGCCGAGAAAATTATGAGCTTAAGTCTTCGAATTATGAATTATGCCAAGAAAATGATGTAAGTCATATTTTTCTTTTTTTTTAAATCTGAAATCATTTATATTTTATGTTGTTGTTTTTTCAGGAACTTTACAAGTCTGTTGGTCGTTTACAACGTCAATTGGATGAAAGCAAAGTGTTTACCTTAAATGAAACACAAATGTCATTGTTTGATGAATTTGAAGAAGTCCGGAAAAGAGAAGAAGAAGCTTTATTACAAATTGTTGTTGAAAATAATGAAATCTCTGAAAATCAATCAATCGATGAAACTATTACTTCTGATATCAATATCTTCCCAAAGAAACGAAGCAGTTTTTTCAAAAAATCTTTGTTATGTTTGGCTTCAGCGTAAGTTCTTTATTACTGTAAACTAAAAAGTTAAATTGAAAATAATTTCAATTTTTAGATTTTCAATTTGCTTTGATTATTTTGCAACTGGTGCAAAACTTGAATTTCCAATTGTTCATTTTCTTTCATCTGATATTTTTACCATTCAAGCTCGACCTCGTATTCCTCAACTTTAAGAATATTTTTTTTTACTTTTTTGATTTATTGTTTGAAATTATTGTTTTTTAAATTTTTTTTATTGTTTGCCATCATTTATACAAGTACATTTAATAATAAAGAACTTTTATATTTGATTTCTTTTCGCTTTTTGATTACTGTATTTGATTGAAGGTGTTACCTAAATTTTGGTTTTCGTGATCCATTTTTTGAGAGAGTTTTATAAAATTTTATTATGAATAATTATAATCACTAGATTATATATGAATTATATAAAACAAAATTAATTTAAAAAAATTAAACGAAGCAATATGTGTGATAGGGTTCTCATCTTTTATCCTGAACATCCGACTTTTGGATAACTTGGATCATTTACGTTACCAGCAGTTTGAGGATCAGAAGCCGGTTTCCAGGATTCACCAAAGTTTCATTAATCCATAACAATGACAGCCACGAAACAATCCGATGGGTTATTACAATGAGGATAAAAATAAATAACGGGCCAATCGAATTAGTACCTAAGGGTGTTGCACAAAGATCATCGGTTGCTGCTGGGTTTGAAATTGAATCAATAATGATTTTCATCGAAATACTTTCACAATCTTCTTCTTTGATAAAAATGATGCAAAGTAGTCCAAAAAATATTTTTAACATTATTTTAGAAATTAAAACCTTTTTCAAGGTTATACTTTATTTTGGAAGACGACAGAAGAATGATCGAAAAATAAGTTATCAATTTTTTTGAAATTTTTCATGTCACACAATTTCATTTGACATTTTTTAATCACTTCTTTTCGCGACAAAAAATTGGGGAAAATGTAATTCATGTGAATAAAAAACACAACAAATTCAAGGTTGCAATCTTTTCATTTTCAGATCAATTTTTTCAAAAAAGCTTTTTCATTTTTCTTTTTTTTAATTTGTGATGACGGAGAAAATATATGTACCTTTTAAAGGCCTTTTATATCTTCATAAATGAAGCAGTGTTTGTTTTCAAAATGCACAAAAATTTGAACCAAAACGTAATGTATTTATTTTTCAGGGATGATTTATTCGTTGTTGTTGAATATATATTTAAAAATAAAAATCCCTAAATATCAAAATCCCATGATTCCTTAAACGTATATGTCCGAAACAAAAAGGATTTAAATAAGGAAAAACTTCTCTTTTACTCCTCATTGTAAGCAAACTATGCATGGCAGTGGACCTGACCAAGCCTAAAATAGCCTGAAGCCGGGTCCGGCCCTGAGTCACTCACATCTCCTCCTCAGAAAACTACCGTAATTTAATTTATTTGTTATCTATACGGCATTAGAATTACGCTAAATCGTTTTGCACATTTGTAATTGCACATCTGCAATAAATCAACACATTCCATTTTTTCTGTTCTATATTTAGGACAACCCTTTATTGCCTTTTATTTTTACTTTTTTTCATCACAAAAATATAAAATTTTAAAAAAAATTCTTATTTCATCTACTTTTAATGATTCTTGTTATCAGCTATTACTTTTTAACATTTTTGGGCATCATTTTCAACCTCCTAAAATTTGGATTATGGTTATCAAAATTACGGTAATCTGATTCCACAGTATGAGCATGTGCAAAAAAAAAGCTTAAAATTTTAAAAATTGTTTAAAAGTTAAAAAAATGGTTCTTTTCATTTAGTCAAAAAGGCTGGAACATATTGAGTTGCTAAAAAATTTTATTCAACAAAGAATTAATTTGTTCCTTTAGAGGACATTCTGGCATTAACTTCACATGTTTCAAGCATTGTGTAAGTCAAGTTCTGATTTTTAAAAAAAAACTCTTTTATATACAGTATACTTTTTCAGTATTTCATCATGCCATGTAATAAAAGATTCAATGGCCAATTTGTTGCTTTTGAAAAGAAAAATAAAATTCAGTGATTTGAGATTATACGATCTTAATCAGTGGCTTAATCCAACACTTTTCAATCAATTTTTATTGGTCAGTTTTTTTTTAAGCGATTCCAGATTGCGCGGATTCTGAAAAGCATTTTGTAATAAAATGAAATAAATTCATTCATTCGCTTAATTTAATATTTAGGAGAACCTTGAAAACGGTGCCGGAGTAATAATCTGTTTTAACAATCGAAAAACTACTCAAAGATTTAATACAAAAATGATAAAAAAGATTAATGCCCGGACTCCACGGGAACGAAAACCGTCAACTTTTCCCGAATTTTTTCGTACTTAAATAATTAAATAATAATAACGTTGTTATTCATGAACTGTGGTTTCATTGTTCAAGTTACGGTACTTTTTAGTTACTGTATGGTATGTCACATGGTTGTGTTATTCATGTACTGTAGTTTGAAAGCGGTTGTTTTGAAGATTTTTATTGTTTATTATCAAATTATCAAAAACAGTTATTATAAAAAAGAGATTTATGAAAATTTGTCTGAGATCACATTTTTTAATATTAAAAATTATTATTGCTACTGTAAAAGAAAATATGATTAAAAGATAAAGTTTAAATCATAAACACAGTATGGGGATACTGATAATTACTAATTAAATACAGATACCATGCTTACTGTATTTCTTTTTAAAACTTTATCCTTCAAAAACCATATTCAAATTTATTAAAACCCGTCAAGTTGAAGAAATTGTGTTGCACTTTCAATTGTATATTGCAGCTTTGAAAATCCCATCTTAATCCTTTTAATCCATTTAGCCTTTTCGGAATCTGATTCCGCAATCATCAAATTTGAAACCGGATCAATGATGACTGCAAAACAACCCCCAGAATTTAGGTCATCATTTTCAAGTGCGGAAAAAATTGAATGTCTTTGAAAAGATCTCTCCGGGTAAATGCCGTAATCCAAAATGAAAGCTCTTTCAATTGCCATTAATCGAGAATTTAACATTTCTGCTTGCTTCAAGGTCAATGAACGATCTCCCGAATTTGTAGAATGAATAATTTGTTGAAAAGCTCGAGAAAGTTGATGAAAATCTGTGATTGCTTTGCCAAGATTTTTCATCATTGATAAAAATGCCTTTTCACCGATAATGGCATCAATGCCAAGATAGATGAGATTTGTTTTTAGTTTTTTAAATTGTTCACCCAAGAACAGGCCATAATCATCAACCCCAAAGGGGATGACCAAATTTGTTGAAAGGGAAAAAGATAACTCCAACCAAAGTTTTCCCATTGAAACTAGGACATCTCCTGAGGGGTCAAGAAAATTTTCAACAGTCCATGGAATTTCGTACATTGTGTGATAAAGCATATACGTATAAATTGGAGCCGATTCAATTCGAATATCAGCAACTGGAATTCCGGCATAAATTATAAAACCTTAAAAAATTCAAATCTTTTCAATTACAGTATCGTATATGGCACACTTACGTTGATGATCACTTCCAGAAGATGGAAGCCCAATTGATGGCACAGATTTATCACCCGGGAGTGGCCCTTTAGGACTGTAAAATCTCCATGAATCAAGAAGTGTTGGACGACCATTTGCAATTTCAGATGGATTTGGATGTCCGATTTTTCCTGCTGCTTTCACAATTGCCCGATATAAAAGTGGCACGGCTTTCACGGATAGCGTTGAATTGCCATTGATATTGTCAACATTGATTATGGCAACGGCACGAGCTTGTAAAGACCGAAGCATTTCTTCAACAAACTAAAATATTCAATGAATTACTTATCTTTTTGTCGATTCATGGATATTTCGCCAAAAGCAATTTCGTACAAAAAATGTCCTGGATTTTTTTGGTGCATTAAAAGGTTGGCAAAATAGTAGAAATCGACAGTTTCATCGAATTACACTCGTTTAAAAAATTGGGACATTTTGATCTTCCAAAAAATCTAGACGAGTTTTTTGGCGAAATGGTTTACGGCGGGCGTATCATCCATAAATCCTTTTTTGTTTAAAGATGGCATGATCGTCAAAGTTACAGTAACATGATCAACTCCAAAAATTTAAGCTCAATTAGTCAATATAAATTACTTACCTCTGTTGATCCAATCAAACCAAATTCTTCAGCATCAAATAAACAAAATGCTAAAGATCTTCTGGGCCTCCAACCAGTATAATCAAAAGCTTCTTTAACAACCCTGGCAATTTCAAGTTGAGTTGCTGTTCCAGTATTTGGATCTATGGCACCTTTGACCCAAGCATCAACATGATTCGTTAAAGCTACAAATCGGTCAGGTTCTTCTGATCCACGAAAAATTGCAACAATATTTTTTATTTTTCGTTTTTGTGAAAATGATCGAACATCAAGTCGAAAGACGGCATTCCCCGTGAGGCGATAGGTGGTTGGCATTGAGCCTCTCCAACGGGCAAACTGAAATTAGTGTTATTCAAATTTTATGATTTTTACCATTTTCTTACAGTAGCTTCTGGACCATCTAAAACTTTCATAATTTTTTCAGCATCTTCATATCCGATTGGCATGACTGGGATTGTTGGCAAAATTCCGGTATTTCGAAGAGTTTCTTCCGAAAATTCTCGAAATGTGTATTCCTTGCTTGGAAGGGTTGGAGTTTGTGGATCTCCAACAGTTCGAAGAAGAGTTCCTCTTTGAGCTGCAGATTTCGGAAGCCAAATATCGTCTGGGAATGTCTAAAAAATGTGTCATTCATTATTTTTGGCATTCGAACTTTTATGGACACTTACAGCATTGGCATTTATCACAAAATCTGCTGGATCACTGTAGATAATGACTCCACTTGCTCCACGCTTTTCCGCACCTTGGGCTTTATCCCCACGGAATACCCCGCCATATCGAACAAGGGCAATCTTGCCTCGGAGACTGATATTTTGCTAAAACTTTTTACTTAACATTTTCAAAAATATACTGTAGCTTACCTTTTCAAGATCTAGATAATCTTCTTCAGTGCCATAATTTGCATAAACAATATTTCCTATTGCCGTGCCATTGTTGGCATATGCATTCCACCAAACTTTACTTCTTTCATCAAAATATTCACCTTCAATTTTTTCGTGTCCATCAAATTTTGCTTTTCCATCTGAAATTAGCTCCCAATCCAAGCTATCCCAAAGGTGAATAGTATTTGGATGGGCATAATCCGGATAATTCAACAGCACATCATATTCATATGGTGTAACATCAAATCCCAAGTTTTCATACTGTATTAATTTTTATTAATTAGCGATAAACAAACATGCAAAATATCGTACCTCTTGTTGAAGGCGATCCATTAAAGCAAGTTGTTCATCAGTGCCAGCAACATGGATGTCCTTTGAAAGCCATCGTAAATTTTGTCGAATCTTTTCTGCGTTAAACAAACTCATCAAATGACTGCTTATAGCTTCCTGCTAAAAAAATTTGCATGTATTTATAAATGTTAGCTTTTACAGTAATATTTTACAAAGTGTCCACCAAGGACGTCAGCAACATTTCATTTCGGAGGGGGCACATCCCGTCGTGCCTCATCCTGCTGACGTTCCTGGTGTCTCCAATAAAGGTTTATATTCAGCTTTTATGCAAATTTTTGATTTAACTTAAGCTAACAAAAAAGTTGTTAATTGTTTTTGAAAAAAAGCAAAAATTTTCACAAATAAAAATTTTGAAAACCCATTCAAAACTTGAAAAAATACCTGTTCAACATGATGCCACAGATGATCTTCATATGGTGACGCTTTCTTCGTTGGCACATTGGATTTTTCATTGCCATCATCAAAAATGCATTTATCATTTCGATGAAGCATTACTCCAACCCCGGCAATAATAATAGAAGTAATAATTAAAATTAGAATAAAAACAGTCCCAAACAGAAATTTTATCAGAAACCCTTTAGATTTTGCAGATTCTTCTAAAATTTTTGTTACTTTTTGTTCACTTGTAAAGTAGCTGTGATGTGATTGGAAAAGTTGTTGTTGCCTCAGTGGAGATGGAGAATGCTGCCTTTGATGTTGACGTTGGTGTTCATGATATTGGTTATCATTGATATTATTATTATTATTTGGGATTAAAGCTGATGAATAAAGCCCTGAGGGGGTTAACTTATTTGTTGATCGATTCATGGAATGTAAAAATGAGGTTGTAAAAGATGATGAAGAGGTTTCTGGATGATGATTAATTGAATGTGAAGGTAGTGGATCATAGATGCTTTGTCGAAGGTGATAATCTCGTTGTCGGGATTCTCGTAGCAGAGATTTTGATGAATCTGCACTATCATCATCATTATCCCCATCTCCAACAATTGAATATTCTTCAGGATATGGAAATCTTCGAGGAATTAATGGTGTCCTTGTCAACGGCCTCATTGGTGGGGGTGGCGGGGAATAACTGTACTCCATTTCATCATCCATTTCTCTGAGGTCATTGAAAAAATTATGGTCTTCTGGAAAAAAGTTTATGAAGATCGGAGTTTTTTTAAAATGGTAGTACATGTTACACGAAAAATACAGTAAATTTTAGGGAAATGCCATTAGCAAAGTTTAAAATTGAAATTTTCAAGACGAAATTTCCAAAGGTAATTTTTTGACTTTTTAACAATACACAGATTTTTTCAGGGCATTACAGTAATTCACAATAATTTAACTACGGTATTGAATCCTAATCATTAAAAAATTAAAGAAAACGAACAAATTACTGTCATACATAAATTTAATATTTACTTTTTAATACCACTACTTTTACTTCCTTTAAATATTGCACTACAGTAATCTATGAATTTGCTAAATCCTCGAATGCCAAAAATAAAAAAGTAAATTTAATAATAAAAACCAACTCAAAAAAAGTTGCACATATTTTTTTCATCTGTGAAAACCAACACACAGAAAAAAGAGGAACGAAAAAATTGAGGGTGTTAAAAGTTTTTTTGACGGCCCGAAAATCCTATTTTTATATTTCCCTCTTCTTTTTCCTCCGATAAACTCAATAAATCATTTTTTTCAAATAAAAATTATTACTTTTTTTGAAATTAAATTAAAAAATAGTTTTATAAAAATGTATAAAAAAGTGATTTACAGCTTTGATTATAAAAATAATAATATCCCTCTATTTTTATTTTTAGGCGCGAAATATGTAATAAATAAAATTTATTATTATTTGTATTTTTTAAAAAATTATCCGTAAAAGTTTTTCAAAAAAGTGTGAAAATCGTAAAAGCATTTTTAAGAATTTTTCAAAAGTAATGTTACAAATTTAGCAGTAATAAAAGTTTAGCGTAATCTCTAAAAAAACAGGTTAACTTTGCGGTAAGACAAAAAATGATAGTAATCTAAAATTAATGATACTTTCAAAAATGCGATTACTGTAACTTTTAACCTATTTTTTGGTTTTCTCTTAAGGGATTGTCCAGATCTAACGTCGGGTGTTTAAAAGGCGGTGGTTAGCCAAAATCTGGCGGTCACCTTAAAAGCGGCAAAGATGAAAGAAAATATATAACGGAGAGAGGGGGTTTAAAAATTTCAGGACATCAAATCTGGGTAATCCTAACTGTATTTAATTTAAAAGCCTAAAAAGTTCCAACGATAAAAAAGATAAGTCAAACAATCCAAGTAATTGAAAACATGAAAAAAATTTTCAAAGACGAAAAAAGCAAGCAAATGTTGAAAAAAAGAGGGAAAAAAGGCTCAGGTTACAAGAAAAAGAAGGTTCGTTTCTTTACAAAAAAAAAATAGAATTTAAAAATCTTTGAGAAGCTTTTTCACTTTTTTTCTCTTTTTTTTCTTGGATACAAACATAAATAAATATAAATAAATACAAGCTTGTTGAATGAATTCAATGAATGAAAAAAATAAGAAGGATGAATTTTTAAGGTAAAATAAAATGTTTCAAACAAGTTTAACTCAAAAAAGGGGAAGAAAGAAGAAAAGAAAGGTGTGGTTCAAGTGTGTATGTATATGGCTATTATAACATGCCTGGAGGGGATGTTATTTTTGGTAGTAATAAGATGTAAGCGATTGCAAAAGCCTTATTCTCAAAAAAAATTTTTTGTTAAAAAAATAAAAAATAATAATAACCAAAAATTGAAAAAGATTGATAAATGAAAAATGTGCCAAAGATAGATAGATGGATGGCACACAAAAGACTTTTCATCATCATCTTCAATTCATTTCCTTTCCCATCAATGAAGAAGCTGATGTCTAACATTTTTGCCTTCTAATATATCTCTAAAAAAGGGGTGTCAAAAAAGCTGTCGTAAAAACTACTACTTTTATTTTTATTTGTTCAATGGCATTCAAAAATGCCATTCAAAAAAGTTTTTTTTTATTTCGGCATTTTAAAAACATAAAAAAAAGTTAATCTTTTTGTTGTAATTTTTTTTAAATTTTATTTTTAAAAAAAGCAATGGTCAAAAAAGTGAAAAGTGCCAAAAAAAAGTTGAGGATGCCCTAAGGGGATATATTCTTTTTTTGGTGACTAACAAGGGCAACAAAAGGAATTTTATTTTTTTTCTCAAGTTTTTTTATGTTTCTCCTGCAGTTTTTTTGTGTGCCATTGTTGGGAAAAACGGGAATGTTGAAAAAATGAAGTGGACATTGGTCAAAAAATATATTCACTTTTTGGCTTCCTTTTTCTTTTTTAGTTTTGCCGAAGGTTAAGCATTTTCTTTCATCGAGGAAGGCCTGCTTGCTTGCCGACTTTTGTTTTGTGTTGTTGCTTGCTTTTTTTAAACAAATCTTTTTAAAATTGAAGATGACTCAATCTTTAAAATTTTGTTGAGGGGACCTCTTGAAATAAACATGTGTTCGCAACTCATTAAAAAATGGAACGAATTCTCTTTTTTGCCTAAAGCGGTCGTTTAAAGTTTCATTCATTCATTATGTATGCTTATGTCTGACTAACTATGAATGAATGTACCTTTTGGCAAAAAGCAATGAAAAGCAAGCAAATGCCCTGAAGGAAAACCAGCAAAAACAAGAACAAAAATGATCAAATGTTTTGTTTCTTGAAAATAATAAAATCAAAAAAAGATAAAAAGAAATTAAAGAAAAAAGGAGGAAAGAAAAGAAAGACAACATTAACGCCCCGACATTGATCATTCATCAAAAAATAAATTGGTCAATGAGGTCAAAAAATATTCATTGACCAGATGTTGTTGTTGTTCGAGTTTTATTATTCGAAAAATAGACCTCCTCAATTGAGAACTTTTCTTTTATCTTTATTTTAAAATTGCTAATTGAATTAAGTATATAAAAAAAAGATGAAAGATTGGAGATCGATTTAAAGCAAAAAACTGTATTTTCAATGGTACGATTCGCATAAAGTTACTGTAGCTTCAGAAAAAAGTGATAATAATTTACGTAATCCTCACAATGAAGAATTTTTTTAGATGTCACCTCTAGATTATATTGCTGATAGGAAATTGTCTCTAAAGGGATCCGAAAACCCAAAATATTTGATACAGTTTTGTGTCATTCTTAAAAATATTGAATATTGAACTTTGAAAAATTGATAACTCCATCGAAGTTTTTTCATTTTCAAAGTTCAATTTTTTGCAGTTTTTTGGACTGAACAAAACTGCATCTTACATTTAGGGCTTCTGGTATCCCTCGAGGACTAATGTGCAATCAGCAAAATAATCCAGAGTTGACATCAAAAAATCTGTTTTGTAAGGAATGTTTGAGTTCCTATTACTTAATGACATTAACACGAAAAAACAAAATATTCCTTATTCTCTGTTACTATTGTTGTGTCATCTGTGTGTACATAATTTTTATTATGCATAAACCAACACATTTTTACACGTTTTTTACTACTTCTACTTTTTCCTTCTCCTGAGGCACTTAAAAAATATATACTCCATTGCAAATTCCCCACTTATTCGCAACCACACGCAGCAGCAGCCATTCCAATTGTTCTATTTCTTGTAAGAAAATGTGTCCCCAAGAAAAAAACCCATTTAAGAAAGTCAATTGACTCTTTAAAAAACCGGAAACTCATTCTCAAAGAAGAAGAAAAAATGAAAGAATATTTTGGGTCGTCTGAAAAGTTCATCAAAAAGAATGAATATTTTAATAACCTTTTTTATTTCTTTAAAAAAACTTTTAATTCAAAACCTTCAAAAAAACAATCAAAAAAAATTTTCACAAAACTGGACTTTTATTGAGAAGGACCAAAAAAGAAACATAAAAACCAGCAGCAACAATCAAATCGTCTGCTTCTTTTTAAATGACGCAGAAAAAAATATACCCTATAATTAATTTTTAAACAAAAATAATTTTGTCTTCCTTCCACAGATGATTTAAAATTTACAACATCAAATAAAAAAGAGATTTCAAAAATCAAAATGGCGCCTAATTTTGTATCTACAAAAACAACCATGTTCCGAAAACTTATAATTTGCATGTTTGTTTTTTTTATGATTTTGATTTTTTTTCATGGCACCTGGGTGGCGGCGGTAAGTACAAAAAAAGAACGATCGTGGGAGATTGTAATAAAATAAAAAGGGAAAATAAACTAGTTTTTCCCATTCCATTAATATTACAGTAATCTCCAACTATATTTTTTATTAACAATAAAAAAATACATATGTTTTTAATAGCACAAAGATGTTCAAGAATTTTCAAAGGTCAAAAAAGGGAAAGAAAAAAGTAAATAATTTTTTATGGTCAAAAAAATAACACTAGTCATTTCCGGTCTTTAAATATTTTTTACAACAACTTTGACGCATTTTGTGCCACCCAAAAAGAGGAAAGATGATGAATGACGAAAAAATATGTTAAAAGTCTCAAAAAAAAGCAAGCAGAAGCAGTTCCATATTTTTTTGTTCATTATTATTGCGCGAGAAAAATGACTCCAAAAAAACACAAAAAAAAAGAAAATTGGCTTAAGATTGTTGCAACTTCTTTCATTTTTTTGTTGTCTCCCAAAAAAACAGATGTTTACCGTAAAAACAAATCTTTTGTTTTTTGTTGAAACTCTCAAATTTGAAAGAGTTTCTTTCGTATGTTATTAGTTAGTTGTTGTTTAAAGACGGAAAAACAATTGTTTAGTTTTAGTTTTTTAATCCTCCCCCAAAAAAAGAAAGGAATAGTAGCCCGTATGGTTTTAATTTTGATTGTTTTTGTTCGTGCCAGAAACAGAAACAGCAGCAATTAGAAAATTTAACCGTTTTTTAAAAGAGTGTAAACAAAAAAGAGGGGTTAAAAAATAATTAGTCAATTTTAAGCTTAAACCGTATAGTTTTAGAATCATGCAAAACTAAAACAGAAACCTTTCTTTGCAAAAAAAATGAAATTATTTTAAAATGATTTCAAAAAGGTCATTTTTAAATGAGCGAATAGATGGATTCTGGAGGTTGGATGTGTTTTCGAAAAGAAAGAAAGGCATAGACGTCGGCAGCATGGGTACATTCCCTCCAAAATTATAAAATTCCTTTGATCTTTTACCGCCATCGGTCCCCTCTAAATGGTATTTACCCCCTCCGAAATAAAATGCCATTCGTAATTTTGTGAAGTCCTTCAAAAAATATATATTGTAGTTTTTGTGGACATCGGCTTTTTTGGGCTTCTTCTTCATGCTTTTTTTTACGTTTTGCTTCGACAAAATTTCTTTTGTGTTTGAAAAACAAAAATAGTAAGAAGCATACAAAAAATGAAAGCCTTCTTCAAACAAACAAAACTTGACCAACGGCTACTTTTTCTTTTTTATAAAAACTTTAAAAAAATTTTAACTTCAATGAAAAAATACTTTTTTTGATAGTTTTTGAATAAAAAAAAGAAACAAAATTTTTTGAGTGAATTTTTTAAACAATCTTTTGATGTTTTAAAAAATGGCAAAATTTTTGTTCTTGAAAAATAAAATTTTTGCAAATTGGCCAACAAGGAAAATTTCAAAAAGTTTCAAAAAATTGCATATTTTAAAAAATATATAAAAAAATTTTTACAAATACATAATTTTTACGCAACATCAGAAGAAGAGAGAAAAAAGAGAAGAATTAATGGAGGAAAACATGCTGTTTAAAATATTTTATTAAAGGAAATGGATTCATTAAACATGCTAAAAAGGAAGAAAGGATGAAGAGGGGCTTAATCCTTTGAAGGGATTAACAGGATGAAGGGAGGAAAAAAAGTAACAACATGTACATCGTTATGATGTTGATGGTGATGGTGATGATGGTGGTTGATGAGTAAAAATAAATAAATTGGAGGATGAGGCGCAAAAATGAATTTTTCAAATTTGTTGACAAAAAAGAAACTAATTTTTGTTGACAGAGTTTTGATGAAAAGGATATGGAAATTGATACTAATGTCATTTGTGACACTTACAACTTGTTAATGGTGAAAACGTTTACTGTAGTATTGATGGAGGCAAAAATCAAATTGAATAAAATTTTCTTAAAGGGATTGTCCAGATCTGATGTAAGCAGTTTAAAGGGTGGAAGGGGGTATTTCAGAATATAATGCTCTCCTTAAAAGCGGCAAAGATCAAAGGAAAAGATCTAATGGAAGGACGGGTTAAAATATTTTGTAATTTATACTGATATCAGATTTGAAAATCCCAAAAATATCGTAGATCAATGAAGGTAAACATGAACTTTTGTAAATTTCAAGTGAAACCCGAATCAAAGCCATATTGAATCTGATAACTCCAAAAAAAACAAATCCATCAGCTTTTTATGTTGAATTCCATGGATGGGAAGATTTTTTTCTTTTCAATTTCATCCTTCTTTTTTCATTGATGTTTTTTAAACATCGCATCTTTCTTCTATCTATCTCACTCTAGTTCAGACACAAGTTTTCTTTATTGTTTTGATTGACGAGATTATCCCAGATAGCTTTGAAACTTCTTCTTCTTTTTAAATGACAACAATAGCCTCCTTGTATTAGATGTCGTCGCTTTTCTCTCTTTCGATCATTCATTCATTTTTTATTGTAAGTAAACAAATCTTGGAAAAAGAAAAAAACGAAGAAGATGATGCGTGTCAGCTTTTTTTGAACAAGTTATTTTTGTTTGCAAAAAAATAACTTTTACCACATTTCAGAAAAAAGCACATAAAGGTGAAGCAGCGCATATGCAGGGATATCGGATAAAGTTAAAGGAAAGAAATTAAATAAAACTATCACATTGAACCCCATTTATCCTGGATTTTAAGGAACAACTAAAAAACTACTGTAGAAATACACAATGTAATTTTGACTTTAAAAAAACTCAACATTAGACATCAATGACATCAGAAGCATGTTATTTGGGAGGGGAGGAAACCATTTCAAGGGGGCATGCCATTGATCTTATACCGATGGCGGAAAAACAAAAAAGGATTTTTATCATTTCATGTGCTCTCGACCTAAACACTAAACATTAAGGGAATAAAGAGTAACAAAAAACGATTTTTATCATCTCCAAAGTTTATTTAAATATCAGAGTCTCAAATTTATGCAAATTCGAACTCAACTGTTTGGCACAAAGCAGCAGCCGGTGTTTTTCTATTTCTCGATTGTGGCATACTATAAAAAACAAAGCATTCAAATGAAATAATGTAACAAATGTGGTTATAGACTCACCTCTTCCTCCTCTTTGATCTTCTTCCGCATTTTAAAAAAATAAAAAAGTTATAAAAAACGTTTTTTATGGAATGAATCACACTTTTTGGTATGTGGAACATTTGGCTCTCCTTGCTCACCTTTCTCAGGCATCAGTTTTTAGAAAGAGAGAAAAAGAATTTTGAGATTTTCTTATATTTGTTTTTAATCATTTAAACATACAATCAAAAATGAAACTTTGAAATTATGCAATATTTACAAACAAAAAAGTTTAATTATTTTTCATTGATTTGTTATGTCCATTTTAGTACTGTAATCGATTAGTTGTGGATCTTCAAATTGTTTGTTTTTTGAAAATTTAAAGGGTCCTGAATCTATTCAGTTATTAACCCCTTTCAAATTGAGCTAAT
Source organism: Panagrolaimus sp. LJ2414 (assembly GCA_024447195.1). Taxonomy (NCBI): domain Eukaryota; kingdom Metazoa; phylum Nematoda; class Chromadorea; order Rhabditida; family Panagrolaimidae; genus Panagrolaimus; species Panagrolaimus sp. LJ2414. The sequence goes on along the minus strand of JAMRXY010000050.1, from coordinate 1,434,788 downwards.
CTTGATCTTCGTCTTTAGATTAAATGTCACTTTGTAAGAGAAAAAGAACATGATGTACCAATTGTATTTAAAAATTTGAGTTCAATACAGTTGTTATTTATTGTTTAAATTTATCATAATTAAAATAAAAGTTCCTGTCAATTTTTTATTTCAATTTCAAAACCATTGATGTAGTGGTAAACAAATGAAAAAACTGGTTTAGCGTTTTATGTACCAGTATTTTTGTAACAATTAATGTCTGGAACAAACAGTTGAATAATTTTTGATAAATTTAATTTTATTACTATTTTTCAATTATTTATTCCTGTTTGTTTGGGCAATTTTTGACGAATATTTGCTGCGAATTTTGCAAAAAAAATTTGACGATCATAATAATGATGCAATTTTGCTAAAACCATAACTATGTGTGTGAAAATATCGCAGCTGTTGCATATATTTACCATAGTTACTTTTTAAATTTGCATACTGCCCATTATAAGAAGTAACTGTCTCCCTTTTATGATAATTTTGAACAAAAATAACTCTGAACTTAATCAAATATTTGCAAAAAAGCATGAGGGGCTTTGAAAGTTTTTGGATGATAGTATAAATTATGCAAGTTTTTTAAATCATATTTAATGGAGTGTTCTAATCAAATAACTTCCAAAATTTTTATTTCAGCACCTGCAATGGAGCAAATAAAGAATTACGGACTTGTAGTTCACTGTTTTAGCCAGTACACAACAATCGGCATATTCATTTTTTATTTTGGTCATGAAGATATTGTTGATGGTGAAATTATTCAGTCGAGGTACTGTGCTGTAAAATGCAATGCTAAAGCCAGAACGACAACTGTGGGCACAGAATTTATTTTGGTTGAACCTCCGTGGTTACATCAAAAAGGATGCTCCTGTAAGTTTTAGCTTTTATCAATTTTTAAGAATTAGCTTTTGCAAGAACAGTATTTTTTCAATTGTTGGAGTAATCCAAATCAAGGTTTTTAATAAAGACAGGACTTGTTTGAGAAAGACGGACACAGGTTCTTAAATACTTTTTCTTAACATTTTATTCGGAAATTCGCTTAAGATCTTTTCATTTGTATATATTTATTTTTGCGGTAAATTATTCTAAAACATACATACAGTAATCCTTGAGTTGTACATTTTATTTTTAGTAAAGTTATTTTTGACTACTTTACTTCCTATTATTACTGTAATCGAAATTGTTGTTAAAACGTTTTTTGGGAAGAACAATGAATTACTGTAAAAAGCATTTTATTATAATCACCTTACAGTATCTCTATTACCATAACAGTTTTTATCCAAGTATTTTGATAATTGTAAAATTATTTGATTTTTTCAGCAGAAGTTAAATCACATGCAGTTCAAATTCAACGATATAAGCAAGTGCATATGCAAAGATATCATGGGAAGCCAACACTTATTTTGAATGGTGGTCATGAATATGCTGGTGGAGCAAGTGTTGTTCGCCAAATTGGACATCAAGTATTTAATGGGCCCACGACAATACTTTTTACAAAGTATTACACCACCTCAAAAACAAAGAATGTGATTCGAATTATCAAAATTGGTCGGATGTATTTTTATGGTCCTGTTACCTTTCAACTTCAACATCCTAATCAACATTCTTTCCTGCGGACATTATTCCTACCTTTGAAAATATAAAATTGGGCTATGTTTCTTTCAATAGAATTTTCTTTTTCTTCCTCAGCAAAGGATGAAATTAAAACTGTTCAATTGGTCGTCAACATTCCGAGAATACAACAGAATGTAAGCTGCTTCAACATTAAATGGTTTATAATTTCATTTTATATGTTTTATATATATTTGTTTATTAACTCTAAATATTAATTGAATAAATGCCTGTCTATTATGTCAATTTTTTTCATATGCGAAATACATACAGTAATCTTCACCACAGAATATAAAAAACTTTTCAGTTTTTTGAACTTATAGTTAAATCTCCCAGAAACTTAAGAGCTCTAAATCAAAATTAACTAATTTGCTGAACTGTAATAAAACAAAATTTTTGAAACAACTTTTTATTTTTTCACAAAATACAAAACAAAAACAAGTACCTTTTCACAACCGTTAATAGTCTCCATCTTCAAGATATGCCTCATAATTTTCATCTTCATCACCAAAATGATCAAATTCATCTTCACTTGTGGTATCGGAGTGTTCTTCATCAAATTCACCTTCGTCAGGATATTCATTACGGTAATCATTTTCATCATTTGAATCAGGATCATCGGGATCAGGCTCGGAGTCACTGCTTACTTCATCAACAAACATAAGTTGTCGTTCTTCATCTGTGATATGTCGAATAACTAAATCATCATCAAAGTTCAAAAAAGTTGATTGTGATGTAGCATAAAAATCATAAACATAACGGTCATCTGAAAAGACAAAAGGCGATAAACATTTAAAAAATAGTGACAACTTACCATCCAATGATTCATTTGATGCTAATGGAGCTTCATTCTTTGCACTGCTGCTACTTTCCGTAAAGTCCATCTTTTCAACCATATCAACAGCTTCATTAATTTGTTCTTGATGTTTGTCAACAACTTGTGGTTTATTTATTACGCCATTAATGAGATCATATTCAACAATCGCAACCTTTGAAGGCTGAATTACATTTGATATTGCAGAGATCGAAGGTTTATCGGCCGTTGCAGCAAGCTTAAAAACAGCTCCTCGTGAAATTCCATCTCCTCCTTCTTCACCTTCAACTCGATTTCTTTTCGATGCCACAACCCAATCTGATGATGGCGGTGCACCTCTTTTTCGACGGATTCTAATAACAGTTGATAAAGGACTTTGTTCTTGTTTTAATACTTCTTCTTGTACTTCTACTACTTGTTCAACAGACATTTTTGATATAAAAAAGATACTATTAATAAGGATTACGAGGTTCAACAAAAGCCTGAAAAATGTGAGTATAAGAATCAATTAAAATCTGTAAGGTTACAATCTTACTTTAAAGCCTTCTTCAATTGCAGTTAATTCAGAATGTAAATGATTGATTGCTTCAGTAAGCGCGTCAGCAGGAGTGATTTGACCGTCGGTTTGAATTCGAAGTAAGAATAAATGTTCCAATGGATGTGGATTTCGGTATCCAGCAAAGAGGACGTTCTTATTCTTCAACAATTGACTAAAATAGAATTAACTTTAGCTTAATATTACAACAATTAAGAAGGATAACTTACTGCTTCAACAAATTTCCAAGTGTATGATCTTCTTTATTAAATTTGAAAATAGTTGCGTTTGGAACTTTAGTATCTTTTTCAATTTCGATCTTCCGATCGCCTTCAAAGAGAAGAAATGATTCGAATGCTGCTGGTGCGTTCATATCAGGAAGCCGGGAATTTCCCGGACTAAAATAAAATATAAACAATTAACGATAGAAACAATAATAATAACGTAAAAAATCGAAGAAGTTCTTCGTTTTTGAAATAGCAGCAACAAAAAAATTTTTTAACATTGCTGTTTCATTTTCGTTGTAAAACCAAATTATATAGGAGAAAATGACAGTAAACAAAAATGAAAGATGTTTAAATTATTTGTTACTGTATTTTTATTTTTTATAGTGATAATTATTCATGAATAATTTGCTGATATAGCTCAATTAGATGAATATGTTTGATCGGCAATTAGAGGGATAAAGATTCTAATGCCTAGAGTTTTTCCCAGTTCAAATTTTGTTAAAAATCATTTAAAAATTATTAATTGTGTTTTGGGGCTGTCCAGTTATTATGCCATACAAAAACGACTTTTTTTATTAACATACAATCCCGTACATCATTTTTCGAACGCACTTCATTTCATTTCATTTCATTTCATTTCATTTGGACGTTTCTTAGCACGAAAATGGCTGGAAGAAGAAATTTTTTTTTAAATGTTTTTTTCTCGATTTTTTTTGCTTTTGTTAGTAATTTTTTATTACTTTTGAGTTAAATAAATTATTTTTTTTATATTTTAAGCATAGATTAAGGTTTATACTTGTGTTTTATGCATTATTAATTGAACACTCGATTGCAAATATGAAAATACTCAATTTTATTGATGTATTTGTAAAAACTTATATTTTTGGCTACTGTAATTCGTAACCACGTCCCTTTTATTACATTTAAATTCTTATTTTATGTTAAAAATATGTTTTTAGATTTAGTGCAGTGTATAAATGTTTATAATATGACATAAATTATCAATCAAAAGTGCAGTAAACAAAACTTTGGATGTTTTTGAGATAAAATTTATTGATATTGATATAAAAAATGATATGTAAATAATATTTCAAGCAATATAAAAGAAAATAAATTGTTTCTTATTCTTCAAATTAAGAAGACAAAAACTAAAATACTGTTCAAAGGTTACAATTGAGTGAAAGATTTAAAGTTTAATAATGCAAAAAAAGATATGGCATAATTTCAAGATAAAGAAAAAGCAAATCAGCTTTTAAAAAATCAAAGTTTTACTTTAATGGGCATCACGGTAAAGTACCTCAGTAGGATTAATTCCTTCATAATTTCTTCCATCAACACTTCGAAGAATGTTTTTTCTTGAATAATCAATAAGCTGATTGCAAAATTCAACGGTAAGTTTAGTTCTTACAAATTCTGCAATACACAAATGGAGTTCTTCGAGAGTTGTAGGGTTTTTTTGAGAAACATAATGTTTCAAGCTTCTCCAAACGTGTTCGATACCAGTATAATCTGGACTTTGTGGAGGAAAGAAGGATCTTCGAATTCCAAGATTATCAAGGAATTCTCGAGTATATCGACTAACATGAATTGGTGCACTATCTTGAACGAGGCTACAATCCATGTTATAAACATCACGCATAAAAGGATATACGGAATGACCAATCATATTGCAGTAATATTCGCTGTTAACTCGAACATTTCCTGGAATGATTAAGAAAGGAGTGGGGCCCCTTCTTGAAATTCCACCAAAGATTGTGAACCCACTTCGATGAGCTACCCGAGGATGTTTTCGAATTTGAGTTTCAAGTCGTCTCCATTCAAATTTTCCATGATGACCAGTAACAATCTTACATTCATCTACAAAGACATGATTGTAGAAGAATTGATTTGTTGCAATGACATGTTCACGATAAAAGATTCTTAAATCTTTGTTTCTTGCACTAATCATTTGTTGAAATTTTGATCGAGCAATATAGAGACCATCATATGCAGCAATAGTTGAAATTTGTCTTAGAGTAAGACTAAAAAAAATAATTTTTTTAAAAACAGAAAAAAAGGTTGAAAAAGCTTTACTTGTATCCCAAATGAGAAAGCTGTGTTCCAATTTCCTTTCGATGAATGAACACATGTTCTTCATCAACGGCTTCATCAACTGCTCTCATAAGTTCTTGATTTTCAGGGACAATAATTCTTTTTGGACGATTTTTCAAACTTAATCTTGATTGTGAGCGTTTTTTAGCATACCATACTCCACCAACTGAATGTCCAACTTGTGCCGCAATTTCTCTATACGATGCATTTGATTCATGGATAGTTAATCGATCTATCATTGAAATACGTCGAGGAGTATCTATAAAAGAATTGTATGCCTTTTTACAATCAACTATAAGTGTAATTATTCTTAAATGTGAAAATTAAATGAAATAAAAATTTTAAAAAATTTGAAATAATTGTCTATGGTTTTAACATTACAGTAATGCAAGCAGGATAATTTAAGCCCTTGTCTATTCTTATACTTATATAAAATTTTTCAGAGATTTTAATAATTTTCCTATGTCAGAGTTAGAATCCTCAGAAGCCGGATTACTGCAAAATAATTTCATTTTATTGCATAATGGAATTTTTTAGATATTCTGATTTTTACAATTTTTGTCAGAATTCTGGTACCGTATAATGTTGTTAAGTAATTGGCTTTATCTTTCTTCAAAATTTTATTCTTTGTTTTGTTCAGTTTTTTACTCCAATTTCATATTTCGTAAAACAGCTTTTCTAAAAGATCATTCCAGAATTTTTTTCATTCTTTTTTGGCACCGATTCAATTTTATTTTTCCACCATTTTCTTTTTTCCAAAAAAATTAAAACAAAAAATATGCGTCAAAAGACTGGATGGCTTGTAAATTACTCTTTATGACTTTCTTTCTTTTGTGTTCTCTTAAATTTTGCCAAAAGATTTGATCGGCCGACCTTTTGATCAGGCTATGATCTATCGCAGTATGTATCTCCTATCCACGGTGAATTGTAAGGGTGGAGCAATGGTTAGACATGACAATTATGACACCAAATCCGCTAAAACCTTCATTTCAGTTTTCTCCAAGTTTAGAGCAGTTGATTTTCTTTTGCGCTCTCTTTTTGGTTTTATTTTTATTTTCTCTTTTTCCCTTTTTCACTTGTCCCATTTCCTAGTCTTTCGCTTTTGTTCGTTGAGCTTTTTTTTCTTTGTTAGTTGCCGCTTGTTTTTAATAATTTTTTTGTCTCATTTAAAATCCTTGGAATATGATGCTAAATTACGGTAAACGTCTGGTTTTCCTGGAACAAAAAAAGAAGCCTTCAAAGAACAAATTTGTCCCACGGCAGCCTTGAAAGGAAAGTGGAAAAAAAATCGAAAATAGTTCAAGTGGTTTCTCTTTTGCACTTTTTCCGTTGTTTCAAAAAAGTTTTTTTTGCAAAATTCAAAGCTTATTTTCTATTGTTTTTTGCTGTAAAAAAGCATATAAGTTTAAATGTCTCAGCTTCTAATTTAATCTTATTTATTTGACCAAACTAATGGGTGAGAAAAACAAGAATTAAAAAAAGATAGTCTAGGAGCTGAAATCCGAAATGCTCGTTTTTGCAAAAAAGATTTAAAGCGCTTAAAGGGAGAGGACGGGAAGGAAGAAGTTTATTTTTTTTATTACTGTGGTCCCACCCCGAAAGCTCTCTACTAAAAAAATTTTTGATTCTCAAAAAAAAAAATTTACTCGATTAGTAGAGAGCTTTCGGGGTGGGACCACAGTAATAAAAAAAAATAAACTTCTTCCTTCCCGTCCTCTCCCTTTAACCTTTTGGCACGCTTTTGTTCACTATCTTTTTTTCTGTTGCCGTGGCCAGCAATTTTTTTGCGAAGTTTCTCCAAACTTTTTTTTTCTTCAATTGATCTTTCTTGAATTTTTTGGACCCAAACTTGAGTATTCAAATTTTTTTTCTAGCAATTTCTTTTTTATTGCTTCCGGAAAACACAAACGGGGGTAAAAAAGTTTTTTGGGTGTTACTATTAGTCATATTTAGTTTTTAACTCGGATTAAAGTAACTCGTCTATTCAGAATATTGGCAAAAATGATAAAAAACAGAATCTCTAAAATATTTACTAGGAATCATAGAATCCGATGGATTTTTTCACAAGTAAGTTTAAAAAACAAACTTCCAGGAGCAGCTTCATTAGGATTGAATAATCTTTGGTTAGCTCTAAATTCCATAAGTTCATGGTTTCCATTATTATCATTTTCTTGTTGTCGAGGAAATTCAAAGGAATTCTAAAAACTAGAAAACTTACAAAAATGTACTCAATTTTTTAATTTAAGATTTACCTCTTCAATTGAAGTTAAATCAGTAATTTTCTTCCATCCTTTATTTGTAACAAGTTCATTATCCGCATCAATTTGTGAATCCAAATCTGTCTCTTCACGTGATTTTTCATATGCTGCAATATGAAGGGAAAAAGTGCTGTTACTTGTATTTTTTGGATTCTTTTGTTCATTAATATGCTTTTCTTCTTTTGGTCTCTTCAATTCAGTATCAAGCACAGAAGATGTCCATTTCATTTTATCACGCCATGGAACATCTTTTTTTGCACAAGCATCATTATTGCTATTACAATGACGATTACTTTTTGTGTCTTGACTGCTTTTATCACATTTGGCAAGTTCATTTGAACATTTATGATTTTGATTTAAGTTGAGATTTTGGTACTTCTTATTCGAAATTGATTCACTTTTACGTTCATCAGTTTGAAGATCCCAAAAGTTATTTGTTGCCATCTAAAATTATCTTTTACTTAATATATGTGTTCCCCATTTTAATAATTTTTTAACAGTCTAAAAATACGCGCAGATTTTATCGCCTCATTATTCTTACGGTGTGAAAATGAAAGTTTGAAAAATCAAATATTGAAGTTAAATTTTTTATCCAAAATCAAAACTGAAATTTTTTGTTTAAAAATTTTTTATTTCTTCTTTTAATTGATTCGTTAAATGAAAAATTTTGGTTTCGAATTTTGAAAAAAATTAAAAAATCGTAATTAAAATTTTTTCAAAACCCAAATCAATATTTCAATTTCTCAAAGCCCTGAAAGAAATGATGATGACAAAAAAAGAAGTGACACAATAATGCATTCTCAAATGTTCTCTTTTCCGTGTAAGAATGATGCAATGACAAAATGTTTGTCGAAAATTTGTTGTTTGAATCTAGTGTTACTTAAAATTATATTTTTTTCCAATTTGGCCTAAAAAAATCATTTGTTTTCGTTGTTGCCTGAAAAAACGTGATTTGTTTAAATTTGTTTAATGCAGAAAAATTTAAAATGAATTTGGTTTAGAGTTATCTGAATGGCTACTTTAGCTAATAATCGTTTCGCAACAAAAGCTGGCCCTGCCCATGGCAAAGCTGCTGCTGAAAATGCTACATTTCGTTCTCGTGTTGATGATTCTCCTCAACCTTTATTTGGTTTCAGTGGATTAAAACGTACGATTTCTAAATTTTTAACAATTATTATTACATAATATAATTTATTTGAAATTTAATTTTATTTATCAAGTATTTAAAACATATTTATTTTTTAGCTCGAAAATCTTTGTTTGTTCACAAAGATATTGTTGAAAAGCGTACGGTTGAATTTGGCTCAAAAGGAAAGGATTACAGTGGATTGGTTGTTTGTGATTCATGGGACAAAAAAAATTATCGAGGATTTAGTGGACCTGTTTTTAAACCGTCAGCTGAAGAGGATAAATGCTTTGAATATCCTGAATATCACATGAAAATGGTTGATGCTAAAATTGCTCGTATGGAAGAAAAACATCGTCAAAAAGTTGAACGAAAGCTTAAAGATCAACAACAAAAACTTGGTGAAGCTATTCGTCAAAAAAAAGAGTCATTCTTAAAGAGAATGATGGTTATGCCTACTGAACGTCTTGTTGCCTACGATCAAAAACGTCAACATGAAATCAATGGATATATTGAACGATTGGGTAGTTTATATGGAACTTCTGCTTATCCAAAGTTAGTTTTAAATGTATCTTAAATGTATTATAACATTATGACCTGTTATAATAATAATAATTAGAAGTATATTTTTAGGTTGGGTGTTTTACCAGTAAATGTTCGAAATGATGCTATGTATCTTCATATATGTCAAATGTATAACGAATACAATGAAATAATTATTTTTGATCCAAAGAGCACCATTGATGTTGTATATGCAAAATTTCTCGAATATGGAAGAAAAAGAACCATCAATGATGCAACTGTAAATAAAACAACGTATGTTTTTTATGTAAATAGTTGTATTTATACCTATCTTTTAATTAACTTATTGGAAATTAAATAAATAGTTTCAGTGCTGCAAGAAGTGTTGAACCAATAGCTAAAAAACAACGTGGTCGCCCTCAAGGGTCCAAGAATCAATCTAAGAAAGCTGCACCAAATGGTGATGAAAGTGATTCTGATGAAGAACGTCCATCACAAAAAATCCCTGATGATGCTCCACCATTGGATGATGATGATGAAGAAGAAGATGATTCCGATGATTATGGTCCTTATGGCAACAATATCAATAAAATTCGATCCGGAAAGCCCATCAAAAAGAAAGCAGGCGCTGCATCTTCAAAACCTCCATCAGATCCCGTTTCTGATGAACCAAATGAAGATGATGGCTCTGATTCCTCATCTGATAATGACGAAAGTCAACGTATTCAAGATAACATCCCTGATGATTATGTGCCTTCTGAAGATGAAGAAGTCGAAACAGGAGCATCTCGTCAAGCTAGTGCACAAGTTGACGCTGAATCTGCTAATAATAATTCTGATTTGGTATCACCTGGTCGTTCTTTTTCATCAAGTCGTGTCCAAGATGAACCTTTGTTAAATTTTACTCAAGGAGGTCCTCGAAGAAGCCAAAGAATACATGTTCCAAAGAATACATTTCCTTCACCAGGTCTTACTCCAAGACGTGTTCGTTCTACTGGTCAACCAGTTCGTCCAAGTGTATTAGAACTTCTTGAATCACCAATCAACCCTCGTCGGGGAACAAATTCTCCAATTCAAAGACCACCACCTCCAGATGAAAGGTCACCAACCCCAGATGAAAGGTCACCTCATCCAAATGAAAGGTCATCTGTTCGAACACCATCTCCGCTTCAAACACCACCAAATCAAAATGATTTTTATTCTCCATTTCAATCACCAATAGCATCCCCTGACAGACGTCCTACTGCGGCAGCATTGGCAGATCAATTTCGAATGGCCGACAATCCACGACCACCACAACAGAACAATTTTTTGGTCGCTTCAAATGGAATTTACGTTTTTTCGTGCCCAAAGAATGACGTTCGTGGCTCTGCAGCAGTTGGAACAGATATCTTCTACAGTAATCTTCTTGGAACTGTTATTCGAACTTTCGAAGATGCCCGAGCTGCACGAGAATATGCCCGGCAATATGCTGGAGAACAAGTGAGTTCTTTGCTATTCTTTTTTTTTCAGAAATTCACCAATTTTTTTAGTTTTTGACTTTAAAAATTAAAACAACAAATGGATTCTTTGATGAGGTATTCCCGAGGCCAGAAAATGCTCCAACTTTACAAGCTGCTCGGGAAATCTTGAATGCAGTCGCCATTGGGATTCGAACTGATAACACAGAATCCCAGCATTCTTTGGCGGCTGCTTTAAGAAGAGAAATGAATGTTTTTGGGGCAGAAATTCGTGGTGAAATTGCAACAATTCGGGAAGAGAATCATGCACTTGTTGCAGCCGTCACAGAAAATACACAAGCGTTAATGGGTGCAGTTACCAATGCTGTAAATACAATAAATATAATTGTCCAAGGAATGAATCGAGCAAATAATGGTGCTGCCATTAATGCCGAACAAATTATTGTACCACCACTTCGTCCACCTAATCCACTTCCACCGCGACCCCAACCTCAAGCTGTTGTTCCCCCACCAGATGATGGTAAGCATCTTTTTACGGTTGATAAATATCAAACTTTATTTAATTTTTGTAATTTTAGCCCCAACTTTTGATAGGATTACAAGGCCTGCATTAGTTGCTTTGAAAGCAAAATATCCAAATTCAAAGGAATTTGCATATCAATTATGCAATTCTTGCGTCACCAAACAAGAATCTCTGCAAGGAGTTCCAGAAGAGCTTAAAAATGAACTTCACAAACTTTGCTACTTGGGTGAAAATGCAACAACAACAGCAGAGCAAGCTGTATGTCAAAAAAGTATTGCAACAGAATTGTCAAATCAAAAGAATTCTATTCTAAATGGATTACGAATTAAAGCAAGTTCTTCATCAGTGGGAATGTCAGCGGTTGGTTTAGTTGGTTCACCTATCGAGCTCGAACTTCAACCAACACCACCCATTGAAAATGATGATGCCCCTCCTGAAGGAATACAGTACTTTGTTCCGAAAAGAATTTCCCGAACAGCTTGGACGAGACCAGAAGATCAACAATTGAAACAATTTCCAATATTATTAAAGCCAAATGGCGATAAACAGAATTATACCATTTATGCTCAAAAAAATGATGCTCCCGGTCAAAGAAAGTACTCATACTTCATGATTAATGCTCTCGATGAAGCAAGAATTAATTTGATCGGTTAGACTGCTTTTGAAATTGATTGAAATATTTTTGAACAGTTTTTATTTTTTAAATGTTGTCATTTAATTTTATCATCTCAAAAACATCCAAAGCTTTGTTAATTGCACTTTTGTTTAATAATTTATGCCATATCTTTTTTTGCATTATTAAACTTTAAATCTTTCACTCAATTGTAACCTTTGAACAGTATTTTAGTTTTTGTCTTCTTAATTTGAAGAATAAGAAACAATTTATTTTCTTTTATATTGCTTGAAATATTATTTACATATCATTTTTTATATCAATATCAATAAATTTTATCTCAAAAACATCCAAAGTTTTGTTTACTGCACTTTTGATTGATAATTTATGTCATATTATAAACATTTATACACTGCACTAAATCTAAAAACATATTTTTAACATAAAATAAGAATTTAAATGTAATAAAAGGGACGTGGTTACGAATTACAGTAGCCAAAAATATAAGTTTTTACAAATACATCAATAAAATTGAGTATTTTCATATTTGCAATCGAGTGTTCAATTAATAATGCATAAAACACAAGTATAAACCTTAATCTATGCTTAAAATATAAAAAAAATAATTTATTTAACTCAAAAGTAATAAAAAATTACTAACAAAAGCAAAAAAAATCGAGAAAAAAACATTTAAAAAAAAATTTCTTCTTCCAGCCATTTTCGTGCTAAGAAACGTCCAAATGAAATGAAATGAAATGAAATGAAATGAAGTGCGTTCGAAAAATGATGTACGGGATTGTATTTGGTGATAAAACATCAAACATTTTGCCTTGTTATAATTTGTCAGATCAACCCACACTTTAAACCTGTTACGTCACATTTAGACAATCCTTTTTTGTGATTTTTTGTTCTCTGCTTTGTTACAGTATTTCTTTACCATTATTTCGATGTTTTTATTGGTGATGTAACTTCAACGTCAAGCAACAACAAAGTGATAGACGATGAAAAAGAGAAGAAGAAGCCTTCCAAGTGCCAAAAAAAAGAAGAAGCTTCTTCTTCCTTCCAAAATATATCTTTCACCAAAAAATGTGATGTGTCAAAATAAAAAAAAGTAAGCATCTCTTATATCTAAAAAATCCGCTTGAAAGATTTTTTGGCGTCTGTCAACAAGCAGAAAGAAGAAGAAGAACATCGTCGTCGTTGCCGTCGATGGCATTGCCATTCTATTACTACTTTTTTGACACATTATTCGCGTTATTCTTGAATGAATGAGGAAAAGAAGTGGGAGGAGTCACCTCTCTTTTTTCTTTTGTTGGCACTTCAAAAAACCTCGAATTGCTCTTTTCTTTTTTTCTTGCTTTTTTTCAATATTTAAAAGCTTACACAAAAAAAATTACGGTAACTCCTTCTATCTGTCTGTTTTGCTTCTGGTTGGATTATACCAAAAAAAACGGAAGACTGAAAAATAGAGCGAAAAAGAAGAAGGAAGTGTTCCACTTTTTTCTTTTTTTGCCATTGCTCCTGGTGGCATTTCTTTTCTTTCTTGATTATTTGGATTTATTTTCAAATCCTCTTCTTAAGATCTTGTTAATCTTCTATGTTAAAAATGGATTTATCAGAAATTTCTTCATCTTCTGCTTCTGCAGGATCTTCATCAATGGATGGAAGTAGCGGCAGTGTTCATCCAATTCAATATGATCGTTTTGAAGGTTCGCTTCTTCCCTCTTCTTTTTTTTAAATTAAAAATATAAAGACTTAAAAATAAAAATAGTAACATTTAATTACAAAAAAACAGAAAGAATTAAAGAATGTATCTCTTTTTTTATTGAAAGATTAAAATTAATTATATTTCTTTTTTTAAGATGAGCCCACCCAACAAGTGCTAAGACTAAAATTATCTGATCAAATTTGTCATCGATGTGGATTTTTAATTTTGGATAGGTTTGTTTTTTTAATTGTTGTAAAACACCAGTAAATTAATGCTTGTAGGCATTTATTACGTGTTACAAATAATTATTATCATGAATCATGTCTTCGATGTGTGCAATGTGATAAACCTTTCATCGAATTGGATACATGCTTTTTAAAAGGCAATCAAGTTTTTTGTAAAAACGATTATTTAAAGTAAGTTTATTTTTTGCATTCATTTGATTTTTTAGTTTTTTAAAATACTTTTTTGTCTAATTAAGTTTCATGGCGTAGGATTAGGTTTCGGAAAAGACGATCGCATTTTTGATTATTTTTTGAGTTTTTTTAGTGTGTTCATTACTTTAAAAACAAAATCTGTATTTGAAACTTAATTTTATTACTTGTTAGAATGAAAAAGTTTAAAAGATGTATAATATTTCCAAGGGCGTCAGCAGCTTTTTTTGTTTTGGAGTAGAAATAAACCGTTTCGAAGGGGTGCGCTTTTGATCTTGCCCCGATAGTGGTAAAACATCAAAGGATTTTTTATGATTTCAAAATGGGCGCCTACTGCCCAACCCCGCTAACATCCCTAGATAATATTGTTTTGTATTTTGCGTACTTTTCAAATCCTAATTTGTCTGAATTTTGAACCATAAAAATCGAAAATTATGTTTCTTAGAATTCTTTGTAACTTTATTTTCCATGGTTTCACACTCTTTTTCTTGCTGAACAAAACATATTTTTGTTGATATTTCCTTTTTCGTTCTTCCAACTACTATAACAAATTCCAATACCTTTTTCCAAAGAAAATGACTCAAATGAAGCCATATTACTTTACAAAAAAAAGAGTTAAAAAATCTCATTCATGTATCATTAATAGGATTTGGGACATCTCTTTTTTATCTTTTTATCTCTCTTTTCTTTTTGTTCAACAACAACTTCATTCTTTGAATCTTATCCCATGATTAATTTTTTTGATTTGACTACGTCAAAAATAAGAAAGAAAAAGATGTTGTTGAAAAAATTACAGCAAAAAACATATCAAATCATAGGTCATTTTTGAGATATGTTTATTTGACTTTCAAAAGAATGAAGCCTTTTAAACATTTTTATTTCCTTCCGGTTTTATTACTTCTTTCCGGAATTCCTTTAATCCGACAAAACACATCTTCTTTTTTCTGTTTTTCAAATGCTTCACGGGCTCATTCAGTGTCCTGTAGAGACGGTTTTTTGATTTAGGGGATCGAATATGGTCAAAATCACTTCCAAATAACTTAAGAATGACGCAAAAAAATTTTGGGAAATGTGCAACCCGAAAATCGAAATTTCGAAAATTTCGATTTTTTTCACAGGGGGGACCACATGAATTTTTTCAAAAAAAAATTTTTTTTCGATTTTTATTTTTTTCGTTTAATAACATCCTATTATGCTTGAAATGTCCTAAAAATTATATTAAACCGTTTACTGCTTTAAAATTGATCAAATAACTGAGTTATAGGGCAAAAATGATGTTGGGGGTATTGTGCAGTATTTCATTATTGAAGAAAAACTTTTTTGTAGGTGTTTTTGATTTAAACAAGATTGGATAATACTAAATCAAGGTCAGGGAATTTGTTTTGAGCATTTTCACATGTTAAAAACCATTTCTAAGCTCAATTTTTCATGTTGGGGGTGTTGTAGCACACGATAAATGGAAAAATGAATAGAAGTCGGGAACTAATAAACATAAAAGGTTCCTTTTGGTATTAATATAATCTATTAGTGACTAAAAACATTTGCAAGCAGCCCTTTTTTCAATTTTACACTAATTTTTTATTTTCGTTCAGAGTGAAAAAATCGTCGATTTTAGTACCACAGCATCAAAAAATGAATAGAACTTTCATACAGTGTTGGCGGTCTTCCGGTCCGCGGTCCGGTCTTTCGGTCCATTTCGGTCCGGTCCGGTCCGGTTTTTCGGGCGACCGAGACCGAAGACCGAAAAATTTCGGTCTCGGTCCGGTCGACCGGACCGGCGGACCGAAATTTTTCGGTCCAACTCAACTTAATTTGTCAAAATTTTCAATTTTTCGAAAGTTTTTTAAAAAATTCAACGCAAAAACTGAAAGAAAGAGGTTTGTTTTAATGAGGGGCAGTCATAATTGTGATTTTGCATCATTTTTCTTTTTGTCAAAACTGCATATTTTCGATTATTTCGAAATTTAGCAACAAATGGGAGGTTTATCAACAAATTCAATCAAAAAATGTTAAAAGCCCAAATTTATTTTCGTCAGACCGGCACCGGCGGACCGGAACATTTCGGTCTCGGTCCGGTCGACCGGACCGGTGGACCGGAGAATTTCGGTTTCGGTCCGACCGACCGGACCGGTGGACCGGAAATTTTCGGGCGCCCGCCAACACTGCTTTCATAACAGGGGCACACAACTAATTCCATTGTTATTTTTTCTTTTTTAACTGTCTAATAAAGAATTGCAAGCAGCTTTTTTTTTGATTGGATGCCTGATCCCCGAGTTTCGAGGATTCAAAAATGAGAATTTCGAAAAAATAGCAAAAAATGGCCAATTTTCACGAGAGAATTAAACAATTTTTTGAGTGAAAAAACATGTTCTGGTGGTTTAGTATAATCAGGCATGCCAAAAGGCAAAAATGAATGTTAGTTTGGAGACCACTTTCTCAGTAAATATGGCCAGTGTGCCAAGAAAACCATAATTTGTACCTATTTTAGGCCAAAATAGCCAATTTTCGCGAGAGAATTATAAAATTTGATGTGTAAATAAGCGTGTTCCGGTGTTTAATTTTAGTCAACCATACCAAAAGGCAAAAATGAATGTTAGTTTGGGGACCACTTTTTCAGTTATTTCGAGTATGGCATCGTAAAAAGTGCCAAAAAACACCATTTTTGCCGTTTTTCGATTTTTGCACAGCACAACCCCAAAATACCTCATAAAAACCCCCAATATGGTTTTTCCATGTTTTTTAAGTGTTTTCTATCATGGTTTAACAGGGCGCCTCTACAGGACAATTTTCACGCAAAAATGAGCCCGTGGCTTTTCATTGATATTTTTGTTGGATTTATTTCACCCTCAACTTTTTTTACGTCATCATTAAAAAATTTTTGTTAAGGATCAACATCCTGAAAATTGCTTAATCCGGAAAAATAGAAGATTTGTTTTTGAAGCAAAAAAGAAAAAATGACGATTCAAAAACGAAGGAAGAAAAGAAGGAATTGCGTTTTTTTTTTGCTCAAAAGTGCGCAATTCAAAATACTTTCTTTTTTGATGGAAGTTTTTGCGTGCCTGAGGCCACTTTTTCGTTTAAGCATTTTTCTCCTTTCTTTACTTTTCCTTAAAACCTTAAAACAAGTAAGTAAACATTTAAATCATCTGCCACAATTGGAAAAAGGTTCCTGTCTGAAACACATTTACAAAAATTCAATACAGTATCTTTTTTTTCTTCTCGACGAGAAAAAAGAACACAAAAAAATTACGTAACAAAAATGTGAAACAATAAGTAATGAAAATTACAAAAAATGCAGTCAAGCATGGATTAATTTTCCTTCCATTTTTATGATCCATGTTTGATGATGATGATCTTCAAAAAAATGACAATGATTTTTTTATGAAGCTCGAGAATGACTAAAAAAATGGGTAATATCCGGATATCCATATTCGGATATTGACACTGTTTTTGGTTCCCTTTTCTCCCGACGAGGTCATGACACTCATAAGCTTTTTGAGATGGCGGATAAATTGCGCGGAAAAGTGAGGAGTGTCGTCGCCATTGACTGGTGTTCTTTTAAATGACAGACTTGGGCATTGCTTTCCTTATAAGTGAGATATTTTTAATAATAATAACTAATCGGGAGAAGCAAGAAAATGAAAAGCATAAAAACGAAAGAGATTTTAAAACAATGAATATTTTTAAGTAATTCGCCGACTTTGTGGGATAATAAACAAGCTTCAAAGGTGACTTTGAAGTTGATCCGATCTTTTTTAAAAGCTAATTTAAATGTAAATTTGCTTCTTTTTGATTGTTGTCTTTTCTTTGATTTTTCAAGATCTGACTAAACTATGGATGAATGAATCTTGATTATAGTGGACTTTTGAATTTTCGATGTATTTTTTGGGAAAAATTTTTGATTAATTGTATTCCAAAAAGGCCCAAAATATTTTATGAAGCAAAAATCAGAAAAGCCCTCCAAAATTTAAAAACTTTAAAGACATTTGATACGCTTATTGGATGTGCATGATTCTTTATCCCTATTACATTTTACACAAATACGATATTACAACAGCGCCATTCTGTCGAGCAAGTCACTTTTGTTCTCTGCAATTATAAGCTATTAAACAAAAAAATATTTATCCATGGATTATTATTATTACTACTACCCAAAAAAAACACGCAAAAAAGACTAAGCTGCATTTTTAACACTTTTTTGTAAGGTTTCTTTGGTCTTTTTCATCTTTCTTTTTTTGCTTACTCAATATCCCAAGAATTTGCATAAATACGACTTTGGCAAATTCTGGTTAAACAATTTTTGGAAGAAAAATACAAAGATGAAAAGCCGTAAAAAAACCCGGCAGTTTTAAAAAGGGAAAGAACAAAAGCATACGGTAATTTTTTGGGTTGCCGAAGAAAAAGCTTTGCGAAAGCGAAAGAAAAAATGCCCATAAAAATGCTACTTTTCGTTTTTCTTTTCTTTTTTGTTTACACAGAGTTTTTGCAATGATAAATATTTGAAGAAATATCCCAAAAGCAGCAAAAAAGAAATCTTCTTCTCTTTTTTTGTGTCGTCTCCTTTTTTTAGAAGCAGCAGCAGCGAAAACAATAATTACAGATCCATGTTTGATTAACAAAAGAAAAAAAAGAAAAAGAGTTTTGCCGATGGCAATGAATAAAAATGGGCACCTGCAGAGATTCTGAAAATAAAAAATAAACAAATTAGAAAACATGGTGGTTTTTTCTTTCTTTGACATTCAAGACATTTTTTCTAAATGAAGTAATTAAACGGATAAAAAGTGATTGGTTCTTTGCCCATTTCGAAAGCATTGAAAAGAAAGAGGGTCATAAATGCGCTAATATTGCCCGCAAAAAACATCAAATGAATGATTGATGGATGGATAATTTGTGTTACATCAAAAAAAAGGCAATATAAGAGAAACAAAACAAATGAGTTTACAGTAATACAGAATAGTGATTTACTAACATAGTTTAACCTTGGGTGAATGGCATTGCCCATTTTGACATTGGATAAATAGCAGAAAAATAATAAACAGGTAAAATTTTACTAGCATTTAGCTATTATCGCAATAAACAACCCTGAATACTGTAATCTATTATTTTTCTACTTTAAAATACCGATTTGAAATCCAAATAAGTTTCAAGTCATGGTTTTAAATAAAACATTTGTTTAACTTTTGCAAACTTTTTACAAAACTATGATATTACAGTATTATAAAACAATAATCTTCATAAAAATTAAAATAAGCTTCTTTGTATCACTGACGATGATGATGATCTTTTTTTACACCCTCTTATAATTTCGGCTAATCTTTCTTTGATCCGAGGAGGACACTTACTTGTTTGTACACACTTATCCCCGGTATTTTTTGCCACTTGTGACTATTGCCTTTTCCGATGACTGATTTCAATATGCTTTTAGTTTTGTTCTTTCTCTTTTGAAAACCATCTGCTTATTTCCTTCCGTCTTTCTTCAACAAATTTCCTTTTTTATATTACATTTCACACTTACAATCTCGCAACATTTTCGTTCCTTGTAAATTCAAAAATCTGTATAAGTAATAATGTATAATAACAATTACAGTAACTTTATTCGAAAATGTGCTCGTTGTTTATTACCGATTCGAGCAAAGGAATATGTTCAAAAATGCCGTGAGCATGCTTATCATTCGACATGTTTTTATTGCATTTATTGTGGAAAACCTTTAAAACTTGGTGATGAATATTATTGTGTTGATGCCCAAATTATCTGTGCCAATGATTATCAATTTATGATATCACATGGTCATCAACCTGGAATATTTCCACCTCCACCATTACCTCAGGGGTCATTATCAGGTATGCGTGTTTGCTTTACCGTATATCATACCCTAAGGCATCTATGGCGTTATAGATCTTCAATTTCCCCCACATCCACTGCCACCATTCTTTCCTGAAATGGAACCAATGTCCCATCATCACCATCATCGAAGTTCAAGCAAAAAAACACCAAAACGCCCGAGAACAATTTTGAATAGTTTACAACGAAAAGCTTTTAAAATTGCATTTGATAAAGGCTCAAAACCAACAAAGAAAGTTCGAGAAGAACTTGCATCTGAAACGGGTCTTTCCGTTCGAGTTGTACAAGTTTGGTTTCAGGTAAGCATACTGTAATACCGTTTTTGCAAAAACTAAAACTCGAAAAATTTCAGAATCAACGAGCAAAAATTAAAAAAATTCAACGAAAAACAGGAAACCAAAATTGTGATCCATCAACCACAGAATCTGGGCTTTCACCGGATTCAAAATCAGATGACCTAAAATCTCCATCATCTTCAAAGTTTATGGATGGTAAGTTGCCCCGAAAAATTTGGATTTTTTAATATTCTTTAAACAGTATCAGTTATCATATGCAAATTTTGTAGATTCAGATTTGGAAGACATTGATGTTGATTCTGGAAGATCCTCATCTGCAACAATTCAACGACAAAATTCTTCTTCCTCTTTTTTCTCTCCAGATTTAAATGAAAAAGATCCCATGGAAAAACTCTATCATATGAGTTCAACGTATTTTGCATTTGCATAAAAATTATTGCAAGCAAAGTGATTACTAAATTTGTCATACATTAAGCGATACATCGGTTTTTTCGATCTCAATAATAATAATATAATAATTTTGCTAGTCAAACATATTACTGCTTCAATTTTATCTAATAAAATTATTTATTGTACTTGTAATAATTTTTTGTTGTAATTTTTCAGCATGAAAATAAATGCTTTAATTTAAATGTATGTATTATGGTAATGATTACAGTATACTACAGTATATGCATATACGTACAGTATGTATAAACTACAGTAATAGCATTAATAAAGTTTTGAAACTTTCAAAGAATAACAATCAACATTGCGTTTTTTAAACTTTAATAATAATGATTACGGTACTGACATAAGTAAAAGCCTAATTTTTTTAAATTTCAAACTGAATTTTTTTTCTTTAAAAAACCTTTTCTTTCCAGTTTCTATAAAGACTGGAAAGAAAAGGTTCTATAAAGAAACACGGCATCCCGCGGCAAAACAATTTTCATGAAAATGACCAATAAAAATGCCATTTTTATTTTCTTGACCACTTTCAGCTTTCTTTTTTTGACTTGCGAAAAACAGAGAAAGCGCTTTCAAAATCTCCTTGACAACGTATGTATGTAACTTTTATTACAAGCTTCTGTTTTTCTATTTCTTCGTTATCCAAAATCATTCTTTTTCAAAATCTTATATTTCTTATTTGTCGCAAATTTAATTAAAACCAAATATTATAAAAAAATTATGCAACGACCGGGTCCATCAACAACAACTCCAAAATCAAAATTTTTGATGATGGTTACGGGTGAAATTTCAATTGCTGAAATGGTTGATGTTCAAACTATTTATTGCAAATATTTTTATACATTTGGTTCGGATTGGAGATTTATTGGTGGAATTAAAGAAGGCGTAAGTGCCACAGCTTCAAAGGGTATTCATCATAAAATTGCTTTGAATACTCCAATTGAAGCAACCTTCTCTTCAACGAATCCATTTAAATGGCCCCAAATTGTATTAGCTTGTTATGGACCAGATTTATTTGGGAATGATGTAATTCGAGGTTATGGTTCTACATTTTTGCCTACCGTACCTGGAAGGTACAATAACTCTTCCCTAAACAAGAAACACTTGCAATTTAAAAATTTTAGAACTGAAAGAAAAGTCCCCGTATTTGTTCCACAAGCTTCAACAACAATGCACAAAATTCTAGGATTCTTTACTGGAAGAAGGGCAGAATTTGTCGATCCAAGAATTGTATCTACTTCAGAAGGACGCGAAGGTTTGTTCTTCTAATTGCCAGATTTTTCTAATAAACTACTTACAGTAACCAGAGTCAGCACTCAAGGGCTTATAACCATTACCTTCGACATCGTTCTAAAAGATTTCAAAAAATTTGGATATGATGTTATTCCACAAACCCTATCGCGAACATCAGATTTCCCAATGCCAGTTTTCAATGAAGTAGAAAGACAGAGAAGGGCTTCAAAAACTCCAAGTGAAATCCCAAAGGCAGAAATATCTGAAGTTATTACAGAAGAACCCGTAGAAGCAATGACAACCCCACAAGTGCTATCCCCAAAATCTATGCAAGAAGTGGACGACCAAGAAGTCGTCCCTTATGAACAATCCCAAATGTAATAATAAATTTAATTACAATAAAATAATGCTTTACTTTTAACAAGCATAAACAAATAACAAATGAATAAAACTGTGGAATTATTTTTTACTCTTCTTGGGCTTTGATCCTTCAGCCTTTGGAGGTGCAGATTTTTGTCCTTCAGTCTTTTGAGGAGCAGCCTTTTCAGTTTTTTGAGGTGCAGCCTTTTCGGTCTTCTGTGGAGCAGCCTTTTCGGTCTTGGAAGTCTTTTCAGCCTTTGCAGGTGCAGCAGGAGTGGTTTCTTTTGGAGGAGTTGGTTCAACTTCACGATCTTGTTCAGCATCAGCATTCTTTCCAAAAAGTTCCTTTCTCTTAGCAGCTAAGCGATCTTCACGGCGTTTACGAGTTTCCTTGTTCTTGTTACGACGAGCTTCAGCTTGTTCACTATAAAGAATCGAATAAAAATTATCATTTGGCATTTTAAAAACTGATTTAATCTTAAATGTTGAATGTATGGTCTGTCCCCGCAATAATGGTCCCGACGGAACTATGCTAAGATAAGGAATATACACACCAAAACCGGGCAACCCGAAGGAAGCCTCACGATTCTCATGTTATACGACACGGCAAACCGGAACGACCTTACTGAAGGCTACCGATGCTTTGCAACATAAATAAAATATCCCGAAGAATACTCTACTTACGCTCATGTCGATAACCCCCGAAATAAATAAAAAACAAAACTTACGCAAGTTGTTTGGAACGAGCATTTTCAGCTTTCTTCTTAAAGATGAATTCCATAAGAACACGCTTGTTTTTGAAGGTATTACCCTTAGCTTTCAAGTAAAGTTCATGGTAAATATGCTTATCAATTTTGCCTTGAGCACGATAACGTTTAAGCAAATGACGAAGAACACGCATACGACGAATCCAAATGATTTTTTCAGGAAGACGAGCATTTCGGGTACCACGACGTTTACCAAAACCACGATGACGTCCCTACAAAAAACGACACTTATTACAAATCTTTCAATATTTATTTAGAATGTCAATCCTATGGCATGTCCCAGCGGTAATGGCTCCATCGGAGCTATGCTAAGTTAAGGAATATAGGAGGATGAACCGGGCAGTCCGAAGAAAGCCACACAGCTTATTTACTTTACGACTCGGTGGACCGCAACTACCCAATAATAAGGAAAGCGTTGCTCCACAACAACAAACTCAGCCAAAGCTTCGTTTACTGCACGAGTCGAGGGGAAAAGATTTTAAAACAAAAAATTTACCTTTCTGCGAGCTTCAGCAAATTCACGAGCACGGAAACGTGAATGGACTTTGACGGGTTTACGGATGATCAAACCATCCTTAACCAACCGACGGATATTTTGTCTTGAATTAGCATTGCTAATTTCGTTGACTTCATTAGGATCAAGCCAAATCTTTTTTCTTCCACATTTAAGGACCTTAGAGGCCAAATTCTTCTGGAGACGGAGATTACTAAAACCAGATATTACATATCAGATAAAAATAGAACAAAAAACAAAAAGCTAAACCTCATCGTTGCCAGTAATAACACAAAAACGACTAATAAAGATTTTAACAAATTTTAGAAGGGTTTTTATATGTAGGCTTAGAAAAAATATTGCACAATATTGGAAAAGCAAAAGAAAACAATTTTTAAAATTATGAAAGATTTAATGTTCAGAATAACGGCAAGATTTAGCTTCTTGTGGTGATAAATTTAAATTTAATAGTGATTATACTATTAAAGTAATAAATTTAGTAATAAAAGTAAAATTAAACTAACCTCATAGTTGAATCAATCCGATACAAAACGATGAAAAAAAGAACCCAGAAAAAATGCAGTCAACAGAAAAGAAAAAAACATTCCCTACCGTTAAAAAAGTAACACTCAGTCAACGCTCTTCTTAAGAAATGCGCGAAATTTAAAAATTGTGCAGCAAAGTTGAAAGAGAAAAAAACGTGTCCGCAAAAAATTGATGCATTCTGCGTGAATATTTTTTGCTTCTTTCAATAAAAAACTGTATTAAAAACTTTATATTATTTTTACTAAAATTCCTTTACTGGGTAAAAAATATTGAATTTTTCTGGGTTATTTGTGTTTCGGTTGCGTGGACGATTACTTTTAGAAAATCTTTCCAAAAATTTGGCAAATCTGCAGCTTTTCATATGAGCTAATTAAAGATCAATATGTAACATCAAATTTACTAAAAATTATGTTATTGGTTTTTATAATGTAATTGTATAAAGAATTGTTTAAACTTTAGGATAGGATCACAATGCTTTGTCTATGTTCTTCTTTCTTGTGCAAAACAAAAGTAAAAGCTTTTTTCGTTTTTTCCAGATGTGGTTGCTATTGACATATTTTTCGCAAAAAAATTAATTTGATTATTGCTTCAAAAACTTTAATCAAGATGAAATGCAAAAATGAAATTTACTCAGATTTAAAAGTATCTGATAAAGCAAGAACAATTTTGTAAAGCATATAGCAAAAATCTTTGAAAGTACATATAACTGTTTACAATTACCGTAATCAAATTCTTTGCTACAACAAAAAATTGTAATGTGATTATGAAATAAATAATTACTGTTAAAAAAAGTTTTCTTAGAATTTCTTTGGTTGCTACAAATTGATGTTGGAAAACATAAAAATTTAACAGAATTTTGGTCGGCAAAAAGTTTGGTGGTATACTGTACATTACTGTATGGTTGTTTATAAAAGCATTTGCAAATAGCTGACAACTTATTAATTACTAGGAATAACTTTTATTCACATTAAGAAACTAATATAAAAACGTTGAGAAATTTTCGCTTATCTTTTCCAATTTGTACAGTAGTAACTTTTAAAGTATAACTGTAATTACCGTATCTTCATTACAAATTTGATCAAACTTTTCCTCCTTCAAAACTTTTTTTCCATTTTCATCAACATATATAATATGTTTTTCGTTGTTGCTGCATCTTATAATATTCAGTTAGAAAAATCAATGGATAGAGAGAAAAATAGACGACAGGAGAGGGAAAGGAAAGAAGGGAGGAGAGCCTGTTAAAAATATGCTCCCATTCGTTCACATTTTTGCAAGTGCGTGCTTTCGACAAGAATGTTTGTCCGAGTTAAGGCTTTCGATTCAGAGAGAGAAAGAAAAAAGAGAAAAGAAATATTTTTGAAGTCGGAAAAAATAAAGCTTTTTTCTACCTTTTTCATTTCGGGGTTAAAAAGTATATTGTTAAAAAGTAAAATTAATTGTTAAAAATTTAGGAGATTATTAAACTGATGAAAAGATAGTAAAAATCTAAAATTCTCTAAATTTGAATATGGATTTGGCTGAAACTTCGTCGATGCTATTGAAAAATGGCGGCGAAGGAATAATTTTTTCAAGGAATATTGAAGAATTGAAAAAACCTGGACGAAAGAAACCACTACCCCATGAACCAAGTTCTTCAAGATTTTCAGAACCTTCTTCATCTTCAACATATTTTGAAGGAAATAAAATTTATAGTGTTGATGTGGAAGATGCCACACATATTTTAAGAAAAATGGGTTAGTTTCTTTTTTTTCTTGCCTGTTTTTTCAGGAGGTCTAAAAAATATTTTTTTGCACACGTGATAATTTTTCTTTACAGAATTTGCCGCATTTCAAGCCGTTGTCACAGCATTTCGAACCCAAGGTCCCCTAACTCCGTATAAAGAGTTACTATTGGAGCATTTAAAATTTGCATTATTGTATGTTTTTTGTTATGCATTTCTTCATCGATTGATTTTGCTATTATTTTTAGTATACGAGAGCATGATTTTATTCAGATAATTCAAGAAATTGCTGATGATACTTTTCTACAAAAAACTTGTAAAACGTTAGTTCAACAAAATTATTGGGTCTTTTAAGATGATTTAAATTTTTAGTTTAAATAAATCTTCATCGTGTAGTGCACAATGGAGAGCGCTGTCCTTTCCGGCTCATACCCCCACAAATGCATATATTCGAAATTTAGTACCAACAAAAAGTCGAGTAAAGCTGCTGACAACAATAGGATGTCATAATGTTTCAGTGAAAGAGTTGGATGTTGCAACTGCAAAACTTTCTACCCTTAAAAAGGAGCAATACAGTAAGATTTTTATCATTTCTGTCCCAACAAACGATTGATTATTATTACAGTTCCACAACAATTGAGACGTGTTCTAGCTGATTCAGAGCTCTCTGCTGGCAGAGTAGATATTGAACCATTTGATATTACCGAAGAGGAGCTACGTCGAGATTTGATTGATTATGAAAATGAGAAGGAGAGAATTGCAAAAGAGTTGGAAGAGGAAGAACAAAATCGAAATGGTCGAAGTCGACGAGGAAAGAAAAGGAAAGTTACAATTCCAAGATTCCAGAATCATACTATTCGAGCTCAAGCTAGAGCTGCAAAAGAAGCTGAAAATTCTGATAAGAAAAGAAAGGGAAATGATGATGTGCCGGATGAAGAAGAACAAAGTAAAGCTGAAGCTGAAATGATGAAAATGATTGAAGAGCAGGCAAGAGCTCCTCCTGTACCACCTGTTATTACGGTAGTTGAAGCAAAGAAACCTCCTTCACCACAAAAACCTGTCCAACAAAAAGCAAAAGCAAAGCGAAAATCTCGGGATACATTTAATTCTTCAAAAGATGTGATACAATTTTCACCACCTCCCCCATCTTCTTCATCATCTCAGCCATCAATTGCTCCATTTATAATTGTACCTGAGCATTTATCCCCTCCAAAGCCAATGGTGATTTCTGCAAAACCACAACCATCTTCAGTTGAATATTTTCATCACCCCTTACCAAAGAATAATCGAAGTGAAGAGCAGAGAGCATTTGATGAGGATTTAGTTTTAGTTAAAACTGCCCAAGCAATGATTGAAGATTTGGAAAATACCCTTGAGCCTGAGAATGGATTAACACCTGGAAAAAGAAGGAAACAAAAACATGATGGAACTCCAAAAAGGCGTGGAAGAAAGCCAGCTGAATCTAGTAAGGAAAATTTGAATAAGAAATTTCAAATTACAGTAGTCCAAATTTTAGAAGATAATCCAATTACATGTGCCAGAATAGCCCCATTTAAGTTTGAAGGTAATTCAACTGATCCAAATAAACCACCTCGAGGGAATCCAGATAAAAAGTAATTTCCAGCCATTTTAAGATTTTTAATCAACAAACACAAAATTTAGGTTTAAAAAGCCAATTAATGACCCAAAACCCCCAATTCCAACAACGAATGGAATAACCTATGAAAAACCTGCCCCATCCCCTCCGGCTTCAATTCAACAACCTCGACTACCAGTTATCCCAACATCAGCTCCAAAAACTGCAATAATTCCAGTGAGTCCTGCAACAATTGTAATTCGACCAAGAAATTCTTCAACCTCAACATCCCCTTCAACAAGTATTGCAGCAGCAAATATTGTAAATGAAATTTCACCTGCAAAAAGAATGAGATTTTCAAGTGAAACTTCATCCTCTCAAACTACCGTAGTCGCCGGCCCAATGTCAACTGATCCAAATAGAGTTTTTCCAGTTATTCGACAATCTGGTAGACCAACACTTTTTCGACCACCAAATGTTGTCTTTCCGCGATCTGCGTAAGTGTTACAGTAACCAATCGGCACTTAATAAAATAAAATTTTTAGAAACGTTTTAAACAATGGTACAACCCGATACGCTGTTCCATTTACAACGCAATCATCAGGAAATCCAACTCGACCATATTACGGTAATCCATCCTTTACCAATCGACCTACCGTATCTCGAGAACGTCCACAACTTCATACATTTACAAGGCCAACAACATCTGTGATTCGATTGGTTACAACTGATATTAAACCGGAAGAAATTAGTTCTTCTTCAACACCTGGAACAATTGTAACAAATGGAATGAGGTCTCGTTCCATCGATGAAACAACTACCATATCCAAGGGATCAAAAGATGAAGGACCTTTAAGTAATGGAATAAGTCAAGAAACTGCTGGCATTGATGCAACAATATTATCATCTTCGCCTTTAACAAATTCATTACCTCAAAATAGTTCATCGATTGCAAATATTCAATTTTCTACCTCATTTCCACCAACGACTTCTTCCACAACTGATCCCCAAATGATCTCATTAAGGCCGCATTTTCCATTATCGACATCAAATATCCAACAAAATCCTCCAACAATTTTACAAACTGTTACAATTTCATCAAAGCCAACATCAAGTCTTTATCAAGTTGTAAATGCTACACCGACATTTATGCAAAATATGTCAGCACAACAAATTGTTCAAACTGCTATTCCTGTTATGCTTCATACGGTTGCAACTTCAAATTTTTCTACAACTCCATCACAACCTCCATCAATTATTAATCTTCCCCTTAGGCAACAACCTGCAACAACTGTAGCATCAAAACCTGTGAAAGAAAAGAATCACAAATCTAATGGAAATCATTCTGTAGATGATATTCCACTACCTGAGAATGAAGAATCTGTGGACCTAAATTCTTCATATTCAAGTAATGAATCCTATGAAATACCACCCCCACCTCCTCCACCTCCAGAAGATAATAATAGCCTTGGGGAAGGACAAAATAGCCCTTCCGATACTACAGTACCACCAGATGATCCATCACATCCAACAGAGCCTCAACATCGTGAAAAACAAAATTATGTAAATTTTCTTCCACCATCATCTGAACCAATACACCAACAACGCGAAGTTGTTATCAATGGTGTTGATCCACATATATCAGCATCCCATGCATCAATGATAAGTAAAAGTTATCATCAACAAATATTTGCTCCACCGCCAGCCCCAACATCATCGTCCTCTTCTTCATCTCCACCCCCTTCAAGCTCTGATGCAGCAACACACAACCCCTCAAATCTCCCAGTCGAAGAATCGCAAAATTTATTATTGAATGTATCTCAGCCTTCATCCTCTAATGCAACAACCCCTCCTGCACCACCCCCAACAACAACCCCGACTCCAACAAATACATAATTCCATTTCATTTCAAACGAAAAAACCAAACTCGTCTAGTTCAATTTATTAGTTTTTTTGGAATTAATTTTTAAAATATTTAATTTTATACTGTAATATTATTACCAATACTGTAACTGTAAGGTGCTGTTTTCAGAATCCCCCAACTTTTATTTAAATTTGTGTTACAAAAAAACCAGTCCGGTATCTTTTGATTCATTTGTGTCTTGTTTTTATCAATCTTTTAGTGATAAGCATTTTATTTTAAAAATCTCTTTTTTCGTTACAAATTACTGTTGTGAAAGCCGTTTAATGATTCGTTATATTTTTTTATGTATTTGTTTGTATATATTTAATCTTAAATTCAGTTATATGATGTTGTGTTCTTAGCTATCTATTCATTATCTATTCTCATTTCTATCTCTCTCTCTCTACCATATGATTCGGTATCCCACGTTCAAGTGGCATCTACATTTACTTTTTTGTTTGAATTTTTGAATGCAGCGCATTTTTTTTTATTATGCTTGATTTCTTTTTGATCTTTGTTTTTCTTGATTTTTAAAAAACTGTTACAATTTAAAAAAAATAAAATTTGAATAAAATTTTGAAAATTATCTATTCATGCAATTCATTCATGGATTTTTTGAATTATGAAAATCAAAAATATTGTCATTCTTTGATTGATTCAACAACAACAACAACAACGAAGAAGGAAGCTGTGTTGATAGAGAAAAAGTATAAGAATTTTGAAGAATGGTTCCTCCTACAATAAGACCTTCTGGTGCTGGTTGTGCTGCTGAAGCTGCAAAAAAGATTGGTGAAGAAACAAAATGTATTTTTGCAAAAAAAGAAGTTCAAATTGCTATTGCTGTTGGAGCTGTTGCGGGAGCTGCTGCACTTGCATGGTGGTATTTTTATCAACAAAATGAAGGACATCAACCGGGTGGTGGTGATGATCGGCCACCTCCATCTGATAAACGTCCACGTCGCCGTACTCGTTCCAAAGAACGATCTCGATCTTCTACTTCTGCAAAGAAAAGAGTAAGCTTTTATCACTTTTTTCTAATAATTTTTTTACCACTTATTTTTTCAGCTTCCATCTCAAAAATCTTCAACCACTGATGTTTTAACAGCTCGTCCAGTTTGTACTCCAGTTCCCCCACCTGCTGCTCCAAAAACAACTGATGCTTCAACTTTAACATCTAGTGCTGTTCTTCATCCTTCTGCTTCTGCTGGACAACAATCTTCAACTTCTTATGCAAATGCTGCTGCAGCAAAAGATCTCAAAGATCAAAAAACTCAAGAAGATAGCCATGATAAAATGTAAAATATTATACACAACATATATTTATGAATGAAATACTGGGTGTAATTATGTAAAGATTATTTTATTGTATAATTGAATATTTGATTAAAAATAAATAAAGTGTTTCTCTGCAAATTTAAATTGGCTTTTTAAAATTTTTTTAAACCATTTAATTTTTTAAATCATTGAAAATGTTGTTGTTGAAAATGTCTTGGATGGATTTAGCTATTGTTGTTTTTGAACGTTGAAGCTTTCATCAACAACGACAGTTATTGCATCAATGAGCAACTCTTGAAAATGCTGTTTCTTATAAAAAGTGATGTATTTTTCTTGTTTTTGTTAGTTTTATAGAATTATCTAATAAACATTTATAGCGCGTAAAAATGTTCGTGAAATTGTGTTCTTTTTTCATTTTTAAGATTACAATTTTAATGTCCTCCTTTCAAGTTTTAGCTTTACTATTTTGAATATATACCTCTTAAATTATTTCAAAAATGTCTTCATCAGGAACTGGAACCGTAACTGATGTTATTACTGAAAAGATTAATGCTGTCGTTGATCCCATTGTTGTTGGTGCAGCAGCTGGATATATTCAAGCTTCTGGAACTCTTACTCCAACAAGAGTAATTTTATTTGTTATTGCTGGATCTGCAGCAGCAAGTATAATTGGTTTTGGAGTTTGTTATTACCTTGCTACCCGTGGCTATTTTGAAAAGGTAAGCTAACATTTTAAATTTTTATTTCTAAAAGCTATTTTTTGACTCTGATTTTTATATTCCACATATTTTTTAGCCTCAAATTGAACCAAAACCGTCAACACCTGAAGATGAAGCTGTTGAAACAAAAGTTACTGAAATTGAAGTAACAAAACTTGATTAAACTTATTTCTTTTTTCTCATTTTGTTAGCAATGCATTGATCATAGTTGATAGTAGTAATTGTTATATTTTTATCATTTTGTTATAAAAACACTTTTTATTCAAATTAATGGAATGTATATTTTTCAACAATCAAAGATGGTTCTGGTATCCTCTTTATTATTATTATTTCTTCTATTTATTTTTTATATAAAAATACTTAAAATTTCTTGTCGTTCCATAAAATAAATGGCCATAGCTTTTCGGCGAAAATATATTTGTACTCGATAAAGTACATCAAAAATACATCCATCAATGGTAAGAAAAAGTAAGCAAAGAAAAATTAATAAATATGAAAACGAGACAGTATCTTCAACACGGGGATAATTCCATTTTATCCTAAAAATAGTTTTTAGGTTACTGTATTTTTAGATGATTATTAAAATGAATTACAGTTTATGTAGACCTCGTCGATAACTTATATTTAATATTAATAATAAAACAGCTGTAAATAAACAAAGAACAAATTTTGTTGCCTGAAATTCGAATGGATTCATTCAGTTTTGTCTCAAATTCAAAACTATAAATCTAGAAACAATGTCTTAGAGGTTACTGTAGTTACAGTAACACAAAAACATTTAGTGGGATTACTATAATAAAATAAGCAATATTTTATTGAATTACAATATCTTTATTTTGCTCACCTTTAAAGCAATTAAAGGCCAAAACAGAAAGAACCTTTCTTGCCAAAAACCAAGAACGCATGCCAGGCCTCCTCCAACTGCCCAAATTAGGTGTAGACAATGAAATACATCAAAATATCCCACTCTTGAAATAAAGAAATCTAATTCCAAAATTAATTTTAAAAAATCAAATAATACAACGAATTTTGCAGCATCCTAAAATTATTGTATACTGTATTGAGATACTGTAATCGTTGGCGTGGTTATATGCAAATTTGAATAATTTTGGAGCTTATTGCTTTCATGGAGAAACTCTGGACCAAATTTTATTTTTTTCCAAGAAAAATATGCTCCAAAATTATGCAAATTTGAATATGTCCACGAATCATGTGGTAGTAAATACCGTATGTATACGGTACATAACTTACAACAATATGAACATATTCAAAACAGGTACGATAATTTTCACCAAAAAATAATAAATCTGGCCTTAGCTTTGCTGGATCCTGTCTTGCAACGGCTTCCCTTCCATCATTTGCTGTTGTAACCAAAGAAGTGCGAGGGCTTCCAACAGCAAAACTGGAGAATTTCCGAGCTGTATTCAGGATTGCAACTGTAATATTTTATTTTTGAAATAAATAAAAAGAAGTTTGAATTAACAAAGATATATAGATTTAGTTTAAAATAAAAAATAAAAGTTTAAAAAGTTTTTTAAAATTATGTAAGAGACGGAAGAAGGGGATCGAATGGGGATAAACGTTTTTGATTGATGCATTTTTGAGTGACTCAAAAAAGTATGGAACAAAAAAAATTAAAGCAAAGAAAATGACGCGATTCCGGAACGCACAATTTTTTAAATTTTTTTTTGACTTTCTTTAAACTAAAACTTTTGCTTCTTTGTCGAGACTGAAAAACATTGTTAAAAGGGGACATCGACATACACACACACCTGTTGTGTTAACATAACTTGCTTCATTTTGCTTGCTGATATATATATGTTAAATAGATAATCATCATCATCTCCAATGGCAATTGCTTTTTCATTAGAATTTGTAATGAAAAAGGAATATCGACCACAAAAACAATCATTTTGTTCAAATTCTTTCTTCTCTTCCTTGACAACCATATTGTCAACCAATATATGTATACATTTGTTGACAAGGTCCTCTGTTTTTGCTGCTTTTTGCAACAAAATTCAAAGGAAAAGAAAAACAATGTCATAAAAGTTCAGTTGAAATTCGAAACCGCATTCATATACGTGTAAAATGCAATGTTATTTTGTTACAATTTGTAACTTACAAATAGAATTTAGATTACAAATATAAATATACAGTACACCAAAAGTGATTACAAATTTATAAAATCCAAATTGACTTTTGGATTTCATAAAACCTTTTTAAAAAGGATCAAAAACAAAATAAATTTCAGATGTTTTAAGGTCAAGTATTCAAGTAATTGCGAAAGTTATTACTGTATGGTATTTTTCATGTAAACAATTTACAGTATCCATTTGAAATTTCCAACAAAAAATGATAAAATTAGAGAACCAAGGATTACAAATTTTTAAGCATCATAAAAACTCTTAAATAATTTTGATACAGTTTCTGCAGATTCGAATCTGCAGAAACTGTATTAATCTAAATCTAGATTCTGTCAAAAATCTTTGACCTTTTATTTGCAAATGATTGTGGTAATTTTTACAATAAATTTTTGAGCCAAATAATAGAAAACAATATTTTAACAAAAATCGATTTTATTAGTATACTGTATTTCAAATGTTTTGAAAACGATTTATATAGTATAAAGTTACAGTTTTTTTTACGTCTACATTTTTTTGGCAATGTGTAGATCAAATGCCAAATTACATTTAACATTTCCAACAAAAAATTATTGACAACGCTTCTTTTTGATGAATCCAAAATTAACTTTAAAGTCTGAGTTTTAACATATCCCAGTTATTTAATTTATTTTTTATTATTAATTTATTAAAAATTTAAAAAAAAACTATGAAGACAGATGACACTCCTCGAACTCCGGTAACGCCATCTACAGCAGCTGCAGCAGCGGCGGATATTGACGATGAGTTTGTTCGAGCATCTTTGGCATCTGGAATGGATTTAAGAGAATATTCTGATAAACTTGAGAATGAATTACGATCTGCTCATCGACTTGCTGTTGATGATTGTATTGAACAAGCTGATCATTTGGCAGAATTACATGAAAAAATTGTTGAATGTGAAGAAACTTTTGCTGTATGATACAACTATTATGAATTTTATATAATAATAATGATATTCTGATTTTTAGGGAATTGAAAATATCTTTTCAACATTTTTGGCTGAACTTGGTACTGTTGGAAATCATATGCGAGATTTGCAAGAGCAATCAGTGATAATAAATCAGCAGCTACATAATCGACAAAGAGTTCGTGGAGAGCTTAGTCAATTCGTTGATGATATGGTTGTACCGCATACAATGATAAAAGGAATTTTGGAGAAAGATGCAAATGATGGCATTTTTCTTGAACAACTTCACGAACTGCAGCATAAACTTCAATTTGTAAAAGCTCAAGAATTCAAGGATGTTAAATCGGTGATGGATGTACATGATGTAATTGAAAATTTAAAGTTTAAAGCAAGTGCAGCAGCATTGTTGTGACAGTGATTTAATTAATCATATGTTTTAGGCACTTGAAAAGATTCGAGAATGGCTTCTAACAAAAATTTCACTTTTTAAAAAACCTCTTACAAATTATCAAATTCCGCAGAATGCATTATTGAAAAATCGATTCTTCTATGAATTCCTTCTTGCAAATGATCGACAGCTAGCTCGAGAAGTAAGTCCACCATTTGTTTCGCAATCACAAGTGTACATACAAAAACAGTGTAATACCATTCATTTATTCATAAAAACGTATATCAATATTGAACATATAATACAATATATAATGGTTATTATTATTTTACAATCAATTGAGGTAATAAATATATCATTATATAATAGTTGTGGTGGAGGTTATCATCATCATCCAACGGTTACATCTTCATAATGTCCATCACCTTCCGCTGCTGCAGCTTCTGCTGGTGGATTCGGAGCTGCCGCACCTCCAGCGGCACCGGCGGGTTTTGCTGCTGCAGAAGCGGCTGAATTTGCTGGTGCATTTCCAGGTGTTGTTGCAGGAGCAGTTGGCTGAAAAAATAAAGTGTAATGAGAGTTACTGAAGTTATTTATTTGAGCTGCAGTTTTATTATGTCTATGACAATTACAGTAATCTCATTGTTAAATAACCCCTAAAATAAGGATTACCCAGATCTAACTTCAGTCTTAATTTTTGAAACCTACACTGGTACTTCCGTAAAATTTTTTCCTTTGCTCCTTGCCGCTTTAAAGGTGAGAAACTTCGATAAATCCCCCCCCCCTTAAATAATTGCTAACTACAGAATGAATCTTAGTACTTATCTAATAAGCAAATGGAACTTCTGTCTCCTAAAATTTTATCCCTTCCCCAAAACTGCAACGTCTAACCAAAACTTTTTACTTACACTTTTTCCTTTTTTTCCACATTGAAATGAGATAATAGTTGATATCGAAATAATAAGAAATATCCATGCTGCAACCAACCAATTCCAATAAGTTAACATTGTCATTATCACTAAAAAAACAAGTACAAATTATCTCGTCATCAAAAAGTAATAAACGATAAGCCTTACCGTAATAACCGCAAAATCTTCCGACACTTCGGACGATGTTTTATTTCTTGAATGCGGTCTTCAAATAATCAAATCAAAAGAATGAATGGCACTGCGACGACGATGACGACAAAAGAAAAACAGCAACGTCGAACCAACTCGTTTATTTTAGAATGTTCTTTTTTACATTTCTGTCAATGAAAAAAATGAAAAAAAGATTTATTCAATATTTATGCAAATTTTTTGTGATAATTAAGGACGTTAGCAGGGTTTTATTTTAAAGGGGACATAGACCCATTAAGGGACGGGGCTACTCCTTTGATCTTTTGCCGCCTGCTGCCAGCGGTAAAAGATCAACGACATTTACTAATTTTTAAGACGGCAGCTGACAACCGGGATAATGATAACTAATAATGTTTTGATTTTAGGTAAAAGATGAATATGTGGATACAATGTCAAAGATGTTTTTCTCATATTTTAAAACATATGTTTCTCGTCTATTCAAACTTCAAATGGCTGATTCTGCAACAAAAGAAGATCTTCTTGGTGCTGACGATACGGTAAAAGGGGCTAGCAGCTTCTTCTCCCTAAAACCACAACAACGAAGTCGGGCTACAGTATTTTCACTTGGGAAGCGACATAATTTGCTATCCACTGATCTTTTGGCACCATTAATTATTCCACATGCCGCAACACAAGCTAATGAAACTGTAAGTTGTTTTAAGATTTATCTATGACACTACTGTAGCCCTGTCAAGCGTTGGACAAAAGTCGCCAACGCGCTGTCAATATGTACAATGCGTTGGACAAAATTTTTTTTGAATTTTTTTGTTAAATAATGATAAGGGACATCTAAGAGTTATTCTGGTACCATTTTTTTGTTTTTAAACTCATTTTGAAAAAAGACAACGCGTTGGACCCCCTGACAGCGTACTGTACCCCCTGACAACGCGTTGTACAAGATGTACAACGCGTTGGACAAGATGTACAACGCGTTGGACAACATGTACAACGCGTTGTACAACTGTCCAATGAGTTAGAAAAGTAGTTTAAACTATTTCTTTTGGTTATATTATAATAAATATTGAACATATAAACGATTTAAGTATTATTTTACACAAAAAATGCATTTTTTAGTATTTTTTTAGGTTTTTTGTAATATCATAGCAAAATTTTTTTTGTTTTTTCTTTGGAATTTATATTTTTATCCAAAAACTTTTGTTTTTGTGTATTTATAAGTTTTTTTACATTGCATTTCAAAATAAAAAACAAATACTCTATTTGTCAAGTAATAAGAATGATGCAATTTTGTTATGCATATGCAAAAAATACATTTTTTGAAAAACATACTTTTTCAAATATTTTCATTTACGAAATATAAGTTTTTTCAACTTATATTTTGTAAATAACATGTGAATTCGTGTAATATTTTTCATTGGTTTTTATGATTTTAAGAATTTTTTTATTCGTGATAAATAAATTTATTTCTCTGTTTTTTACAAAAAAACTCTCTTTTTAACAACAAATATGATTCAGATGGCAACAAAGGAGGAAGAAGGTTCTTCTTCCAAATATCGTAATCTCAATTTAAACAATCTTCGTCATAAGTGCTGCAACTCATCAATTGTTCCATTATCTAGCAAATCAAATAATGGTAAAAAACATGGTAAAACTCAGCTGCAGACCAGTGATCAAAATTAACTTCAGAAGCATAATTTCGGTTTCGGTGAAAATTATTGCTTGAAAATACTGCATCGACCTCCCCGATTTCATAGTCATTGGCCTGCAACCGACTTTGATTTTTGTTGCTTTTATCGTTTTTGATAAACTTTGCATTACTGTTGTTTAAAACAATTTATTGTAAAATGCAACATTAAAAAAGCATCAATTTTTGTTTTGTCTTAAGTCGGTTGTGGCCCTTGCATTCATCAAACCATGTTAAAAACTATTTTATATGAAATTAAAATAAAAAATGTTTTACCACAAAATATAGTTTTTTTAAAGATGCCAAAAATCACCGGACTGCAACAACTTTTTTTACCAGATTTTTCTGGTGGTTATAAATCAAGTTCACAAGATCGAAAATGTTTAACTATTAATCATTTTCCCAAAGAGTTAAAGCCTTGTAAGACTTTTATTTTTAACCAAAACCCTGAAGATGAAAATCAAAAAAGATGGAAAAAAGAAGCAGCATCTTCTTCTGCTAAGAACAGTAGCACCCTTTCCCTTCATATTGCAGCGTATGAAAAGTCTCAAGACAAAACAGTTTTGCAAAATGTTGAAAAGCAGAAACTTGTGATTGAAAAGCAGAAACTTGTGATTGAAAAAGCAGAAGAACCAATCCCAAGGCAACAAGAACTTATCACTAAAAAATCAGAAAAAATCGGTTTTAAACAATCTCAAAAATTGCTTAATCTTCACAGTTCAAATTGTGGTAAGATTTTTTGAACATAAGAAACTTGTACAAGGGTAATCCTATCAGTTGGTTAAAATAGTTTTTTCGTTTTTTAACTCTTGGCGAAGTGGTCTCTCTTGAAAAAACTGGATGTAAAGATTTTTATTTTTTCGCGCTCAAGTCAGCATCATTGTTTTTAATAAAAATAAATTAAAATGTAGAAAAGTGAGCTTCTAAATTTAATTGTGATACATTTTTAGGTATTGTATTCAGTCATCCTAAAATTACAGCTGAAGCTTTATCAGCTGCAATTAAGGTAGTAAAATCTTCTTTAAAAATCTTTAGGTAATTTTTTAATATATTACAGAATGCTGATCCATATGGTCTTTGTAACGTTGTCAAAGAACAAGTTCATTATAGTCTTCATACACCGGGTTTTGGTAGTGATGAAGCTGAACAATGGGGACCATTATTGTTCAATGAACTTGCAGAATATTTGTTAAGATGCCGAGAACGAATTCCAGTTTATATGCTTAGAAGTAGTGAAGAAAGTGATGGAGATGAATCTGCTATCTCTCACCGTGTTTATTCAGGAAGATTAGGACGGCTTGATGTACTTGAAATTCTTGATAAATATCGTAAAGGAAAATTAGCAGAAGGTTCAACGGTACATCATATTTTTTCAACTTTGGTTTATTTGAATACCAGCATTGAGGCAGCAACTATTTGTAACAAATGCAAAAAAATTTTTGCATCTTCTGCTTCTGCCCGTTCATCACATAGGTAAATGACCCATTTTAAAGTGATCATAAATAAATAGATAATTTTATCTTTCTTTAGCGCTCATAAAAAATGGCATGAAGAGAATGAAGAAGGTGAAACATTTGTTCCCGTAACTTTTAAATATTTGCTCATTGACTGTATCGCGGATATGATTTCACAGGATGTTGTG
Organism: Panagrolaimus sp. LJ2414; assembly: GCA_024447195.1. Classification (NCBI taxonomy): domain Eukaryota; kingdom Metazoa; phylum Nematoda; class Chromadorea; order Rhabditida; family Panagrolaimidae; genus Panagrolaimus; species Panagrolaimus sp. LJ2414. The sequence goes on along the minus strand of JAMRXY010000050.1, from coordinate 1,395,809 downwards.
CCATATAGAATTATTGAAAAAGATGGTTTTACTAACGTTTTAAATACTGTTTTTAAATCAGCGTAAGAAGAACAAAATATTTGTCTTTTAAAATTAATTTCAAAGTTTTAGATTTGAATACGGTTTAGAGAATGGTATAAATGGCAACATTCCTGCTCGAACTCCAGATATTTTTGAACATTTGCCAAGTCGTAATACTCTTAAAAATCATGTTGGTGACAAAGTTCGAGCATTAACGCCAGAATTCAGCAAATATGTCAAACATCATATTGAGACTTATGGTGGTGCAGTCTCCTTTGATTTTACTGATAAAAATTCCCCATATTATGTCGTTACAATCCATTTCATTACTAAAGATTGGTAAGAAAGAGTTTTTATGTAAACTTTTTTCACGTAAGCGATAATATTTTTACAGGCAACTGGAACATTGGTCGCTTGAATTTGGTGAATTTCTTGGCCCAAATAGCAATGCAAGTACTGTTTTGAAGGAATTTTTGTCGATTATGGAAAGACATGGAATTTCTGAAGAAACGGTTAAAAAGCAAATCGTTATCTGTACCGATCGAGGCACAAATATGATTTCGGCATTTCATGGATATAATCGTATCGATGATGTTTGTCATCAATTATCAATCCTTTCTAAAAGAACGGTTGATCCTTACAAAAATAATTGGTTACCTGATGAAGTTCATTTGCCAAATAATGTTCGCGCAACACTTGCAAATATGACAAAATATCTTAAAAATGCTACGACACTTATTAAAGCAATTAAGTAAGATTATTTTTTTATTATGCAAACACTAATTAGTATGATGCTTAATATTAAGAGTAATAATTAATTTGCAGTTCACGATCAAAGTTGAAAAAATTATTAGCAGAATCTGATATTTACTTAGCAGCTCATCATGAAATTCGGTGGTTAAGCAGATTTAGATCCATCAAATCATTATTGAAATTATTTGATGAAGAATTTGATGAGCTTCGAGAATCAGTCTTTGATGTTTTATATGAACATAAACTTAATGGTCAATATATTTATCGAGAAGCTTTAAATAATGTTGTTGAAAATGCTGGATATTTGAAAAGTTATGTTGAACTTTTAAGACCAATTAAAAATGCAGTTAAAATTTTGGAAGTCCGTTGTTTTTAAATAATCTAATTTTTAAAATATTACAGAGAATTGTTTTTTTAGTCTGAAAATGAACCAACGATTAATCAAATTCTCGTTCAGTACCAAATTATTGATGAAGCTTTTGATGAAGCTCTCGAAAGTGAAGATACCGTAATCCAACATATGGCAAGTGGTGGTAAAGCTGCATTAGCTTATCAAAAAACAATTTATTCTTCTTTTTCTGATTATCATACCTTGGGATTATTACTTGATCCATTACAGAAAGATAAACTGGCTGATATTGTTGGAGTTGAAAATTTACTCGAAGTAAACAAACAAAAAGTATTAACTTACGTAATAGTTGTTTTTTAGCCGATGCAATTGTTAAAGAGATACATCAGAAAATATGAAGATGGCGAAGAAGAAGAAAATGAAGAAGATGATCCAATGGAACCTTCTCCTTATGCATCTTTTACAAATGCCAATGTTGATCCAATTGATGTTGAAGTAGATTCATATCTTAAAATTAACTCTGCTGCTGTTCGTCGACAATATGCTAATGTCTTGGATTTTTGGCGGGATAAGGAAGAAAAGTACCCAAAAGTTGCAAAACTTGCCCGCCGAATTTTGCCCATCACAAGTAGTGCTGCATCGGAAAGAGTTTTCAGTTTATTGGGTTTAACTTTGACACCTTGCAGAATGATAATGTCACCTTCTTCAGTTTCAGATTTAATTAATTTAAAAACATTGCAAAGATTTAAGCGAGAAAAGTTGTCTGATTAATGCATGTTGTTCAATAATGGATAATAATGTTTTTGTTGTTGTTTTTTTTTGTTCTTCACATTTGTTTTTTATTTTTAAAACACAAAAACAAAAGTTTTTGGATAAAAATATAAATTCCAAAGAAAAAACAAAAAAAATTTTGCTATGATATTACAAAAAACCTAAAAAAATACTAAAAAATGCATTTTTTGTGTAAAATAATACTTAAATCGTTTATATGTTCAATATTTATTATAATATAACCAAAAGAAATAGTTTAAACTACTTTTCTAACTCATTGGACAGTTGTACAACGCGTTGTACATGTTGTCCAACGCGTTGTACATCTTGTCCAACGCGTTGTACATCTTGTACAACGCGTTGTCAGGGGGTACAGTACGCTGTCAGGGGGTCCAACGCGTTGTCTTTTTTCAAAATGAGTTTAAAAACAAAAAAATGGTACCAGAATAACTCTTAGATGTCCCTTATCATTATTTAACAAAAAAATTCAAAAAAAATTTTGTCCAACGCATTGTACATATTGACAGCGCGTTGGCGACTTTTGTCCAACGCTTGACAGGGCTACTTACAGTAGTCACTACTGTAAGTATGATTATGATATGTGATTATTGTGACTTAACAATTAGTTATGCAATTACTGTAAGGAGCTTAACCATGTAATTACTAGGAGTGCATGCATGAGATGAGATTATTGTTACTGTAAAACTATATGTATATGAAATACTGTAATCGATAATTATTTCAGTTTCAATTTGAATCAATATTTCGAAGTATTCAATATGCTCTTGTTGATCATTGTAGTCATGAATTTTTATTTGTATGTGATTTTTTTATGGTTAATGGTCAATCAGGTGTAGATCTATTTACACAAGTCATGGGAAAAGCTATTGCACATTTGATTAAAACTTTTGAAGAACGAATTTCATCTAATTTTGATGCAATTTCTCTCTTTTTATGTATATGTCTTTGTACAAAATACAGTGAATTAATGGATGATCGATCTGTAGTTTCAATAGATGGATATTGGGATAATATTGCAAAAATGTTATGGTTTAGATTAGAAGCAATTATGAATTCTCATAATGAATCTGTACGAAATTTGGATACCAAAAAGCTTTCAACTCCGATTGATACTCGACCGCATTATGTCATTCGAAGATATGCAGAATTTACGTGTGCCATTTTAGTTTGCAGTGATTTATCTGGGAAGAAAACTGATAATCGACTTCAGGTTAGTTATCATACTAGAAAGATGATTACTTTCCATGATTTTTTTAGGCATTATTGAATAGCCAACAAGCTGAAATTGAAGGTTTACTCAATCGTCTAGCGACAGCTTTAAAAACTAAAAAGGAAAAACTTGTTTTCCAAATCAATAATTATGATATCATTTTGACAGTTTTGGATGTAAGTTTTTAAAAGGTTTCTGTCTCTAACATTTTTTCATTTTTTATACTTGATTCCTCAATTGTATTTTGAGGCGAATGCTTTTTCTTTTCCAAACACGATTCAGGGATCTGGTTAAAGAAAGAAAATTTAAAAAGATACTGTAAAAAACTATTATCGTAATCTGTTTTTACAGGAAAAATTACAAGGTGAAACAAAAGAACGTACAAGCTTTTGGGAACTTCAGCAAACTAAAATTAATGCTTATGTTGAAGAAATTCTTTATCCACATTTTCATTCGTAAGTGCTCTTTAATTATCCAACATTAGCCTCAACAAATCCAATCATTTCAGAATAATTCAATTTGTAAATGAATGCGAGCCTCTAATTGATCAAAATCATTCACAACTTCTAAAGCGGCATACCGGAAAAGTGATGCAACTTGTTCGATCATTTGGTGCTGATTGGAAGCGGGCAATTGAAGCAATCAATCATGAAATTTTGCAATCCTTCACAAATTTCAAGAATGGAACAAATATTTTACAGGTATGATTTTGTCTAAGGGATTGTCCAAAAATCACGTGACTAAAAAAATGTGATTCTTAAACCCCCTCTGTTAAGGAAAATTTAGTAAATAGCAGAGAATCTACTTCACCCTCCCTCCCCCATCATGGTCACGTGATTTCTGGACAATCCCTAAAAAGATCAAAATGCATTTATAACATTTGTTTCAGAATGCTTTCACCCAATTCATACAGTACTATCAACGCTTCAATAAAGTTCTTTCTCATGAAGCTTTTGCAGAATGTACAGTAAAGCAAGAACTCATCAATGTTCACCATATTATGATGGAATTGAAAAAATATAAACCTATGTATTAAATCATATTATAATTTATATAAAATAAATAAATTATTAACAACATAAAACTTTTAAACATAAACTAGACATAACAGCAAAATAATAAAATATTTAATTATAGGAATCTTGGTGAAGATAACTATTATCTTTCAGTAAAGTTCGAACAAGTCCAGTTGAAGCATCACTTATATCAGCTTCAGAAACAGTCGTAATTCTTGATAAATCGGAAATATATTGTTCAGCAAATTGTGGCCCTTTCATTGACACTAAAGCAGCTATAATAACAGCACAACCAAGAAGAGAAAAATCTGCTTGAACACGAGCAAGTCGATCTTTTGTAATTGGGACAGGATTGCCATCATGAACAATTGCGAGAATTCTTTTGTATACATTTTCGCGATTAAGGAAAGTATAATCAAGCCAAAAGATACAGAATTGATAGATAATATTGATTGACTCCAAAAGCTCTTTCCTGTCAGTAGCTAAAAGAAAACAATGATATTCATTATAGATGAAACAAAAAGAAACTGACTCAAAACTTTCAAAAAATTCATTACATAAATTGAAGGTGAACGACGAGAATTAAGACTAAATTTCAGCGTTTCCAGTACACGAAGTTCAGATCGAAGTATTGCTTCTTGAGTATATGGAAATCCCAAAGCTTTCAAACATTTATGGACATCTTCAGGAAGCATGCTCTGAAACATTAGAAAAAACATTATATAAATATTATATACGAAAGTCACACAAACATCCTGAAAGCTATGAAGTTTTGATGAAATTTGAATGGCAGAAACTATTCGAAGACTGAGTTGCCGCATCAAAGTCGCCTCAACCTTTTCCCAAATCTTGTATTTTGTGGTATTTGATCGTTCCATCTTTGCTACAGCTTCAAAAAGGTGAACACCTTGAATATTCATGTATCTAAAATATATCATAAAAAAACAGACGACAAGCTATTAAATCAAAACCTTTCAAAGATATCAACAGCAAAGTATTTAACATCATCTGGAAGGCGAAGACGAATGCAAATAGTAAAAATGTATCGAATAACATCAGGTTGTTGATAAGCTCCATATCCAAAAGGAATATTGGCAACAAAATCTTGATTTTCAGCAACTAATATTTCAATCACTTCGTCATACAGTTGAAAAGATAAACCATAAATTTCGTCAGAGAAATCAGGAACAGAATTTTGAAGAGATCGAGATGATCTCTATAATAACAGAAATAAGGTAAAAATAAAATTAAAAGATAAAAAAACAGAAACTTACTGAATGGGAATCATGAGAAATGTCGGGTTCAGCTGCCGGCATTTCTGGGATAAAAAAATATAGCAAAAAATCAAAAGAAAAAACTGCTAAAGTTGGAAAAAAGGAGAAAAAGGAAAGAGAGAAAAAGCAGAAGGAGAAAAAGAAACAGTAGGCAGTTTGAAATATCGTAGTTCTTACAACGAAAAAAGGAATAAAAGTTTCAAAAAATTAGCTTTCTTTGAAAAAAATATTCAGAATATTTAAAAAAGTTATAAAAAAGATGTTAATCGTTTTTAACAAATGTCAGATACACGAAGACACTGGAAACAAAAAACAAACACACATTCACAACTTTTTCCTCGGAAAAAAATTGCCGAACAATCCAGGAAAAATTTCTGCATTTTAACCCTAAGTTTAAAAACTTTGTTAAACAAAAAAAACATAATTTTGTGGCGCAAATTGAAATTTACAATTCTGGGATTTCTTATTTTGTTGAATTCCTAAAAAATTCTTTGCAACATTATGAATATTAAAAAAATAATACCACCTTTTATTAATAGCATGCAGTTTATTATACTGTTATTTTTGGGATCGAAAAACGAACATCATCGATGATGTATTTCTTTCAAAAAACGAAAAAAAAACTATGCCTATCAAAGGTGGAATCTAATGTTCTTTTTTAACAAAATTTCACTATCACGAACACGATGCTTTTTTTGATACACAATAACTATTATAGGATATTGAATTTGCATAAAAAAATTGATCAATACAGTATTGATGCATTAGGGCTGTCCAGATATTACGTCATCAAAATTTTTAACTTTTTTAGACCCCTACTTCCCTATGCGTCATACAACCCCTTTGATGTTTGCCGAAACATCAGCGCGGCGTCATAATTCCATGTCCCCCTACCCACCTATCTCTTGATGACGTAATATCTGGACCGCCCCTTATCGGAAATAGAAAAATTAAATAAACAAAGGAACCGGGAATTTTATTAAATAAGTGCTTTAAAATAATTGATTAGTATATTATTGTGTAATTTTTCTTTATGTTGTTATACCTGAAACTGCATTTATAATTTGTTGACCATTGGGTAGTTTTTGATATGACCATTTCAAAAATATCTAATATGTTGCCCAAAGACCTTGCCATCATACTGTAAATTGATGATTTAATTACCCACGGGCATCAAACCAGCAGATAACTAAATCATCAAAATAGCAAGGTCCATAAAATTTTATTTGTTTTTTAGATAATTTAGGTCATGACCATTCCAAAAATATATAATTTGTTGCCCAAAGACCTTGCCATCATACTGTAAATTGATGATGATTTTATTACCCACAGGCATCAAACCAGTAGATAACTAAATCATCAAAATGGCAAAGTTCCAAAAAATTTTATTTGATTTTTTGATAAAATTTGTTCATCGCTTATCAGACATTGCAATTTTTTCAGATGGTGTCGATATTATACTATATATATTTAATTAAAGTAAACTTTTATTAATTTCAAAGAACGGTCAAAATTGCCTGAACTCACTGATATTAATGCCCCCATATTTGATTTCTGTAAATTTTTTTAAGATTCAGGCAATTTTTAAAAAAGTTGACATCATCCCGAAAAGTAAAATCCAAAATTTGATATTAGTTACTGTATCGATCGATACCGCTTATGCAAATCTCGGCTGCAGAAACTTTAAAAAGGGGTTTAATACGTTTATGGTAAACTCAGAAACGTATTAAACCCAATGCTGGAGCTTCCGATCAAAGCATGAAAACACCTTTTATTATCAGCAAAAAGCTTGTTTTACATTAATTTTTTTGGATAAAAATAGAACAAAAATTTATGTTATTGGTAATTAAACCGAAGGGGTATAAGAACTAGATTAATAAAAACCCCTAATAATGTGCAAGAGCAAAAAAAGCTCATCTATTATTTAAATGTGAAAAGCTTTATTTCTTTATTGTTTTTTTAAAAACTAAATACATCTCATCGATGATGTTAATCTTTTTGTTCCTTAAAAAATTACTGTTGAACAAGCTTTTAACTTTTGAAAAAAGGTGGCAACGCATTCTTTTTAGATTTTTTAGATAAATGCGTTGCCACCACTGATTTTAAGTTAAAAGAAGCTGTTGCTCTTTTTAATTTCTTCCAAAAAAGTATGATATATCATCGATGATGTTAATTATTTGTAATCAAAAAAAGCCCAAATTTTCGGTCAAAATTTTTATAAAAAGACCTAAAAGGGAGTGAGATGAAAATGCTTTTACCGTTTAAAAAAGAAGTTTATTAGGAACAAAAAAAAGTAATTTTTGATAAACCAAAATAATAATTCTAGATGAGGACATTAAAATAAACAATAAAATGTAATTTGTAAAGTTTTTTAAATAAAAAATGACAAATTTTGGTTTTCATCTAATACTGTATTAGCTGATCTTCAATTAATTGCAACTTGAGTTTTTATTTATTTAATATAAGATTTTGCGTACGGTATCGATCAACGTTTTTGCATTATTGTTAATAATATCGATTTTCTATTTATTATACTGTAAGGAATTTACAAAATTTTTTTGCATGTTTTATTACATTTGTTTAATGTGATTACTGTAATAAAATATTAATAATCGTTTTCTCCTTTTTTAAGTTTTAGCAGCATTTCGGGGTTTATCTCCAAAGTTGGACCCTTAACCTGTTCATAAAAAAAAGTCGATCCCTGGCTATTCTTGCCTCTGATTCGTTTTCGGCAGTCATGGCGGCTTGGGCAGAATAGGCTTTCATCGGTTTGAAAGTATCGAGAGTTAGGACCGTCCGTCTCAAACCAAGGCGAAGAAAATTTTTTGAAAATTTTTATTAACATTTTTTGATAATTTTTTAAAGTTTTTTCCGTTTTTTTCTCTTTTGTTTCGAAAACTGCCATTCACACAAACTAGTAGCCGCAACAGTAACAGTAATTTTTTAAAAAATAAAAAAAATTTCATCGTGTCGATGATATTCAAATTTTTAGTTCAAAAGAACTGTTGCTTCTAATTCTAATTTGTCATCGCCATTAGCTTAATCTTGAATAGGAAAAGCTAATGGCGTTGCTTCTGATAAAACAGGAGCAACAGTGACTTTAATTTCTGAAACTTTTATGCAAATTTGAGATTTTAAAACTCCCAAAATGGGTTTAATTCATTTCTGGGAGTCCCAGGAACGAATTAAACCCAATGCCGAATCTTCAGCATTTTAGTTTTTAAATATCCAAAATTTGAATTTTGATTCAGTATCGATCTGAAACTTTTTTTTCAATATATCTACTGTATCAACAAAGTTAAGAAAATTAATAAAATATATTTATTCTCAATATAATAACATACAGCACTTAAATTTTAATTTAAAAAACTACAATAAAAATAATAATAAAAAAGAAGAAATACAAATGAGTTTCTTAGCATATAATTTTGTGTTGAAGCAACGATTTGAGATGATTGAATATGGATGGAATGGTTCTTGTAAATTTCTGAAGGAAGCGATGTCCAAGTTTTTGTTGAACTTCAGGGGTTAGGACATCAAGTTTCCTAAAAATATATTTTTCATTATTACAGTATACTTTTATGAAAAGTTAAAAAACTTAAAAAAACATTTTTTCTGCCTTTGATTTTTTGCTAGAAAAGATCAAAGAATTTTTACAATTTCAAAGGCAAGGCTTAGAATGCCTTCTTATAATAATAATAATAAATTTATTCATGCCCAAACGCATGATGCATTAATAATAAACAAACAATAAAATAAAATTACGAACACAAGATAAATAAAACAAGATAAATTAAATAAATGAACAACTCAAACTAAAACTAACAATTTACAAAAGGAAAAAAGAAAAAACAACAAAAATGTGAGTGAATGTAAATTAAATTAAATTACAATATACAAGTTTTAAGTGATAGTAGTAGCTTTCTTTTAAGTATTATTAGAGTTTTAATGCCTGGAGATTTTTCTTAAAGGATTTCGAACAGGTATACTGTAGGTTTCTGGGAAGTTTTATATATTTTGAAATAGCCCGGTAGAAAAAGAAATTTCTCTTGATTGATTTTAGGGCCTTTGGAAGGACAAGTTTTTGTTGTGACCCACGCGTTTTAGACGATCTAAGAGTAATGTTAAGTTTAAAGTTAACATTACCGTTTAAAAAGTCATTTAAAAAGCATAGGTCATACTTATTTCGACGGGATTCAAGCGACTCTAGACCGAGCATCTCAAGTTTTTCTTCATATGGGGCATTAAAATGGGGTTTAAGTTCCTTGGAACGAAGAAAAATTAATTTAAGAGCGACTCTTTGAACTTTTTCAAGTTTGTCAATGAGCTTAACTTTAGTAGGGTTAAAAACGGGGGTGGCAAACTCAACTAGGGGACGAACATATGTATGATACATATGAACGAGGAGCTTCGTTGATGTTGATTTAAGCGCTTTAAAGAGGATAAAAAGACGACCCAAAGCATTTTTGGAAATTTTAGAAATATGGGTATCCCAATTAAGATTATTAGAAACGTTTAATCCCAAATCCCTAATGCAACTTTGGTTATTGGGGATTTTAAATCCATCATAGAAATACGAATACTTGGGATTACTATTAGGTAAGCAATGTAAAACATTGCATTTGCTAATAGCAATCTCAAGTTGGTTTTCTTTGGACCATGCTTCAAGCTTTATTAAGAATTTTTGAAGTGGGGAGTCAGCAGCAGAAAGAACAGAAGAAATTGCTTTAAGGTCATCTGCAAAAAGCATGTTAATGACTTCGGGGGTTGCGCAATGAGAGATCAAATCTGCGATAAAGAAAAGAAAGAGTACAGGCCCAATTTTGGATCCTTGAGGTACACCAGAGTTGATGTCGTATTCTTCAGATAAAGATTCCCCAACCTTAACTCTAAACTTCCTATTGGTTAGAAACGCTTTAATCCATGAAATTATAGAATTTGGGACATTCGCTCTTTTGAGCTTTGCAAAGAGGATAGGGTGGGACATTCTGTCGAATGCTTTTTTGACATCAAAGTAGATGATATCACAAGCTATTCCCTTTTCTGCCCACATGGTTATGATGTCGAAAGTTTCGAGTAACTGTGTGGTTACCGATTTGGATTTTGTAAAACCATGTTGACAGGAAGGGATTAGCTTGTGTTCAGTAAAAAAGTTATTTAAAAAATTTACAACAATTTTTTGGGGTATCATGGATAGGGAGCAGTTAAGAGAAATGGGGCGATAGTTTGCGGCAAAATGTTTCTTAGCGCATGATAACTATAAAATTAAAACTTACAAAGATGCAACTTTTATTTCACCATCATCTGCTGCTACCGTACTCATCAATTCCAAAAATATATAATTTGTTGCCCAAAGACCTTGCCATCATACTGTAAATTGATGATGATTTAATTACCCACAGGCATCAAACCAGTAGATAACTAAATCATCAAAATGGCAAGGTCCACAAAATTTTATTTGATTTTTAGATAATTTAGGTCATGACCATTCCAAAAATATATAATTTGTTGCCCAAAGACCTTGCCATCATACTGTAAATTGATGATGATTTAATTACCCACAGGCATCAAACCAGTAGATAACTAAATCATCAAAATGGCAAGGTCCACAAAATTTTATTTGTTTTTTAGATAATTTAGGTCATGACCATTCCAAAAATATATAATTTGTTGCCCAAAGACCTTGCCATCATACTGTAAATTGATGATGATTTAATTACCCACAGGCATCAAACCAGTAGATAACTAAATCATCAAAATGGCAAGGTCCACAAAATTTTATTTGTTTTTTAGATAATTTAGGTCATGACCATTCCAAAAATATATAATTTGTTGCCCAAAGACCTTGCCATCATACTGTAAATTGATGATGATTTAATTACCCACAGGCATCAAACCAGTAGATAACTAAATCATCAAAATGGCAAGGTCCACAAAATTTTATTTGATTTTTAGATAATTTAGGTCATGACCATTCCAAAAATATATAATTTGTTGCCCAAAGACCTTGCCATCATACTGTAAATTGATGATGATTTAATTACCCACAGGCATAAAACCAGTAGATAACTAAATCATCAAAATGGCAAGGTCCACAAAATTTTATTTGATTTTTAGATAATTTAGGTCATGACCATTCCAAAAATATATAATTTGTTGCCCAAAGACCTTGCCATCATACTGTAAATTGATGATGATTTAATTACCCACAGGCATCAAACCAGTAGATAACTAAATCATCAAAATGGCAAGGTCCACAAAATTTTATTTGATTTTTAGATAATTTAGGTCATGACCATTCCAAAAATATATAATTTGTTGCCCAAAGACCTTGCCATCATACTGTAAATTGATGATGATTTAATTACCCACAGGCATCAAACCAGTAGATAACTAAATCATCAAAATGGCAAGGTCCACAAAATTTTATTTGATCTTTAGATAATTTAGGTCATGACCATTCCAAAAATATATAATTTGTTGCCCAAAGACCTTGCCATCATACTGTAAATTGATGATGATTTAATTACCCACAGGCATCAAACCAGTAGATAACTAAATCATCAAAATGGCAAGGTCCACAAAATTTTATTTGATTTTCAGATAATTTAGGTCATGACCATTCCAAAAATATATAATTTGTTGCCCAAAGACCTTGCCATCATACTGTAAATTGATGATGATTTAATTACCCACAGGCATCAAACCAGTAGATAACTAAATCATCAAAATGGCAAGGTCCACAAAATTTTATTTGTTTTTTAGATAATTTAGGTCATGACCATTCCAAAAATATATAATTTGTTGCCCAAAGACCTTGCCATCATACTGTAAATTGATGATGATTTAATTACCCACAGGCATCAAACCAGTAGATAACTAAATCATCAAAATGGCAAGGTCCACAAAATTTTATTTGATTTTTAGATAATTTAGGTCATGACCATTCCAAAAATATATAATTTGTTGCCCAAAGACCTTGCCATCATACTGTAAATTGATGATGATTTAATTACCCACAGGCATAAAACCAGTAGATAACTAAATCATCAAAATGGCAAGGTCCACAAAATTTTATTTGATTTTTAGATAATTTAGGTCATGACCATTCCAAAAATATATAATTTGTTGCCCAAAGACCTTGCCATCATACTGTAAATTGATGATGATTTAATTACCCACAGGCATCAAACCAGTAGATAACTAAATCATCAAAATGGCAAGGTCCACAAAATTTTATTTGATTTTTAGATAATTTAGGTCATGACCATTCCAAAAATATATAATTTGTTGCCCAAAGACCTTGCCATCATACTGTAAATTGATGATGATTTAATTACCCACAGGCATCAAACCAGTAGATAACTAAATCATCAAAATGGCAAGGTCCACAAAATTTTATTTGATCTTTAGATAATTTAGGTCATGACCATTCCAAAAATATATAATTTGTTGCCCAAAGACCTTGCCATCATACTGTAAATTGATGATGATTTAATTACCCACAGGCATCAAACCAGTAGATAACTAAATCATCAAAATGGCAAGGTCCACAAAATTTTATTTGATTTTCAGATAATTTAGGTCATGACCATTCCAAAAATATATAATTTGTTGCCCAAAGACCTTGCCATCATACTGTAAATTGATGATGATTTAATTACCCACAGGCATCAAACCAGTAGATAACTAAATCATCAAAATGGCAAGGTCCACAAAATTTTATTTGTTTTTTAGATAATTTAGGTCATGACCATTCCAAAAATATATAATTTGTTGCCCAAAGACCTTGCCATCATACTGTAAATTGATGATTTAAATACCCACAGGCATCAAACCAGTAGATAACTAAATCATCAAAATGGCAAGGTCCACAAAATTTTATTTGATTTTTAGATAATTTAGGTCATGACCATTCCAAAAATATATAATTTGTTGCCCAAAGACCTTGCCATCATACTGTAAATTGATGATTTAAATACCCACAGGCATCAAACCAGTAGATAACTAAATCATCAAAATGGCAAGGTCCACAAAATTTTATTTGTTTTTTAGATAATTTAGGTCATGACCATTCCAAAAATATATAATTTGTTGCCCAAAGACCTTGCCATCATACTGTAAATTGATGATTTAAATACCCACAGGCATCAAACCAGTAGATAACTAAATCATCAAAATGGCAAGGTCCACAAAATTTTATTTGATTTTTAGATAATTTAGGTCATGACCATTCCAAAAATATATAATTTGTTGCCCAAAGACCTTGCCATCATACTGTAAATTGATGATTTAAATACCCACAGGCATCAAACCAGTAGATAACTAAATCATCAAAATGGCAAGGTCCACAAAATTTTATTTGTTTTTTAGATAATTTAGGTCATGACCATTCCAAAAATATATAATTTGTTGCCCAAAGACCTTGCCATCATACTGTAAATTGATGATGATTTAATTACCCACAGGCATCAAACCAGTAGATAACTAAATCATCAAAATGGCAAGGTCCACAAAATTTTATTTGTTTTTTAGATAATTTAGGTCATGACCATTCCAAAAATATATAATTTGTTGCCCAAAGACCTTGCCATCATACTGTAAATTGATGATGATTTAATTACCCACAGGCATCAAACCAGTAGATAACTAAATCATCAAAATGGCAAGGTCCACAAAATTTTATTTGTTTTTTAGATAATTTAGGTCATGACCATTCCAAAAATATATAATTTGTTGCCCAAAGACCTTGCCATCATACTGTAAATTGATGATGATTTAATTACCCACAGGCATCAAACCAGTAGATAACTAAATCATCAAAATGGCAAGGTCCACAAAATTTTATTTGTTTTTTAGATAATTTAGGTCATGACCATTCCAAAAATATATAATTTGTTGCCCAAAGACCTTGCCATCATACTGTAAATTGATGATGATTTAATTACCCACAGGCATCAAACCAGTAGATAACTAAATCATCAAAATGGCAAGGTCCACAAAATTTTATTTGTTTTTTAGATAATTTAGGTCATGACCATTCCAAAAATATATAATTTGTTGCCCAAAGACCTTGCCATCATACTGTAAATTGATGATTTAAATACCCACAGGCATCAAACCAGTAGATAACTAAATCATCAAAATGGCAAGGTCCACAAAATTTTATTTGTTTTTTAGATAATTTAGGTCATGACCATTCCAAAAATATATAATTTGTTGCCCAAAGACCTTGCCATCATACTGTAAATTGATGATGATTTAAATACCCACAGGCATCAAACCAGTAGATAACTAAATCATCAAAATGGCAAGGTCCACAAAATTTTATTTGATTTTTAGATAATTTAGGTCATGACCATTCCAAAAATATATAATTTGTTGCCCAAAGACCTTGCCATCATACTGTAAATTGATGATTTAAATACCCACAGGCATCAAACCAGTAGATAACTAAATCATCAAAATGGCAAGGTCCACAAAATTTTATTTGTTTTTTAGATAATTTAGGTCATGACCATTCCAAAAATATATAATTTGTTGCCCAAAGACCTTGCCATCATACTGTAAATTGATGATGATTTAATTACCCACAGGCATCAAACCAGTAGATAACTAAATCATCAAAATGGCAAGGTCCACAAAATTTTATTTGTTTTTTAGATAATTTAGGTCATGACCATTCCAAAAATATATAATTTGTTGCCCAAAGACCTTGCCATCATACTGTAAATTGATGATTTAAATACCCACAGGCATCAAACCAGTAGATAACTAAATCATCAAAATGGCAAGGTCCACAAAATTTTATTTGTTTTTTAGATAATTTAGGTCATGACCATTCCAAAAATATATAATTTGTTGCCCAAAGACCTTGCCATCATACTGTAAATTGATGATTTAAATACCCACAGGCATCAAACCAGTAGATAACTAAATCATCAAAATGGCAAGGTCCACAAAATTTTATTTGATTTTTAGATAATTTAGGTCATGACCATTCCAAAAATATATAATTTGTTGCCCAAAGACCTTGCCATCATACTGTAAATTGATGATGATTCAATTACCCACAAGTAGTGAGTGTGAGGCATTAACGTCTTTTTAACCCCCGTTTTTATTGGTATACAGTAGCTCATTTTTTTTCTTTCCTTTTCAAAGGTATACTGTAGATTTTTTAGGCCAAATATATTTATTGAACAGCTGTTACAAATATGTCACAAAATAAAAAGTTGTCACGTTTTTAAGAGACAGCCAGAGAAAAAAAGACAGCTGTCACAAAATTATTAAAAAAGTTTAACCTGTCAGTTATGATTTATTGCTACAGTATCCAGTTCCCAAAATATCGATTGAATATTGATTTGATTTTATAATCAACAAAAAATAGAATAAATATAAGGGAAATGAAAATAGTTCATAATCCAGAGGAATAGACACAAAAATAAAAACTACTGATAAGCGAGATAATTTTCCCACTGATAAGTAATTTTATCAATAATACTTATAAGTAAGATAATTTTCCCACTGATAAGTAATTTTATCACGGGGAAATGAAACATATAACAAAAAAGCCATAAAAAATAGACAAAAATAAATACAGTATGCCCAGAAAAGATAGAGCCACCCAAGAATATGCAGATATTGAGATTGGGAGTAAAGATAAAAACATATGGATTTCAGATTCGGATTCAGCATGTCAAAAAACCTATAAACCCCCAGAGTTGTCTAAAATGCCTTTCTGGTAATGTTTTTACAGTAATAAATGTTAAAATTCCCTGCCCAAAAATGATAGAGCCACTTTCGAAAAAATTTGCATACGGCACGATATAAAGAAACTGGCTATCAGGGGTTGTTAAACATGCTTATTTTAGCTCATCTGTGAAGAAAAAATCAAACAATCTTCATTGGCACCAATTTGGCGCCATGTTGAAAATGGCATTTTTGCCATTTTTGGCATTTTTTGAGTGCCTGCAAAATGGCCATGAAGCAAGTTTGACAAAAACTGCCATTGCTATTTCGTAGTCCTATATGTGGCTAATAAATCTCCAAAGTTTCATAGCTCCATCTTATCTAGTTTTCGTTTGCCATAATTTTGAAAATCTTGACCTTCGTCATTTTTCTGCTTTTTTGAGCAAAATTTCATGTTTTTTGATGTTTTGCAATAACTTTGAAATTATGGCAAACGAAAACTAGATAAGATGGAGCTATGAAACTTTGGGGACTTATTAGCCACATATAGGACTACGAAATAGCATTGGCAGTTTTTGTCAAACTTGCTTCATGGCCATTTTGCAGGCACTCAAAAAATGCCAAAAATGGCAAAAATGCCATTTTCAACATGGCGCCAAATTGGTGCCAATGAAGATTGTTTGATTTTTTCTTCACAGATGAGCTAAAATAAGCATGTTTAACAACCCCTGATAGCCAGTTTCTTTATATCGTGCCGTATGCAAATTTTTTCGAAAGTGGCTCTATCATTTTTGGGCAGGGAATTTTAACATTTATTACTGTAAAAACATTACCAGAAAGGCATTTTAGACAACTCTGGGGGTTTATAGGTTTTTTGACATGCTGAATCCGAATCTGAAATCCATATGTTTTTATCTTTACTCCCAATCTCAATATCTGCATATTCTTGGGTGGCTCTATCTTTTCTGGGCATACTGTAAAAGCAACCACCACGCGCGCTTGGGTTTTTATACAAATGAATTTTTTGAAAAAGAGAAACAACTTTATAAAAAGTAACAGTTGTCATTTGCAAAGGATACGGTAACTTAAGAAAAATTTTAGGCCAACTTAATATGACAACAGCTGTTACATGTGGAAGGATACTGTAGCAAAAGCAAAATTTTAGGACAACTTAATATAACAACAGCTGTCATTTTTAAAACGATACGGTAGCAAAAGTAAATTTTAGGCCAACTTAATCGCGCGACAACTGTTACATGTGGAAGGATACTGTAGCAAATGAAAAATTTTAGGCCAAACTTATCACAAAAAAGAAAAATTAGACTAATTATAAGGTAAAAATGTTTATTCATCTTTAATAAATTGCCACTTCGATAAACCAGTAGTCTTGGGTGCAACAGTTTTCTTTGTAACCTTTTTCTCTCTTGGCTTTCTTTTTTCACCATCTCGAAATTTTTTAAACACTGGAAAGGCAAATTGTGAAGCTTTTTGAATAGGTTGTTGTCGTTTTCTTGAGGGAGGAGGCATGGTTGTAACTGCTTTTTGAGGAATTTCTGTATTTAAAGTTTTTGGAATATCTTCTTGTTGTTCCTTATAATCTTGTTTCCTTTGAAGGTGTTCCTGGCTTTCCTGATTTTTAACAATAGCATCAGTAGCTTGTTTTACACTTCCTAAGGATTTGTATTTTTTCTCATATTCTAACAAATCAGTATGTCTTGCAACGGGAACTCCAATAAATTTTTGAAAAGACATTGTCTAAAAAGAAAAAAATCTTTATTAGTTCGTTTTACAATCACAAAAACGCAAAAAATACACAAAACACGCAAAAAAATTAAATAGGCAAAGCAGTTGTAAGGTTTCGGGCATAGTCAAAAGCCATTAATGACTCAAACTCTGCAAAAACAATTGCTTGGATGCCGTTTTGTTGGACAGGTTTAGAAAAATTGATTGATAAAGCGGTTGTTCCCAATTGTTGCAATTCACTTGCAGATTTCATAGGATAAGATTGCAA
This sequence comes from Panagrolaimus sp. LJ2414, assembly GCA_024447195.1. Lineage (NCBI taxonomy): Eukaryota > Metazoa > Nematoda > Chromadorea > Rhabditida > Panagrolaimidae > Panagrolaimus > Panagrolaimus sp. LJ2414. The sequence continues at coordinate 1,377,694 of JAMRXY010000050.1, read as the reverse complement.
GTCAAAAGCATAAATACAAGTTTGATTGAGGTATTCTTCAAATGAAAGTCCTGTATTTTCTGTTGTTTCAACAAGGTCCTTGAAGCACCGAATAAATTCTTTCTTTGATAAATCGTAGGGATAAGTGGGAATAAGTTTTGCATTTGCACTCAAATGAATATTTTGTACATTAAATTGTTTAAATTCAAATGGAGAAGTTGATAAACTTCCATGAAAAGCTTTTCCATCTACAAGTGCAACAAAAACACGTTTTGGAATATAATCAGTAAATAAAGTTGCTTTGTAATCAAATCTTCCACTAGCAATCAGATGATTAGTGATAAAACTTCGAGTATAAGGATATTTAGCAAGTGTACCATTTTTTAAAGTGTCTTGAATATCTTTGTCCAGTTGAGGTAAAATATGATGTTGTTTGATATAAAGTTTATAACCACTAATTTTGAGAGAATACTGGGTTCTTCCGTGTGCAATGAGAATAAAATCTGTGTTATGAGGAGTAATTTCAATATCAATTCTCATTTCGTTAAGTAATAATTTCTTTTGTTTGAAAAAATCAACGTCAAGATTGGCGATTGCATGAAACTCTTTGTTATCAACAAAGTAATTTCTTCGCTTTTCGAAACCAACACCAGAAACTTGACTTTCTTCATCGTCTTCAATAAATCCAGCAAGTTCCAAATCATCAAAATGTCGAGTACATTCAATTCCTAATCTGCGCCTGATATACGCATTGTATGCATATAAATCGTTTGAATTGTAAACTTGGCGCCCATTAAAAGAAACTTTTACATTCTTTATAGCAGTCGCCCCAAAAGCATTGATAAGGCTAACCTTATCATCGGTAGTAATATTAACAACTTTCGGAATATCTTTACCATCCACATTGGTAATTTCCGTTTTCCGAAGTTGAAAACTTGTTTGAAGATAACACTGTGAAAGGTCAACAAAAGTTGATCCAGTATTAATTGAAAAACGTACAGGGTAAACATCAGGAGGATTGATAGGGCCATACTCAACAATATTTGTATTTTGAAATGCAACACTCACTTGTTTGGATGAAAAAAGATCCAAAGGTGAGGGAATTTTTGCTTCACTATTGGGATCAATTTGTTTTAAAGAATCAATTTTATCCATACTTAAAAATAAAAAACCGACCGATATGTGGGTCCACAAATCACTAGAATGAAGATTACCTTACGAACATTGCCTCTTATATCTTTTTTCCTACAAAAATGTCTATGTGTATTGGTCTCACACGGAAAGTTTCAAATTGCCTGTAAAACAGGATGTAAAAATGTTAATATACACAAACTTGCATGATTTTCATGGTAAAAATTAATTTTTAAATGGTCCTGCACGGAAAGTTTAAAGTCCTATGCTTAACCATTGGTTTTTACATATTCTATGTATATTCTGTATATATTCTGTACATATTCTGTTACTCTTTTTGCGTTTTTTTGCCAAAATAATTGGATTATTACCAAAAGTTTTGCAAATTTTTGTTTTTATGTAAGTAAATGTTTAGAAATTCATTTATATATTTGCTTTTGAATGGATAGCAGTTGTGTTTTAATATTATGGAATATATTACTCAGAAATTTATTTTAAACAAAGGTAATAAAATTACCATTACACTTGATAATCCTTTGGAATTACCTGGTAATGAGTGGTATTGTGGACTAAAAGAATTCAGTTTGGAGCCAAAATGGTCTTTAGCAGATGACGAAATCCTAGTAAATTTTCAAGATGGTACAAGTACAATTATAAAACCTGTAAACACACATGCTGCAGCAAACATTGATATTGTACTTGAAGAGTTGTTTCCAAAAAGAAGAGGCAAACGCAGCGCAAAAGGAAAAGATTTAGTAGGGGATATTACTGGAGTTAACAGAAAGAAGGCAAAATTGGAGGAAGATAAACAAGAGGAAGAAAACAAGCAAAAGCTTGAAGAGGAAAATAAGCAAAAGTTGGAGGAAGAAAAGAAACAAAAACTTGAGGAGGAAAAGAAGCGGAAGCTTGAGGAGGAAAGAAAACGAAAGTTGGACGAAGAAAAGAAACAAGAAGAAGAGAAAAAGCAGAAAATGGAGGAGGAAAAGAAACAAGAAGAAGAGAAAAAGCAGAAACAGCAAAAACTTGAGGAAGAAAGGAAACGAAAGCTAGAGGAGGAAAAAAGACAGAAACTTGAAGAAGAAAAGCAAAGGCAAAAGTTGGAGGAAGAAAAGAAACAAAAACAAGAGGAAGAAAGGAAACAAAAGCTGGAGGAGGAAAAGAAAAACGAAGAAGAGAAAAAGCAGAAACAACAAAAACTTGAAGAAGAAAAGCAAAGGCAAAAGTTGGAGGAAGAAAAGAAACAAGAGGAGGAAAGAAAACAAGAGGAAAAAAACCGGCAAAAAATTGAGGAAGAGAAACGGAAAAAACAAGAAGAAGATAAAAAGCTTGAAGAAGAAAAGAAACAGGAAAAAGAGAAAACACCTGCCCAAACTGTAGTTGGAACAGATTTTGAGTTAAAAGATGATAATTTAACAATAAACTATGATAAAGGGCTTTATCCTGAAGAAGTAAAAATGGGTCACGCAGAAAAACTTGTAGACGTTAAATCAAAAAAGCCAGACATTGTTGCAGATTTAACGGGGACATCTGCAAGACAAGTTGCTGCTGAAACACCTGTAGCAGAAGCTTTAACTTTGGGGCCAGCGACAATAAAAAAATATAAGCATGGTAAACCTCTACCACCTTCTCCTCCAGATGTAAGTTATCTGGAAAATGTTTTTGATACCTTCAAAAAAGAAAAACAGGAAGATATACAAGAAAAACATGAAGAGAAACAAGAAGCAATTACAGTACCTTTGGCAGTACCAAAACCAAACCAAAGGTATTTGCCACCGCCTATTAAACTTCCAGAACTTACACAAGAAACGAAAAAAGAAACGTTTTCTGGAGATAGTGATTCAGAAGTAGAATATTATTCACGTCCCGAAATAACAGTTTCTGAAGAAAAGCCAAAAGTTATATCGAAAGATAAATTGAATGAAAATCAATTGGCAGGACTTAAAACAATCAGTTTTGCCAAAGTTAATAATCGATATACTGTAACATATGATACAAATTTTATTCAATATTTGAAACTAAGTCATGGTTTTGCACAAGCAATAGGTTATACACAAACCCCTATCGTATTTAGTAATCAAGTTGCAAGTGATTTTCCTACTACAAATCCATTTTATAGCCATGTTTGCATTCGCGTACACGGCATTCTCCGCCCCCTTAATAAAAATCACGAAGCAGAAATTGCTGTTGTTCCAATTGAAAAAAGCAAAAATGTCTATTCATTCTTCCCTCAACCTTTGTACTTGAAGGTTGAAAAAACTTATATTGACAATATAACTTTGGAATTTAAAGATTTTCTTGATAATCCTATTGTTTGTGACCGTGCAAATGGTCATTTTGTATTACAATTTGTAAAAACTCGTAAATAAATTTCTTAAAAGTATGTAAATTTTAATAAAAATTAGATAAAAGTACTTTATAAACACTTTTAGATGGCTTTTCCAACTCTTAACCAACATTTAAACTATGGAAAAATTCCTGATTGCTTCCGGCATACACGAAGCAATCTTTTTAAATATCATAATACTCAATATGAATCATTAGTTTCAATAAATGATTGGAGAAACGTTGACCTTAATGGTGTTTTTGTACAAACAAATCATGTAAAACTTATTGATGCAGAGGTTTTTCAACTTACAAACGCAGAAAGAAGGGCAGCTATTGATTACTACACTGCAAAAGGAAGAAATATGGCAACTTGTCCACGATATTTTAGACGAGATAATCACAGTGGAAGTATTTATCCTCCTCAAGATTGTTATATTTTTTCACCTTGTTAACTTTAAATAGTAAGATATGCGAGATTTTACCTTTTAATTAGTATGATTTTTTCCTTTTTGCGCGATTAAGTTGGCCTAAAATTTACTTTTGCTACCGTATCGTTTTAAAAATGACAGCTGTTGTTATATTAAGTTGTCCTAAAATTTTGCTTTTGCTACAGTATCCTTCCACATGTAACAGCTGTTGTCATATTAAGTTGGCCTAAAATTTTTCTTAAGTTACCGTATCCTTTGCAAATGACAACTGTTACTTTTTATAAAGTTGTTTCTCTTTTTCAAAAAATTCATTTGTATAAAAACCCAAGCGCGCGTGGTGGTTGCTTTTATTTATTTTTGTCTATTTTTTATGGCTTTTTTGTTATATGTTTCATTTCCCCGTGATAAAATTACTTATCAGTGGGAAAATTATCTCGCTTATCAGTAGTTTTTATTTTTGTGTCTATTCCTCTGGATTATGAACTATTTTCATTTCCCTTATATTTATTCTATTTTTTGTTGATTATAAAATCAAATCAATATTCAATCGATATTTTGGGAACTGGATACTGTAGCAATAAATCATAACTGACAGGTTAAACTTTTTTAATAATTTTGTGACAGCTGTCTTTTTTTCTCTGGCTGTCTCTTAAAAACGTGACAACTTTTTATTTTGTGACATATTTGTAACAGCTGTTCAATAAATATATTTGGCCTAAAAAATCTACAGTATACCTTTGAAAAGGAAAGAAAAAAAATGAGCTACTGTATACCAATAAAAACGGGGGTTAAAAAGACGTTAATGCCTCACACTCACTACTCCCACAGGCATCAAACCAGTAGATAACTAAATCATCAAAATGGCAAGGTCCACAAAATTTTATTTGATTTTTAGATAATTTAGGTCATGACCATTCCAAAAATATATAATTTGTTGCCCAAAGACCTTGCCATCATACTGTAAATTGATGATTTAATTACCCACAGGCATCAAACCAGTAGATAACTAAATCATCAAAATGGCAAGGTCCACAAAATTTTATTTGATTTTTAGATAATTTAGGTCATGACCATTCCAAAAATATATAATTTGTTGCCCAAAGACCTTGCCATCATACTGTAAATTGATGATTTAATTACCCACAGGCATCAAACCAGTAGATAACTAAATCATCAAAATGGCAAGGTCCACAAAATTTTATTTGATTTTTAGATAATTTAGGTCATGACCATTCCAAAAATATATAATTTGTTGCCCAAAGACCTTGCCATCATACTGTAAATTGATGATTTAAATACCCACAGGCATCAAACCAGTAGATAACTAAATCATCAAAATGGCAAGGTCCACAAAATTTTATTTGATTTTTAGATAATTTAGGTCATGACCATTCCAAAAATATATAATTTGTTGCCCAAAGACCTTGCCATCATACTGTAAATTGATGATTTAAATACCCACAGGCATCAAACCAGTAGATAACTAAATCATCAAAATGGCAAGGTCCACAAAATTTTATTTGATTTTTAGATAATTTAGGTCATGACCATTCCAAAAATATATAATTTGTTGCCCAAAGACCTTGCCATCATACTGTAAATTGATGATTTAAATACCCACAGGCATCAAACCAGTAGATAACTAAATCATCAAAATGGCAAGGTCCACAAAATTTTATTTGATTTTTAGATAATTTAGGTCATGACCATTCCAAAAATATATAATTTGTTGCCCAAAGACCTTGCCATCATACTGTAAATTGATGATTTAAATACCCACAGGCATCAAACCAGTAGATAACTAAATCATCAAAATGGCAAGGTCCACAAAATTTTATTTGATTTTTAGATAATTTAGGTCATGACCATTCCAAAAATATATAATTTGTTGCCCAAAGACCTTGCCATCATACTGTAAATTGATGATTTAATTACCCACAGGCATCAAACCAGTAGATAACTAAATCATCAAAATGGCAAGGTCCACAAAATTTTATTTGATTTTTAGATAATTTAGGTCATGACCATTCCAAAAATATATAATTTGTTGCCCAAAGACCTTGCCATCATACTGTAAATTGATGATTTAAATACCCACAGGCATCAAACCAGTAGATAACTAAATCATCAAAATGGCAAGGTCCACAAAATTTTATTTGTTTTTTAGATAATTTAGGTCATGACCATTCCAAAAATATATAATTTGTTGCCCAAAGACCTTGCCATCATACTGTAAATTGATGATGATTTAATTACCCACAGGCATCAAACCAGTAGATAACTAAATCATCAAAATGGCAAGGTCCACAAAATTTTATTTGATTTTTAGATAATTTAGGTCATGACCATTCCAAAAATATATAATTTGTTGCCCAAAGACCTTGCCATCATACTGTAAATTGATGATGATTTAATTACCCACAGGCATCAAACCAGTAGATAACTAAATCATCAAAATGGCAAGGTCCACAAAATTTTATTTGATTTTTAGATAATTTAGGTCATGACCATTCCAAAAATATATAATTTGTTGCCCAAAGACCTTGCCATCATACTGTAAATTGATGATGATTTAATTACCCACAGGCATCAAACCAGTAGATAACTAAATCATCAAAATGGCAAGGTCCACAAAATTTTATTTGATTTTTAGATAATTTAGGTCATGACCATTCCAAAAATATATAATTTGTTGCCCAAAGACCTTGCCATCATACTGTAAATTGATCATCAAACCAGTAGATAACTAAATCATCAAAATGGCAAGGTCCACAAAATTTTATTTGTTTTTTAGATAATTTAGGTCATGACCATTCCAAAAATATATAATTTGTTGCCCAAAGACCTTGCCATCATACTGTAAATTGATGATGATTAAATTACCCACAGGCATCAAACCAGTAGATAACTAAATCATCAAAATGGCAAGGTCCACAAAATTTTATTTGATTTTTAGATAATTTAGGTCATGACCATTCCAAAAATATATAATTTGTTGCCCAAAGACCTTGCCATCATACTGTAAATTGATGATGATTTAATTACCCACAGGCATCAAACCAGTAGATAACTAAATCATCAAAATGGCAAGGTCCACAAAATTTTATTTGATTTTTAGATAATTTAGGTCATGACCATTCCAAAAATATATAATTTGTTGCCCAAAGACCTTGCCATCATACTGTAAATTGATGATGATTTAATTACCCACAGGCATCAAACCAGTAGATAACTAAATCATCAAAATGGCAAGGTCCACAAAATTTTATTTGATTTTTAGATAATTTAGGTCATGACCATTCCAAAAATATATAATTTGTTGCCCAAAGACCTTGCCATCATACTGTAAATTGATGATGATATACTGTAAATTGATGATGATTTAATTACCCACAGGCATCAAACCAGTAGATAACTAAATCATCAAAATGGCAAGGTCCACAAAATTTTATTTGTTTTTTAGATAATTTAGGTCATGACCATTCCAAAAATATATAATTTGTTGCCCAAAGACCTTGCCATCATACTGTAAATTGATGATGATTTAATTACCCACAGGCATCAAACCAGTAGATAACTAAATCATCAAAATGGCAAGGTCCACAAAATTTTATTTGATTTTTAGATAATTTAGGTCATGACCATTCCAAAAATATATAATTTGTTGCCCAAAGACCTTGCCATCATACTGTAAATTGATGATGATTTAATTACCCACAGGCATCAAACCAGTAGATAACTAAATCATCAAAATGGCAAGGTCCACAAAATTTTATTTGATTTTTAGATAATTTAGGTCATGACCATTCCAAAAATATATAATTTGTTGCCCAAAGACCTTGCCATCATACTGTAAATTGATGATGATTTAATTACCCACAGGCATCAAACCAGTAGATAACTAAATCATCAAAATGGCAAGGTCCACAAAATTTTATTTGTTTTTTAGATAATTTAGGTCATGACCATTCCAAAAATATATAATTTGTTGCCCAAAGACCTTGCCATCATACTGTAAATTGATGATGATTTAATTACCCACAGGCATCAAACCAGTAGATAACTAAATCATCAAAATGGCAAGGTCCACAAAATTTTATTTGTTTTTTAGATAATTTAGGTCATGACCATTCCAAAAATATATAATTTGTTGCCCAAAGACCTTGCCATCATACTGTAAATTGATGATGATTTAATTACCCACAGGCATCAAACCAGTAGATAACTAAATCATCAAAATGGCAAGGTCCACAAAATTTTATTTGTTTTTTAGATAATTTAGGTCATGACCATTCCAAAAATATATAATTTGTTGCCCAAAGACCTTGCCATCATACTGTAAATTGATGATGATTTAATTACCCACAGGCATCAAACCAGTAGATAACTAAATCATCAAAATGGCAAGGTCCACAAAATTTTATTTGATTTTTAGATAATTTAGGTCATGACCATTCCAAAAATATATAATTTGTTGCCCAAAGACCTTGCCATCATACTGTAAATTGATCATCAAACCAGTAGATAACTAAATCATCAAAATGGCAAGGTCCACAAAATTTTATTTGATTTTTAGATAATTTAGGTCATGACCATTCCAAAAATATATAATTTGTTGCCCAAAGACCTTGCCATCATACTGTAAATTGATCATCAAACCAGTAGATAACTAAATCATCAAAATGGCAAGGTCCACAAAATTTTATTTGATTTTTAGATAATTTAGGTCATGACCATTCCAAAAATATATAATTTGTTGCCCAAAGACCTTGCCATCATACTGTAAATTGATCATCAAACCAGTAGATAACTAAATCATCAAAATGGCAAGGTCCACAAAATTTTATTTGATTTTTAGATAATTTAGGTCATGACCATTCCAAAAATATATAATTTGTTGCCCAAAGACCTTGCCATCATACTGTAAATTGATGATGATTTAATTACCCACAGGCATCAAACCAGTAGATAACTAAATCATCAAAATGGCAAGGTCCACAAAATTTTATTTGATTTTTAGATAATTTAGGTCATGACCATTCCAAAAATATATAATTTGTTGCCCAAAGACCTTGCCATCATACTGTAAATTGATCATCAAACCAGTAGATAACTAAATCATCAAAATGGCAAGGTCCACAAAATTTTATTTGATTTTTAGATAATTTAGGTCATGACCATTCCAAAAATATATAATTTGTTGCCCAAAGACCTTGCCATCATACTGTAAATTGATGATGATTTAATTACCCACAGGCATCAAACCAGTAGATAACTAAATCATCAAAATGGCAAGGTCCACAAAATTTTATTTGTTTTTTAGATAATTTAGGTCATGACCATTCCAAAAATATATAATTTGTTGCCCAAAGACCTTGCCATCATACTGTAAATTGATGATTTAAATACCCACAGGCATCAAACCAGTAGATAACTAAATCATCAAAATGGCAAGGTCCACAAAATTTTATTTGATTTTTAGATAATTTAGGTCATGACCATTCCAAAAATATATAATTTGTTGCCCAAAGACCTTGCCATCATACTGTAAATTGATGATGATTTAATTACCCACAGGCATCAAACCAGTAGATAACTAAATCATCAAAATGGCAAGGTCCACAAAATTTTATTTGTTTTTTAGATAATTTAGGTCATGACCATTCCAAAAATATATAATTTGTTGCCCAAAGACCTTGCCATCATACTGTAAATTGATGATGATTTAATTACCCACAGGCATCAAACCAGTAGATAACTAAATCATCAAAATGGCAAGGTCCACAAAATTTTATTTGTTTTTTAGATAATTTAGGTCATGACCATTCCAAAAATATATAATTTGTTGCCCAAAGACCTTGCCATCATACTGTAAATTGATGATGATTTAATTACCCACAGGCATCAAACCAGTAGATAACTAAATCATCAAAATGGCAAGGTCCACAAAATTTTATTTGATTTTTAGATAATTTAGGTCATGACCATTCCAAAAATATATAATTTGTTGCCCAAAGACCTTGCCATCATACTGTAAATTGATGATGATTTAAATACCCACAGGCATCAAACCAGTAGATAACTAAATCATCAAAATGGCAAGGTCCACAAAATTTTATTTGTTTTTTAGATAATTTAGGTCATGACCATTCCAAAAATATATAATTTGTTGCCCAAAGACCTTGCCATCATACTGTAAATTTATGATTTTATTACCCACAGGCATCAAACCAGTAGATAACTAAATCATCAAAATGGCAAGGTCCACAAAATTTTATTTGATTTTTAGATAATTTAGGTCATGACCATTCCAAAAATATATAATTTGTTGCCCAAAGACCTTGCCATCATACTGTAAATTTATGATTTAATTACCCACAGGCATCAAACCAGTAGATAACTAAATCATCAAAATGGCAAGGTCCACAAAATTTTATTTGATTTTTAGATAATTTAGGTCATGACCATTCCAAAAATATATAATTTGTTGCCCAAAGACCTTGCCATCATACTGTAAATTTATGATTTAATTACCCACAGGCATCAAACCAGTAGATAACTAAATCATCAAAATGGCAAGGTCCACAAAATTTTATTTGATTTTTAGATAATTTAGGTCATGACCATTCCAAAAATATATAATTTGTTGCCCAAAGACCTTGCCATCATACTGTAAATTTATGATTTAATTACCCACAGGCATCAAACCAGTAGATAACTAAATCATCAAAAGGGCAAGGTCCACAAAATTTTATTTGTTTTTTAGATAATTTAGGTCATGACCATTCCAAAAATATATAATTTGTTGCCCAAAGACCTTGCCATCATACTGTAAATTTATGATTTAATTACCCACAGGCATCAAACCAGTAGATAACTAAATCATCAAAATGGCAAGGTCCACAAAATTTTATTTGATTTTTAGATAATTTAGGTCATGACCATTCCAAAAATATATAATTTGTTGCCCAAAGACCTTGCCATCATACTGTAAATTGATGATGATTTAATTACCCACAGGCATCAAACCAGTAGATAACTAAATCATCAAAATGGCAAGGTCCACAAAATTTTATTTGATTTTTAGATAATTTAGGTCATGACCATTCCAAAAATATATAATTTGTTGCCCAAAGACCTTGCCATCATACTGTAAATTGATGATGATTTAATTACCCACAGGCATCAAACCAGTAGATAACTAAATCATCAAAATGGCAAGGTCCACAAAATTTTATTTGTTTTTTAGATAATTTAGGTCATGACCATTCCAAAAATATATAATTTGTTGCCCAAAGACCTTGCCATCATACTGTAAATTGATGATTTAATTACCCACAGGCATCAAACCAGTAGATAACTAAATCATCAAAATGGCAAGGTCCACAAAATTTTATTTGATTTTTAGATTATTTAGGTCATGACCATTCCAAAAATATATAATTTGTTGCCCAAAGACCTTGCCATCATACTGTAAATTGATGATGATTTAATTACCCACAGGCATCAAACCAGTAGATAACTAAATCATCAAAATGGCAAGGTCCACAAAATTTTATTTGTTTTTTAGATAATTTAGGTCATGACCATTCCAAAAATATATAATTTGTTGCCCAAAGACCTTGCCATCATACTGTAAATTGATGATTTAATTACCCACAGGCATCAAACCAGTAGATAACTAAATCATCAAAATGGCAAGGTCCACAAAATTTTATTTGATTTTTAGATTATTTAGGTCATGACCATTCCAAAAATATATAATTTGTTGCCCAAAGACCTTGCCATCATACTGTAAATTGATGATGATTTAATTACCCACAGGCATCAAACCAGTAGATAACTAAATCATCAAAATGGCAAGGTCCACAAAATTTTATTTGTTTTTTAGATAATTTAGGTCATGACCATTCCAAAAATATATAATTTGTTGCCCAAAGACCTTGCCATCATACTGTAAATTTATGATTTAATTACCCACAGGCATCAAACCAGTAGATAACTAAATCATCAAAATGGCAAGGTCCACAAAATTTTATTTGATTTTTAGATAATTTAGGTCATGACCATTCCAAAAATATATAATTTGTTGCCCAAAGACCTTGCCATCATACTGTAAATTGATGATGATTTAAATACCCACAGGCATCAAACCAGTAGATAACTAAATCATCAAAATGGCAAGGTCCACAAAATTTTTTTTGTTTTTTAGATAATTTAGGTCATGACCATTCCAAAAATATATAATTTGTTGCCCAAAGACCTTGCCATCATACTGTAAATTTATGATTTAATTACCCACAGGCATCAAACCAGTAGATAACTAAATCATCAAAATGGCAAGGTCCACAAAATTTTATTTGATTTTTAGATAATTTAGGTCATGACCATTCCAAAAATATATAATTTGTTGCCCAAAGACCTTGCCATCATACTGTAAATTTATGATTTAATTACCCACAGGCATCAAACCAGTAGATAACTAAATCATCAAAATGGCAAGGTCCACAAAATTTTATTTGATTTTTAGATAATTTAGGTCATGACCATTCCAAAAATATATAATTTGTTGCCCAAAGACCTTGCCATCATACTGTAAATTTATGATTTAATTACCCACAGGCATCAAACCAGTAGATAACTAAATCATCAAAATGGCAAGGTCCACAAAATTTTATTTGTTTTTTAGATAATTTAGGTCATGACCATTCCAAAAATATATAATTTGTTGCCCAAAGACCTTGCCATCATACTGTAAATTTATGATTTAATTACCCACAGGCATCAAACCAGTAGATAACTAAATCATCAAAATGGCAAGGTCCACAAAATTTTATTTGATTTTTAGATAATTTAGGTCATGACCATTCCAAAAATATATAATTTGTTGCCCAAAGACCTTGCCATCATACTGTAAATTGATGATGATTTAATTACCCACAGGCATCAAACCAGTAGATAACTAAATCATCAAAATGGCAAGGTCCACAAAATTTTATTTGATTTTTAGATAATTTAGGTCATGACCATTCCAAAAATATATAATTTGTTGCCCAAAGACCTTGCCATCATACTGTAAATTGATGATGATTTAATTACCCACAGGCATCAAACCAGTAGATAACTAAATCATCAAAATGGCAAGGTCCACAAAATTTTATTTGTTTTTTAGATAATTTAGGTCATGACCATTCCAAAAATATATAATTTGTTGCCCAAAGACCTTGCCATCATACTGTAAATTGATGATGATTTAATTACCCACAGGCATCAAACCAGTAGATAACTAAATCATCAAAATGGCAAGGTCCACAAAATTTTATTTGTTTTTTAGATAATTTAGGTCATGACCATTCCAAAAATATATAATTTGTTGCCCAAAGACCTTGCCATCATACTGTAAATTGATGATGATTTAATTACCCACAGGCATCAAACCAGTAGATAACTAAATCATCAAAATGGCAAGGTCCACAAAATTTTATTTGATTTTTAGATAATTTAGGTCATGACCATTCCAAAAATATATAATTTGTTGCCCAAAGACCTTGCCATCATACTGTAAATTGATGATGATTTAATTACCCACAGGCATAAAACCAGTAGATAACTAAATCATCAAAATGGCAAGGTCCACAAAATTTTATTTGATTTTTAGATAATTTAGGTCATGACCATTCCAAAAATATATAATTTGTTGCCCAAAGACCTTGCCATCATACTGTAAATTGATGATGATTTAATTACCCACAGGCATCAAACCAGTAGATAACTAAATCATCAAAATGGCAAGGTCCACAAAATTTTATTTGATTTTTAGATAATTTAGGTCATGACCATTCCAAAAATATATAATTTGTTGCCCAAAGACCTTGCCATCATACTGTAAATTGATGATGATTTAATTACCCACAGGCATCAAACCAGTAGATAACTAAATCATCAAAATGGCAAGGTCCACAAAATTTTATTTGTTTTTTAGATAATTTAGGTCATGACCATTCCAAAAATATATAATTTGTTGCCCAAAGACCTTGCCATCATACTGTAAATTGATGATGATTTAATTACCCACAGGCATCAAACCAGTAGATAACTAAATCATCAAAATGGCAAGGTCCACAAAATTTTATTTGTTTTTTAGATAATTTAGGTCATGACCATTCCAAAAATATATAATTTGTTGCCCAAAGACCTTGCCATCATACTGTAAATTGATGATGATTTAATTACCCACAGGCATAAAACCAGTAGATAACTAAATCATCAAAATGGCAAGGTCCACAAAATTTTATTTGATTTTTAGATAATTTAGGTCATGACCATTCCAAAAATATATAATTTGTTGCCCAAAGACCTTGCCATCATACTGTAAATTGATGATGATTTAATTACCCACAGGCATCAAACCAGTAGATAACTAAATCATCAAAATGGCAAGGTCCACAAAATTTTATTTGATTTTTAGATAATTTAGGTCATGACCATTCCAAAAATATATAATTTGTTGCCCAAAGACCTTGCCATCATACTGTAAATTGATGATGATTTAATTACCCACAGGCATCAAACCAGTAGATAACTAAATCATCAAAATGGCAAGGTCCACAAAATTTTATTTGTTTTTTAGATAATTTAGGTCATGACCATTCCAAAAATATATAATTTGTTGCCCAAAGACCTTGCCATCATACTGTAAATTGATGATGATTTAATTACCCACAGGCATCAAACCAGTAGATAACTAAATCATCAAAATGGCAAGGTCCACAAAATTTTATTTGATTTTTAGATAATTTAGGTCATGACCATTCCAAAAATATATAATTTGTTGCCCAAAGACCTTGCCATCATACTGTAAATTGATGATGATTTAATTACCCACAGGCATCAAACCAGTAGATAACTAAATCATCAAAATGGCAAGGTCCACAAAATTTTATTTGATCTTTAGATAATTTAGGTCATGACCATTCCAAAAATATATAATTTGTTGCCCAAAGACCTTGCCATCATACTGTAAATTGATGATGATTTAATTACCCACAGGCATAAAACCAGTAGATAACTAAATCATCAAAATGGCAAGGTCCACAAAATTTTATTTGATTTTTAGATAATTTAGGTCATGACCATTCCAAAAATATATAATTTGTTGCCCAAAGACCTTGCCATCATACTGTAAATTGATGATGATTTAATTACCCACAGGCATCAAACCAGTAGATAACTAAATCATCAAAATGGCAAGGTCCACAAAATTTTATTTGATTTTTAGATAATTTAGGTCATGACCATTCCAAAAATATATAATTTGTTGCCCAAAGACCTTGCCATCATACTGTAAATTGATGATGATTTAATTACCCACAGGCATCAAACCAGTAGATAACTAAATCATCAAAATGGCAAGGTCCACAAAATTTTATTTGATTTTTAGATAATTTAGGTCATGACCATTCCAAAAATATATAATTTGTTGCCCAAAGACCTTGCCATCATACTGTAAATTGATGATGATTTAATTACCCACAGGCATCAAACCAGTAGATAACTAAATCATCAAAATGGCAAGGTCCACAAAATTTTATTTGATTTTTAGATAATTTAGGTCATGACCATTCCAAAAATATATAATTTGTTGCCCAAAGACCTTGCCATCATACTGTAAATTGATGATGATTTAATTACCCACAGGCATCAAACCAGTAGATAACTAAATCATCAAAATGGCAAGGTCCACAAAATTTTATTTGATTTTTAGATAATTTAGGTCATGACCATTCCAAAAATATATAATTTGTTGCCCAAAGACCTTGCCATCATACTGTAAATTGATGATGATTTAATTACCCACAGGCATCAAACCAGTAGATAACTAAATCATCAAAATGGCAAGGTCCACAAAATTTTATTTGTTTTTTAGATAATTTAGGTCATGACCATTCCAAAAATATATAATTTGTTGCCCAAAGACCTTGCCATCATACTGTAAATTGATGATGATTTAATTACCCACAGGCATCAAACCAGTAGATAACTAAATCATCAAAATGGCAAGGTCCACAAAATTTTATTTGATTTTTAGATAATTTAGGTCATGACCATTCCAAAAATATATAATTTGTTGCCCAAAGACCTTGCCATCATACTGTAAATTGATGATGATTTAATTACCCACAGGCATCAAACCAGTAGATAACTAAATCATCAAAATGGCAAGGTCCACAAAATTTTATTTGTTTTTTAGATAATTTAGGTCATGACCATTCCAAAAATATATAATTTGTTGCCCAAAGACCTTGCCATCATACTGTAAATTGATCATCAAACCAGTAGATAACTAAATCATCAAAATGGCAAGGTCCACAAAATTTTATTTGATTTTTAGATAATTTAGGTCATGACCATTCCAAAAATATATAATTTGTTGCCCAAAGACCTTGCCATCATACTGTAAATTGATCATCAAACCAGTAGATAACTAAATCATCAAAATGGCAAGGTCCACAAAATTTTATTTGATTTTTAGATAATTTAGGTCATGACCATTCCAAAAATATATAATTTGTTGCCCAAAGACCTTGCCATCATACTGTAAATTGATGATGATTTAATTACCCACAGGCATCAAACCAGTAGATAACTAAATCATCAAAATGGCAAGGTCCACAAAATTTTATTTGATTTTTAGATAATTTAGGTCATGACCATTCCAAAAATATATAATTTGTTGCCCAAAGACCTTGCCATCATACTGTAAATTGATCATCAAACCAGTAGATAACTAAATCATCAAAATGGCAAGGTCCACAAAATTTTATTTGATTTTTAGATAATTTAGGTCATGACCATTCCAAAAATATATAATTTGTTGCCCAAAGACCTTGCCATCATACTGTAAATTGATGATGATTTAATTACCCACAGGCATCAAACCAGTAGATAACTAAATCATCAAAATGGCAAGGTCCACAAAATTTTATTTGATTTTTAGATAATTTAGGTCATGACCATTCCAAAAATATATAATTTGTTGCCCAAAGACCTTGCCATCATACTGTAAATTGATGATGATATACTGTAAATTGATGATGATTTAATTACCCACAGGCATCAAACCAGTAGATAACTAAATCATCAAAATGGCAAGGTCCACAAAATTTTATTTGTTTTTTAGATAATTTAGGTCATGACCATTCCAAAAATATATAATTTGTTGCCCAAAGACCTTGCCATCATACTGTAAATTGATGATGATTTAATTACCCACAGGCATCAAACCAGTAGATAACTAAATCATCAAAATGGCAAGGTCCACAAAATTTTATTTGATTTTTAGATAATTTAGGTCATGACCATTCCAAAAATATATAATTTGTTGCCCAAAGACCTTGCCATCATACTGTAAATTGATGATGATTTAATTACCCACAGGCATCAAACCAGTAGATAACTAAATCATCAAAATGGCAAGGTCCACAAAATTTTATTTGATTTTTAGATAATTTAGGTCATGACCATTCCAAAAATATATAATTTGTTGCCCAAAGACCTTGCCATCATACTGTAAATTGATGATGATTTAATTACCCACAGGCATCAAACCAGTAGATAACTAAATCATCAAAATGGCAAGGTCCACAAAATTTTATTTGTTTTTTAGATAATTTAGGTCATGACCATTCCAAAAATATATAATTTGTTGCCCAAAGACCTTGCCATCATACTGTAAATTGATGATGATTTAATTACCCACAGGCATCAAACCAGTAGATAACTAAATCATCAAAATGGCAAGGTCCACAAAATTTTATTTGTTTTTTAGATAATTTAGGTCATGACCATTCCAAAAATATATAATTTGTTGCCCAAAGACCTTGCCATCATACTGTAAATTGATGATGATTTAATTACCCACAGGCATCAAACCAGTAGATAACTAAATCATCAAAATGGCAAGGTCCACAAAATTTTATTTGTTTTTTAGATAATTTAGGTCATGACCATTCCAAAAATATATAATTTGTTGCCCAAAGACCTTGCCATCATACTGTAAATTGATGATGATTTAATTACCCACAGGCATCAAACCAGTAGATAACTAAATCATCAAAATGGCAAGGTCCACAAAATTTTATTTGTTTTTTAGATAATTTAGGTCATGACCATTCCAAAAATATATAATTTGTTGCCCAAAGACCTTGCCATCATACTGTAAATTGATGATGATTTAATTACCCACAGGCATCAAACCAGTAGATAACTAAATCATCAAAATGGCAAGGTCCACAAAATTTTATTTGTTTTTTAGATAATTTAGGTCATGACCATTCCAAAAATATATAATTTGTTGCCCAAAGACCTTGCCATCATACTGTAAATTGATGATGATTTAATTACCCACAGGCATCAAACCAGTAGATAACTAAATCATCAAAATGGCAAGGTCCACAAAATTTTATTTGTTTTTTAGATAATTTAGGTCATGACCATTCCAAAAATATATAATTTGTTGCCCAAAGACCTTGCCATCATACTGTAAATTGATGATGATTTAATTACCCACAGGCATCAAACCAGTAGATAACTAAATCATCAAAATGGCAAGGTCCACAAAATTTTATTTGTTTTTTAGATAATTTAGGTCATGACCATTCCAAAAATATATAATTTGTTGCCCAAAGACCTTGCCATCATACTGTAAATTGATGATGATTTAATTACCCACAGGCATCAAACCAGTAGATAACTAAATCATCAAAATGGCAAGGTCCACAAAATTTTATTTGATTTTTAGATAATTTAGGTCATGACCATTCCAAAAATATATAATTTGTTGCCCAAAGACCTTGCCATCATACTGTAAATTGATGATGATTTAATTACCCACAGGCATCAAACCAGTAGATAACTAAATCATCAAAATGGCAAGGTCCACAAAATTTTATTTGTTTTTTAGATAATTTAGGTCATGACCATTCCAAAAATATATAATTTGTTGCCCAAAGACCTTGCCATCATACTGTAAATTGATGATGATTTAATTACCCACAGGCATCAAACCAGTAGATAACTAAATCATCAAAATGGCAAGGTCCACAAAATTTTATTTGTTTTTTAGATAATTTAGGTCATGACCATTCCAAAAATATATAATTTGTTGCCCAAAGACCTTGCCATCATACTGTAAATTGATGATGATTTAATTACCCACAGGCATCAAACCAGTAGATAACTAAATCATCAAAATGGCAAGGTCCACAAAATTTTATTTGTTTTTTAGATAATTTAGGTCATGACCATTCCAAAAATATATAATTTGTTGCCCAAAGACCTTGCCATCATACTGTAAATTGATGATGATTTAATTACCCACAGGCATCAAACCAGTAGATAACTAAATCATCAAAATGGCAAGGTCCACAAAATTTTATTTGTTTTTTAGATAATTTAGGTCATGACCATTCCAAAAATATATAATTTGTTGCCCAAAGACCTTGCCATCATACTGTAAATTGATGATGATTTAATTACCCACAGGCATCAAACCAGTAGATAACTAAATCATCAAAATGGCAAGGTCCACAAAATTTTATTTGTTTTTTAGATAATTTAGGTCATGACCATTCCAAAAATATATAATTTGTTGCCCAAAGACCTTGCCATCATACTGTAAATTGATGATGATTTAATTACCCACAGGCATCAAACCAGTAGATAACTAAATCATCAAAATGGCAAGGTCCACAAAATTTTATTTGTTTTTTAGATAATTTAGGTCATGACCATTCCAAAAATATATAATTTGTTGCCCAAAGACCTTGCCATCATACTGTAAATTGATGATGATTTAATTACCCACAGGCATCAAACCAGTAGATAACTAAATCATCAAAATGGCAAGGTCCACAAAATTTTATTTGTTTTTTAGATAATTTAGGTCATGACCATTCCAAAAATATATAATTTGTTGCCCAAAGACCTTGCCATCATACTGTAAATTGATGATGATTTAATTACCCACAGGCATCAAACCAGTAGATAACTAAATCATCAAAATGGCAAGGTCCACAAAATTTTATTTGTTTTTTAGATAATTTAGGTCATGACCATTCCAAAAATATATAATTTGTTGCCCAAAGACCTTGCCATCATACTGTAAATTGATGATGATTTAATTACCCACAGGCATCAAACCAGTAGATAACTAAATCATCAAAATGGCAAGGTCCACAAAATTTTATTTGTTTTTTAGATAATTTAGGTCATGACCATTCCAAAAATATATAATTTGTTGCCCAAAGACCTTGCCATCATACTGTAAATTGATGATGATTTAATTACCCACAGGCATCAAACCAGTAGATAACTAAATCATCAAAATGGCAAGGTCCACAAAATTTTATTTGTTTTTTAGATAATTTAGGTCATGACCATTCCAAAAATATATAATTTGTTGCCCAAAGACCTTGCCATCATACTGTAAATTGATGATGATTTAATTACCCACAGGCATCAAACCAGTAGATAACTAAATCATCAAAATGGCAAGGTCCACAAAATTTTATTTGATTTTTAGATAATTTAGGTCATGACCATTCCAAAAATATATAATTTGTTGCCCAAAGACCTTGCCATCATACTGTAAATTGATGATGATTTAATTACCCACAGGCATCAAACCAGTAGATAACTAAATCATCAAAATGGCAAGGTCCACAAAATTTTATTTGTTTTTTAGATAATTTAGGTCATGACCATTCCAAAAATATATAATTTGTTGCCCAAAGACCTTGCCATCATACTGTAAATTGATGATGATTTAATTACCCACAGGCATCAAACCAGTAGATAACTAAATCATCAAAATGGCAAGGTCCACAAAATTTTATTTGATTTTTAGATAATTTAGGTCATGACCATTCCAAAAATATATAATTTGTTGCCCAAAGACCTTGCCATCATACTGTAAATTGATGATGATTTAATTACCCACAGGCATCAAACCAGTAGATAACTAAATCATCAAAATGGCAAGGTCCACAAAATTTTATTTGTTTTTTAGACAATTTAGGTCATGGCCATTCCAAAAATATATAATTTGTTGCCCAAAGACCTTGCCATCATACTGTAAATTGATGATTTGATTACCCACAGGCATCAAACCAGTAGATAACTAAATCATCAAAATGGCAAGGTCCACAAAATTTTATTTGTTTTTTAGATAATTTAGGTCATGACCATTCCAAAAATATATATTTTGTTGCCCTAGATTTTGCCTTCATACTGTAAAAATTCCCAATTTTTATTCAGGACTAATTTTGAAGACCTTAATCGATTCTAATGTCAATTTTGACAATATCTAAGATTTTAGTTTTTTTTCCTGGGGTGATGTAAGGGGGTACTGTAACTTGCAATCATGAAATTGTCATGGCTTGAAGCCTTGCCATTATCTTTTTTGGACCATGTTGACCTTATATGCAAAGTTACAATTTCATAGCATTATTTAAAAAAAAGCCGGTGAACACCTTTTAGATTTTTGCTGAAAATTGAAAAAAAGTCGATTATAGTATGCTGACAATCTTAACACTGAACTTGCTGCTCTCAAGCGAACTGCATATTTAGTTTTAATTGATTATATTATTAATTACACGCAAAATGTGTGATGAAGAATATCAGGTATTTGGATTATTTTGAAATAGCTTTGATTAAAAAGAGATGGTAATGCCTTTATTAAGAAAATGGCATTTACTTCGAAACATTTTGTCTCCTTGTGAACGAAAGAAGAAAAACCGTTTTGAGACATAACAATAGAATTCCTTTTAACAGCTCTGCATCACTTTCGAACTATAAATACTGCAGTAATTTTTTATCATTGAATTACAGTATAGACGATGGCAAAAGGCTTATAGACTCTAAGTTATAGTTGACACAATTTTTTCTTTGTTCACCATTCTATCATATAAAAAAAATATAATCTACATCTTCAAGTATACTGTACTTTTTTATTTTCGATCATTTTTTTATGTTTGTTTGCGGCGAAAATAGCGCAGCACAAAAAAATGAACTTGCTCTTGTTCGTTTTTTTTTCGAAAAAGTTTATTACACAAAATTGGTTGGTAGGTTTGATTTGAATCAATATTTGATGATTTATAAAATACTTTATTTTATCATCGTTTGAAGAATAAGCTTTACTTTATTTCTTTTAACATTTAAATATAATAATATCGGATTAATTCCACTTTTTTGCATAACAAAACACAAACAGCTGAAGTTTTTGCTGTTTCTTTTTTTTCTGTTTTGTTGTTGCTCTTTAACTTCCTTTGACTACGAAAAGTGTATTTGCTTTTTCTCTTTTTTTTTGTTGTTGCTTACTTTTTTCATGTGTTTTAAAAATTTAACGTTGTTGTGTTAAAGTTTTTATATTTCTTTATTTTTATTATTGCTATATATTTTAGAAAATGTCTCATCATATTGTTCATCATATTCGGCATTATCTTCCATATTGGCCATTGGCAGCTGTTCCACTTGGAGTTTATGGTTTATCACAACTTCTTTCATGGCTTATTCCTGGACCTCGACGACAAAGTTCTCTAAATTTAAAAGATAAAACTGTTCTTATTACTGGTGCCTCAACTGGATTAGGTCATTCATTGGCTTTTGAATTTTATAAACGAGTATGTTTGCCTTTTTATAATTTTTAAATACACATATAATTGTGATTTTTAAGGGTGCAAAAGTGATTGTTACAGCTCGATCAATTGATAAACTCTCACAACTTTGTGCTGAACTTGAAGCTGCAAATGTTCAATATGGTTGGGGAAATCCTCATGAACCTGCATATCGATATCTTGATTTAACTGAACTTGGTGATGAAGTTTCTGCAAAGCAACAAATTGATGATTTAAAAACTCTTGCAATTGATGGAAGAACTATTGATGTGCTAGTAAATAATGCAGGGTGAGTTTTTATATTTCTTTATTTTTATTATTGGTTTATATTTTAGAATGTCGATGCGAGGATCATGTGCTGATACACCACTAAAAATTCAACGACAAGTTATGGAAGTCAATTACTTTGGACATGTTCTTGTTACAAAACTTTTATTGGATTCTATTCCTGATAATGGTGCAATTGTTGTAATTGGATCTTTACAAGGAAAAGTTGCAATTCCATATCGATCTGCATATTCTGCAAGTAAACATGCCATTCAAGTTTGTTGTTTTTGCTACTGTATTTGCATTGATATTATTGTATATTTTAGGCTTTCTTTGATTCCCTTCGAGCAGAAGATCGTCCAAATCTTCAAATTCTTACAATTTCTGCAGGCTATATTAATACTGGATTTGGTTCTCGTGCTGTAAATACTGAAGGTCGACAAATGGGTGTTGAAGATGAAAATCAAACAAATGGTTTATCCGTTGAGTATGCAGCTTCTACAATTGTTAAAGCTTTAATTCGACGTGAAACTGAACTCATAATGGCTCCATTCAAATTACGTCTTGCAATTGGATTACGATATTTTGCTCCAAATTTCTTATTTTGGATGCTTCATAAACGTGGACAAAATGATCCTCATCAAAGCAAGAAAGAACATTGATACTGTAATTTATTGTTTATTAGGTAGAAATCTTTTTTTGTTTAAGTATCTGACAGGTATTTTGAAATTATTCTACTTATATTTAGTCTTATCAATAAGGAACTTCATTCATTTACAGGAAATCCCGGTTTTATCTATTCTTTATTTAATATTTGTTAGTTTAAATTTTATTTAATTCTGTTTAATAACTATCGAATGAAAAAGAGGGATATTTCGTTGCATCATTTTTGTATAAGATTCCGTTATTTTTAAAAGGGCTTGGAATTAGTGTAATTTGTCTCTCTATTTTTCTTTTTCGGAGTATGTTTTTGTTGCAAAATTTTGTAATTTTTTATAATTTTATATTTTTTTTTGAAATATCCTCCCTTTTCTTTTCCCTTGCTAGTTGAAAATAGATTTTTGTAATCCCTTTTTTGTTATTATTAGTCTTATAAAACATATTTTGATGTAAATGTACTATTATTAAAGTTATTTAATAAAACGGGTGATTACCGTAATTCATTTGAAAAGAAACTAAACATTTTGTTCGAAAAAAGGCATATGTCATAAGCGTTTCAAAAAAGGCGGAAAACGAGGATTCTCGGTGTTTTTGTACATCAAATACAAAAACACCGAGGATTCAAATTGGAGAAAAAATCAAAAATGTAAATGAATGTTTTACAGCATGACAAACAAAACATAAAATGTAATTTTGTGGATTTCATTAATCTTCTTCAGATATTGGGCGATGAATATGGGGAAAATTTAAGGGTAATCTTTCGTTTGGTTCCCATTTTTCCATTTTTTGACATATTTCTGCGGCGAACGCTTCATTATAATCGTGATCATCGAAGTATACAACAAGAATTGGGAGATATTCGTCAAGATTTTTCTGTAAAAAACATGATTCGTACACGTAAAAAACTTTTTTAAAAAACAAACTTCTAAAAATTTGCATAAAAGGTCAACATTAATCTCATGATTAATATACAACCAACATAAAACTTTAAGCTTAACTAGCCGGTTAAGTTTTAGAAGATTTTTCATTGTTTCATCTGTGAATGTATAATTATGTAATCTGAAATATATCAAAAATTTAATATCAACTATTCAAAAGTGTTAAAGCATTAATTAAGTAAAAAAAACTTCCGAAATATTATACGTTTTGGGCAGAAGAGCAATAATATCTTCCGGTGAAATAGCAGATTGATTGGGATCATAAATTTGATTATATAATTCAAAATGTGTTACATTACCAGAGTTGGTCAAAAATTTCAATTCTTGGCGCTGCCCTTATTTGGGAAAAATATTTGGGTATGATAGATTACGGTACTTTTTTTTGGGTATTTATTTTTGGGAAATATAAATCCGGGTAAATATAATTCTAGCATTAATGAATCTTGGGTGAATATTTCGGCATTATTTTTCCATAATGTTTATTTTGAAAAAAACTGTTTTGAAAACATAGCTTTTATGGTTTTATTTTTAAAAAATTATTTTTTCAGAATGTGACATTTGGGTAAATTTTTTTAAAAATGCATTTTTTATGATTTTATTTTTGAGGAAAATTTTTTTGGAATGTGACATTTGGGGAAATTTTTCTAAAAATACATTTTTCATGATTTCTTGATTCAGGTAAATTTTTTCCAGAATGTGACATTTGGGCATTTTTTCGTTAAAGTCCCTCTCAAAATACCCAAATGTAACATTCTGAAAAAATTTTACCCAAAAATAAAATCATAAAAAATGCATTTTTAAAAAAATTTACCCAAATGTCACATTCTGAAAAAATAATTTTTCAAAAAAGCAATGCTTAAATTTTTCATTTAAAAATAATTTTACCCAAAACTACCATTCTGAAAAAAATTTTCTGGAAAATAAAATCATAAAAAATGTGTTCTCGAAAATGTTTTTTTCAAAAAAAACTTTATGGAAAAAAAATGCCGAAATATTTACCCCAGATTCATTATTGCATGAATCATATTTACCCGGATTTATATTTCCCAAAAATAAATACCCAAAAAAAAGTACCGTAATCTATCATACCCAAATATTTTTCCCAAATAAGGGCAGCGCCCAATTCTTTCATTGTTATATTACTTTCAAGGATCAATAAATATGCATCACAGCGAACAATTTTTGAAATAATTTCCAAAGGATTTGAAAAATCACAAAGCATAAAAGAATTAATAATCCAAAGATTATTTTTTAAGAAACTCAAATCTGTTTCTGTTGAAGGAAATCCAATACTATATGATTTTAGCTCTCGTTTTTTATAATATTCACAAGTACGAAGGCGATCAAGCAATGTAAACTCATTTTTTAAATAAAAGTATTTGCAGCTTTTATGTAACTTTTTCATAATTTTTCCATTTGCTGTATCCATGATACATATAATTAATAATAGGTTTTGGGAAAAAGATGTTTTGAAAAATACTGTTATCTGCAGCAAACATAATTTTAATTAAAATTTTTTAAAAAAGTTTTAACAAAATTATAGCCCAAAAATGAAATAAAAAATAAATGCTGACTGAAATTTATATATTATGGTGACATACATTCCATAATATGACCCGAAAATGTTTCCATACATCTTTCCCTACAGCATAACTCGATGACAGGAACATGGCAAAAATTTCCACAAATAACAAAAAAACCAATAAACAATTTTGTTATTAAACTATATTTGTGAAAGATTTGTTTTACCAAGAACGATAAGGTAGCTTTCGATTATTATACATCCGAAAATTATGGAAGATTTACATCCTGATTTTGTATATCCTGAAATATATCCTCTAGAGTATACCGATGCAGTAGATTAGTTGTTGCGTGAACTTAATACTGCAAAATCGTTAAAAGATGTTCGAAATTCTTTTCATTCCTTTATTCAAAAATATACAACGCATTTTAATGTTACTGTATTTATGGAAAAAATGGTTAGAGTAAGTGTGTGGACTAAATTTCTTGTTTTTAGCTAGTTCTTCTATTACGAAGCAAATACTTTTTTTGTCTCATCGTCTTGGAGTTTTTGATAATTTCTCAGCAACTTTTTTCAAACAATCTTTGTTCCTTGATTCGAAAGATATCAATTTTCAAGGTTTGAATAATATTTTTGTAACAAATATGTTACAAATTAATAAATCGAATAATCCATTTTTTGCTTCTAATTTACTTTCGAAAATTGAATGTGACTTTTTACATCCTCAATTATGTGATCAATATTTTACGGTTGAAGAATTTGATCTCACTTCAAAAAACAAAATCGAAACAGTAATTTGGAGTGACGTGATTGTAACAAAATGTGACACTACTGCTCTTCATGTTGAAGACCTATTAAAAAAATTTCTACATGCAAAAGAAATAAGGTAAAATAATAGTAATTTTTAAAAAAATTTGTAAACTTAAAGCCATTTTTAGATTATCAAAATTGAATAGATTGTCCAAAGTTAATTTCTTTCGTTTTTCTTGTTTTAACATCATACAGTAATCACTACGGCTGGTTTTGCACACTTTTGATCATGCGCTGCGTCTCTTCTTTCCTCTGTTCTTTTTTTTTCTTTCACGACAGAGTTAAAAAAAGAACAGAGAAAAGAAGAGACGCAGCGCATGAGCAAAAGTGTGCAAAACCAGCCGTAGTGCAGTGATGCCTCCCCAACAGAATAATTTATTCCAACAACCATGAAAATTATTTACAGTATGTGAAAAAATCGATATAATAATTTTTTCACATATTGAAAAAAATAAAAACCTCAAAGTAAACAAGGTCCTGTGAGCTGAAAAATTCAATGACACAAAAAACTGATATGGTAGACGAACAGATGACTAGAGTTTTTCTTTGAAATTTTTTAAATTAATTTATTAATTTTGTTGACAATATTTTCTTTTTTTGAAAAACCAGAATGATTATGCAAATTTTTTCAATTTCATTAAAATCAAAAAAAAATTTTTTTCTGCTATCCATTGGAAGACTATCGACGAAACATCGATGCACATTTTGCAGTGAATGCGCGCATCCTGGGACAAAGAACAAATGATGATTGCCCGCATCCTTTGGTTACAAAGCTTCCGCACTAACCATTCGACCATCGGACAGGGCACGCAAAATACAATTTTTGAGCTCATATAAAAAGCGATGTCTTTTTGAAATATGTTTTTTTCTGCGCCAAACATCATTTCTTTTGCAGCAGACAGTCAAAAAAAATGAAACAAAAAATGCAATCCTATCCGATGTTACAATGTATTCCCGTGAGACAAGAAAGAACTTATCAAAATTAAATAGATCAAAAAATATCATTCATTTTGAAATTTTGAACTTTTTAATGTTCCAAATGATTTAACATTGGATTTCTTTGACTTTTTAAAAGTAAGAAAATTCGTTTTGAAAATAATTATTGATAGCTGTGTTTTATAACATTAATTTTTTTAGAATCATGTCAAACGTTGGGTTTTTATTACAGACATTAACTTGATACTAAACATGTAACAAATGCAACATAAAAACAAACGAAAGTTCGAGAACTCCTCTTTCATTCAGGCATACGGTAGCAAGGTCAAAATATCTTAATTAACGTGTGCAAAAATCTTTCAAAAAGTTGAGTTTTAGAAAAAATGAGCTTTATATTTTCTTATTTCGAATTGATTTTAATTTTTTAGGCTATAAAAACAAGGCAAATGAAAAGAAAATACATTGCTTTTTTTGAATAAGCTTCCATTATCTTTTTGAAAGAGGTTGGAAGAAGATGGTCTAATGGAATTTTTTACATGTTCGAAAAAGGCTTTTTGGGTTCATTTTATTTTTCTCTTTGTTCCATTTTTTAATTAGCTTTGTCTCTTTTTCTTTTTTGTTTTTTTTGTGAGTAACATTATTTATGTTTTTTGCAAAATTTTGTATTTTTTTTATAATTTTAAATTTATATTGAAATATCTCCCCTGTTCTTCTTCTTCTTCTTTTCTCTGGCGAATTAAAATAAAATTCTGTAATCCTCTCTTTTTTTGTTATCAGCTACGTTATAAGTCTTATAAAATATATGTTGTTGTAAAATTATTGTTATTAAAGTTATTTAATAAAAAAATACAGTAATTCATTTAAAAAGATAATAAACATTTTTGCCTTGTTATAATATAAATTTTATTCACTTTTTTCAAAATGGATATGCCATATCCCTGTTGAAAAATAAAATGGAATTTGGTCTTTGCGTGTATGTAAAAAATTGAAATGCCAAGTCAAAGACTAACTAAATAGCTGGCTTTTTTTCCAGCATTTCGTTTTTTAAATTTTATTGTTGCATTTTTAAAAGTTGACCTTTTTTATTTTTCTATGCCTTGGTTTCTTATCATAAATGAGAATCTTGAATTTACAATTTTAATTTAAGAAATGCGCCTTTTTTGATTTTTTTATCAAAGTACTGTAGAATCATAGCTACAGTCAGGGCCGCAACTTGGGGGGGGGGGGGAAAGGGGGAATTCCCCCCCCCCCCCCCCCCCCCCCCCTCTCAGGCGAAAGTCGAAAAAAATTCAACGTATACGTTGATTTTTCCGGATTTTTTTGATTTTTTGGCAAAATGTGACGAATGACAAAGTTCCACAGGTAGCTAGCTATACGTCGATTTTTCCGTTTTCCCCCTCCTCAATTTCCCCCAAGTTGCGGCGCTGGCTACAGTATCCCTTTTGTATCACTTTTCATGATATTGGTTACTTTGCTTGTTGAAACTCAAATTCTACCGACTGCTAAAAATATTAATAAAACAATCATTTTTTGACGTAATGTTATTTTTACAATTTTTACCTCTCGTTTACGCATTATTTTAAAATACCGTATATTTTTTATAGTTTGTTATTTTACCACTACGACGACAATGAGATAACTCCTCTTCATTTTTAAATTCCCTAATGATTTGAATAATGTTATTGAATCCCATTACCAGCCTTATTTTTGGATATCCCTTTTAGGCATAACTTTTTTTCATTCATTCATTCATCATTGACACCATATATTTTTTAGATGGGACTCCTTTTTCAACATTTTTTTCATTTTTTAAAAAAACATTATTCTTCTGAAAGTTGAAACCTTTAGTTAAAAGTCATCGTCACTTTTTTTCGCTCTTAAAATTTAATAGAAAATTCAGCTGTTGCTTCTATTACATTCTTTTTGACCCCAAAAATGGGCAAAAACATAAAATTTCTTTTGCTTAAAACTTTTTTAATCTTAATTTTTTTGGTGCAAGAATTCAAAAAAGAAATCTTTTCTTTTCCATTACTTTTTTTATTACCATATTATTTCTTTGAAATTGGTTTTTATTAAAAAAAATGAAAGAAATAGCAAAAAATATTATGATTAAATTGGAGGGCTGTTAACATGATATATGATATAGCATGTTAACAACCAACCCCGCAAGGCAATAATAATTTTTTTGTTTTTATCCAATGTACTTTTAAAAGAATTTTATTTATCCTTTGTTTTTTTGCTGCTGCTAAAAACATACGGAAGCATTGTTTTTAAGTGCAGAACCTAAAAAATTACATTTTTGAAGGACAATTAAAATTACAGCCTTTACTTTTTGCCTTAAGGGTATAAATTTGTGGTACTTTTACTTTTTTACTCTTTTGTGTGGGCGAAAATTCTTTCTTTTTTCGTTCAAAAAACATTTATTTTTTCTTTGTTTCGGAATGCAAAAAAGGGATTAAGCTTTCGAGTAATGACTTTTATTGTGTTTGTATTTGAGGCTGCTGCTGTTTATCCTCCCTTTCATTTCTTATTTTTCTCTTATTTGGTAAATAAACATACCGATGATAAACAGCTTTTTTATTATCTTTCCGTCAAATGGTGAAATGACCAACCCTCAGTCATTTCGGCCCTTTTTTGACTATTTAATCATGCATTTATTGCTTTTTACGAACATTTTTTTTGAACTTTCACATTTTATTTTACAGTTATTTTTCTCCATTTTTTGTTGAAGTTCTTCTTCTTTGCATTTAAACATGCAAAAAGAATAATTAATTTTGTTTTTAAACTCGAACATTTTTTTCGTGTTTTTTTCGATGCTGTTTTTGTTCCAAAGATTGTTTCGGAATTAAACAAAAAAAGAAAAACAAAGTTTTTGCTGCTGATTTTTTTTCTCACAAAAACACAAACATTATTTTTGTTTTAATTCAAAAAGGAAATGTGGCATTTTATTACGTCATTTCTTGTCACCATTTTCTTCCAACATATTTGCCACACAGAAAGATATAAGTTACAAGAAAAAAGAATGGCGGGAAAAAGGGTTCTAGAAGTTGCGAGATTTGTTGAAGCGTGATTTTTAATCATTTTCTCTGTCTCTGTTTTTTCTTGACTTCCTTCAACTTCCTTTTTTTGCTTGGATTCCACAAAGTTTATGCATGTTCAAAGCAAAGAATTAAATTGCAACAACAAAATATTTTTTAACAATTAAACTTTTTTGTTCTTTTTCTAAAACAGCTTCTTCGAATTTAGGCATTGCCAAAATCAACATTTTTTTGTTAAATTTCGCCCAAAATTTTGTTTGCTTTCTGCAAAAAATCGAAAAACATCCGTTTTCTTTAAAAAAATGTTCTCTGTTTTTTATTTTTAAACAATTAATCAATCATAAATTTCAAACATAATCAATTACGTCCAAAGCTTTTATTAAAATTCCTCCCTCTCAAGTTTCTTCTGAAACCTATTATCTTCTTTTTTGGCGGCGATGATGGCGTTTTTGAAGTTCCTACACAATTAAAGTTTTTGCTAACGTAATTGTTGCCCTTTTTCGTTGCTTTTTTGCAGCAGCAAAAACAAAAATAGAAAAGTCGGCTGTTTTTAAATTTCTAAAAATAGTAAAAAAAAGTTTTTTTGGGGGATATTATTTTTGGTAGTAATGTTTAATAACTTTTTAAAGAAAACTAAAATTAGATTTTTTTGGTTAACAACAACAAAAAAAAAATAATAAACAAATACAAAGAAATTTTTAGAGGTACAAAATTTAACCAAATTTTTCATGAAGAAGGTGAAAAAAATAATAAATTGTATTTGAAGCTCTAAGATTTCGTTAATAATAAGATTTTTTATTATTATTTTCAAGGGTATTAAAGAGAGATTAAAGGGATAAAGTTATTTATACATATAAATATGTTATTTTAGCAAAAATATTAATTAGAAGACTTATCTTTGAGAGTTTAAAAATTATATTTCAAAAATATTTAAACTCTCCTTTTTTGTCCTTGAGATGGGTGCAGGGCCGCAACTTGGGGGGGGGGGGGGGGGAAGGGGGAATTCCCCCCCCCCCTCTCAGGCGAAAGTCGAAAAAAATTCAACGTATAGCTATACGTTGATTTTTCCGGATTTTTTTGATTTTTTGGCAAAATGTGACGAATGACAAAGTTCCACAGGTCGATTTTTCCGTTTTCCCCCTCCTCAATTTCCCCCAAGTTGCGGCGCTGGATGGGTGTGTTTGTTTTTCAAGATTTTTTGAAATGAGTAATACTTTTTTAGTTTTTTAGTAAATTTTTAAAATCTTTGTTTCTTTTGAAGTTTAGAGATAAAGCTGAATTTCTAAAATTTTAAATACCGGAAAAAGGAGGTTGGAAAACATTAGCGAAATTTTATAATTACTGTTATTATTGAACCTTTTTTCTATTATTTTTTAAATTTTAAATATCAAAGTTAATGTGTTGTAGCAATCCCATTGTAGTAATAAAAATAGTTAACATTTAAAATTATCAAAGGGATTGTCCAGATCTGATGTCAACAACATTCTAAACTTTGAAAATCCTTCTCATCAGGTTTTTTCCTTTCATATTTGCCACTATTAAGGTAAGCTTCAAATTTTGGCTTACACCTTCCCATCCTTAAAACTGCTGACGTCAGATCTGGACAATTCCAAAGCCGGAGTTGCGTAGAAACAGAAACTAAACATTAAATATTATATCTCATGCCTTATTTTTGTATCTACCCAGCTCAAGGTTTGTGATAAATTCGTCATTGTTTGTTATTAATTTTTACTATTTTTATTGATATTTTAAAGTGGTACTAAATTTTTCAATTTTTTGCTTTAAATCTGTTTTATTTATTTTTCTACTAAAAATTAACTACTATTATATTTGTGTGTTTGTGTTAAATTTAATTGCTTTTACGTGTTACCAAACCCCAAAATTACCAGTTTTCTCCCGCCCTATCACTCATTTACTCCTTCAAAATTTTCGGATTTTTATCCAATTTAATTTTTTTGTTCTTGTCATATTCTGACGTGATACGATGATGTCTAAACAAACAGAACATTTTCATTTCCTATATTTCTTTTTTTATTTATGTCTATCAAAGGTCAAATATCCATTTTAGCAACACATTTTTCTTTTTTCCACTCTTCCTTTCCTAAATTTATGCAAAAAGCAAATATATGCAGAACCCATTTTTTACACAAATGATTGGTTTAACATTTTTTGCTAATACCTAATTATAAAAATATCTGCCACTCACTCTATTTTTTTGAGTTGTTTGTTAAACCCTATATTTTTCTTCTTTTTTTTTTGTACCAACATCTCAGCACCAAAAGAAGAAACCATATTTTTTTAAAGCTTTTAAAAATATTTTTTAAAGGTCTATTTCCATCCATTTCTGCCGCCTTCTTTGGCTCTTCACTTTTTTTGCACTTCATTACTCAGTCAATTTTTATCCATCATTGCGCTTTTTTAGAAACCTTCTTTTTTCTTTCTTTTTCCATCCCATCATCCCCCACCCACCGACTCAGACACGGTGAAACAATAGAAACAAGCACATCATATTTTTTTAGCCTAAAAACACTCTATTTTTGCCATTGTTATTTTGGAAGTTTGAAAGGTATCCTCCATCCAAAAGCAGAAAGCAGCAGAAACATGCCGGTAATTAAAGATTTAACAAAGGCAATTGCTGCTGCTCCAACGGATGTCCTATTATTGTATGCTGTTTCAATGACACTTTTCATTCTTTGTTGCTTAATTTTGGCTGCAGCAATTCAACAACGTCGACAACGCCTTAATTGGTATGAACAAAATTTGTTAGAAATTGCAACCTCTCCACCACAATATGTTCGATGTAAAGCTTTTCCCCGACTGGATACAAATGATGATGAAAGAGATTTTGATTGTCAAATGTCAAGGTTTGTCTTTTACAAAACCTAAAAAACGTATATCATTTGTTGCATAATTTTGAAAATTGAAATAAATTGATAGTCAGGATTTTAATTGTTTCATCTTGAAATAGTTTTTCTTCGATCTCAAAAAGGAGAAAAACTTCTTCGAGACATAACAATAGAAAGCCTGAAGATCAATTTGTGTCATTTTCGAAACAAAGCAACGGCAAATGATAGATCTTCTTCAATCCTGTTATTTTTGTATTTCGTGCCATTTGCAAATCCTGAATGGTTTGAAATTTGAAAAAAACAATAGAATTTCAACTGCAATGAAATTCTTTTGTTTTATTTTAAAATTCAGGCGAATCAGGATTTTTTTTTTTGTTTTCAAATGGCGCAAAAAATACAAAAGTATCCGCCTCTTCTTAATAATCCCTTTAAATATTGATTATTTTAGCCCTACCTTGCCACCCTTTAGTCCACCCGTAGCTGCCCCGATCTTCCTTAATAAACCTCGAAAACAATCTCGAATTCAATCACTTACAAATGTATGCCGTCCACCACCAATCGGAGATTTATCTGATGCCTTTCATGTTCCCCGACTTCATTCATTTGGGACTCCAAAAAAATCAATGTTTCGAAATCCTGATCAATCACAAATCGATCGGGAACTCTATGAAACAACAATGAATGCCGAATCTGGATATGATGAAGCTGAATCTTGTGGTGGGTGTGGTTCGATTCAAGTTTCCCTATTTATGGATACAAATTTAAATTTATTAACTGTTGAATTGAAACAAGGCGTGGATTTAATTGCAAAACGACAAGATGGACATCCAAATCCGTATTTCAAGGTTAAACTAGATATTCCTGAAAGCACAGAAGCAAAAATTCAACAACAAACAAAAATTTACAAAAATACGAGCTCTCCTATCATTGAAGAACAATTCTTTTTCCAGGTTTGAGATTTTTAAAAACTTGTGAAGCTCAATTTTCTAATTACCATAATACGGTGTTTTCGTTTTTAAAAACATCGCCTCCTGCAGCGGCACCCTTCTATTTTTATCTTCGGCAATACTATTTGAACTTTTTTAAATGTCGGACTCCTTTGATCTTCGGTGAAGCCCTTTGAAATTCTTAAAATTTCACTGGCGGTATCCTTAGATCTTCAGTAAAAACCCTTTTGAACTTTTCGAAACGTCGCCAGCGGCGACGCCAAGCTTCTGGAGATGTTAAAAGGTTAAAGAACCCCATAATCAGACCAGAGGTCGTGGGGGGCCGATGCTGGCGCGACTTTCCAGCATCTGCACTTAGCATTTAGGTGTCCGGATCTAAGATCCTTGCCGGCGCAACCCGGTGGTGGACCACCCCCTTTCGGGAACCTTCCACTCGAGCGGAGAGCTCATATGAGTGTACCCATTGCCTTCCAATTGGTAGCGCCTGGGTTGGGCACGCACGGGGATTCGAATTTACTGTAATTATTACTACCGTAATTTACTGTAATTATTAGGACCTACTATATTATTTGTGTTAAACCATCTACCGTACCCATATACAAAAAAACAATCCAAAAAAATTCCTTTCTTTGTCTTTATCGAATCATAAGTTCAAAGTACACATATATAAACACATACAGTATCCTCAAAAAGGAAGTTTATTATTCATGTTCAGGATGATTACGAAGGCATTCAATTAAATCTTTAGGTTGAAGATCTTTCTTGCAAATCTTGTTTACAGCAACAAAAAGTGGATACTTTTTCATTGAATCAGTTTTTTTAAGCAATTCAACAACTTCTTCAGCAGTTAAAGGACCTTGTGCAGATTGACCATTAAGTAATTCTTTTTCAATTTCAGCCAAAGATTTATTTGTTGATTTAACATATGCTTCACAAACTCGACGATTTCTTCCTCCATAACATGTTGTAACAAGATCGGCAAGACCACAGGATTCAAAAAAGGTTGAAAGATGTGCACCAGGATAATATTGATTTACGAACTAAAAAATGTAGATCAAAGTTGTAATACATTTTTGGGATTGTAGAGATCTGACAGGTTTTAAGGGTGTGAGGGGGATAAGCCTTAAAAGCGGCAAAGATCAAAGGAAAAATGTGATTGAATGCAAACTTCAAAAATTTGGATTGAAGGCATATCTGGACAATCCCTTAGATACCAAAAAAACATACCGCGACAATTTCCATCATTCCAAGTCGAATTATAGCTGCTTTGGTATTATCACCGTAACCAAGACCATCGGAGAAGCCAGCGGCACATGCAACAATATTCTAAAATTAGGATACTATAATTGAGTTTTCTATTTCTCCAATCAAGTCGAGTTAAGCATGACAAAGGACCGGATTTTTCGAAACCTGCTCTTAGCCTTCAAAAACAAGTCTGGTATAGGAAAAGTTGGGCTTTGTTACTTTGATTCCGTTTTTATGTGGTACCGTATCCACAATTTATTAAAAAAAACTAAAACTCGGCCCGATTAAAAGAAAGTGAAACTCGGTCGAGCACACGGCTGGGATAGCTCTAATTAAACCTTATTAGCTTCATTTATGAAATACTTAATCTCGAATATACCCTAAGATACTTACCTTAAGAGCTCCACACAATTCTACTGCTTCAATATCTTTTACAACATTAATTCGGAAATAATCAGTATGAAAAAGAGTTTTCAAGACTGGACCAAGACTTTTATTTCGAACACCAATTGTTGCTTCACAATAATTATCATTTGCAACTTCAGGAGCAAGATTAGCACCCATTAAAACAGCAACTTCAATATCGAGGATTTCTTTAATTTCGCTTGAAACAAGTTTAATTCCATCACATTTTGCAGTTGAAAGACCTTTGATGAGAGAGATTGCAATTGCATCAGGCTTAATTTTTCCTTTAAGAAGATTTGAAACACGTGTAACAAATTGATGTGGAATAACAAAGATCAAAATATCTGCATCTTTACAAGTTTCAACAACATCCGTTACAGCTAAGATATTTTCAGGAAGTTTTTTACCAGGAAGATATTTGATATTTTCATGTGTTGTATTAATTACTTCACTCAACTTTTTTCCATCAATAATTTCTTCATGAACCCACATTGAAACATTTGAATTAAAGATGGCAGGATTTGATTGAGTTGTTTTTCCAACAATTCTAGCAATTGCAGAACCCCAATTTCCACTTCCAATTATTGCAACTTTCTTCGAAGATGATGTCATTCTTTTGAGAGAAAAAGAGATAAATAATCACGAGAAGAACAGATTTTGTTTAGATCTCTAAAACAGCTTTGTTAAGATTTGGATCAAGATGGAATAAGAAGAAAAAGGTTACGATAATAAACGGATGAGAGATACAATAACAACACGTCAAAAAGAGTCGAAAGAAGTGATAAAAAGACAAAAAGGTAAGCACGTCAATAAAATTCATCGTTTCAAGATAATTATGAAACATTATGCTAATTACCAAACAATCGTCTAGCTGCCCGCAAACAATGTGATGTTGGTGAATTTAAAAAAAAACGATTAACACAGTAAGCGATTCAAAAATTATTGTAACAAAAAAGGAAATAAAAAAGAGAAGTACGAAAGATACAACATCAATGGGCCCATGGGAATGACCCGAATTTAGCTTCAACATGATTCAGGCGCGTTTCAGCTAGGCTCTCTAATTTGTATTTTTTGCAACTTTTCTTATAAGTTTTGTTAAGTCAAAACGAATATTTTTTTTGAAAGTTTGCGAAATGAAATGTCGAACACGAACTTGTGTTGTTGACGATGAATGAACGCTATCTTCTTTGAAAAAATTACCGGGAGTAAAAAACCGCGACATTTTTAAAACTTCGAAGGGGTTTACCAAAGATCAAAGGATGCAACTGGCTTCAACTATCTATCGTCATTTTTGCCCTGCAACTGCGGTATTCAAAAAACCAATGCCTGTTTTCGATTACGTTTCCCCCCATCATACAGTATCCGTATTTCAACAATAACTAAATTACAGGTTCCAAATGGTTCACTCAATTCATGCCGCTTGGAGGTTATGGTATATGATTACGATCAATTTTCTGTTGATGAATGCATTGGATATTGTTGGCTTACCCTTGGGAGATTATCAGTTTCAACAAATCGTTTCAATCCTACCGTATTCTTTGCTGAAGTTTTACCATTTGATGATGATCGAGGTGTAAGTGTTTTGCCATGGCATTTGTTAATCAAAAACAATTTTATATTTTTAGAATGGCTTTGGTGAAGTTTTGTTGAGTTTAACATATTTATCCAAAGCTCAAAGGTTAACGGCAAATGTATTTAAAGCAAGAAATTTAAAAACTGATAACAATAATGATAATCTATCTTGTATGTTTTTAACATTTAAAAGATATTACTGTAAGAATATCTTTTTAGCTGTTGCAATTCGAATTGCCTTGGTTGTAAATAATGATAAAAGATTAAAAAGGAAAAAAACATCATCAAAGAAAAATACTCGAAATCCACAATTCAACGAATCTCTGAGTTTTGGGATTCCGAAACATACATTGTGTGATTCAATGTTGGAAATTGAGGTAAATGTTTTTGCATGTTTATAATACGCAGTTTCTCTTTGATTTGCATTCTATTTTGGTCCGATTCGGTTTTGCATCCCGATAATAACTTCAAAAAGATCTAATCAAAAATGCCACTTTTCTGAATCGGCCAAAATTTTCCATTAAAGGAAATCTGAGTTCGGGGACGTCATCATGGACATGTGTCCCCTCCGAAATTATAAAATTCTTTTGATCTTTTACCGCTTCGGCACAAGATCAAAGGCATATTCCACTCGAAATTATTTCTGTTCTCTTTGATATAAATTGCTTCTGCGTCTTTAATTATAATTTAACATTTTTTTTCTGCAATTTTTAATTATATTAACTTTTTGCAATTTTGCAATTTTGTTTACCGTTTTTTTTGCAACCTTTATGTATTGCAAAAATAGGTTCAAAAAAAAATTGTTTGTTTCTCTAAACCTAAACCGCTTCTGTTGTTTTCTTTTTTTTTATCGTTAAACTTTCTCACCCTCCTTAATTCAATCTTCTTTGACTTAAAGAGAGTTGGTGGATGAGAAAAAAAAATTTTTTTTGCAACACTTTGTTTCTTTTTTGGTCATCCAAGACAAAATAACATACATCATTTAAAGGCTTTTTTGTTTACAAATTTTGCAAAAAGTTTAACAAATTAAAGCTGATTAAAGAAATTCAAAGTACTCGAAACCCTTTTTTATTCAAAAATCACAATTTTTCTGTATTGTGGGTTTAAAGTCATCTTCAAAATATTACTTTAACTTTAGTAAAAAATATGACTAAAGTTACAGTAATATTAATACAATTTTAAGAGATTTTAATAATATGCCTTCCAAAAACTTTCGTGTCTTCAGAATTTCGTCATTAGATTTTTAATGTTTTAAAACCATTTTTGACTTTTTGCTTCTTCTTCAGAAACGTTTCCGGCGCAAAAATTTTTGCAAACAAACATTTCCATTTTTTGCACCTGAATTCAAAGAACTTAAATAAGCGGAAATTCAAAAACAAAACTGAAAAAACGTCATAGAAAAATTTCTTAAACACTTCCTCAATCATTAACTTTCATAATTTCATAATCATATTTTTAGGCCATTCATGAATACGGTACTTTTGGGATGGGTTGTAAAGTTCTTGGAAGAATAGAACTTCCACTTCATAAATGTCGAGATTTATGGAGATCAATAATTCATGAAGAAAAATCACAAGCTCGTTGGCATTCCCTTGATGATCCATATAAACAGGCACAAACTTCCACAGAAATTAATTTATTCTAATTTTTGTTTTTATTAGTTACAATACATCTTTTGTTGTATTATATTTTCACCAAATTTCATATCTTTCTTCTTTTTTTATTAACTAACAATTTGTAAGATCTCCCTAACTGGCTATAAAACTTGTTTGTAAACAAACAAAACTGGTAATTCATTTTTTAAGAGTCATTTATTAATTATTTTAATTAGTAATTTGCAATTCTAAATGTATATTCTTTATTTTTTGACATGATATTATTTAAAGATTTTTAAAAATAAAAGATTTAATTTAATTGACCTATTTTTAAATAACGCTATTGTGATATTATTTAAATCTTAACCTTTAACATTTAAAACAATACAATTGAACCTAATGAGTCGAAACTTGTTGTTATTAATTCCACAATTACAGTAATTAAAAGATACATTTTTTAAAGATTCTCAATGTTTTGAATTTTTAAAGTGAATTGCTAAAACGTGGAAAATAACAAATTCATGATAAAAAAATGACACTCAAATTGCTATCGATTTTTCCGCATTCTTCTTGATGCCAAAAACAACAAATATTATTTTTTACAAATGTTGCAAAGTTTTAATGTTTTTTAAATTAAAAGTGATTAGCAGTGTTAAAGTATTTTTACAACTTCGTATATACGTGTTTTTGTTGTTGACAATATTACGAAAATATCCTTGGTACTTTTCTTCGTTTTGGTGTGCCCCAAATACTTGAAAATTAAAAAACATCACCAACAATTCCAAAAATTCAATTTTGCATAATTTAAATTTTTTTCAACAAGCAAAACATCGGCAAATTGTACCACCTCTATTTTATCATTTTTTTCATTTTTCAAGTTTCAGGTAAAAAAAAATTTTCTTTTTTTGCAAATATGAAATATTTTCATTTATTTTTGCACCTGAATTCAGTGAAATCAAACATGCAGAAAATTTTTGAAAAAAAACAAAACCAAAAACGTCAAAGAAGATTCATTAAAAAAGTTCCGCCTTTTTTTAACTGTCAACAAATATTTTTTAGGCATCCCTAAAATATCCTTACAGTAATCTCTCAACTTGACATAAAAGTTTTGCTTTTGCACGTATGCTACATGATATTATACCCTGAAGCATAAACTCTTTTTTTTAATTAATTTTAGGTTTACACAAAACTTATGAAAATTTTGTAGATTTTATACAATTTTATTCAAATTTGCTTTGTACAGTACACTTAAATTAAAGGAAATATCGAAAGAACAATAATAAATAAATATTTAAAGAACAACAAATCTTTGGTATATTCTGTCATTGTTGAAATCCTCGTATGGATACCGTAATGCAGGATAATAATCTTCCATGGCTTCAATGACGGGAAGTTTATCAGGGAATAACTTTTTACCTCGAGCATGCATCTGATGCAAATGTTGTTTGGATCCCATTAATGTTCGAAGAACTTGCTAAAAATTATACGGTAATTTAAAAAATGAATATATTTCAATGGTATCAAAAAATTACTGTAAAAGTAACAAAACGATTATTTT
Organism: Panagrolaimus sp. LJ2414; assembly: GCA_024447195.1. Taxonomy (NCBI): domain Eukaryota; kingdom Metazoa; phylum Nematoda; class Chromadorea; order Rhabditida; family Panagrolaimidae; genus Panagrolaimus; species Panagrolaimus sp. LJ2414. The sequence goes on along the minus strand of JAMRXY010000050.1, from coordinate 1,336,818 downwards.
TAAAGTATTTGTGGTAAAAGGGATACGGTAGTGTTGTTAGTGTTTAAAACTATTAACAACATAAGCTCTGGATTACATTAATCCAAATTCTGTATTTGTGATACTTCAAAAATGAAACATCCAGTTTATGCAAATTTTATAAACATCTCCAAAACCTCACCTGAATTCTGGTCATTCCATTAAGAGGTTTCGAATATACTGTAGGTACTGTAATCAATGAAAGAATAATACATATTACTATCACTTTAACATTTAACATCATATTTAATAAGTTTTCAAAAATCTGGAAATAAAGCTTTTTTTAATAAAAATATATTGTACAACAAAACGCTAACAAATAAAAAACACCGTTAAAGTTTTCAGTTGAATAAATTTTTTATGGAAAAAACAAAAGCTTTTTATTTGGCGCGATCCTTTACTTTTATATTTTGGGGGAATCCTTGAAAAAATTTAAAAAAGGGAGGGCAAAAAAGGATAACACGGATTAAAAAAGAGATGCAAAAAAGTTTTTTTACGTCGTAAAAAAAGCCACGAAAAAAGAAAGGCTATATTTTTGCCGAAAATAGTTCTTCACAAAATTTTTATATAAAGAAAAAAGTAGGCGGAAAATAGAAAAATTTGGGGAAGCAAAAAAGTAAAAGACAAAAAAAATGTTGCGTTAAAAAATTGTAAAAAAATAGAAAGAATTTAATAGAGGCCCTTCAAAGCAAAAAAAAGTGTGAACAACTTTAAAGGAATAAAAAAACAATAATATAATTTGTATTATTTCCGTTTTTCAAGTTTTTATTATTTTTTCATGACGAGATAGGGAGAAGGGTCTCGTCATCTTTTTCATTTCTTGAATATTTATAACCTCCCCCCTTCGACATCCGTATATATCCTAATAGCCCTCCTCGCATCAGTCAGTCATGAGGCTTCGGCTAGTTACAGTAATCTTCCTCATCAGACAACAACGTTCATCATCTTCAGAGATAAAAAAGGCATGACTAAATTTGTTATTTTGTGATTCATTTTGTTATCCAACGCATTTTTTTGCAAGCAGAAAAAATGTAGTAAAGTTTGAAAAAAATATATGTCCCGCCGTAAACAATGTGTAAAAACAATACAACGAATGTCCCCTCTTCCCGAAGCTTTTATATTTGATTAAATTTTGTGGTGGGAGGGACATAGATTTTTTTGAAACATGACGTAAAATTTTCAAAACAACAATATGGGCTAAAGTTATGAATGAAAAAAATATAAAAATATGCCGAAAAACATGTACTTTTATTAAAATCATAATACATCCCCTCCAATTTTAATAATGTTAAAGAAAGAACAATGAAAATCTTTTTTTAAAACTTTTTAACGCAAAAACGCATATCTTGTTATTATAAAAAATATTTTTACCGGAAAAAGCATATAAAATATTTATTAAGAATTTTTAACTTTAAATTCTATGTAATTTTTAGGACAATATTCTGTAAAGCTTATTTTTTGGTCAATCATCAAAAAACCCCTCAAAACAGCAGCATAGGAATTTTAGAAAAGATCAATGAAAAGATACGCAAGTAATTATTTATTATAAAAAATATATGTGTGTTTTGAACATTCTTCGTAATAGCAAAAATTAGGCAAGAAAAAAGTAGCAGAATTGCTTTTTTCGTTTTTGATTTTCGAAAAAAGCAATGAAAAAAAGAATCTTGTTGTTTCAAATATACGAAGACGAATAAAAAAATGCTTAATTGAAGCCGCAATTAAATAAATTCTGACGTTTTTATGAAGCCCGTTTTCAAGCTTTCAAAGAATTGGATTTCAGCTAATTTAACGTAAAAAAGAAGAATGATTTTTTAAAGCTCTCTTGACTTACAGTAACCCGATCCAAATAATTTATGTTCTTGACAATAGATATTCTTGAATGATAGCAATAAAATTTATTTTTAGAAATTCTCAAGGAAAAAAACCTTAAAAAATACAAATAACAATGTATTTTTCAAAATATTGTAGTCAATGAAAAATAATATAGTTAAAAAATATATGTACAACTATAAATTTTTCTAAGAAACCAACCACCTCCTTTTTATATCAAATACATATATTTGGAACAAACAGGAAACCATTTTTAAAAGTACAAACACACAATATTGCGTCATTGTTTCGAAATTTCTTTCTTTACGGAAGAAAAAACAATGCTACTGTAGTTTACACGTGTAAGAAAAAATTTACTATTATTTTGAAAATGTTTTAAAAAACAACAAATAAATTTCATGGTTTTTTAACTTTTTCAACACTTTTTTAGACTTGTTTGTTTTTAAAAAAAATAAATACCGTAGTTTTCCCAGAATTGGCCGCTCACATTTCTGTCTCTCTCTTTCTCGCTTTCTTTTTTGGCACATTTTTTGACGACACAAAAAAACTCTTTTTTTGGATTCCTTAAACTTTTTTAAGTTTTATAAAAAGTAACATTCAAGAATTTTACGTTCTTCATTTTCTGTCATTTTTTGTTATCCTTTTTATAGGCCTTCTTATTTTTTTCGTTTTTTTTAATTTTCATTCATCTCTTTTTTTTCTTTAATTTTTGAAACAAAATAAAATTATAAAAATTGCCGATGGCAAAAGAATATAAAAAAAGCATAATTAAAAATATAAGGTACTCCTCAAAGCAAATAAAACAAAAACATCCATCAATGAAAGTAAAAAGAACTCGAATGTCGAAGAAACAAATTATTTTAAGTGATACTTGAAAAGATTAAAGCCATTCACAACAAAAAATTTCCGTGTAATTTTTTAAAAATTTTTTTGGTGACGTTTTGTTCTTTTCTCGGACAAAACCTTACAAGATTGTTTTTATCTCAATTATTGTTGGATATAAAAATGTCGACATTTATTAGGATTTTTTTCAAAATTTGCAAATATAGAAATAAAAAAATAACTTAAAAAAATATCAAAATAGATACAGTAAAGTTGAAACGAAAATAGTGTAAAATAGAAAAATCAATTCAAAATAAAAAAGAATACAGTAATAAATATTCATAAAGTACAGTAATCCCAATAAGGAATAAAAGATATTTGTGCAAAAAATACTGTAATGAAACAATTTTTCAAACTTGAGCGTTTTACTTTGGAAACAAATTAAAGATCATCAAAATATGAATATTCTTCCTTAAATTTAACAGGAGATTCTTGAAGTGTACGTTCTCGTGGTGAAGCATTAGAAGTTCCATTTTTATTATTTTTGGGAAATGCCGGAGTTGTCTGAGAAAAAAGATGTTAAAAGGAAAATTAAAAACTTCCCAAGAAAATCTTACTCGAGGAAGTGAAGTGGATGGAAGATCGGCAAGGCAAACTTCTTGAAGACGATTAGCAGAATTATCATCACTAAAATCTTCAACAGGGGCGATGAGCCGTGGTTGGGGATTCTGTAAATGGATAACAATTAAAGGATTTTTGCAGAAACTTGCATAAAACTGACGAACGGGATCGTCCAGATATGACGTCATCCGAAAATCAGCCTAACCCCCTATACATCAAAGAGACTTTTTGCCGCATATCAAAGGCGGCACGGTCATTACCTGACGTCATATCTGGACGATCCCAAAACAGAAAATTACAAAAGCTACAGTTTTTAAATTACTGTAATTTTGTTTAAAGAAATAAAATAGGATTGTAAAATGCTTTTTGTAGCAATTTATTCAAAATATAAACATTGGCAAATTATTGATAATTAAAACGTATTTTTTAGAATCTGAATTGCTGCTTCTAAGCGATAGTAAAATTAGGAAAACCCAAAAAAATTCTTGCATTTTTCAAATTCTGAAAAATCCGGTAAACTAACATTAAAATTGTTTTTAGACTGATTTTCAAACATTAATAATTCTAAATTTTAAAAATGCAAATACGACCCAAATTTACAGTATTTAACTAATACGAAAGCCCAAAAATTGCCGCAATTATTTCAGCAAAATAATCCTTTTTTCTATCAAAAATTAGGAAATGCGCGATCCAAAGAATTTTAAAAAAACCTTTAAAATTTACAAATTCATACCTTTACACGATGCTTTGTTTTAGTTTTAAATGATGCTTTTTGAGGCTTTTCTTGCTTTGGAACATATTTTTCACGAAAGGCATCGACATTGATCTTTTTTCTTGTAACATCAAATTTAAAAACTTTTTGAGATGAAACCGAATCTTTCCATGATTTTGTTGCACGCTTTTTAATAAAGTTTTCCGCATATTCATATCTTTGCCGGACAGAATTTGCATCCGGATGTTTTGGAGGAAAGAATGGCCCAAGTTCAGGCTTTCGAGTTGGGGCTAATCTTTTTCGTTCTTCTTCACCAATGGAAAATAGGCGACGATAATCTGCACATGGAGAATTATCAATTTTATATACAAAATGTGCGGGTAAATTTGCAGCAGAATCAGTATCCGATTCTTCTGCAGAAGTATCAGTAAATTGAAATTGACTGCCATCATTACTGCTTCCAATATTGTCGTTTTGAGAATGCGATGAAGTAGGTTCAATTTGTCGCTTTAAGCATGATTTCAGTGAAGTCGACTTCGTAGTCTAAAAGAAATGAAAAAACTTGAATTGAAAATGATTCAGAAAAAAACACTTACAACGTTTGTTTCGATAGGATCCATTCTTATTCAGTCATTGAGATGGTGCTACAAAATTAAAAGAAATAAACAAATTAGAGTAATATAGACTGTTGTTTGAGGAAAGAAATTTTGGGACAAAATTATTTTTAATGGTCACATAAAATGTAATTTATGAATTAAATCTGATCCGGTGTCGGCGGTGCACCGAATTGTTCGATCCTTTCGGTTGACTTATTTAGGCTTCTGAGTATTTTAAGGGCAATGCAACTTTGGCGGCAATCAAAATGCTACAGTATCCGCTAACTTAACAATGAAAAACTTCACGATTAAATTCGAAAAAGAGGAAGAGCCAACTAACAAAATTTTAAGAAAGAAAAGGAAAATAAAAGAAAAAAGCAAAGACAAAAAAATGTAGAGAAAACAAAAATCAACTTCTTCAAACTTTAATAAAAAACTGATTGAAGGTTTTAGTTGAATTAGGGTAACATTCATTTAAATCAGCGTGATCATGTTGCAAATGTCAAACCAATGCTCCATCTTTCCACAATTGGTCGTGAAAAGTAGTTGCACAAATTGATCAGTGCCAGCGCAAATAGCCCTGTCTCTCTACTCTTCTGGCAAATTTCAAATGATAGAAAAGCTAAAAGAAGAAGAAAAGAGAGAGAAGCAACAAAGTGCGACTTTGCAAGCTGTCCAGCTGTAGCTGTTTTTGGCGCTGTTACATTTTCTTTTGTGACAAAAATTCTGTCTTTGATTTTTGAAAAAAGGAAAAGCGGAGAAAAACACAGATCGGTGACTAATCGGTGTTACAACCAAAAAAGAAGGAAAGAAAAGGAAAGAAAAGGAAAGAAAAGGAAAGGAAAGGAAAGGAAAGGAAAGGAAAGGAAAGGAAAGGAAAGGAAAGGAAAGGAAAGGAAAGGAAAGGAAAGGAAAAAGTTTAGGAATAAATTTAAAGAAACAACACTAAAATATTTTTATAAAACAGAAAAAAGGGATAAAGATTCTTCAAAGAATTACAAAATTAATAAAAACAAAAGAAAGATAAAGATATCTTTTTAAACCTCCGAAAAAGAATGGGTCCTTTCCAAACAACGATGTAATTGATTTTTTAACTCATTTTTAATGCAAATTGTTGTATTACTTTTAGATATAAAATGATTAAACCTGCTTCAACTTACTCCCAAACTGATATTGTTCTTTTCAGCAATGATGAAATTCATTGTCATTTTAATGAAAACATATTTTATTCAGAAGACCAAATAAACAAAAATAAAACAACAACATAAAAACCTATCAAAATATGTATAATATATGTAATAATTTGAAAACAAAAATAATAACAAAAGAAAATAAATGCAAAATAAAAAATATAATATCAAATATCAAAAAGCTACAGTAACCTTGACGCGAAAAGAGGGAACGAAAGATATGTGAGTAAAAATGATGTAATGACCAAAATAAATAATTTTTCAAACTTAAGAGGTTTTCATTGGAAAAATTTTAAAATCGTCGCTTATCAAAATATGAATTTCCTCCATGAGATTTATTATGTGATTCTCGAAATGTCGATTCTCGTGGAGTAGGCTTTCTAGTTGTTCCATTTTTGCTTTTAAAAAATGCCGGAGTTGTCTGAGAAAAAAATGTTAAAAGTAAAATTTAAAACTTGCAAGAAAATCTTACTCGTGGAAGTGAAGTGGATGGAAGAGTGGCAAGATATTCTTCTTGAAGACGATTTATTGTGTCATTTGCGTCCCCAAAATCATCATCATTAAAATCTTCAACCGGAGCTGTTGGAGGTGGTTGGGGATTCTGGAAATGTATCATAGATCAATTAAAGGATTTTGCATAAAGTTGGAAAAACAGAAAATTCTCAGAGTTTCAATTATTGAGTACTGTAATTTTGTAAAAAATACTATTGTATTTTTAAAAGAATAAAACTGTAACTGTAAATTTTTTTTGCAGAAATTCAACAATTTATTATTCATATAAAAATCTAAATTACTGCTGCTTCTGAAAGATATTAGCGATCCCTAAGCAAATTTCAGTATTATCTCATATCCCGAGAAATGAGGCAATTTAACCTTTAACTTGTTTTTCAACTTTGTAACTAATGCCATTACAAATTCATACCTTTACACGATGCTTTGTTTTAGTTTTAAATGATGCTTTTTGAGGCTTTTCTTGCTTTGGAATATATTTTTCACGGATGGCATCAATATTGATCTTTTTTCTTGTAGCATCAAATTTAAAAACTTTTTGAGATGAAACCGAATCTTTCCATGATTTTGTTGCACGCTTTTTAATAAAGTTTTCCGCATATTCATATCTTTGCCGGACAGAATTTGCATCCGGATGTTTTGGAGGAAAGAATGGCCCAAGCTCAGGCTTTCGAGTTGGGGCTAATCTTTTTCGTTCTTCTCCATTCATAGAAAAGATTCGACGATAATCTGCACATGGAGAATTATCAATATGATATACAAACTGATGAGGCAAATTTGTGGCCGAATCGGAATCAGATTCTTCTTCTGCAGAAGAATCAGTAAAATGAAAGTTAATTTCATCATTGCTGCTAGAAGCATCATCATTTTGGGATGAAATAGTTGAAGCCGGTTCACTTCCTCGTTTTAAGCATGATTTTAATGAGGTCTAAAAGAAATGAAATATCTTGGATTTAAATTACTTATGTACAAGATCACTTACACCGTTAGTTTGGGCAGAATCCATCTTTTTCGAAGGTTAAAATAGTGCTACAAATTTTAAAGAATAAGTCAAAGTTATAGGCTGTTATAGGTTTTTTGTATGAGTAAAAAAATTTTGGCGCAAAATTAATTTTAACGGTCACATAATTTGTGTGGCATAAATCAATTCTGTTCATTCAAACTCCATTCAAAAAAGTTTTGAAAAAATTTAAAAACTTATCATAAGTTGGCGTTCTGTTCCCAACATTTAAAACGTTGCTTTTCATCAAATCGAAAACTTGGAAAACTTTCAACAATTTTTTAATCTTTTTAATATTTTTTTCACATTTTTATCCTTTTCGTTTATCTATTCTTAAAACCATTTTCTTAACTTATATCTTATTCTTATTTTAGCAAAATGGCTGCAACTTCTGCAAATAATAATCCTGGAACTTTTCTTGGTGCTATTAAACTTTTGAATACTGAAGGTACAGGTCATTTTCTTCTTTGTCACAAATTCACTTATTAACTTATTTTAGAAAAACAAACTCAACTTTTTAATTATGTTACAAAATCCTGTGAAGAATTTGCACATAATGAGAATCTAAATGCCCTGAATAAAATCCTTGCTGAAATTAATCCTTCACAATATCCTATTCCTGCTTTTGCTGTCATCTCGACTAAACTTCAAATTCATGGAAAATTCAATGTTGAAGAATTGAAAGCTACCATTGCAAAGCTTAAAAGCATGACAGTGCTTGTAAATAAGGAATCAACAATGTCATCGAAATTTGCAACAGCTTGTAAGCTTGATTTTTTTCATTGTAAACGTTGCTTAAACTCACGTATTTTAGATTTTTATGCTTTAAAATCTTTGGCAGATGCTTGTTTAGCAAAGAAAGTTCCACTTCTTGGTATCAAACCTTTGTATGAAGGTATTCATTGGTATACAGAAGATCGTCCAAGACTTTTGACTCCTGCTCATGCTTCATTCCTTTGTTTATGCTTAAAAGCTCGTCACTTTTATCTTTGTGATCCATTTATTGACATTGATGCTGAATTATTACTTCAACAAGTAATTGCTTTTTTCCCTATTAACAGCTTTAATTTTTTTTAATTTTTAGGGTCTCGATTATCGCAGCAATAAATCCAACTCTTCCTTAATGGCATGCACATCTGAACCTGTTCTCCTCTTCTTTTATTATGCTGCACTTATTCGAGTTGCTCAATGTCGATACAAGGAAGGATTACTACTCATTGAACAACTTATTTGTATGCGAGGAATGTGCAATTCTGCTATTGCAGTTGAAGGCTTCAAGGTTGGAGTTATTCTTGCTTTAATTCTTGGACAAGATCAAATGTTTCTTCCTGGTTGTCGAAATGTTAAATTTTTACAATCTCTTTCTCGTCCATATTTAACTCTTGCTTTTATTGTAACTTCTGCAAAATTAGGGGATAATACTCCTGCTGCTGTCAAAGAATTTGCTGAAAAGAATCGTAAAATTTTTCAACAAGATGGAAATGCTGGTTTAATTGATGTCCTTGTTCGTAAACTTCAAGAAAAGAAGATAACTGCTATGCCAAAGGTAACTTTTTACGCTTTCTTTTTCACCTTTTAGTGCTGTTCTTATTTCAGACTTTTATTATTGTTAACCGTGAACGTGCAATGAAGCGTACCTTCTTCAATGATAATGATAACTTTGATGCGGTTGTTCGAAAGTTGATTAATAATGGTGAATTAAAATGTACCATTAATGATGGATCTGATATGTATTGTTTCCGCAAACTCGTGGAAGGTAAAGAAGAAGCAACAGTCGAAGATGAAATTGATCTCAATGTTCAACTTGAAAAACTTGCAAATTTAACATCTACTGTTCGAAATATTCATGATCGTCTTAAAGTTGTTCCACAAAATGTTGCTGGAAGTGGAAGTAAACAAACAAAGAAGCGAGTTATGATGTAATTACATTTCTACGGTTATATCTGTAAAAAAGATTTCTTTTGTATTGTATCATTGTTTTTTATCCTGTGAATTTGTATTATGAAAACTTTTCTTTGTTTAGATAAATGTTACAGTAATATACATGTTTATGTTTATTTCAATATGGTTTAATAATTCCATTTATTTTAACTAATAAGTATGAACAAATGAATAAAATATGATAGAGTTTAGAAATGAGCAAACAATTAAAAAATGCGGAATTGTTAGAAGTTACACAAAAGCTTGCACAATTGAATGTGAATGATTTACGAGAGTATTTTACTGGATTTGATGAAATTTACAAAGATTTAAATGATAAAAAGCTTATTTTGGAGGTGGGTTATTGGTTTTCGATACAGCAAACTTCGGTTTTACCCTTTGACTTCTCTTGAGATAACATTTTGGAACGGAATGAGAACGAAATTGTTTTGGTGCTGATTGACTTGTTGATGATGGCGTCATTTGAGTGTTTTTCTGAAAGTTGATATGAGCAATTCATAGATAAATAAACAAAAACAAACTTTGTTGTTTTTCAATTCTTCTTCATCGATTATTGAGATATCGGTTGCTTGTGACTCTACTGAGCTTTCTTTTGAAGAATCTTCTAAATATTCTTCAATCGGTTCAGTAATGGTCACTTCCTCTATTGCAGCTTCTTCTACTTCTTCGTCATCAGAATCGTTACTGCCATCATCGTTATCTTCAGCAACCAAAAATCCAATAATCATATTAGCAGCCAATTGATTTTTTTCTTCTTTTGATAATTCGCTGTCCATAGCTCGTTCAAAAAGTTTTAAAGAAAAACTTTGAATGGTTTAATGCCGTATTTCATTCCTTTTCTTTCAACAAATTTTTTTCAAAATAGATCGTAAACATTGTCCCCGATATTTTTGATCTTTAATCATTTTAAGCTTTGACCATTGAAAAACATATGCATCCGTTTTGATGATTAATGTTTTGTGTCATTTTTTAGGAAGATTTGATTGTCTATGAAGAAAGTGTTCCAGAATTGCGGCAAAAATTGAAAGATGCTCAAAACCAAGTTCAAACCATTCGATCTGAAACAGTCAAAGCTTTTTCTGATGCTGAAAAGGAAAGAAAAAATGGGATCAAAAAGCTTGAAGATGAAGCACCAGAAGTCCTTGAAGCTATATTAAAATTGGCGGAAACAAAGCAAACTTTGGATATTCTAATATTTTCAAAATCATTTTTATCAAAAACTGAAGAAGCTAAAATTATGCTAGATTCGAGAGCTTTTGAAAAGTTCCGGGATAAAATTGATGAAATTTCAAAACTTTGTTCCAATGCTGATACGGTAGTTTCTTGTCATTTGTTTGTTTTTCGATCAAGGCTGTCCGGAAAAAAGAATTATGATCCGGAATTCCGGAATGCCAAAAATCGTCCGGAATCACGGAATCCGATCCGGAATTCCGGACAGCCTTGTTTTCGATGTATAATTTTATCATTTCAGATATCTTTTGTGATTGAAAAATCATTCCACGAAAAATTCAGTGAACAAGTGTTGCTTTTTATAAATTATCTACGAAAAACCTTGTTTGAAAGGTTTACTGTAATACGATTTCCATTTGAAACTGCCATTGATCATAATGCTGTTCGACGAGAGCTTGAAATTATCACTGAAATATTAAAGACTTTGCATGTTTTATACCAACATTTGAAGGAAGATGAAAGGTTTGCTTTGTCTCTTTTAAATTTGGTTACTGTATTTGTTAAAATTTCAGAATTCCGATCTTGGATATAGTTTTTGGAGAATTTGAAAAACGATTTAATTTTCATTTTTATGGTGAGAAACCAACAAATCTTCCATCAAAACCTGAATGGTTTTATGCTGAACTCTCTGCATGGATTTCTGCAAATATTTCATTCATGGAAGGTCATCTTCAACCACTTTTTATTGATGTTTGTCGTATTTCCTTTAATTTAAATTATTCTACAGTTTACCCATTTTAGCTTGGACAACTTGATATTTCTGTAACAGAAGAATTTATTGAATCATTGGTGACACTTGCTGCAGGAAAAGTTCGAGAACTTATTTCATCTGAACATTTTGTTAATGATAAAAGATTGCTGTCACATTTAATTGATGAAACTGTAATTTTTGAAAAAGAACTTCAAGAAGTATACATGTATTCAGAATCATCTCCACATGCAATTTCTGAACTTTGTCGCCAAGATATACTTGATTCATGGATTGAAATGGAAAGAGATACAATTTCTGCTGGAATTGACAGTATCTTGTCTGATCAAAATGCATACGATTGTCGTTTTCAAGATGCAACAGATTTGGATGAAGTTTGTATTTTTTCTATGATACAGTATTTACAGTATATTTTTAGCATCTTGTTCCAAATTTTGCTGATGCATTTGTAATTTTGATGCAAGCAATGACTGAAAGATATCGTTCGATTCCAGATGAAAGAATTCAGTGCCAGTTTCTTAAACTTCAGTTAATGATTGTTGATGAATTTCGAATTCGAATTGTTCAAATTAGTCAAGTCGGTGAAACTCCTTTAACTCATCCCAATCCACAACTTCTTAATGCTCTTTGGTATATGACTGAAATTTTGGATATTTGGTCTGCATCACCTGATTTTATTCGACTACAAAGTTATGCCACCTCCGGAAATGTTGCAATGAAGGGAACATTTGATGATCAAAGTGGTCTTTATCGGCATGTTTGGCGACAGAAAGCGCGTCTTCTGACAGAATATTTTGCTGAATTAATTTCTCATAAGCTAAAAGCTTATTCAAGTGTGAAATGGTTTTTGATAGAGAATCGTCGGCCAGCAGATGTTACACCGCAATTTGTAACATTTTTGAATGAAGTTGAAAGACTGATTACATGGTTAAATGATGAAATTTCACCAGTTTCTGTTATGACTTTTTATCATTTAACAAACCATGAAATTTGGAATGCTTTGGATAAAGTCGTTATTTCACATACAAATTTCAAGTAGGCTTATTTTTCGGATACTGTAGGTTATTGCCTGTTTTATTTTAGTTATCATGGTGCATCACAAATGTTCTTTGATGTTACAACTGGACTTATTCCATTATTAGAAACACTTTATAAATGGCCAAAAGTTACTGCTGGAGATGGAACATTGAATAAGGTTTGGCTTACAGTAATTTAGAATACGATATTAACATTTTTTTTTTAGAAATGCATTGAAATATTAAATACTTTGAAACTATTATCACTGCCATCTCCAACAGCAATTTTATTGCGAGAAGAGATTGAAAGAATTCCGGAACAAATGCTTGAAGAAAAACTGCAACCCTTTGAAATTTCTGGACTTTCAAAACAACGAGTATTAGAGCTTTTTAGACAAAGATGTGACATGAATTCAATTATATAATTTGGTAAGAAGGTGCTGCTTGGGTGTATGGGTTATATTTATTGATTTGTTTTTAAATTGTAATTGTAAATGCAAAAAATGCTAATAAATAGAGTATACTGTATTAACTTTGGTTGTATTACTGTACGCGTATTGTACGCATTAATTACTGTGGTTTATTGTGTTTGTTGTTTTTTTGTTAAAAATTTATTGTGAAATTAGATGCCAGCAGAGGTTATCGTTGATTCAGTTCGAACACGGGTTGTTCAGTTACTTGGAATTGAACAAGATGGCATTCATGTAAAAAGTACCTCGACATTGATTGAATGTCATATCGATGATTCAGTTAGAAAGCATAATATTTTAGTTGATTGTGGAAGCCAGAGTGATAGCGCTGAATTGCATGAAGGTTCGTTTCGGTAACAAACAATTAACCTTTCATGTGAACCCTTGTTTCAGCTTTATCAGAAAGAGGTGTTACCAGAATTGTTACAGCCATTTTGACCCATTCCCATTTTGATCATTGTTCAGGAATTACATTTTTTCAACCTCGGCCTAAGACAGTCATTACTAGGATTCCAGATGATAAATTTTGGGTTTGCATTTTATATTACCGTAGTCTTTTCGTAATATTAAGATTTAGTTTTCCCCTGAAGAAAATATCTTTGTTGTTCATACACCTGGACATTCAAATTACGATATTTCGGTCCTTGTTCGACTTCCTGATTCAAAGGTTATTGCCATTGCCGGAGATATGTTTGAAGATGCCATGGATGATGTGGATGACCGATGGAAAGTCTACAGTAAACATCCGAGCCTTCAAGAAGTTAGTCGAGCATTCCTTTCCCTTATCTCTGATATCATTGTTCCTGGGCATTCCCGAGCATTTGAAGTTACAAAACGGCCATCATCTTTTCCGTTTCTTTGGCCCCAACGGGGTTGTCAAGTTAATCAACTAAAAGATGCAGAAGGAAATTTAATTGAATGTTTCATTGTTACATCAGCAGACGATCCAGATGATTCTGTGTTTGTATTTGATGGATCAGTAGATCTTGAAAATGTTGTTCCACCAGTTTCTCCAGAATCTGTTTTTTCTTGTACAATTATGATTGGAACAAATTCATTTTCAACAATCCTTCCATTTACCGTATCCAAAGCATACATGGAAGATGATATCTTCACCAAAAATGGGGATACAGATGGCCAAGATTTATATGATACAACGAAGGGAAAAGAAGCTGTTAAAGTTAATGATTACATTACAATGTTTCGGATTCCTTCTCCAGGCGGAAAAGTTTGGCCAATTGTTGGGGTACAAGAAACAACAACTGGCTTACCAGGTCTTCAACGCATTTTATGGGGGAAACTTGCGGGTATCAATGAAGCTGATCAAGAAGAAATTAAAAGCTTTTATCCAAAAAATTTATTTTAATGCCTTTATTTTGTAAATGTTTATTTAAATTCCTTTACCTCATCTAGAAAGATATACTGTATGCAATATATTCATAATAATAAATATGCTTTTAATTTTTGTTATGTTTAATTTTATGTTTGTGCAGTTTGATACTGTTAAATACTTTTATTATGTCAAACCTTTTCATTTATTAATTATATTTTTAATTTAGACTATGGATGTTTTTACAGTACCAGAAGTTTCAACTACCACGACGACCATAAATACGGTAGAAGAAACGTTGACTACGATAACACCAATTAGTTCAGATGTCGTGCCTTGTGTTTCGGTTACTGTAAATGAAGAAAATATTGCTGCTGCTGAAACAATTACACCAACAGAAACCCCACCACAACCAAGTCAAAGAGTTTTTAAAGGTTTAAGTTTTTTACTACAACAGGTAAGCTTTTAAATATTTTTTAAAAAATAATTTAATTTATTTATGATTTAGATGCGTTCATCTTCAACAACTACAACTGTTCAAACAAATGAAGATACTGTAGAATCATCATCAAGAAAAAGAGAATCCGAAATTGCCAATGAACCAGTACCGCCAAAAATGTTCAAACCATTAGAAAATCCATGGAAAGTTTCAGAAGCTCAAATTGAAAAAATTCAAAGATCAATGAAGCCGCAATATTCTTTCGAAGATCCTCAATGCTTGCAAACTTGCGCATTTGAATCTCTGAAAGATAAAAAGGATCGATACCGATTTACGCTTGATAATAATTATGTTCGTAGTGTTAAATGGTAGGTATATCTCATAAATTATTACAGTGTGCTTTTATTTATCGTTTTTAGGTCACCATCGGGAGATTTTTTATTATCAGATTCAGCTGATCTACGAATTAGAATTCTACCGTATGCTAATGGAAAGATTGATGAAACAAAAGTTGCAGCATATTGTTATGGTGGATTAATCTACGATCAACAATGGCATCCAACAATGGATATTTTTGCAACTACAAGTAATGGACATCCGATACAACTTTTTGATAGCAATTTTGAAAAGAAGGCAACTGCAAAATGTATTAATCATCTTGTAAGTTTAAGAAATTTTAATAGCTTTTTAAATGATAATTACTGTATATATCCTTTTAGGATGAACTTGATTCTGCATATTCAATTGCATTTTCAAATGATGGCACAAAGTTGTACGGTGGATTTCGATCAAGTGTTTACATTTTTGATCTTGAAAATCCTTCAAAACAGACTTCAAAAATTAAAACTTTTGGTAAAATTTTTTGTTTATTTTTGTTTATATTTAGTTATTCAATTTAGAAAAGAAAGAATCAACTGGACAAAAAGGAATATTATCATGTATGGCGATGAATCCGATCTATCATGGAACATATGCAATAGGATCATATAATGGAACAATTGGATTTTATTCAGATCAAACTTCAAAACTTGATATCCTTTTTGAAGCAGCTTCTCCAAATGTTACTCATCTTTGCTATTCTTCCGATGGAAATACACTTGTATATGGTTGCAGTAAAAGTAATACAATTCAATCGCTGGATGTTCGATTTGGTTGTAAACCTTTGGCAACATATTTTCGACCTGTGAATACAAATCAAAAAATATATTTTGAAATTGATAAAAGTGGAAAGTATTTAATTTCTGGATCAACAAAAAATGAAGTTTTGGTTTTTGATTTGAAGCAAGGAATTGGAAGTGACGAAATTACCGAACCTACAGTAACCATACCAGATAAATCTCGAGTTTGTTCTGGCCTTTCTCTTCATCCAACTGAAGCAATAATCGCAACATCACATGGTGAACGAATTTTTCCGTATCCGAAAATAGATGATAGTGATTCTGATGGGGAAGAAATTCCAATTGTAATAGATTACGGTGTTAAACTTTGGAAATTTTGTTGATTTTGAATAAATAATTATTTTATAGTTTTAATTCCTGTTTTAATTTTGCTTTTAAAAACTGTTTTTCATCAGTTTTGTATTATCTCAAACTTTCATATTATTGTTGTTTTTTGAAGTTTTTTATTTCCATTTTTAGGTATATTTAATTCTTAGCATCTCAAAGATGCCACAACATAAACTTAGCCAAAAAAGCAAGACCAAAGCTCCAGCCGGAGTTCAAAAGAAAATCAAAAAGAATCCAAAGAAACCAAAGCCTGCACCAAAGAAAGGCCATCAGCTTACATTTGCACCAAAGAAGAAAGCTGCTGTTGAAGAGGTATGTTCTTTGCTGAAAGTGTTGTAATAATTACAGTAACATAACTTTTTAGGGAAAAGTTGAAAAGACGGTAACAAAAGTCATCAATCAACGAAATGAAGAAATGCTTCGAGGTCGTCTTGATCAATATACTGGAAGAAATTCTGATAAAAAGTAATAATTTGAATTGCTTGGATGAGTATATATTTTTTGTTGAATTGTTATAAATTTTACAATGAGATATCGTTGGCCGATTTGATTTATTCATGAATTACTGTAGTACACTGTTCTTTTCAATACTTTTAAAACTTTTATTTTGAATTTTTAAGTGAAATATTTTTTCGTTAATTAAGTGAAATATCAAAGCTTTTGTAAAAAAAGAAGAACAAAACTAACAAGCATTAAAATTAAAACAATTCAAAGGGGGCAAGATCATTTTGATGGATTGATTGTTAAAAAAATTGATTAACGGTTACGATATTTCTACGGTAACACAACAACAATAGAAAACAAAAACTACAAATTTGTTGAATTTGGGCTTTCAGTAATTGCGCGGCTGCCAGGTTTTTCAATTTCATTTACTTTTGCCGCATATCGATTGAATAAAGCTGTTATAATTTCACCAACAAGTAAATCACCGCCATTTGTTTGAATTAGCCGAAGCAAAAAAACTCCATCAGGTCGTAAAAGATTTGAAACAAAACCATTGACAAGTTCATCCTCTCGAGGGCTTGGATTTTCAGAGATTGCACTCGTGCATCGAAGATATTTCATTACAAAATCTTTTCGCCATCCGCCCATTGTTGTTGCAAATAGCCAATAAATGAGTGACAAAACAGACATAATTCCAACAAAGAAAAACCAAAACCATAAAAAGATGAAGATTTTTTCATTGAACATATTTATCATTAAAACGCATTGAACAGTCCAACGATGAATATTTCCAAGTACCCGGACATTGAAATCACAAAGGGTAACTCTGAAATTAAATGGTAATTAATAGGATTGTTTAAAATCTCGTTTAAACAATTCCTGTAGGTTAAGTTTTTATAATTCCACCTACAGTAATGTCATTTACAAGTATGACAAACAACAGTAGCCTTGTTTATAACTATTATATAATTACCATATTTGATGTATGTAGAGATACATCATCATATATGAATACCAAAAAATTAAAACGATATGAAAATTTCTAATCAAAAAATAAAGGTAGGAATTCTAATATGACAAATTCTCGAAATCGAACTTTCACTTAATTCTAGGTAAAAAATTGGTAAAAGAATACTGTAGCAAAGGACGTCAGCAGAATTTCATTTCGGAGGGGGCAAACCCATTTCAAAAGGGGCGCCTTTGATCTTGTGCCGATTGCGGTAAAAGATCAAAGGATTTTTATGATTTTGGGGACTTGTCACATTTGCTGACTCATGAGTGTAGTTTAGTTATTGTTAATTTAATTATTTTTTAAAATCAAATGTGAGAAGTGAAGTTTATGAAATTATAATCACTGATAAAAAACCTTAAAAATATTTTGAAAAAGCATACCTTGGAAAATGTCCTGATTCACTCCATTCTCGGCCATTCATAATATCTTGTAAAATTCCGAATCCCCAAAAAGAATATTGTGGTCCAAGGAATTCATTTAAAATAATAAATTGAAAAACGACATTCAAAACATACAAAAATTTTGTGAAGAGATACAAGGCAATCAAATAAATGCCCTTTCTTTTTCCAATTGCTCTTAAGAAATTTACACTTCCATCTGCAAAAATAAATGGGAAAACATGTTTTTTACAAAGGTTAAATTACGGTAGGGGCAATAAATGGGTTTTAAAGAATAAAAAAGTAATGAAAATTTTGCTTACTGGTTTTAAGTTCACGTTGCATATCAAGTGCTTCAAGGAGATGATTGGCAGCTTTTTGAACTTGATCACTTCGAGATCCTTTATCAAACTTCTTTTTTACTTGAGCAGCATTATTCAAAATACTTTTAACATTTATGCCTAAAAAAGAAGCCATGTTTCGAAAAAAAAGAAAAATTTCGAAATTTTTTAAGCAACAGTATCTTTCAGCTTATAAACTGTTGAGTTTTTAAAAAGATAAAAAGTTGTTTAATTAATTAATTTTAAAGCACCGTTATTGTAGTAAAACAAATAAAAAAAGACAGAAGCTAAAGAAGATCAATTATTTAACAATTTATTTCGAAATTAACACAAATTGATTTTCAGGATTTTTATTGGTATATCTCGAAACAGTTTTTTTTCTGTTTGTACAATAAGAAAAAGAGAAAAAGAGAAAAATTGTTTAGAAACAAAACAATAGAAATCCAGAATATCAATTTATGTTAATTTTCGAAATACGGCAGCAAATTGGTGATCTTTTTTAAGTACACAAATAACAATGTTTTCATTTATAAAAATTACGCCGCCACCTTCGGCGGGTAAGAAATAAGGCACCCCTATTAGCGGTATCCTTTGATGCTTCGACAAATCTCTTTGAATTTTTTGAAATACTGCCGCCAAGCAGCTGGAATTAGCGCTTTTTTAAAATATGATTTAATAAAGTGTTACAGAAATTTTTAAATTTAAAATAAAAAGACAAGAGAAATAATTAATTACTTGTAAAATCTTGAAAACTTCTCCAAAAATAGCTTGGAGCCGAAAAAGCAAAAGCTTGAAGAATTAAAAGAATTGGAACCCATTGATAATAAGAGATTTGCCCGTCTTCGCCATGTTTGCGCATACAAAACTCATCATCAATTCCAGCTTTTTCACATTCATCATCTGGAAAATAATAGGTATTCTTTCCGAAAAAGCATATATTTTCAGCATATTTTTCCCATTGATCTGGAAATTCTGGTGGAATCCAACATTGAATTGGTCGTGCAACATATAACATTCCCATATGAGCTACTCCAATTGCAAATAGAATTATTGAGGTATAATGATAGGAAAGTTCATCAATAATATCTCCGCCATCCGGAACATTTTGAAATGATTGAAAGAAATCTTTTGCAAGAAAATCCATAAATTTTTAAGATTTTTTAACTCAAATATACAAGTTTTTGAAGAAGAACGAAAAGGAAATACAATAGAAAAAAAAAGTGATGGAAGAAGTTCAAGTGTAAGTAATAATACTTCTTTGAGGAATGAATTAATAGTATTAAATTTATTGTATTTGAAGGAAATCAATGAGGGACTTCAACATTCAACATCAACAACAAACAGAAGGATGAAAATGAAAAGATGGGGAGAAATGCAAATAAATATCAAAAAAGGAGAAGAAACAACCCTTTGCTCATGGCGATGGTCAATGAGGCCTGTTTTTTTTAGTTGTTGTTACTCCTTTTTTTCATTCGACGCTTCAAAGGACACAGCAGGGAATCAATCTCTCTCTCTCTATCCCCAGAATATATATAGGATTGAATAAGAGAAGTAGAAAAAAAACAGGGAATGAGGATATCAAAAAAACAGAGGCGAGCCGGTCTTTTTTTGGAGGTGATTGGCCACAATCGTAAAAATTGCGCAAAATTTTTAGTTAGTCTTTTCTTGTTTTTATTGATTTTTATGATGTAAGTTTCAGAAGGCTGCTTTTTAAAATAAAATGTAATAGGTTTTCAAAATTTTCAGGTGCAGAAGATGAAATAAATTTAAAAATCAAAAGTTTGAGACATTTTTTGGTACCGTATTCTTTTTAATTGGCCACAATTCTTACTGTAGCTAATATAAAAACTGCTATTTAAAATTAAAATGCATTTTTCTCTGTTTTCGTGATCGTAAATCCTATTTTTTGAAAAAATTTTTGTCATGAACGTCAGCAACATTTGATTTCGGCGGGGACAGAAATTATTTTGAACGTCTTTGATCTTGTGCCAATTGCGATAAAAGATCAAAGGAATTCATTACAGGTGCTTCACCCTGCTGACGCCCCTGATTTTTAAATATTCAAAAACTATTATTATTACGTTTTTACCTGTATTAAAATTTAAAGCCTTCCAAATAAATGATGGCAAATAAAACATGATTGCCATAAACGCTAACACAAGAGGAACCTAAAAAAATTAGTTAATTTGATTACGGTATGATAATTATATTTTTTACCCATTGATAATAACCAATTTGAATTTTCTCTCGTTGAGAATATGATTCATCAATTTCTTCATCAATTGGCAAAAAATATGAACCTTTTGCAAAGCAATATGTTTCTGCATATTTTTCCCAAGCTCCTGTATATTCTGGTGGAACCCAACACTAAAAAGAAGAGTATTCATTATTGAGTTAAATAAATTTGAAGTTAAAAGGGTCAAAAGAAAGACTGTAAGAAATTTTTAGATTTAGGATTTTTCAAAAAATTTTCGTCTGCATGTTGGATATAGGTTTCTAAGAAACTTTTGGTTAGTTAGACTGGGGTCTACAAATTTGCATATTTACAATGTTTATAAAATTATAAAATTTAAAAATCTGCTTTTTTATCTCCATCTTTAAAACTTTTTTCTTAAAATTTCCCCACAATTAATTAACCTTTTTCTGTCTCAAGAAATTTTTCGTTGCAAAAAATGATTGATTTTGAACATGATTTTTGTGATTAATTCTTTTTTTCGCATTTTTGTTTCAGCAAAACAAAAATTGAAAAACATGTAAAAAAATTTTTTTTCTCTTTTCCAACCTAACAAAACCACTCTATTTTATATTTTTTCAAAACGAATTCTTCTTTCTTTTTGTTGAAACGGAATTTTAATTTAATATTAAAAAGAACATTAAAATCATATAATTTGATGTGGCAATGTTTTTGCGACAAAACCCGATAATCCAATTAATGGAGGAGAGTTTTTATATGTATGTGTGATAAAAAATGGGAGAGAAAAAAATACAATAGTTTATGTTTTGAAGTGCTTTTTAAAACATTTTTTTCAGTGAACTAAATCGAGCACTGAAAAAAATGTGAGAAAAAGAAGAAAGGAAGTTAAAAAACGAAAATGATAAATAAATGTTTAAAAAATATCGATCGCAAAATAAAGAAGAAAATATTTTGAATACCGAAAAATGCATTGAAATTCTAAATGTTCAAAATGATATAATTTTTTGGGATGTTTGAAATCTGGAGATGATTTTCTAAATAGTAATCAGAATCTTGACGGAATTCTGTTCAAAAATTCTGATTAAATTTTACAAAAATGATGAATTTTAAAAACAAATCTGCCAACAATTTAGAAATTAATTTAATAAAAGTATGGCAGTATTTTCTTTTTAAGACGGCAAACATCATTTCGAGAGATGCCGCCTTTGATTTTGTGCCAATGACGGTTAAAGATCAAAGGATTTTTCTGATTTTCGAGACGTGTCTCATTTGCTGACATCCCTACCCAAGACACTCCATAGTTAAATCCGGGATATCCCTCCCATTTAAGAGAATTCAACAAACTTGAATAGGTTTTCCAACATATTGTGTTGCGGCAAGGGTAAAAGCAGCTAATGAAATAATTGTTGCAGTATATTGATAATTTAGTCTATCAATGATATCATTCGATTGATAACTTCTTCGAATTTTTGAGATGTATGGCGAAAGTGCGCCAATCATCTTGAAAGTTTTTGGGCTTCTTCTTCTTCAAAAAATAGCTTCTTTTTACAAAGTTCGATCGATCCCTACAAAATCAATATTTTTCATTTTTCATTGATTCACAGGAATAAAAGATGGTTGTTTACAAAAGCTAATAATAAATAAAAATGATGGATGCTAATAAAGGTTTAACACGAAAACTGAAAATAGAAAAAGATGTGAAAAAGACATTCAAAAAAGGAGAAATAAAACGGCGTGAATCCGTCGTTTTCGCTCATGTTTTATGAGACACAAGAAAAAATAGGGGAAAATAAAACAATAAAACCGACGCTTTATAAATATATTTTTTGGTGTTAAATAATAAAAATTTCTTTTTTAGCAGTAGTAAAAAAAGACTTTTGTTCAGTTTTTTATATTCTGCTTCCACGAAACAACAACAAAAAATAATACTAAATTCACATTTTTAAGACACATCAAAAACAATGATTCTCTCTGTTGCTTTTTTGTGCCTCCTAAAAATAATCATGAAACACACAAAAATGCAATAAAATACAGAAGAGAAAAAGAAGGAAAAAACGATACTAATCGAGTCAAAATAATATTTATAGAAGCAGACAAAATGGAAGGAAAAAATAATACAAATGGAATCCAAAGGCATGTTACTAAATTGTAATAGAAAATTTTCGAGCATAATTGAAACTTCTAAACTTTTGATGACCGAGAAATAAAAATATTAGTCTATTTATGATTTATGCAAATTATTGGGTATTATAAAACTGCAAAAAAATCACGGAAACTTTAGAATCGATATAGTTAAAATTGCTTTGACGGGATAAAAAATGGGAGAATAAAAATTTCATAAATAAAATCAAAAATCAAATATGATGCCTTTTTGGAAATAAAAAATCAAACAGAAGAGAGTAAAAAAGTGAAAAGACCCAAAAACAAAACAAGTTTTTCTTTCTTTTTTGGAATCTGTGCAAGAATAAACACAACAGTAGGTAGAAGTAGTAGTAACAAAACAGGGGCAGAATAGAAATAAAAAGGGGGGGGGGCAACAACAAAAATGGAGGCAATCATGAACTCACGGAAAAATAAAAAGAAAAAAAGGAGTAAAAAGAATTCTAGAAGGAAAGAGAGATTTTGCATCATCACGACGGCAAGGTCAATAGTTTAAAAAGAATTAACAAAAATGTGTTTTACAAAAACGTGTATGAATGAGAGGAGGAGAAAAAAAGAGGAAGGCTAAAGAAGTACGTAAAAATATGAGGAGGTAAATATTGTCAATAAATTTTTTGGAAAAAATCAAATAAAATTCACAAAATGTAGGAATAACATGTTAATAATTTGCGATGATCACGGTATATGTTTAAAATTATTATTTCGAACAATACCGTACTCCAAGTGTTTCGGGTAAAAAATTCTAACATATGGTCTGTAATGTTAAAAATATTTTTAACGTTGAAAATAACAGATTTTGCAAGATTTTCTACAATTCATTTTAACAATCCAAAAATCTATTTAACAAAGAAAATCAAACAAATTTTTAAAAACTGGCAAACTAAAATTTAACTAGAACCACTTAAAACAACAACAATTATAAAAAAATCAATTTAGAAATCATGAGAGAGAAAAGAGTTTCGAAGTTGTAATGACAAAAGGCAGAAACAGAAAAGAGGGGAAACAACAATTGATGCAAATTTTTTTTAAAACAGATCCCACGCGGGGCAGACCCTCTGTCATACGACTGTCGCGAGTTCTCCGAGAAAAAACGACATGAATGTCGTTGTCGGCGGCTGGCGGCATTGGAATTCTTTTTTTATTTTTTATTTCTTTTTATCCATTTTTACGCATTCATTCACCTTTAATTTCGAGGTCGTTTTAATAGATAGATTGAGAAAGTGGAAGGGGAAGAGAGAAAAAAAGAATGGTTATCGCGTTTAAATGGGAATCGAAAAAAGGCTCACACACGGCAACAGAAGAAAAAAGGGGAATATTTAAATTGACGGCGGCGAGCGGCTGTCGGAATCCGAGGACATTGTAATTCCTTTTTTGCCTTTTTATTTGAATGATGACAGAATGACCAAGAACAATGATGATGATTGTCATCATCACTTCTTCTTCGTCATTTTTGTCTTCAAAAAATCATCCCTGTATTTATGTATGTTTAGTACCAAGAAACAGAAAACTGCCAAAAACAAGATAATAATAATATTAGTTGATTGTTCTTTTTTCTACTTGACGTTGAGGAGGAAGAAGAAGATGATGAGAAAAGACATGTATTTTTTTTATTAAAGATAGAATCATCTATTTTTCCTCCATTTCTTTGAACAAGGCCATAAAAACGGAAAAGAGAAAAAGAAGCAATTCAATTAAATCAAGTGTCTTTTTTGACAGCAGCAACAAAAAGAGGAAAACTGTTTTCACACAAAATTATTTAATCATTTTTACAAAAATGTTGATTATAATAAAACATGGCAGTTTTAAATTCTAAAAATAATGTTTAACGATTTTAAATGAAATACTCAGTACAAAAAAGCATCCAATCAAAAAATAGTGTAAATGTCTTTTAAGAAAAGAAAACACCAGTTTCATTGTCTTAATTTGCATATTTAGAGCCTTTGTTGCCAGAACATTTGTAAACAATCTTTTTTCTACACTAATTTTTTTAAGAATTAAAATTATTTAACCTTGAAAATTATCTATTTATTATCAATGATGAAGATGCGGATGTTTTTTTGATTCAAGATGGTGATTATCTTATTCAAGCAAAACCTGATCGACGATTTGGACCACCAAGACTTATTTTGGCTGTCAAGAAAGGAACAAAAGTTCGAAGAATTGATATTGTTAAAGTTGAAGGTGCTGGATATCGTTTTATGGTATGTTTTTATTGCTTGTTATTATCATCAGATATTGTAATGATCATTTTTAGGGTAAATCATATGGTGATCTTCAACAACTTATTAATCAATTTTCAACTCGTCCCTTGGAACTTGCAAATGATGATATGTTAATAGGCCGCACACAAGAACTTCATAATCTCTAAAGCTTTAAAGCTTCAAAAACTCCAGAACAATGATTCCAACAGGACAGTGATATGACCTCCCACCCCCCCCCCCCCCCTTTGATCTAATTCCTTTTTTGACCCTTTTCTTGAATTTTGTCAAATTTTTTTCTGTTTTGATTGTTAATAATAAATAAATATTGTTTGCATTTTAAATTTTTTATGTCCGTCTTCCTAACATGCAAAACACAGAATCAAGCAATTCTGACGATTATTCTTTCTTAATTATTTTTCTTGATCACAAATACTTGGTTGCATATACCGTATATAATATACATACTCTAAGATTCTGCACATTATATCCAATTTTGGTACGCCGATAAGTGAAAGCGGCATTTTTTCTTTGATCTTTTAGGAAGAGCAGTTTCCAGTTTTTTAAACCTAATTTAAAAAAAAAATTAAATCCAAATTAAGAGCCATACATGGTTAACTTTTTTTAGGAAGAACTTCTATTTTTGTTATTCTACAAAAAAGTTGCAGCGTTGAAAAATTTACAATGTAACGTTTACAACTTGCAAATTAAAAAGTTTTCTTTGCACGATTTTATTTGTGCCGCTAAAATATTATTAAAGAACTCAAGGATGAATTGGCCAATGATGAAAATGATGAAAAATTACATCATCGTCGTTCAAAAGATCATGAAATGCTTCGTCCAAATCGTCATCATAAAAAATCTCAAACTGATGAAGATTTTGATTCTGCTGCTGCTGAAAATCTTTCAACACCAAATTCTTCAAAGCCAAAACAAATTCATCATCGTCGTGGTGCAAATCCTCCATATCATTATGCTCCAATGCCTCGTCCAAAGCATGGTTAAATGTTTAATGGATTTTAAACAAAATAAATTTCTCTGTGATTTTGTAATCGTTTTGTGATTTATGTCTTGCTAAAATAAATAATAAATTTTAATAATTATGATTTCGGTGTAATTGGGTGTGAAAGAGTTATGGATTTGCACCCCTTATGCGTTTTGAAGATCTTGAAGGAGGGAATCGCCTAAATTGTCGGGTTATGCATGTATTAGTTGATCCTGAGTGTTTATGTTTGGCAAAATAATGCTTTGATGATCCTGAGATGCTACTTCGAATTTTTGTTCTTCTCTTGTCTTGATTTACTGCATTAAAAAAAGAAGGTATTTTTATAATTCATTCTTTAAAAAAATGATTAAGTCGACATTGTTTTCGTGTCGAGAATTTTTTTCCCCTATAAAAAATAAATAAGTCGACTGAAATTAAAAAAAAGAAAAAGTTGATTGCATGCAGTCTTATTTATTTTTTATAGGGGAAAAAAATTCTCGACACGAAAACAGTGTCGACTTAATCATTTTTAAAAAAAAAAAAGAATTATTCGACATAAGTGTGAGAGAGACTCACTTTTCTTATTTTGCAGTACTGCTTTTTTCAAAAACTGTTGCATTTTTTCTTCAATTTTCATCGAACGTGATCAAATCTTTCTTTTTATTAATCTTCTTCCAACTTTATCAAACTTTGTCAATTCAACATGAATAATACATCACAATTATCACCAACTGAACTGCAATTACGGAAAGAAAACATGTATTTGAAGAAGCGAATGAAAGAAATGGAAGAAATTTATACGACTGAAGATGAAAAAAGCTTTCGAGAAAATCAAAGTTTGCGGAAAGAAGTAAAAGATGTCAAGGAACAGGTATGTTTTTCTTTTCTAGTATATTTGCAAAGATCTTTGTACAAAATTCTTATCATTTTTAGAATGAACATCTCCAAAATAAACTTCATGATATTGAATCTTTTTATTCTTCTTCTCCGTCTTTACCTTGTCCACTTTCTCCTTGTCGTATTAAATGCTTACCATCTTCTGTCAATCCTACAAATACTTCATCACCTCGTAAAATTCCAGGATATTCATTATCTTCTCTTCATTCAACCGATTATGAACATGATACAACTGCAGATAGAAGTTTTGCAATACATGATTCATCGTTGACATTATCTCAAGATTTTACAAATTTGCAAGAAAGTTATCGATTTGAGAAAGCTGAAAAGGTAAACCATTTTTTAGTAAACACATTTAGTAAATTATTATGCTCAATTTTTAGTCAAAATTACTTGAAAAAAATGATGAGCTTAATAAAACTGTTCACGATTTGGAAATATGTGTTAAAGATTTAAGTCTTAAAAATCTTACAAAAGAAGATGAAATTCAAATTCTTGAATATCGCAATTATGAATTATGCCAAGAAAATGATGTAGGTCATATTTTTCTTTTATCATCTGAAATCATTTATATTTTATGTTGTTGTTTTTTCAGGAACTTTACAAGTCTGTTGGTCGTTTACAACGTCAATTAAATGAGAGCAAAATGTTTACCTTAAATGAAACACAAATGTCATTGTTTGATGAACTTAAAGAAGTCCAACAAAAGGAGGAAGAAGAAGCAGTTTTACCAATCGTTGCTGAAAATCATTCAATCGATAAAGCTATTACCAGTGATATCAATATCCTCAGAAAGAAGCGTAACAATGTCGTAGTAACTAAAAATTCTTCTAGTTGTTGGTTTACTGTAAAATTTATTTTCTTCATGCTTTCGTAAGTGATTAAATTGTTTGTCTAAATTTATTAATACTTCTTAATTTTTCAGGATTTTTATTAGCTATGTAGCTGTTTGTGTTCAATTTGATATTCCTCTTCTGTTTTTTGTTTCACCTGAAAATTTCAATTACAAACTACATTAAAATTGCCTCCAATTTAATTATTCACATTTTTTACTTTAGCTGATTATATCCCAAAAAATAGTTTTCCTTCCTATATATATTGTTTTTCTAAAGATTAAATAAATTATGCATTTTCTTATTTGTTTTTTATTAACAAATTATTATGTAACAGATTCAGCTACGGTATTCATTTCTATGTTTGTTGAAGCAAAGAAAAAAGTGGTTGGTTAAAAATTGAGTTGTTCGTGTTTTTGTTATCGCAACAAACAGATACATATACATTGCAGCAGCTGTGTGAATTTTTTTTTGTTTTGCGAGAAAGAGAGGACCACAGAAAGAACAGGCGATGGTGCATTTCGTGTTATATATCAAAAAATGGCCGATATTTTTCAAGCAGCTTTGTCCGAGTGGTTAAGGAGTGAGACTTGAAATCTCATGGGTTTTACCCGCGCAGGTTCGAACCCTGCAGGCTGCGAAATTTTTTTTGATTTTTGAACCTGGATTAATAAAGCATCAAAAATTTGCATATACAAAAAAATACACAGTGTTTGAATAAAACTAAATTATAAAAACCAAAAAAATTTCGCAGCCTGCAGGGTTCGAACCTGCGCGGGTAAAACCCATGAGATTTCAAGTCTCACTCCTTAACCACTCGGACAAAGCTGCTTGAAAAATATCGGCCATTTTTTGATACATAACACAAAATGCATCATCGTGTTTGTAAAAAATCAAATCGTTTTTCCCCCTGAATAATTACAAAAAAATTAGGAATTGCTTTTCTGAAATTTAAAAAAAAAGTTGAAAGTCAGACACTTTTTTTAATAAGCCAAAAAAGTTTGTCATAGAAAAAAAGAACTTTCAACGTTCTCGAAGTTTCGAATTTTTTCGGAAAAAAAATGTGCAAAAAAAGAAAAAAATGTTTTTACGCAATGAAAATTCTCTGGATCAAAGTTTTTTTGTTGAAAAATGAATAGGATCAAATATAAAAAATGACTGTCAACTTCAAATTTACATAATGGTGTTAATCAAGTTCTGCAAAGTCAAATGATGGTAAAATTAATTTGTTTATCAGCAAATTCCATTCATTCATTCACAAATTTGCAATGTTTTATTCATATCACTGATTTTTTGCAAAATCATTGGAACGCGAATTACTTCATCACCATCATCATCATCATTGAAATATATAAAGGCAGAGAAGAAGCATAATAAATTAAAAAAAACAAGAAGTGGAATAATGGCAGATGAGCATTCGCTAAACTTTTTTCATGGTGCTTTACTTGATGAAGATGCGGATGTTTTTTTGATTCAAGATGGTGATTATCTTATTCAAGCAAAACCTGATCGACGATTTGGACCACCAAGACTTATTTTGGCTGTTAAGAAAGGAACAAAAGTTCGAAGAATTGATATCGTCAAAGTTGAAGGAGCTGGATATCGTTTTATGGTATGTTTTTCTTATTATTACTATCATTAACAAATATCATAATGATCATTTTTAGGGTAAATCATATGGTGATCTTCAACAACTTATTAATCAATTTTCAACTCGTCCCTTGGAACTTGCAAATGGTGATACGGTACTTTTGAAGCGGGCAATCCCAAAAGGAAAATTCTCTTTCATTCACAAAGATATTCGACTGCAGAGAAAGGTTCGTTTTTGGGATAACATATAGATACTGTACTTTTGGCGATTGTTGTTCTACATTAACCTCTTTTAATCACAAGTCTGTAAATGTTTACTTATTTCCTTCTTTTTTAGATTGGTTCTGGTGCATATGGTACAGTATACAAAGGTGTAATGGTAAAAGATCTTCGACCAATTGCTGTAAAGCGGATTGATTCAGATGGAAAGAATGATCAAGCTTTAATTGATATGATGAAAGAAGCTCGAGTCATGCAACTTTTTGATCATCCAAATATTGTCAAATTTTATGGTTATATTGTTGATCGAACTCCATACCTTCTTGTCATGGAATTATGTTCTGATGGAGCTGTTGAAGATAAACTTCGGTATGATTACTGTAGCTATATATTTCGTTTCAGTGACTAAATTGATGGTTTTTAGGTCAATTGGAAGAGGAATTCCTCCGGCACAACGAGTACTCTTTAGTATGCAAGCTTCACGTGGATTGGAATATTTACATTCAAAGTAGGTTTACAAAAAATACTGTATCAGTAATAACAATACTTTTTTATAGAATTTGTATACATCGTGATCTTGCAACTCGAAATTGTCTTTTACATGGTTCCGTTTTGAAATTGGCAGATTTTGGAATGTGTCGAGCAACAACTTGTTACAAAATTGATTTAACAAAACCTCAAAATGTTAGATGGTTAGCACCAGAAGTTTGGAAAACTGCTGAAACAAAATTCAATACTGATGTTTATGCATTTGGTAAGTAAATTTTGTGGATATTGATGGATGCATTTTAATGATTTGTGCTTTCAGCAATTACATTATGGGAACTTTTTGAAATTCCATATCGAACACCATATCAAGAATGGGCAGCATATACTGTAAAGGAAAGAGTTATGGGTGGATATCGTCTTCAAATTCCTAAAGAAATGCCTGATGCAATGATTATGTTAATGAAGCGATGCTGGGATCAAGATCCTGAAAGACGTCCAATTGCAGCAGAAATTCGTCGGCAACTTGAAATTATTAATCAAGTTAGTGTTTTTATCAGTTACAGTAGACTAATATATATCATTTTTAGGCATATAATGATGATGATAATCTTCCAACTGGGCGATTTGATGTCGTTGAAAAAGATCAAAAATCTACAACTTTAACAGCTCGATCTCGTTCTGTAATGATGTCACCATCAACAACTACACCAGTCAAAACTCCACCAACACCAAAAACTCCAACCAAAGATTCCACCACCTCCAATAATAATAACAATAGTACAGTAAAATCTCGAAAAGTTGATGCAAGTAATAATAATCCTGTCAAAGATGAAGCAAAATCATTTATGGGACCATCTCGTGCACTTTGATTGAAATCAAATGAAATGAAATTCTGAATAATTCCACTGATAATATTATTACCATGGAGATATATTTTATTTTATATATAAAAATTATAATTGATAATACTGGTAAAATAAATTACTATTTTATATGTGTTTTGAAAAGTTTTATAAATGGTTACAAATCAATTTTTTGTATGATACAAAAAATATTAATTCTTGGGTTTTGTGTCTGCTACAGTATCCTTATATCAATCAATAATTTCATGAGACAATTATTAAGTTCAGCAGATGTATTTTTGGTCTTAGGCTTTTTCAGAAATTATTGTATTTTATTTTTTTGAAACAATTTGAACAACAATAGATGACTATTACGAAAAAATTTATCAAAAAAGGTTTCACATGATTACAATTTAAAAAATGCACATTTAATCAAGTTTATGTCCCCTTTTTCAAGCAATCTCTTTTTTCTGGTATTATTTTTTAATGTTTTTAAAAGTGTCTTTTATTATTTTATTTACAATCCTTCTTTTTTTGGTGAAATAGAAGAAGAAGGAAGGCGAAAATAATCAGTGCTTCTTTTGTTAAAAAAATTTTTGCTTATTTGGAGTTAAAAAATGGCGTTCATTTGAATAACAAAAGAGATTCTATGTTTATCTCTTTCAAGAAAGAATTTGTCCCTTGAGGTGAAGCTTCAAATTTTTATCACACTCTAACATCAAAAAACTCTGTTTTTTGTTAAAAATCGTGTCACTTTTTCTTTATTTTTTCTCTCCAGCTGCGCCATTTTTTGTTTTTGCCAAGCTTTATAATATTTTTTAATTACCCATAAAATAAACATGGTGTCAAAAAGTCAAGATTCTTCTTCTGGTACAAAACTTTTATAATAAAAAAAATTAAAAAAATTATGTGAATATGTTTTTTAGACGATCACCACCATTATCTTGAAGTAGCCCAAATGCATCCATATATAATTCCATCAATTTCAAGTCAAATTGATAATTTAGGAATTGATGGAAGTACTTCAAGGACCAGCTTTTTTGCTTATACTCCAACACAAGCTGATCGAGATTTGGCAAAATTGTAAGTTACTGTAATTGTATTTTGGAAAAACTTAAAAAATAGAAGATGTCAGATTTGTTAGCTGATAAGATAATTAGAAATAACTGGATTTCAAAAAAAAACATTTTGAATACTTGTTTGTTACGGTATTCAAGTATACGGTAGTGGTATCAGAAAGAAAATCGTAATTTAAAATTAATAAAAGGTTAAAAACATTGACTGGAGAAAATTGGTGTGTGATACATAACATATCGAAATTCAGGTTACAGTATGTCTGAGAATACTGTAGCCTAAATTTTAATACATATCAAAAACCTCAAAACTCCAACTACATATCATAAATATTTTAATTGGCTATTTCTTTTCAAAATAATACAATTAGAAAATATTTATTTATATATTTAATTACTGCAAAAAATAACATTACTTTTTCTGCTCATAACCTTTCTCACCCACCCTTACTCATTTCAAAAGATTGCTTTGCAAAGTTGCATTTTGAAAGAATGATTCAATTCTCGCGTTTTTTGATGCTGCTGCTTTTGCTTTTAAGCTTAAGTACAAACATTTAAAAAAAAAGCATTTTTCTTTTTCCATTTTTTTTTCATAATTAAGCATTTTTTGTTTTTGGTGAATTCCATCTTCTTTCTATAGATAGCAAAATTTATTAGCATTAATCAAACTCTATTTTTCTCACTTGCATTTCAAAAATATGCCATAAAATTTATATATGCCATAATAATTCCATATGTCATTCCTACGTTCGTTATTTATCCTGGTCAATCTTTTTATATGTCGTGTTTAGCTTAGATATCATATATCTGAATATATGTATGTCTTAAGATGTTTATTTGGATATATCTTATCCTGACATTTGGGTAACATATCGGATACATTTTAGGATAACAAATATCCATGTCAGATATTTGAAACAACCATTTAATTTTTACTTTTTCTTTAAAAACAACCATAAAAATTGGGGTTTTTCTTTGTTTCTTTTTAAAGCAAAGACATTTTTTTATTTTTAGAAATGAAAGAAGAATGTCCATCCTTAAAAAAAGTAAATTTCTTCTTCTTTTTTAGTTTTTAAAGCTTTTCTTCAACAGCTAAAATAGGCGTTTATTCTCTCTCCTCTCCTTATATGTTGGTGTTTTTGGGAAAGCATCTATCCTTTCCTTTGAAAAAAAGAGTGCCATTTTAAAAAGGAAGAGATAGAAACAAGTTACTTTGTGTTGTCCGAAAAACTAAAACGGCAAAAATACATATTTTTTTCGGCATTTTTTGAACTTTTGCGTTTCAAATTTGTTTTCTTTTGGGTTCGCGTTTCTCTTTAAAAAATGCCATAATTCAAAATTATATTTATTAGTTTTTTTGGCTTTTTTTAAGAAAAAAACTTTTCTTTCTGTTTTCTTTTCCGGAAGTTCATTTTGTTTTCCAAATAAAGTTAAGCTTCCATCCACCAAAATAAAAAGTTTTTTTTCTTAAGCATGCCTTACTTTTTGGCTTTGACATTGGTTTGGATTTCAGTCAGGATTTGAGCTGCTTCTTTTTTTGTTTTCTTTATGCCTGTCAAATAAAAATGGACACATTTGGGGATTTTCTTTCAGTTTTAAAATTTAAAACTTTTACAAAAAACATATCAGTTTTTACTTTGTTTTTTTTGTTTTACTTCGTGATTTTAGATATCCTTTTTTATCTCTTTTTTCTATTTTTTTTATTTGAGAGAAATAAACTTTAGCTTTCATTTATTCATTCTATCCAAAAAAGAATGACGGAAACAAAATCAGTAATATTTGATAAATCTGATTCGGGTGGACTTTTGCCAACGGATAATAATTATGAATCACAACCATCTCGATGGAGTTCTGTGAGTTATATTGATGGAGAACGACCGCTAATGGAAGATTTGAATACGCCACTCGCGAAATCTGTGTCATCACTTTTTCGACGAAATAGTGAACACATGAAAGAGAAGTTTGTTTTTTGATTATTATGCTTTTTAAAAAGGGCACAAGAACTTCAACTATAAAAAATTAAGCCAGTTCAATCGCGAAAAAGTTGCAAGAAAAATTTAAATCTCAATGAAAGTTGCGAATATGATTTTGGGATTTTAAATAAACAAATCCGCAACATTTTAAAGCTTTAATTGTAGTTTCAATCTTTTCGCACGTAAAATGGCAAAATTTTTCATATTCAAAATTCATGTGTCCCTTTAAATTTGTATTCAAACATACGTTTATTCAACGTAAAAATGAGAAAAAAACAAATTTGATTTAATGCTTAATAGTCTCATTAGGTCTAAATTGAGCACGAAATACGAATTTTTTGCAAATTTTGTTAATCTGTTTTTTAGAGTCACATTAAATTTGTTTCAAATTTTAAAAAAACCAAAAAAAACCTTTTTATTTTTCTTTCTTAACGTTCTTTATTGCTCTGTTATTTAAATATGCAAATTAGTTGCCCAAAAAATGTCTGGGTGCTTTGGCATTGTTGAATCCCCAATGAGACTTTTTGTGTTCATGAAACATTAAATTTCAAATTTCCATGACACTTTTTTTTAAAGTCACACATTTTTGGAATTTTCAGTCATGGTCTTTGTTTCTTTTTCTTTGGAGTCAATAAATACTTAATTCTGAAACAAAAGGAAAAGCAACGAAAAGGCTGTATTGCAAAAAAATAAAAAGCTGTAAAAGGGATAATTAAAAATTCAAAAATTTAGCTTCTTTTGTTTTTTATTGTCATTTTGCAAAAAAATGCCAAAAACATATGTCTTTTGTGAAACAAATAAAAAAACATCAACATCAACAAAAAAATGTGTCAAAATTGTTAAAAACAAAGGGAAAAAAAATTGCAGAATTTTTATTAAATCTAATTAATCATGTTTCAAACTTTAAAAAACACATTTTCGTTAGATAAAAAAAAATTTGAATAAAGCTATTTTTGAAGCAACACTAATTTAAAATGGAACAACAAAAAAAATAATGATTATCAAAAAAATTAGTGATAGCGCATGGGTGTTGTTGATTGTCGTCATTGTCGGCGGCGGCGATTGTTTGAGTTTGAAACAAAAAAGTTTTTACTTTTTTTTTATAGGTGTTTTTCATTTTTTTAATGAAAATGAAATTAAACTTTTTGGAAAGCCAACTGTTTTTCTTCATTTCTTTTGTTTCTATTCTTTTTTTTATTCTTTTTTGATTTGCAAAAAATGAAAGAAGGAAGTGTAACTCAATTAATGCAAAGCCATCTTTTTTCTTTGATGCTTTTGTTGTTGCTTTCAAGCAAGAAAACTAATTTTTTTGAACATGAGCTTGAACGTTCATTTCTTTAATGATGATGAGAAAAAAAATGTGAAGGAAAATAGTCACATTTGATATTGATAAGAATGTTTTGGTCTCTTTTTTTGTTGTGATTTCTGATTTTTGGTGACATTAATCGACTTTAGGATTAACGTTTTTGATTCTGGAATCGAAGTCTCATCTATTTCGTACTGTATTTTTTGATATTTAAATTTCGAAATTGAAATAACTTTTGTAACAAAAACATTTATTACGCATTGAATTTCTGTTATTTTTAGTTTTGAGTTGTCTTGAGTTTTGAAGTTCGTTAATTAAAAGCTCAACTGTGTGAAAAAAGCTATACTAACCCCTATGAACTTTTTGGTATTTTTTTCAATTACCTTTTTTAGAGATTAAAAAATGCAGCCGTCTCTTTTCTTTAGAATTTCGAAATATAAAACAACTCATTTTAAAATTTAAAAATTGTATTAACACTCCATAAATGAGATGGCCTCCTTTTTTATAAAGACTTTTAAGAATTTCTTTCTTGTTGATGATGTTGTTGTTTTTTATCATCAAAAAATATATAAGAAGAATACGAAAAATAAGAATGAAAAAGTCCCTCTTTTTTTACAAATAAAAAAAGAAGACCTACTTCTTTTAGCTACTTACTTGGTTACTTACTTGCTTACTTACTTGTTAATGATGCTAACATCTAACATTGGCATTTCTTTCTTTTTCTTTTTTTTGAAAAAGGCCACTAACTAAGTAACAACACGTTAAAAAGTTACTCTTCTATTTTTGGTAGCTGTAGTATCCTCAAAAGACTTACTTATTATGCCTTAAAGCAGTGAAAATAGACTGCTGCTCTAATTAAAGTTTCTTTTAACCTTCAAATTTTTTAAAGTTTTGCAACAAAAACATAGTTTTTTTTGGAATTTTTTAAAAAACGGCTTCGTTATCTCTTATTTTTATCCCTTTGAATCCAAAAAAAAGTTTTTTGTTCAATTTTTTTAAAGCAAATGTGTTTGAGTTTTATAAAAAAAGAGCTCCTTTGAAAAAAATATATTTTTTATGCAATAATTTCTTTCTTCTTTTTACTTCATCTTTTTTTGTTGAAAGTCTCATTTTTCAGCTGGTGTCTTCCGAATACTTTTCATATACTCAAATAATATTAGAAAAAAGGCATATATTTATTTATTGGTGGTGGTGGTTGTTTTTTTTCATCACATTTTTTTATTAAAATTTTTATCATCAAAATAATTTGTCATCCCTTATTATTTTTATAAATCCAATAATATTATTATGAAACTTAAAAAACTATAAAAACTGAAAAATCTAAAAAGAATGGAAATTCATATCAGTGATTTTTCAAGTGGTAATAATGAAAGAATTGAAGCGTATCGGTTAAGTCTAAAACGGCTTAAAAGGGATCAAGAAGCTAAAAATGTTGTTGATGGAGATGAAAATGATGGAAAATATTTTTATAAATCTCCAATTGCAGAAATGTAAATATCTTTTTAAACTTCAAAAATTATGTCAAATATTAAGTTCTAAAAAAGTACAATTAAATAAAAATCTTAGATTACTCAGTAATCATTACTGTAGCATCATTTTTTTTTACCAAAGATCAAAACGTTTGGTTACCGTAAGATTCCCAAACAAAATAAAGTTTAAAATCCTAAAATCTTCAGATTACTGTATTAAAATATTTTTTAGGGCCCGAATGCAATATGGCCATGACCAAGGAATCAAAGGTCGTCTGCAACAATATTTTCTTGAAAATACTGCTTCAAGTAAGAAAGATTTATTTTAATCCTCTTTTTTTGGATCTACAAAATTATTTTAGGTCTTAATATTCGATTATTTAATTTTACAATTAAAGTTATTTCATGTATACTGTATTGTCTAAGAGTTATCCAAGATTCTGGTGAACTTCCAGAGCATGTAAAAATTTTTCAAGATTCTGAAAAACCTTCAAAATTTTTGAATCTTTCACAGCCTATTAAAATTGGAGAAATAGATCAAATTAAATAGTAGGCTGTTACCGTATGCAAATTTTTATCAATGAGTTCTATTATAGTGAGTATTTGATGTGGGTTGATACAGGAGATGTTCTATGGTTAATTCAAACAATTGTCGCAATTATTTCAATTGGTGAAACAATTTTAATCTTTTATTTAACTTACAAAGGCAGCCTTTTACGACTTTGTTTTAATGTTCCATTCTTGCTTGAATTAATTACAAGTTTTCCATTGATCGTTACTGTAAGTTATCATATTTCGTAGTAGCACTTTAATTTTTAACAATAGGTATACTGTAGCTAAACAATATGATTTTAATTTCTTTAAAAAAAATTTAAATCATGGATATCCTTAATCCCCGGATATCACATATCCCCTTCTTAGTGGTATACTGTAGTACTGTAGTTTTTAACAGTCGGGATACCGTAGCTAAGGAGTTACGAGGATGTCTTTAATCCACGGATATGATATATCCACTTCTTCCCACCCACCAAATAATAAATTCATTTATAGATATTCGTGAAAGAATGGCGACAATTTTATGTTCCAATTTTTCTTAATTGTTGGCTTGCCAATGGCGTTCTTGAAGATATCCTTCATGATCTTCATCGTGTTTCACAAGTGAATAATACAGCACTTTCCCGTCAACAAATTGCGCTTTTTTCTACGTTGATTTGTTTAATCTTTTCTGGAGCATGTGGTATTGAACATCTTCAAAGATCTGGTTTTCGACGATTTCATTTATTTACAAGCTTTTATTTTGTAATGGTTACTTTTTCGACGTAAGCTTTATTTCAAGTTTTTAGGGATGTATTACATCCACTGTTCTTTTTGAGATATACTATATCTATTATAATAAAATGTTTTTAGGGTTGGATATGGGGATTATTCCCCTGATTGGTGGGGTTCACAACTTTATGTTTGTATTTTGATCGGGGTTGCTTTTGGTGTTCTTCCATCAAAAGTAAGTTTATTATCAGTTTTTTAAAAATTGAATTAAGATTAAGTGATACAAAAAACAACAAGATCCAATTAAATAATATTAATCAATATTAATCGATAATTATGGTTCCTCAACTTCATCGGGAACAAGGAAAGGTGGTCCTCTAAGGACATCTTCCTTTGAAATCGGTTTAGCTTCAACAGATCGAGTTTTAACAACTTTCTTGTAAAATTCTGCAGATTCTTTTGGAGTTCGCTTTCGATTTGGATCATTAAAATCTACTTGAAAAATGCCATATTTTCGATCATATCCAAATCCCCATTCAAAGTTATCCATCAGCGACCAAACTGTATATCCTTTAACATTTACGCCATCTTCAATGGCTTGAGCAACGGCACAAAGATGCCCTCGAAGATACTTGATTCTAGAAGGATCCCGTAAACCCTCACCTTCAGCATCTCGAACTCCATTTTCTGTAATATAAATTGGAATATCACCATATCGCTTTTTGAAGAGATTTAAGGAAGCCCGAAAACCATCGGGATGATCATTTAACCAATCAGAAAATTTTCCACCAATATCAATATCCAAGACATTCCCGGAATGAATATTAGCTTCATCGGCTTCAAGGGCGCGAACTCGATGCGAGAGATAATAATTGACACCAATGAAATCAGCAGAACCTGAAATTCGTCAAGGGGGGTTTAGCAAATCCATTTATGCAAATTTGTGTATGCTTTTCGACAAATATAATTTTTAATGGTAGGATTTGACGTTTTTCAAATTCGCATATTGTCACATCATTTATAGCCATCATGGAAAAACGGGTTTCATAAATCCGGCAAGGATTTACGTTCAATGAATCACTTCACGATAATATGCAAATTTAAATAACTGTGGTACCCGAATTTTTTTCGAAAAATACAGTTTCTCAAAAATAGGCTTTGATGTTTTTCAAATTTGCATATTTTCTGTTATAACCTCCATGAAAAATGGATTTTATAAATCCGACTAGACTATATGAAATCCATTTTTATTCTTTTAACGAACCTTTAACAAGTTTCTTCTCTTCTTCTGTAATTTCAGGTAATCTCGAAGTGACTCGACCTTGCTTCTTACAATTTTCCCATATTCTATCCACAACATGTTTAGGATAATTTCCATCCCCATAAATTGGTTGTAAAAATCTTTCTTGAAAGAAATATCTCATACTTTCAGCTGCTTCTTCATCCTCCTTTTTGTGGGTCATAGGATAATAATCTGAGAGAACTTGAACCTTAAAAAAATTTAAATAATGAAATCCAAAAATATCGGATTTGCTAAAGCTTACAATTCCAATTTGTCCACCTTGTTTTGGTTTGAATTCTTCACGATAAATTTTAACTGCATGTGCATGTGCAAGCATAATATTATGGGCAACCCAATAATGAATCCATTGATTATGCTTTCCAAATGCCCCTGGGGCGTGCTCCCATGGATGTCCACAATGACCCATTTCAGTGAAAATCTAATAAATAACAAATTAAAAAATTTTGAAATTCAATAGTTAAAATTTGCATACGATTGGTTCATTGAAAGTAATCCAAAATTTAACAGAATCTCCAAAAGTTTTAAAACAGAATCTTGCAAAATCTGCAAAAATTTGAATAATCTCAGGATTTATAAATCCGCCTCGATCTTGAAGGGATTGTGGAAGATCCCAATGGAAAAGGGTTATCTAAAACAATATTTTTGAACAATTTCGACTATCATTGATCCACATACCATTGGTTCAATTCCTTCATCAATCAAAGCCTTGACCAAAGTTTTATAATAATCAACACCTTTTTGATTGACATGTTTCGTGGTACCATCTGGTAAAATTCGAGGCCAAGAAATTGAGAATCGATATTGTTGAACCCCCAAACTTTTAATCATTTCAATATCAGTTTTCCAAAGATGATAACTGTTACACGCGATATCTCCGGTATCGTGATTTGCGGATCCGCCTTCATGGGTAAAGGTATCCCAAATTGAAGCAGCTCGGCCATCCTCATCAAAGGCACCTTCAACCTGGAATTTATTGATTTTTGAAAGAATGCTTGATTGCTAATGTGAAAATGTTTGATCCCTTTGATCTTTTGCCGAAAGAGAAAAGAAAAGATAGGAAAAAATGGCATAGTTTTTTGCCAGGGCAAAATAACCAAAAATACCTTTTTGGAACATTAAAAGTTTTAATGTTCCAAAAGAGTTTTAATTTAAACCCAATTTTTACCGAATATCTTACCTGATAAGCTGCGGTTGCACATGCAAATTTGAAGTCATCAGGGAATTTATGGGTATTTTTGTCGGGCATTAAAGACATGATTTTTGTCAGCTGTTGTTGGTCAAAAAACTTGTATTTTTTTTAATCTATAAAATGGTTTTTCCACGTTTTTAAAGAAAACGTCAAATAAATAAGTTTCATAAAAAAATTGAAAGCAAAAAACAAACGCGAGCAGCCCATAAAAAATAAATAAACAAAAAAACAACAACAACCAGCCGTCTGGAAAGGGGGAAAGAAGAAGGGATGGAGAAAAGTCTATGAAAAGCAGTCGCGACACAAAGCAGCTTTCCCGTGGCTGCATTTCAAAACGAAGAAAAACAAGCAAAAAAAATAAATTTAACTCAAAAAAGAAAAGATTTAAAAAGAAAAAAATGAATGGAAAATTGCTTCCGAAAAGCATAGTTTGTGCGATTAAATATATTTTTTGTTTTGTTTGCAGCCCTTTGGGCACTTTATATAAACTACACACTTTAAAATTTGAGGTTTTATCTTTGTTACATTTTTTTGGACAGATTTGGACACAAAAAAGACATAACTGGAGTGTAGGAAAAAATATTTGTAACGTTTTGGAATGGAAAATTTTGACAAAAGGTTTGCATGAATCTGAGCTATCTGGAAATGAACAAACAATAACCTGCAATTACAGTATATCTACCGTATCTTAAATTAAATACTAAGCGAATATTCCGATTTTTAAAAAACTATTTAGTTTGACTTTTATAATATATTAAAAATACCAAATATAATATATAAAAATGGAACCATCAATTTTAACATAACATTATATCAATGACCAATAAATAGTTTGTTGAATTAATAAAACAAAGTTTTGCAAAAAAATTGTTATTGCACAAAAAAAACCAGCTTTTGTCTCGGATCAAAAACACTGATTAAAAAAGATGGTGTTGATGTAAGAAAAATAAACAAATCAAAAAATTTCTTAAAATAAATAAAAACAAACACGGACAAAACGGAATTGAAAGGGTCTGATAAGAATCAATAAAAAAAGAACAAAAAAAAGTTTTTATTTCGATAATTTATTAGTTTCTTTTTCAAAAATTGAACTCTGTTTTTGGATTGTTAAAAGTTTTGGGAAAAGTTTTGAAAAAAATCGAAAACAATGAAAACGAAAAAAAGCTTGCAGCCCTTAGGGCCTTTGGCTGTAAGCTTCAAAAAATATATAAAAACAAGATACATAAAATGAGATTTCTATTTATACATTTTTTCTCATGAATAACAAAAAAAATTACACGTTTCCTTTTCTTTTTTTAGATTGAAGCATTGGGTCAAACATGGCTTGAAAAATCCAAGGCTGGAATGGATTACACAAAAGGGTTTGTAGCGACAAAAAAAGAGAGAAAAATATATAAAAGCGTAATTGCAATATTTATAGATTTGGAAGGAATGAAAAGCATGTCGTTGTTACAATTACACATTTGGATGCAGATTTTATTGCAGATTTTTTAAATGAATTTTATGCACATCGAACTCATGCTGTAAGTATTATATTAAAAATGGAGAAAAACAAGATTTTCAAAAATTCAAAAATCAAAATTTCGATTTTGGAAGTTCTAAAGCAAATTATTTCCAAGCCGCCAGCGGTATAAGTTCAAAGAGTTTTATCTAAGATCAAAGGATGCCGCTGGCGGTAACAATTAAAAACCCTTCTTTTTAGCGAAAATTTTTTCAACCTTGGATTTTATTTATCTGCAAATATCAATTTCAGGGTTACCTGGTTGTCTTGTTATCACCATGTGAACTCGACAATCGAATGAAACTGCTTCTAAAAATTCCACTTTGGTCTCATCGAGTTGTTTATATTCGAGGATCGGCTTTAAAAGATGAAGATTTAGAAAGAGCTCAAATGACTGCAGCTTCAGCATGCTTTATTTTAAGTGCCCGAAATCTTCAAAAGAAAAATGCTACCGTAACTCATTTTACATTATTAAATGTATCATTACCGTAACCCTTTTTTAGGATGAACAAACAATCCTTCGATCATGGGCCGTAAAGGATTTTGCCCCGGATGTTCCACAATATGTTCAAGTTTTTCGACCTGAAACTAAAATGCATATTGAACATGCTGAAATTGTTATTTGTGAAGACGAGTTTAAGTATTCCCTATTGGCAAATAATACAATTTGTCCCGGAATTTCAACATTTATCACTTTGTTGATGCATACTTCTCGAGGTGAAGAAGGTCAAAAATCTTCAGAACCTTGGCATCGAATGTATGGGTTTCATTCTGGGAATGAAATTTATGACATTGTGGCTGGAGAAAGTAAATTCTTTGGAGATTTTGTTGGAAAAACTTTTGCATATGCAAGTTTTTATGCTCATGAATTATATGGGATTAATCTGCTTGGAGTTAAGAGGGATGGCATTGGGGAACGGATAACCCTTAATCCAGGTATGTTCGATGAGAGAATAAACGGGTGTACATGTTTTGAAAAAAATAACAAGTGTCACAGAAATGTGACACTTTGTAACTGAAGTGTGACATCTTGTAATAAAAATGAGACACTGTAACTGCAGGGTGACAGTTTGTCACATTGTTTTTTTATTTCTGTGACACTTTGTTTTGTGAACGTTTTTATTCACCCGCAGAACATATTTTTTCCCAATGTTTGTATTACAGTAACTAAAGCTACAGTAATATATCTCCCCCTACAGGGCATCATCACGTCATTCAAACAACTGATCGATTTTATTATGTTGCATTAACGAATGAAGAAAGTTTACCAAGTGATAAAAGTGGTGCTTTAAAAGCTATCCCCTCCGGGGGACTTTTATCTACCAAAACTTTGGAAGTTCCTCTTCGATCCTTGGATTCTGTGGAAGGATCAGGATCTGTAAGACTTGCAAAATGGAGAAAACGAAGAAAACTTTTACAAAAATCAAAGGGTGTCAATACTTCAGATGCTGAAACCCTTATTGTTCAACAAGAAAATAATATGCTTGCCCCTCAGGCACCACAAGATCGATCTCGAAAATCTTCGGTTGGAATTGTAACTGGTGAAGTGGAAATCGAAAGTTCTTCAAGTGATTCCCAAGATGAATGTGAAGTTTGTGGGCAGGAGGGATGTTTTTCGGAGAGGTTGTGGATATTCAAATTTGTTGAAGTTTTAATAAAAAGAATTTTGTAGGATTCAAAAAACATATCCTCCAATTAGCGCTTATATTGGAACATCGGCTACAGTATGTCATATGATGAAAGAAAAGCGGAAACTTTGTTGTTTACAAATTGATAAAGTAAGTTTTGAATTAAATAAATTTGATAAAAAGCTATAAAAAAATTTATTTTGAACGAAAAAAAAAATTAATGTCCTTGCTTTTTGATGACCTAAAATGACTACATTTTGTTTTTTCTTGCAAAAACCAAAAATAGCAAAATTTTTATCCAGATTTTTAACCCTAAAAAATACAAAAATTTGCACAATTACGTTAATGCAAATCCTAGATTAGTATTCAAATAAAAATTTTGGATTTTTAAATTGCAATGTCAACCATATAATATTTATAGTACAAAAACAGCTGCTAACAAAGGTTTAAAAAAACATAAGTTTGTTACATGCAAAGTTTTTTTGAGCCAAATTCTCTCTGACTTAAAAAACCAGTTTTTTTCCTCTCCTCAAGGCAGGCACTCTTTCTTTTTCACAGCTTTGTTCTTTGCCGGCGGTGGTGCAGTGGTTAGCTTTGTTTAACATACAACCGCGAACGATGAAGGTTCAACCCCTTGTTGGAGGAACAAATCGTTTAGCCGCCAAATACCGCAAAGGCTCCTTCGAAGGATAACAAAAATAACATCTCCGGAAAAAAAGATCCAACTTTGAAATTAATTTCAAGGACGCTACTTTTTTAAGTTTAAATCTTACGTTTATAAATTACAGTATACTTTTTTAGCCATGCGAACATGAAAACTTCAATAATCCAAAAGAATATGGATGGAAGAATCCTGCGATTATTGTGGCTGGTAAAATGAAAAAAATTAATGTAATCTTAAGCCTGTTAAAATTTTAGTTGATAAAACAACTTCTGGATTTTATAATTTAATACTTCCCCTGCGGGCTTTTTATCGTCCTGTACATGATTTGCAACCAATAATTTTATTGCTCGAGCTTGAAGAAGGAAAAAGGTACTGTACAAATTATCGTAATCCAGATATATGCAAATTTTTTCAGTCCACAACCTGCATTTTTGGATGTGCTAGCTTGGTTCCCGATGATTTATTGGATGCAAGGAAAGATTTCAAGTTTGGATAATTTATTAAAAGCTGGAATATGTTTTTCCAAGCATGTAATTCTGGTGAAAGAAGCAACAAATTTAATTGAAGATTCAACCCTGGCGGATTGTACCACAATTATTACAGTACAAAAAATTCATAGGTTTTTATTTTTAGATTGATTTTTAAAGGGTTAATGTTTGAATTGTTTTAGAATGTTTCCCAATTTAAAAATTATCAGTGAATTGACACATGCTTCA
Organism: Panagrolaimus sp. LJ2414; assembly: GCA_024447195.1. Classification (NCBI taxonomy): domain Eukaryota; kingdom Metazoa; phylum Nematoda; class Chromadorea; order Rhabditida; family Panagrolaimidae; genus Panagrolaimus; species Panagrolaimus sp. LJ2414. The sequence continues at coordinate 1,292,210 of JAMRXY010000050.1, read as the reverse complement.
AATATGAGATTTATGCAATTTGATGCATATGATTCATATGCCCTGCAACAATCAAAATTTGAAAAGGTATTTTTTAATTATGATTTTGCTCATGAAATTGCATCATCTTTAAAAAGGGCTATAATTTTTGAGCATTTTATAAAAAATAGATCTTCTTCAATAGTGGCAAAGATCAAAGGTTTTTTAACATGTGTTATCCCATGATTAATCTTTTTTAAGCATTTAATAAAAATCAATAATTTCAGAAAGAACGAAAAAGGGGCAGTAATATGCCGTACATGTTCCGTTTGCCATTTGCTCAGGGTGGAGTCTTCTCTGCAAATATGCTTGATAGATTACTGTATCAAGCAATTGTAAAAACATATTTGGTTGACTTTTTAAAAATTCTTCTTGGAATTGATCAATCTCATGGAAGTGGATATTTGACAGCTGTAAGTTTTCATATCCACAGTTTTATACCTTAACCATATTAGTAATATTAATAATATTTAGATAACAATTACATCAGATGATTTATGGATAAAAACTTATGGTCGACTTTATCAAAAACTTTGTGCTTCAGTTGGTGATATTCCAATTGGGATTTATCGAACAAAAGCAATGGATTCTAATACGGTATTTATTCAGATTACAGCAATCAAAATGAAATGGATAATTTTTAGATTTCAATAGAAGTTGAAGCTCCACCATCGTTGAAAAATGAAAGCTTTTCTGGTAATGATCCAAAACAAACACAACGAAAAATGGTGGCACTTGTAAAAGCAAGAATGGAGACTCTTGGAATGTCAACTGAAGATTACAGTGAAGAAACAACAAATAATAAACACAAAACTTTATCTTATGTTATTATTAATCCACCGAAAGAGTTGGAACTAGAATCTGGTGATGTTGTGTAAGTTTAATGACCACAATCAAATACAGAGATGTCAGCAGCGTAACAGCGGAGAAGGGCTCCCAGAAATCATAAAAATCTTTTACCGCTATCGGCACAAGATCAAAGGCGGCACTTCTCGAAATCGTTTCTGTCCTTTCCGAAATAAAATACTGCTGACGTCCTGGTTCATTAACATTAAATCAGATGCAAATTTTTGAAACTTTGGAACTTATAATCTTCATTTAAACTGCATAGTTCTCAAAATTTGCATATTGCTTTCAATGAGATATATCAAATACCTTTGATCTTTTAGATATGTTCTACGAGCTCCCGTGAAAGAAGATGCTCGTTCAAAACGAATAAATCCGAGACGCGGTCTTCGTCGATCACATAATAATATCAGCCCCAATACGGCACTACTGACAACTTATCCAGAGGTTCGTCGATCATCAACTTCTATTTCAATTCCAAATTCACTTCATGACAATCTCCTTTCTTCTTCGGGTTAAAAATACATATATTATTTATTTATGAAAAATTTAAACATTAAAATTTAAAATAAAATATTACAAACATTAATTTAAAATTAAAAAATAACAAAGAGGTTGAAACAAAAATTCAAAAAAGAGTCCTCTTACAGTACTTCGGAATTTCGAACTTGTTGAAGCAAGTGTGTAATCGTGGAAAAAAATTTGTACAAAGTGGAACTTGCCCATGCAAAAAAATTATTTTTGCATCTATTGATTGTTATTGGCTGTATGAATTAATGTCTTCCTATTTTTATTTGGCACTGCTGTAACTTAAAAAACAAGGGCTGACCTTTTTCCCCAAAAAACGATATACCACATTCACATCAAGTTCATTTTCTCGAAAAATTTATGCCATATTTTTATTTTGTCTTGGCTTGTGTAGTAAGGAAAGAAAAATGTCTGTACCTAATTTGGTTGATTTGTCTCAAAAAAATGTTCAATCATTTTCTGTGCCAAAACCATTACTTTGCTATATTTTTGAAGAATCCCATCCTTCTTTGTCACAAAAATTAATTAAAAGTTGTAAAACTTTTAAATTAATTCATATCAAAAAGAATGAAAGTAAACTTGAGCGTTTGGACATTAGCGCCAGAGGATATGAAATTATTGCCGGATCTTGTATAGCTAAATGTGCAATGTTAAACGACATGTTTGGTCGTTTTAAAATTGTTCCTGAAATTAAATCTATTAAAATATTTGATTCTTTTATGCTTTTGTTACCACATCGCTATTGTGATTATTATTTAACAAATTTAATGCCAAAACTGAATTTGTCCAAAACTAAAAAAATTAATATTACAATTAATATTAAATTGAACCGGGATATCTTGGAAAAAATTTTGAATCCTTCACTTGAAATATTCAATTTACAGTGTTTCTCCAACAAAGAAGTAAATCCTGCGTTGTTAGCATTTGAACGATGTCCAAAGTTGAAACAAATCACGTTAGTTTTGTTTTTGGGGTTGTCAACAAAATGGGATTTTCTGAATCGTACGTTGGGGTTTTAAGAGTGGAGGGGGTTTAGCCAAAATCTGAAGCTCACCTAAAAAACGGTAAAGATCACAGGAAAAATCTGGTAAAGGGATTTGAAAATTTCGAAAAAATTGATATCAGATCTGGACAAACCCAAAATCCAAATCTTTCCACCCTTCGTCGGCTTTTTTCCTTTGATCTTTGTTGCTTTAAAAGTGAGCGTCAGATTTTGGCTAACTTACTTTCCCCTTTAAAATATTCGACGTTATATCTGGACAAATTCTTAAATATTCATCATGTTTATAGAATATGGTTTCACAATTCCCTCTCGGTTCCAGTTTTAACAAAAAATATTCTCAAAGAAATGATTGCCACAAAAAGAGAAAATAAAATTGAAAAATTATACTTGAATTGGGTTTCTGAAGTCGATTGCAATGATTTCATAAATCTTTTAGAGAAACATTTAGCACGAAATTGTGCAACGTTGTTTATGATAAAAACGTCAGAAACATTAAATGAACATTTTCAAATGTTTGCGAAAATTCGACGACTCAATCAAAATTTTTTCAAATATGGAATCCAAATTAATTGCATCTTTGAAGGAATGAATTATCCAGAAACTCTTTAAAATTTGTTTACATTGCTTTTTAATTTTTTCTTGTAAAAATAACTGTACCGTTATATTTTGAAGTGTTTTTGTTTTCAATGGTAACATTTTTTTCATTTGATCAGTAAACATAAATGCTTTTTGCAAATTTAAGTGAACGCTGTTAATTTTGAACTTTCGTAACTTTATTTGTTTACCAAATTTATCTATGTTCTCTCAATATTTGATATAACTGATCTCAACAGAAAAGATCGGACGTGATACTATTAACTTGGATTTCACTTTCAAACAATATGTTCGATGCATTGAAAAAAGCAGATGTTGCTGTTTTCGTTTTTAACTTGCAACATACAATTTCTAGAAATCGTTGTGATAAAGAACACTTTTTATTTAACTAATAAACCTTAATAAAATTAAAAATTGGAATTTGGAAAAATACAAAAAATTTTAAAAATTAAATTTTTAACAAAAACATTTTCGCTGCAAAACTAAAAATGTAAAAAGTGCACCCATTTTTTTTAGAACGAATGCTAATTTATTTATTCAATAGTTTCTTTACTCCTTTTTTACTCTCTGAAATTGGAGATCAGATGAATATATAATTTGATATATCAACAAATATTAAAAATGTCAATGTCTTCTCTTTTAAAATCAGTATCAACCCAGGTACAACTTCTTTATCACTATTGATTTTAATAAATGTGAAAATTTTTAGTCAATTTCAAAGAATAGATCCAAGCTTTCAACTCTCAAAGATCCAACGACATCACCATTAGGAGATTATGAAGCAAAAGAAGATTTTCCAGAACCGACACAAGTTAAATCTCCACTTTTAACTGCGACTGAAGCATCACAAGAAGTTGAACCTTCTGCGAAAGAAGAAGAAGGAAAAGCTAAAAAGAATCCACAATGGCGAAGTGCATGGTTTGGACGACTGACACTTGTGGCATATGTCATTGGAATTGGTAATATTACAATGTTCCCGGATATGTTTATTAAAAATGGACAATGTAAGTTTGGATATATCTAGATTGCATCCACTTTAAAGACTTAAATATGTTCTTGCATGTTCATTCTTCATATTGGATGCAGTTTATATATTCCAATATACACATGTACTTATACTTAATGTATATCACATTTTTCAGTGGCATTCTTGATACCCGTGATTCTTGCATATTTTCTTATTGGAGTACCTTTGATGTTTGTAGAACTTATCATTGGACAAGTATCATCGTTATCACCGAATAAAGTCTTCTCTCGAGTTGCTCCTCTTCTTTCTGCAATTGCCGGAGGCATGTCAATTATGGCAATTTATCGAGCAATGTTCTTTATGCCACATTTGGCACAAACTCTATATCTTTCAATTTTATCAATGCAAGGATTTTTTACTGATCTTCCATGGCATTCTTGTGCAGCTGATAGTACTCGCTGTGTTGATCTTATTAATGTATCATCATGTGCAAATCATTGGATTGGCGAAAATAAAACTGATTATGTTCAATTAACTCCATTATGCCAAAATGTTTCTGATGCTCTTTTTGATCGACAATATCCTCAACCTGTTCAAACTCCACACATTCAATATGTTAATGATAGCGTTTTTCGAGTAAATTTGATTACTTCGAGGGTGTTTTTTTATATGGATTTATAATTTCAGAATACTTATATCGTTGAATCTGATCATGTATTTGCTCCTGGCCCATATGGTGTTGTCCTCTGTCTTCTTAGCCTTTGGATGTGTGTTGCTTCATCTGTTTTTATAGGACCTGCTGTAATTGGTTTTCTTTTTTGCTTTATCTTTACCTTCTTTCCTATGATCTTTTCTCTCTTTTCAATGAGCTATTGTAGGTTTATTTCACTGTTTACACATTTATTAGTATAATTTTTAGCTTTAACAGTTGCGGAATCATTTGATCTTGTGGGAATCTTAACAGAAGCAGATTTTTCAAAACTTTTACTTGCTCGAACATGGTCTGATGCTGTTCAGTTTGTGCTATTTTCGTTAAGTTTAGCTGATGGAGGAGTTATCAAAATTGCATCACATCATCATTTTGATAATAATTTAATTTTGAATGCATTGTTCGCAGTTGGAGCTGATATGATTGGGACATTTGTGTATTTAATTCTTTATGCTGTTGCAACTGGATGGGTTACATGTACGTATTTATTTGTAGTTTTTTGTACTGTAATTATGAGATTATATTTTAGCTCGAATTTATCCTGCTGCTGATCATTTGACAAGTATAATGTCTTCACCAACCAGTGGCCGAGTATATTCCCTAACAGCATATCCTGAAATGGTATCAACTCAAACCGGTGGAGCAGTTTTAAGTTTTCTTCATTATATTTCAATCGCTTTATTTACTATGCCATCAATGGTAATAACCCTTTTTTTATGGAACATAGCTTACATTTTTTCTTGATTTTAGATTATCTCTCTTGAAGTTGTGGTAACATCAATCACGGATCGTTTAACAAAATCAATCAAAAAACGTCGAAGAATATTTTTAACTCGATTATTTGTCACTTGTTCAGTTTGCTTTACTCTTGGACTTTTATCTCTTTGTATGATTACACCAGGTGGACAATATTTAATGCAACAAATGTATGATAATTCTTTGAATTGCCTCTTTCTTCTTGCTTGCTTGGAAATTATTGCAGTTATCTATCTTTATGGATTTCATAATTTTATTCAAAATATTGAAGCAATGCTGGGGCTTGAAAATACAATTGTACATTATTTTCAAGCAATCGTTTGGAAAGGTATTACCCCTGTGGCCTGCGTCTTTGCAATTATTGCTCGAGGTGTTTATCTTGTTCAAAAAGATCTCGTTATTCTTGATTATGTTATTCCACCGAGTATGCGAGCTCTTGGATGGTTGATGTTTCTTTCAATTTTTGTGTAAGTTTTTGTCATGCGAATAAAATTTACCGTAATCATCATTGATTTTAGGATTGTCTTTGGATTTATTGGTTATAAAATTTTTCAACTTCGACGACAAAAACGTTGTTTGCATGTTCTATTCTCACCAACAGATGAATGGGAAAAAGGAAAAGAAATGGAAGAAATTAAACCAGAACTTATCAAACGTCCATTAGAATCCGTAATGATTCCAGTCAGTGCAACAACAACTCAAACAACTACAAATGCCGCAGCAGTAGGAACAAAATCAAAGTAATAATCAATTAATTAATTTGTTGTTTAAAAGTGTATATATACATGGCTTAAATCAATTAATGTGCCTTTTTTGTTTGTTTAAATTTATTAAAAATTAGTGTTTTAAAAACTTTTATTTTCAGAAAAAACCCCTTTTTGTTTTTCTTTAAATCAAAAAAGCCTGCAATTAATGTTGCCTATGTTGTTTTTGCGTCAAATGATGGCAAATTCAAATTTATTTTTCCTCAGACCGACCCCTTTAGGTCTCAGCTAATAGGATTTACTCGTGTAAGAACGCCATCTGCCTTTTTTGTTTTCCTCTGTACTTTTTGTGCTGTAAAAATATATCGGAACCCCTGAAGAATAAGAAGAAACAGTTGCGACGGCCTTGCGCGATGCGGAATCCCTTTTTTATCGAATAATGTAGTAAAAAAAGTGCCAGGGCGCGTCAGTTTTTGCCGTTTCTAGCTTTCTTTGAGTATATTTTTTCACGCTTTTGCGCTCGCTATTTTTTCCTAAAAACTGTTTTTCGCGCAGAGGGACTTTTCTTTCTTGAATGTTTCCGGAGAGAATTACTTGCGGGAGAGGAGAGAAGAAAGCAAAACCTCTTGAGAAAAGCCCCTCTTTCGTCAAAAACATTAGAAAATGCCCAGGGCCGTCAAGGAAAAGCATTTGGAGCATTTGATGAAGCATACAAAAAAATTGGAAGCAGCAGAAGCAACGTTGTTTTTCGTTTTTGCCGTCAATTTAAGGAACCTAAAAACGCGAAAAAGAAAGAGAGGGATGAAGAAAGGAGGCAAAAACGATCTTCACGATAATGGCACAAAAACGCGAAAATGGCGGCTTTTTTCCTTACTCCCTTCTTCTGCGTGCCAGCTGCTTTTATGCTTGATTTGCATGAAATATACCACTCTCGTAAAAAATACAAGTAGTAGAAAATGCAGAACCCCAGAAGGGAGGAATGAATGAAAGAAGAAAAACAAAAACCGGTCACGGCAATGCCACAGAAAAAAGACCGTTTTTCAAATTTTAAAAGTGAGTGTTTTGGTGGTTATCGGAGTTTTCTTCTACTGTTGTTGGGGTTGTTATTGCCATTGGTCATTACAGTAGAAAAAAAAGTGAATGCGCGACAGCAAAAATGCATAAAAAAGAAGACGACAGAAAATATAATAAAACACGCACTGTCACGATGAATGAATGGCACCAGTTTTGGGAGTTTTTGGCATGCAATTAGATACAAATGTCGAAATAAAAAAGTAGAATTGAAAACTGCAGAAAGTGAAACATAATTTTTTATAAATCATAAAAATCAGTTATCAAGTCATTATTTTCGATTAAAGCTTTTTATGGATTACAGTATGATTTTTCAAAATGATCAGATATTACCGTATTCTTAAAATACAAACATTACAATCATCATTGTTCTTTAGTCATGGTTTTAATTTGGCAATGATTTTTGCGGTAAAATAACGATAATAAAATTTGATGCCTATGATCGTAAACCTTTCAAGAATTACAGTAATCATTTAATATTTATTTGATGGCGTTGTTTCTTTAAAATCACTTTTCACACGCCTTTTTAAAAAAATATATGTGCTTTACCACACCAGACACCCAATAAAAAAGAACTTCATTTGCATTTAAATGAATTGTTAATTTTTACTATGAACAAAAAATTTCAAAGTGTTTTTTAATGGAATTTGAACAATGCGTGCAACCTGGTACTTTTGTTTTAAAAACTTTTGTCGGTAAAATGTTCATGTTTTGATGTTTGACAAAACCAAACAATTTCTTTGAAGACATCATCATTTTTGAAAAATACAATTTTTTAAGTATCCCTCGTTTAAAAAACAAAGATTTTTTCTTCAAAAAAAACGCAACAAAAAACTATAATGGTTTTTTGTATTAAAAAAATATATAGAAAGTGATGAATTTTTATAAGACACAACAGCTGCAGCAGCAAGTAAGTCGTCGGCAAAATGGAGAAATCGCGCAGAAGCAAATTGACGCAAAAAAACTATACGCCATTTTTTTTTGATTCAACGCAAAAGAAGCAGCAGACGTTCAAAGGAAAAACAGAAAAAAGAAATGATTGAAAGGGGAAAAGAATGGCAAATGGTTGGGTTGAGGGTAGGGTATTTAAGAAAGGATAATAAACACATTTCAGTTTCCTTCCCTTTTTTCCAGAAGCTGCTGTTTCTATCAAAAAAATATATATCTTTCACTTTTTTTGCGTTTGCTTTGATGGTTACCGACAATAATTGGTATCGGAAATATTGTGAATCAAAGGATTAAAAGAAAAATAAAACACAAGTTTTTTATTGATGGATTTTAGATTTTGTAATATTCATTAAATTTTTAAACGTTTGTTAGAGGACTATTTTAGGTAGAAGTTACCGTATCTTTTTTAATGACAGTACTTTTTTAAAAATTTGTTGAATTTGTGAGATAAAAAATGCCGTAACCGTTTTTGGATAGCATGATTTCTTTCCATTTTTAGGTATCAGTTACCGTAATCTTTTGGCACATAAAAATGCTTTTTCACACATTTTAAAAATTTTAGCATCAGCAACAACAAGAAGCAAGAAGATAAAGCCATCTGCTTCTTGCCCTTCCCAAATTTCATTTTTCCATCTAAATATCTCATTTATTACTCTTGTAAAAAATCTAACAACCCTCTTTGACTCATTCATTACTTTTCACATTTCAAAAAATGAATGAAGATCGTTAAATTTGATATCAAAGCATGAAGCAGCAACATTGAAAATTTGTGTATAAAAGCAAACTAGTCTCCAAAAAATATACAAAACATATTTTTCAAATAATACAACAAAAAAATCCAAGATGAGATCAAACCATTTTCTTTTTTCCTATAATTTTTTTTTTTGGACATTGGTCATTTCCTTCTTCCCTCTTTTTTGCTGTGTGTTTTTCATGTTTTCAATAATAGTTTGTTTTTTTTTCTTTTTGTAAAATGGAAGAGGGCCGACTGCCAAAAGCAAAGTTCTCTTATTTTTGCTGACTCATTTCACTCCTTTTTTCTTTAAAAAATAAGTGTTAGGAAATAAACGTGCAAGCAGAGGAGAAAAATAAAACGGGAGAGAATGATAAATTTATGGATGGATTGTCTTTAAATGATGATGGCCAAATTTCGAAATACTTTTACTTAAAGTTGGTGACACTACTATCTTAAAAACGTGAAAACAGAATAATAAAATTTTGATGTTGAAATAAGTTGTCTCCCGAAAGACGCAAGTAAATGGAAAGAAAAAAACATGGAAAATGCCGTTCTTTTACTAAAACTTAAAATATTCAAGGCTTGCCTATAACTGAGTCATTTTTTTTTTTATTTTATTTATACGTTCCGACTACCGGAGTAGTGGAACGAGGCAAAAAAATAAATATTTAACAATTGAAAAATACATAGAAAATTTACATGGAAAAGACATATACAATAGAAAACAAAAAATTTAAGAATAATAGTGATCAATTTCTGTATTCATTAGATATTGTTTGAATTGTTTCTTTTGCGCGAAGTTTGAGATATTGATTTTGAGTTGGTTCATGAAGGTTGAAGTTCTGGTTGAAAAGTGGGAGGGTCGAAGTTTGTTTGTAATTTTTTCTTTTGATGAATAATTCTTTTTAAATCTGGTATCATAATTTGAAGGTTTAAATTGAAGAGCAGAACCATTTTGAGTTGAGACATTTAAATTTTTTTTTAAACTATCGTTGTTTTTTTGTTTCAAATGTAACAAGTCTGTACACGACCTTATCCTCTTGAATTCTTGTAATTGCTGCTGCTTTTGCAAATTATTTTTGTACCGAAAAAACTGTTAAGTACAAAACTCCAATATATCTCTCATTTGCTTGTATGATAAATTTGCACTTTTAAAAGTGCTTGTCTTCTTCAAAAGGTTACGTTGTCTCCCTTTGAGAAAAAAAACTCTTTCTTGTGTGATCACCGATAGATTTTACGCAATTTTCACTTTCACTTTCTTCTTCTCTTTTTATACAAAGATCTTCTTCTATATAAAAAATTTTCTATTTTTAAAATCATTGTTTCTAAAAAAAGATTCTCTTCTTCTTTTTTTCTGTCTTCTTTCGTAACCCCTTCTTCGTCGCTTTAAAAAAGCAGCTGAATACACGGCTCCATAAATTTTTTTAAAACGTTCGAACTTCAAAGAAGAAAAAGAAAGAAAAAAGTGAGCAATTTTTAAAAACGAGACAAAAAAGCCTCGTGGCGACGATGAATAATAATGCTTTTTTATAAATTGACCCTCACCATCATCATCGTCGTTGTCGTAGTCATTGTCGACAAAAGTGCTGCTGCTTTATACAAAGAACAATTTTGCGCAAAAGAAGTGAATAAAAAACGAAGTGAGCCAGACATATGGGATTGTAGTCAGTTAACTGTTGTTGCAGATGAAGGTGGATGATGGAAAAAAAGCATGTAATAACAATGACAACATGTCTCGTGGACGTCGTCGTTGTTGGTCTTCGTCAATGATGAATTTGTTGAAGGACTATTTTCCCTTATAAATTTTCAAGTTAGCAAAAAACTAACCTTTTCTGTTGGTGCTGCTGCTGATATAATAGAAGACAAAAAAAGAAAGAAAACAAGAAAGACAAAAACGAAGTGTAAAATTTTCATGAAATTTCACTGAAGACAAAAGAAAGAGATCGTACCTTCAAAAGATTTGCTTCATTGAAAAGCTTGAAACTCCCTCTCTCTTCTTTCAATAATAATCACATGCATCCCATTCTTCTTTCTTCTACAGTCTCTTTTAACCACAACAATAAATTTCTAAATTTAGACAAAAAAAGAAGAAAGAATATTTTATCGGTGAATTTTTTTTCTCACCATCCGGTCAAAGCTTTTTATTCACTCTCTCAAATTCAAATATGGAATTTCTTCTCCGTTCATCGATGATGACGATTGTCCACTTCTTTTTTTGACGACGATTATGATTTTTTTGATGCAACATCAAGAAAGAAAAAGTAAACGAAAAAAGAAGGAGAGATTCCATCATCATCAACCTTTTTTTGTGTTGCGTGCCTGAATAAACAAAACAAAACAATTTGAAAATTCTCTCTCATTTTTTGGAACGGAGACAACAAAAATAGAAAAAAAAAACAATCAAGAAAAAAACACATTGAAAAAGATGCATGAAAAAAAGAAGAAGAATATCAAATAATACGGTAAAAAAAAGTGATGTTAATAAAAATCATGAAAAATGGAAGTTTTGAAATTTTTGAAAAGGTGTGAAATTTCGGAAGAGATAAATGATAGGATGTAGAAGTTGTATTACAGTATGCTACTTAATTAAGATAAGAATCTTTGAATGTACAGTAATCATCAGTAGTTACGGTAACAGTTACAGTAATCTTCAATTTCACTGAATACTGTAATTTTATGTTTTTCATGAAGCGTGTTTCTGTAACGTTTTTTATCCATCATTTGTTGCATTAGTTTCCTTTCTTTCACGTCACACTTTTTGTATTTAATCCTTTGTAATTGTTGATTCTGGTTAGTTAAATTAGGCATATCCATCACTTAATTAAATGATGCTTCAACAATCAACTGTAAAAAAGCCTTTTGTTTTTTGCAGTACTTTTCTTTGAGTATTGTTTTTTCTTAATCCCTTCTTCTTTTTGCTGTGTTGTTTTTCATTCACGGCTCTTTGCCTTTTCTCTTTTTTATGCCCTGAAGGGTAAATTTTTTTTTCTCTTTTCTCTGAAAAACATCGGTTCAAACCACTTTTAAAAGTGACCTCGAGCTTTTTGGCTTTTTTCTTCGAATAAACGAGAAAATCGTCGTTGTCAGCCAATTTCCCATTTCATTCTTTTTATAGCTGTTGCTGCTACTGCCTGCAGGGGTTGTAATGCCAAGAAACGTAAATAACCCTCCCAAAAACTCAAAAACCGAAACGTGCAGATGCGCGGAAAAGCAGAAGAAAGAAGAAGCAGGCTGTTTTTCATATCGGCACAAAAAAGAAGAAAGATTTCTTTATTGTCAAAGAAAAAATTGTTGTTAGTTTTTTCTTTCATTTTCGGAGGTCACTTCTTTATTTTTGTCATTTGCCAACGGGAATGGATGGATTTGAATTGGGAGAAGGAGATGAAGAAAAGGAAAGAGAGATGAAAAGCTGCTGCTACTGCTGCCTGCAGGACATTCAAATTTTTTTACCGAAGCTGCGCAAAAGAGCGTTTTTAACTCACTGTTTTTCTCGCGACGTCGCCGTCGTCGTTTTTATTTATGCCATTCATTTGGAAAGAAGAATAAAAAAGTTGTTGTTGTTGTCGATGTCCACGATCTCGTTTAAAGAAGAAAAATGCTTCTTCTTCTTCACAGAAGCAGCTGCACGGAATAAAAATGTATATTAAAATAAAAAAAAGGAGGGAGGAAAAAATTGGAGAAAAACGTGCCCTTGCGCGAAGAACACATTTTTTAAAAAATCGACGGCGGCAACGCGTGCGTGCGCGCGCCTGGCGGTCATTTGGCCATTTTCTTTTTCACCAAAATTTTTGAGGGTCTCTTTTTCAAAGCAGCTGCTTCTGTTTTTCTGCTGTTGTTCTTCTACTTAACTATTCTTCTTATTCTTCAATGTATTTTTTTGCGCGTATTTTTTAAAGGTTTTTTTCGAACCTCAATTGTGTCAAATATATCTTTTGTGGATTTTTCCGATCCCTTTTTGTGAACAAAAAAAAGCTTTTCTTTATCTTCAAAAACACATCCTCTAAGAGAATAAGAGTTACTTCGACGAAGTTCAAACTTTTCATGACTTCGATTCTTCCGATGACCACCACCTGGTCAGTTTTTTTCTCCACAGCTTGAAGCACATCAAATTCAATACCATTTATTTTTCTTCAAGCGTTTTCATAAAAAAACTTCTTCTTTGCTTTTTTTGTTGTCAATTCTTCCACCTTCTTTACAAAAACAACACAAAAAACTGACTTCTCCTTTTTCATCTTTTCTACAAAACAAAAACCGGAATATGCGCAATCGGCGTAAAAATCCCTTTTTTTGAAAAATTTCTTAAAATAGAATTTCTCGAGCTCGCTTCTTTTTTTTCCCGCGACTCCCGTTTCCATGCGTTTTATTTTTGTGAAAGAAAAAAGAGACTTCAGCATTCAATCCATCGATGAATCCATCAACGAATTCAACAAAGAGAAAATGATGATGATGATGTGATGGTAAAGAGAAAGACTGGCCAGTGTCCAGTTAAAGAAGAAAAAAGAAATCAGATCGGAAAAAATTGAAACGCGCGCGAAAAAAAAATAAACTTGCGATTGCGCAAAAAAAAGAGAATCAAGCAAAGCGATTGAGCGCCTCCACGCTTTTCCATCATGTTTGTGGTCTAAAAACGGTCTTCTTGTGTGAAGCCTTCAAGGCATTGTTTACTTCTTTCTTCTCTCTTGATGATGATTTGAAACACAGCAGCAGCGGACGCATGGAAAAATTGCGCTGAATTATTTTGACAGAAGCCTCTTTCTCTTGAAGGGGCAGGGCCCGGATTTGAACTACCGTAATATCAAGCAAAAAAAGAAAAAGAAGAAGCACAAGTGTGAGTGAGTAACGACATCGCAAAAACAGCCTCCAAAAGAGAAAAAAGACGAAAAAAGTCAAGAGTCGTTGTTGTTGATGTCCAGAAGGCAGGAAGCAGAAAAAGTCTACATAGACCTTTCGGTCTATTTACATAGAAACACGTTTTGCCAAGGAGTCTATGGCTTTAAAAATAGACCTTTTTTACAGAAAAGGAGAAATGTGGAAACTAATGTATTTTGCGTTAAATTTTTTTCATAAAAAAAACGTTTTTATTGATCTTCAACATATTAAACACAATTTAAAGACAAAAACAAAATCAATTATAATTTAACAGTGATACCAGGCATAAAACGTTCCATTGCGTTGCAAACAACAATATTAGAAATTGTTTCTTGATTAAGCTGCGGACGTTCTTTACAGTCTACTTTATTAAGAACGCTAAAAGATCGTTCAAGTGGGCATGATGAAGCAGGAATACTCAAAATCATTTTTGCAAAACTCGAAAGATAAGGGTATTGAATAGATGCTTTTTTCCAATATTTAAGAATAGAAGATTCGTACTCTTCTTGATCAAGTAAATATTTATCAATTTCAGCATTTAAAATAAAACATACCCAAGTCGTAACATACTTTTCGTATATTCTAAGAATCCTGGTTTCTGCACAATAGCAAACGCATTTAAATCAGTCTTTATCATTGTTAAGCAAGCTTTCTTAGCAATTTCTTTTTGAGCTGATGAAAATACAGGAGGCGGCTTTTCACATGCATGTTGACGTTGAGATCCACCTATTTTTCCAATGAAAAATTTTTCACAATGAACACATATATGGCCAACAACTGTATCACCTTCCAATATTTGCGCGTAATTTCCTTTTAATGTTGGCTTTGATTTGATTACACCAGATTTCCATTTTCGAACAATTTCTTGTTTATCTTTATTGGTCAAAGATTTCCTTGGTGTCGGACTTAAAGTTTCACTCAAATTGCATAAATTTTGTGTTGTTTGTAATCGCAAAACATCCTCTTCTTCATCTGTCATTTTTGTAAATAAAAAGAATAAAAAATTTAAGATAAAGTACTATTGTATCAGATACAATCTATCTTGTAAAATATACTTTGAAAAAAACATAGAGAAAAAATAGCAAAAATCTTTGCTGTAAATTATGTTTGGCAATATGTGACTCAGTTTTGGTCAGGGGGTCTATTTTTTGGAAAATAGACTTCAAAAAAAATAGACTTTTAGTCTGCATAGACCCGTAGACTCTTTTTTTCTTTAGACGAAAAAGTCAGTCTATGCTTGACTTTTTCTGCTTCCTGCCAGAAGGGTGGTTTCATGGAAGAAAATAGTCGGTGGTCAGTCATCTGCCTCATCTGTTGTTCAAAAATTTAGTCGTTGAAGTTATTTCAAAATTTTGAAGGAAGTTACGTTTTAACTTTTTTCTTATTAAATTAAATTAATATTTTGATTTTGATTTGGGAATATCTATTTTTTTGTTGTTGTTAAAGAAGTTGAAGAAAAAAGCGGAGGAGTTTTGTGTTTTAGAAGCCCTACAAAAAAGTATTTGATTAAAAAGTGAGTAAATTGTTAAAAAGGTTACAATAATAGCTTCTTTTTGCGTGGTGGTGTATTTGTTTATTTATGCGCAAGATTTCTTCCTCGCTTCTCCTTCCCTCCTATCTGTTTGTTTTTTGTTCTTCTTCAAGTTAATGACTTTATTATTATTATAACGATTATTATTCAATCACGTGAATGGACAAAACCAGTGACTGAGTCAGGCAGACAGGCAAGTAGAAAGAGAGATAATCGAATTGAAAGCAGGAGGTCAGCAATCAAGTGGTCAAATATTTTTTGCCATAAAAAGAAGTATTTTTACGTGTTATCAGTTGGGTTTTCAGTCAATGAGTTTTATTTAACAAACCAAAAACCGGCATTTTGCAGCTGCTGATTTTTTGAACACAAAAATGTGCCATTTTACAACCTTTTACTTTTCTTTAGTTTCGGTTTCTCTTTTTCTTTTTTTTGTTTCGATTTCGACAATCATCATTATTTTGATTCTATCTTTAAAATTTCCCATCATCTTTTTTATCCATTTCGGCAATCTTTGAACTACTGAAAATGACGCTAAATTTTTTTCACGTATGACTTTTTTGTAAAACGTCTATCTTTTTTGATTTCCGTTTTAGCGAGAAACAAAAGAGATATTTCGAAATGCGCTTTTTTAACCTTAAAGCTTTAGAAAAAACGTCTCCAAAAAATTTTTTTGCGTCAAAATGTCTGCGAAAAAAAGAAAGTGAAAGGTTTTAAAACACGTAAAAAAAGAAAGATTCAGTTTTTTAAATTTTGTCGGGGCCAAATCATTCTTTGTCTTCATCACCCGCGGCGGGGGTGGTCGAGTTTTAGATCTTGCTTGCTGCTGTTGTAGGAGCTAAAGCATCAGCAACAATAGCGTTCAAAATTCACTTTTTTTCTTTCTACTTTCAAACAAGGGGACCACCATCACCGCTGCTGGCCGCCGCCATCAACAAAGAAAAAAAAGAACTCCCTCAAAATCAAAACTAACTCACTCTTCTTCATCAGTTTTTCTTGCAGCTGCGAAAGGGGAGAAAAAGAGATAGATTCAAACAAAATACGAGAATAAAATGTTTTTTTATTGTTCTTGCGTGTGTTCGATCATTCATTTAACTAACTTTCTTTCTTTCATTTTTTTATATCGACGTGACCATTGTGTTTGAGACCTAAAGAGAGAAAGAGAAAGGGGATGATGAGGGCCTTACGTAAGATTATTATTATTTGCTTTCTAAAAAAAGAAGTGTTATTTGGGACTAAAGAATAAAAAAAGTAGACAAGTACCAAGCAAAAAAAAGACGTGAGATATCATTTTAAGCATGTTTTAGTGATAAAGGTTTGCTTATCATCTCTTAAGGGCATGAATGATGTTATTAAAATTAAAAAGCATCAACCTTGATTTAATGGGTATTGTCATTCATACCTTTAGGGGATGGTAAGAATATCTCAAATCCTTATCAGTGATTCATGCTCAAAAGATTGTTTCACGTCTGTTTTGTTGTGTGCTTATCTTCTTTTTGATCTTTGTTTTCAAATTATCCACCTTTTGTTATTTTTGTTATTTCTCACGTTTGCCGCTTCTTTTATCCTTTTCTTACTTTCGCTTTTTCGTTTTCACGATAAATCTTTCCAATTTGTTATACAGTATGCCTTAGAGAAAATTGCCCATCATCAAATCCTTTTCCCTTTCTTTCTTGTTTTTCCACTTGAAAAAAATGAATGATTACTGTACAAGTGTTTACTAAAAAACAGAAACGCAGGCGTCCGTGGTAAAAAAAATATCCCTTAAAGGAATAATAATTACATTGAAGATGATTTGTAATCTAACTATTTTGCCAAAGATGCAATTTATGTTTGCCATTATGTCAATCTTGACATATATTGAACAACAATCGTTCTTTCGTTTTTTTCAATCCGTGAAAGCGTAGAATTTTCTTCTTCTTCATCATTATTATGGACATGCAGATGTTAGATTTTTTATTTTCCGTGGCAAAGACCTCATTTTGATTTTTTTGGATTTGGATTGGTTGTAGCGTGTCAAAGCTCTCCCTCCCTCCTGTTATGGCAAATGCCGTAAATAATCGAAAAATTTTTGTAATTTTTTTTCTTGGACAACGACAGCAGCAACGGCTTGCGTGTGTTTTTGTGCGTCTTTTTTGCGCAGCGTAAACGCTTGAAAAAAAGAGGAAGAAGGAGGAAAAGATGGCATTATTCAAGTAAGTAAGCAGGGCAACAGCAGTTTGCAGCCGCATCTGCTGCTGTTGTCCACTTTCTTTTTTGCCGTAACCTAAAAAAAGCCGTCTTAGTTCTTGCTTGTCCACTCCCCCTTTCCTTCTTCCCCTCCATCTATCCCTTTTTCCCTTCTTCGTCCACTGCGTGTGGTTTTGGCGCGCGATGAACGTTTTCTGTTGTTGCAACGTTGATTGCGCATTCCCCCTTTTTTTGAAAAAGAAGGCATTGAAAGACTGTTTTTGAGAAATAAAAACATTGAAAAAATTGTCTCATAACTGCTGATCAGCAAAAAAAAGTGTTGCTCAAACACACATCTACGTTTAAATATTTTTGGAGGTCTTCCTCTTTTTTTGGCGCGCGTACGAGGTAAATATTATTTTTGTAATAATTTAAAAAACTTTTTCTTGATATCTCTATTTTTCATCATCAAAAGACCTTTCTGTTTTCATTTTTTCATGAAAGTTTTCCTTTTTTTCTTCTTTCATGACTAATCAGCCTGAGGGCTAGCCCTACCCAGCAGTCATTGGTCAACGGTTTTTTAAAAAACCATCGTTCATCAAGTCTTCCATCAACGACTTCTCTTTCTTTCAATACTTTCCATGAAACCGGCTATATCACGGAGTTTTTTCTTTTTCTTTCACCATCAGAAGAATCAACACCGTAAACTGAAGAGATAGAAGAAAGAAAAAACGCTTTATTCTCGCGGATAAAAAAATAAAAAGAAAGAGAATCTCGTACGAGTCGTTGTTGTCCCCAAAAGACTGGATTCTCTTTCAATCGCGCAACAACTCTCTTTTTTTGTATTTGGATCTCTCTCTTTCTACCTCCAACTGACCGGACAGTCAAGTAAGAAAAAGCTTCTATTTTTGTGTTGATTCTTTCTTTTTTTCTTTTTCTGGAACGCAACATAAAAAACGACCGTTGTCCTTTCTCTTTATGATGTGTATTTTCTTGAGTGAAGTTTATTTTTGGAACTTTCGAAAAATAATACATATTTCCATTCAATCAGACCTAGACCTTGCTTGCTGCTGCTGACTGCGCCTGGAAGAAGCTCTCCCCCCTCTGGCGATGATGATGGAAATAAAAAAATGGATCGCGCAATCTTCGCTGTTAAAAAAGCTTGATCGCTGCTGACTTGAATCTCGCAAAAATAGAAAGAAAGAAGAAAAAAAACGGAGAAATCATACAACAACAAAAAAACGCTAAATTTTCATGTGGACCACCGAAAAAAAATATAAAGCCTTTTTTTCTCATCATCAAAAGTTTTTTTTTCTGATGATGATGATTGTCTCTTTCTCTTGGTTGTCAAAAAGGTATCCCAAAAAAAACCAAAAAGTTTTTTTTTCTGCAAAAACTCAAAAGCAAAGCATCAACTCTTCTGTTTTTCTCAATTTCCGATCACGTCGTCGTTGTTCTTCTTAATAAAAATTCCAGATGTTTCTTTTTGATATTATTATTTTTGGCGGCTATTTATTTCAACACCTGGAAGAAGGCGAAGAAGTTGCAGCCGCAAAAAGAAGAAGGCAGACTGCCTTCTTCTTTTTTTCTACGTTGATGATAGTTTTTAGGAGAACAAAGAAAAAAAAGTTAATATCGAAAAATTCAAAGAAAGGTACCCCAACGTGCCAGGTTTTGGTTGTTGTCGTTGTTGAACGTGATCATCTTCTTCGACTTCTGCTCCTTTTCTTTTGCCTGACATTTTTCCTTTATTAGATGATGATGCTCATATATTGCGCGCTCAAAAAATTTTAAAAAAAATTGTTAGACTTTCATTTTTTGGCAATAAAATAAATTCACGTTCTCTCTGCTCCACTCCTTCTATGTTTTTTATTGTGATCATTCTATTCTTTTTTACTCCTCTTCTTTTCCCATCCTTTCTTCCCTTTTTCAAATTCCAAGTAAGTAAGTATTACCTACAGCAGGAGAAAACATTTTTGGGAGTAGTAAAAAAAGCCATCATCATTGTCAGATCATTTTCTTTCTTTTTATTTTTTCGGACAATAAAAAAACTCAAATGTTACGTGTGTGTACGTCAAAATAAAATATAATTTTAAAAAAAGGTCATTTGCCTCTTCTTCCTTTTTTTGCTTTCCTCGGCATCTTTCTATTACGACAACAAAAAAAAGCAAGCAGGCAATAACCCAACAACGACAACGACAGCAGCAAAAACCGTACCTCTCTCTCTCCGAAATAGAAAACATTGCAAAAAAAACTCCCGCGCAAAAAAACGTGAAAAAACGCCGCTTTTTTCTCTTTTCATTTTTTCTCAGGTTCACTCAACACAGTTTTTTTGAGGAGATCTCTTTCTTCTTCTTTTTTTGCGATCAAGTTTGAAACAATAACTTTTTTCTTTCTTCTTTTTCGGTTTTGTGTGATTTTGAAAAAGACAATAGAATAATAAGAAAAATCGGGTTTAATTAAATCTACAAAAAAAGAAGTTGCAAAAAAGAAAGAAACAATAGTTTTAGCGGATCTCGTTTACAAAAAATTGTCAGTTTTTTTCGAAGATATTCAAAAAAATAGCGCCTTCTGGCGAAAACTTCTGGCGGTAAAGGCTGTAAATTTTTGCGCTTTTATGATAAAAAAAGAATACTGTAACAGCGTTTGCAAAAGAAACAAATTTTACGCGATAATGCTTTTAGGGCAAATACGGTTACTGTAGAATTGACAAGATGTTCGATGATATTTTTACGCAATTTTATGTTTTGCCTTTTTAAAATTGATTTGTAGAAAATTGTAATTAATAGTTCCCAAGCATATGTATGTACTTTCAGTTATTATATATATTTTTTGTATAAATTACAATTTCCGGCGTCTCTTTTTTTGCTGTTTTTTGTACCGTTCTTTTTTTTAATACTGAAGCAGCAGACGCAGCAGCAACACCTTCCTTCCTTTCTTTTTTTTTGATATTCCAATTGTCTTTGTTCTGCCGTCCTCGTCCAATCCTACACTTTTTTCTTCCAACTTTGGTAAATTTTTTGCGCGGGGCCTCAAGGCGTGGCGTGCTTTTTTTGTGATCACTAAAATTATTTCCTTCTTTTTTCTATTCTAACTTCAACATCTTTTGTGGTTACATTTTTTATTCAAACATCTGAGAAAGAGCTGTTTTTTGCCTGCCTTTTTGGACATTCATTTTTTGCTATTATTCTAATGATCTTGCCTGCTTTTGTTTAAAAGCGTTGTTTTTTCGTTGAAGAAGAAAAAGATGATGTGAAAAACATCTGCACACACGCAGCAAAAAACATTTCTAAAATTATTAGTCCGAAAATTTTTTTTCAACAACATAAAATAGGACTTTATTTTTATACTGCTACGGAAATAGTAAATGTGCGCTTATTTTTGGAGTTAACAGCAGCTTTCATATATCTCTTTGGGACTTTTCTTTCTCTCTTTCACTTTCTTCTATAAAAATGACTCAGATCACGTAAAAAATAGTCTGATTTTTTCTTTTTTTCAAAGATTTCTATTTTTTGCCGTTCACGCTTTCTTTTATTTTCTAACGAACCAAAAAGCAGCATTGGAAGAAGAAAGAAAAAAGACAGCTGTTATTTGGATTTGGCACTGACCAGTTTCATCTCTTTCTTTTCTCTCGACTCATCCCTTTCCTTCCCTTTTACTTCGAATTATATTTTTTGTTGCCGTCGTTTGTTTTTCTCGTTTGCGTGTTTAACGTGTATATTTTTCGTGAAAAAAAATAACCGCCGTCAATCGAGATGTTATTTTGCGTAAAAAAGTATTTATGTTTTTTTGAGAAAAAATTAAGCGAGGGTGTTGTTGAAATTTTTCTTTCCTTGACGTAATATTTTCCATTTTTTAGGGAACTTGAAGAAAAGAAGACGAAGAAGCCTTTGCACCTTCTTCGCCCAATACTTACCGTAGTTACTAATACTATCTGATCACCATCAGTGAATTCAACAAACCATGAATGAAGCTGATTCCTCAACACCTCCTCCACCACCGCCTTCAACAACCACAACAACTCCATCACTTTTGCTAGATCCTGCTTCTACTGCTGCCGCAGCAATTGCACATTTACAATCACAACTTAATAATTCTCAAAATAATCATCTTTCAACTTCAACAACAGCAAATGGAACATCAATAAATTTTGATGACTCTTCATCCATCTATCCTGCAGTTACCCCTGAATCAATTGGTGATGCAGATTCTGGAGTTGAAACTAAATCGATTGATATTAAATCAGAATCTGATCATTGTATGATGGATGCCGATTCTGGAGATGATCTACCACCAATGGAACCCGCCGCAAATGCAAGAATCTTAGATGTTCGATGTGGAAATTTAACTGGAAAGTTGTATGAAGAAAGATTCACGTGTCCTGGAATACATAAAAAGTGTATAGAATTTGATGGTCGGCTAGTTTCTCCTCGAGAATTTACAATCCGAGCTGAAAAGGATAAACAAAAAGATTGGAAAGGCTCAATCCGGGTTGGACGATACAATTTACGAACGCTAATGGAAATGAAAAAGATTGATTTTTATGATCATGAATCAAATTGTTCCCTCAAATGTCAATCAAGAAATTATATCAAAAATCGAAAACAAGCTGCAATGGAATCCATAAATTTCTTGGATAATTTAGTTAAAAATGGTGCAAATATTGCTTCTGCTGCATCAGATTTATCTGGAATTGATCAACAGCCTTCATCCTCTGCTTCAACAACATTCAATGATTTTAGTATTTCTGGTTCAAATGATGAAAATGGGTATGCTAAAATAGGGTTACTGTACTTGACAATGATTTAATCTTGTTGAATTGTTTAGGTTTAATGGATCAAGAAAAGGAAGTTCTGCCCTTGAAGAATACGTTTCAAGAATGTCCACTTCTTCAACATCTTCAACTGCAACACTTGCAAAAATGGGAATTAAGAATGAAATTATTGAACAACACCAGCAACATCAACAACAAGAACAACAGTCAAGACGAAAGCAATCAACTCCACAACCTCTTCAAATTCAACAGCCACAACAACCGACTCCTCAAACTTTACCCACTTTTACACCTGATCCGAATACGGTAGCAAGTTTATTGTGGAAGCAAATCAATGGGCAAATTCCACCTGCTTTTCAAGGAATCTTCAAACAACATCATCAACAACCACAACCAGCTCCTCCTGTTCCTCAAGTTATTCCACAAGAAAATGATCAAGTTAGTGTGTTGGTCAATTCAATTCTTGAACAACAAAAATTACAAAATCAATTTAATAATTCTTTGGGAAATAACTTTAATGCAAGTGGGAATGGAAATGGTGGTGGTGTCACAACTGAAGATATTCTTCGATCCGGTGAAGCTTTGACTGGAAATGCTTTGAAAAGGATTATGGAACAACGTAAGCTTTTTTGATTATTAATAATAATTTTTATGATAGTTATTTTTTAGAGCCTACAATGTTTTGGGAACGTATGAGAGAGCTGAATCTTGTTGAAGATCTTGCCTCACATATATCTGCTGCTGTTGAACAACTCAAAGGAATTTATCGTTCATCTGATCCACGAACAGATGCATTTGGTAAGTGGATTTTAAGAATATTGTTTTCTAATTTGTTTTCATAATAGTTTCAAATTTCCTTTACTTTTGGTTACTGTATTGTTATATTTTCAAATTTTTTTAGCTGCTCAAAAGCTTGCATCTCTTGCTCTTTCCTTGGAATTAACGGATGATTTTGCTCGAAAGATTCAAGCTTCCTTTGTTCAAACAGCTCTTCAACAAGAAATTCAACGAAAAGCTGCTGAAGAAAAGAGAAAATTGGAAGAAAAGCGTCGAACACAAGCTTTGGAACAAATTTTCAAAGTTTCTCAATCATTTGATCCTGCACAACTTCAAATCATCCAACAACTTATTCAACAACAGCAACAAAATCAATCTTCACCTGATATCAAAAAGATAAGGCTAAATATTTAAAGGTTTTCTCTCTCTTTTTCTTCTCAAAAAGTCATATAGTTTTTGTAAAATCCGTTGTGAGCTCTTTTTTATTTCCGATTATCCCGTTTAGTGTTTTTTTATATTTGAGAGTTGCCGAAATTCCTGCCAGTCAAAAAATGCATAAGTCTTTTCGCCTTCTTTTTTATTGTATAAGAATTTTATCTTTTGTTGCCACTTTCTTCATTATCATCGAATGCTTTCTTCTTTTCTTTTTCATATATTTCATTAGTCGAAAACAATAATTTCTTTTTTCAATCAATGATCTCATTCTTTTATCCTTCTACATTTCCAAAGCTTTGGTTTTCATAGGCATGAAAGAGGGATTACTGTAATTTTTGATTACTGTATTCCTTTCTTCTTTACCTAAAATTCCAAAATGGTGCCTTTTGTAATTCTTTAAATTTATTTGTGTCTTTTTTGGATTTGATTCATGCTTGTCTCTTTTTGTACTTTGTAAAATCAAAAAAATCCTTGCGCGTATTTATATCTCTCAAATCACTGCCTTTTTTATTGTGCTATTATTATTTTTAGTTGTCTAATTTATATCCCATTTCTTCTTATCCATATTTTAATCACTAACTATTATTACCCTTCTTATTATTGTTTTTAAACAGTACTCCATTTTTAATGTTATTGGTTTTAATTTTATTGTTCTTTTTTCTCACTGTTTTCATTTTCTGTATACCGTTAGAGCTTTTGATTCATTATTTAAAAAGAAAGAAAATATAAATTGTGTTTTTCCACCCATAATTTTTTTTCTTAACTATTGCAAAAAACAAAATGTAACCAGTCCTATCCTTTTTCAAACTCTTCATATTTAATTTTTGGCATTTATTATTATTATTCCCATTTTTATGTATGCCTTACTATTATTATTATTGTTTTTAACTATTTTCAAGTGTTTTATATTTGAAGATAGTTTTATTCTATAATTATTTTGTACTTGTTATTATTATTTGATATTTTTTACCAAAGCCCGTCCAAAACAAAGTGCAATTGTAGCACAAGCAATAAATATAATTTTAATATTTAAAAAGTTTGAAATGTTTTTTTTCTCACCACAAAAACTACAGTAACCAAATTTTACAAATTATTTGTAATATAACGCAGAAAATACTATTCACGGTTTCTTTGAATAATTGTAATTACAGTATGGCTCGAAAAATTACAGCTCTAAAATCACTTCACTATTTTACAGTAATTTTTTCTTGGTTGAAAATAAGTAAAATGCGATTGATATTTTCAAACATATTTAAAAATTTTAAGTATTGTCAAAATCGATTTCAAGTTATAACGGTCAATTGTTTCAAAAATATAACTTTAGTAATAATAAAATAATTAAATTTTAACAAAAATGGGTTGCACGGGTGTTGTTATTCGATAACCCATGCGGTTGATTCTGCTTTTTATCCTTACCGGTAGCTGGCGACTAAAGTGCAACGAACCATTGCACTTAGTGGCTTCATTTCGCTTGCATCAAAGGCAAGAATGAAAGCCACTGCACCACCGAGGTAACAAAAAAGAGATGCGAAAAATGGATGCCTTGTCGAAGAACATAAAAGAGAACGTGAAAAAGAGCAAGCACAAAACAGAGAAAGAAGAAAGCATTCTTTTGAAAAAATGAGCTTTTTTGCTGCAAAAATTTTAAAAGGGAAAAATGTTAAAAGAACCACAGCTTTTTGTGGGGCGCTAAAAATGGTTAAAGTATTTTACATTTTTATTTTAAATTTGCACTAAAAAAGTTGTATTAAAATAACAGATAAGATACTGTAACATATAAAATTTTTAAATGTTGAAACTTGTTAGAACTTTTAAAAATCAATAATTTAATTCATAACTTATGCAGAATACAGTATCTTTTGCTCCCTATTTCAAAAGCGTGAAACACTTTTCTAAATTTTGCGATTACGGTGTCTAAAAAACAGTGTTTGATTTATAAAAAACGGGTTTAAATTTTTTGACGTTAATTATACCGTTTATACCCGAACACATTTTTAAAAATTGGTTTATTTTATTTAATTTTGTTTTGTTTTTCTAAATTAAGATTTCTACAAAAACAACGAAAGAGAATTGAGCAACAAAAAACGGTTTTTGTTTAAACAAAACAATAAAGCTATAATTTATTAAAGTTTATGCAAATTCAAAGGGTCTCACACGTGATCCGATTTATAAGACCCCATTATTAACTAAAGCATATTAATATTTGGAATAAATAAATATTTAATAAACCCATATATAAATGCGATAAAACTTTCACTTTTTTTGATTAATTTTTAGACCATAAAATAAAAAATTAAACGAATACCAAAAAACAATAAAATAAAAAATGGTGGAGCGTCCTGAAATACCTGTTTCGATTTTACTGATTTTTCTCTTTTTTATAACTTTTTCTGCACAAACTCAGGTTTGCACTTTTTTAAAATTAATTGAGTTGCACACTTTTATTTTTTGGGTACTTTGATTTCACCTTTTTTTTGTAGTTTTTTGCTCAATATTTTTATCAAAAATTTAACGAATCTCTAAACGTTTGACACCATTTAAGAAATTGTTTTATCAAGTTTTTAACACAATTTTTTATAAAATCTGTTTGAAACTAAATACAATAAGTATATTTTTAGGAAACAATGGACGCAGCAATGAGATATTGCCTGGTTGCGGTGGCAAGCTTATCATTTGGAATTTTAATTGTTTCTTGTATTCGAATTTTATGGAATAAATTAAATGAGGGAAGGGCGGAAGAAGCGGCAATTAATGTAAGATTGGTTTTTTAAGATTTTTTACAGAATTTATTGCAACTTTTATTATTTAACTATTGTTAAATTTACTGTGATTACCGTAACCAAAGATGTTAACAGTATTTTGTTTGGGAAAGGGCAAAAATCATTTTGAGGGGGTACGCTTTTGGTCGTGTACCGATGGAGGTAAAAGATCAAAGGATTTTTGTGATTTCAAAAAAGGCACATTCCCCGGGTACGCAATTTGGCTGACTCCCACCCAATCAATATATTTTTAAAACTGTGACAGCTTATTATTAAATTTTTGCAGAATCAAACTAATAATCAAATTCGACCTCCTTCACCTCCAATAACAATTTATACAATAACGGCACTGCCAACTTTATCAGATTTTCCTGCCAATATTTCTCCCACAACACTTCCCGATTATCGGCATGCTCTTTTAAATGCTGCAGTTTTGCATTTTGTTGATGAAAAGACTAAGGTTTGCCCCCTTTTTTTATCGTTATCACATGTTTTTTAGCATCTTTTTTTATTTATTGATTTACAAAAAAAGGATTAAATGTCAAAACCAAAAAATATCAAAAGAAGAGTCAAGCATTGAAAACACGTTTTTTTATCAATCAATTTTTAGGAAGATAAACCACCCGATTATGCAACATGCATTGAACCACAAGATTCTATATGGGCTCCTCCAAGTTATCATCGATAATTTAATTTAATTGTTTTTATTATTTAATTTTTGAATAATAAAGAAAAGCTAGATTTTTAATTTATCAACGGTTTTCCAAGTTTCTTAAGATGAATTTTAACCATACAGAATCAGTGTTTTCGTTGTGTAAACACACGACCGCGGCATTCTTTGCTGTCGGCGAACGTCTTTGAACTATTTGAAATTCAACGCCGACGTGACTGCGTGAAAACACTGCTCTGAATGCAGCTTTTTTGGCTTTAATTTTTGCAAAAAAATTTCATTAATTTTTATTAAAACAATTTTAATTTACGTGCAAGAATCAAGGTTTTCTTTTTTTTCACTTTCATTTTTTTCCACCTTTTTTGACGAAATTTGATGAAACCTTTTTCACACTATAAAAAGAGGACAAAGAATGTTCAAAAACTATGGTACAAAAAAGTGTAAATTGAATTTTTGATCTCTTAAAACTTTAAAAACTAATCAATCAATAAAACTTTATTAATTTCAAATATCAATCAATCAATTTTTAACAATCAAATTTATTTAATAAAAATCTACCGTAATTTTACCCGTTTTCTGTTCTCATTTTTTGATAAAGTGTTGAGCAAAAATTATTCTATATCAAAACTTTAAATCTTTTTTGTTAAAATGGTCGAACACCGGAATGATGGCATTGTAAGAGATCACCGATAACATTTTGGCATGCAAGATGTTGAAGCCCTAGGGCACCGATCCCACCCGCTGGATTACAAAAGACCTCACATTGTGGACCACTTTTTTGTGCAACTTGTCGATGTTTACAACATTCCAAATTGTTATTACCCCCGGAGGCACATTCTAAAAATGGTGCAACATGTAGAAGGCCACATTTGCCTTGATCAAATTGTCTTCGAATCTGTAACAAAAAAAAGTTTATATCAGTGATAACAAACTTTTGATTAAACCAACTTGTGCTTGAGTGATATCATATCGACATAGTTCCAAACACCCTGGGGGCATTAATCTCTGTTTACAGCAATCAAGTAATTTTGAACTCGCTTTTTCTGCCGATACACAAGGTCGAAAATCTGGTGGAATATTACATGGTGCAGAGGAAGGTTCGGTAATGGTCTGAATGAGAACTGGAACCCCAGGGGTATGTATATGGGGGGACAGGGTTGATGTGGGGATTACTGTAGCATTATTATTAGTAGCCCATGATGGAATTGGGGGAATTGGTTGTTGAGGTTGAGGCTGCCGAGGAAGTCCTCCCCCTAGGGCTAATGAATTATTTGCTAAAAATGAGCCAATCAGTTCTCCAACTTCTAAAAATGGTAATTAATTATTACTTATTTAAAAATGAATATTGAACTCAAGGACGTAAGCAGAATTTTATTTCAGAAGGGGCAGAAACCATTTTAAAAGATGCCGCCTTTGATCTTGTGCCGATGACACTAAAAGATCAAAGGATTTTTTGATTTTGGAGGGGGTATATGCCCGATCCTGCTGACTTCCTTGATTGAACTTACTATTATTAAATTCATTTCCATGAACAGAGTTTGGAATTCCTTGATTTCCGCCTCCTTCTTCAACAACATTTAAAGTTCTGTCAGATTTTGCTTGAACTACTTCTTCAACCTTTGGATTTGGAGGAACTTCAATTCCAGAATTCATTCCTTCTGATTTATATCCAGAAGGTCGAATTGAAAATTTCCAAGATCCAAGCCCGCTTCCGGCTCCTTCTCGAAGAACTGGGATCGTTGTTCGATCACTAGAAAGTTGTTGTTGTTCAACAACTTTTTGAACTCCAACTGGTGCAGGAGTCCAAAAACTTTGTTCAGCTTCAGATGCTGGAGGCAATGTCGGGGGATCAGGTGGTGGGCCACCTCCTCCAATTGGTAATGGATTATTGTCTCCACTTTCATAATCTACAAGCTCAACAAGTTCATCAGGTGAAATTCCGGTCATTGTTGGAGGCTTTAAAATTCCTTTATTCTTTTTTCTTCCAGTTTCAGTGGATGGTTTTCCAGCTTTGATGATCCCATCTACAGCTCCATTTGATCCAATTTGAATTGTTTTTTCTTCAACAGCTGTTTCGATTCCTCGTTCATCAATGAATGAACTGATTGCTGGGGCGGTTGCAGTTTCAGGAAGGAGAGTTGGAAACCCTCCGGCACCACCTTGTCCAAATGGGGCTACAGTAGCTTGACCGAATGGTGCAACAGATGGTGGGGCCGGTGCAGGGGCTGGACCTATGACACCAATTGACCCGAATGGTGATGGAGGGGTTACAGCTGGGAATGGTGGAGGAGATGGTTGGGGCGGAGGTGGTAAAAGACCGGGAATTCCAAGTCCAGCAAAGATGTTACCGAGTTGAGGGGGTGGTGGCATTCCTGGAAAACTACCAAAGCCTCCAAATAATGATTGCTGTGGAGGTGAAGGTTGAGGGGGAGGAGGTTGTGGTTGAACACCTCCAATATTACTACCCATTCCAGATGGTGGTGGTGGACCATCTAAAAATTTTAAAATTTTAAATGCCATGATTTATCTAGGTAAAATGCCCTAAGGATACGAAATATCCTCTGTCATTAAATAATCAAAAAGGCAAACCTGATCGTGGAAAATTTGAACATGGAGAATTCATGCATATATGTGGACATGCCGCTCGTATCCTTGATGCACAACAATGCCCTCGATGAATTCGTCGGCAATCAAACATTGGTCGTCGAAACCAATTAAAATGCCCTTCGGCTATTAATGGCAACATCACCAAAAATATTATTAACAGCCTCATTTAATAAAAATCAAAAGTCTATAATGATCCAAAAATTAAAAAATGTGTGAAAAATGATAACCGAATAAACACGCGTTCGTTTTGCTTCAATCAACTCCAAGAAAAAAAGTTTTAAGCATAACCATTTTTTGCTTACGTCAGAAAACTGACAAAAAAAGATGAATTAAATCAAGTGAAACTTTTAAGTCAAAAGTTTTTGTTATAAAGATTTTTGAAATGCCCTGAGGGGATAAAAGCGAAGATATATAAATATTTTTAACAACTTTCAAGGCCAATTTTTGACAATGTTTTATGAATCATCGCCGGATTCCTCAAATCAAAAACAAGCAAAAAATGAAATTGCACAGAAAAATTTTTTGCAACCACAATAAAACGAAAAGCAATAAAAAAAGTTGAAAAGAAAGAAGTAAATCAATGTAAATCCAGAAATGGACATTGGACATAAATCAAAAAGTTTCGATTACCGGATTTTTTAAAAAAGTGAATAAATAGAACAAAAAAATCAACAAAAATGTGAAAAGAAAAACGAGATTAAAAACACACAGTATAAAACACAGATTTTCTTATTCGCCGCAAATTAAACATAAAAAATTTATTGTATTTGAGTTTTCAGATAACATTGTATTTGCTGAAAAGCAGAAGTGTAGATTTATTGAATTTGGGTATCTTTAGCAAAGTTGTGAATAAATTTCGGCTTCAAAAGATCTAAAAAAGATATAACTTTCAAAGAACTTTGAAAAGGTTTCAAAATTCATTAAACGTGGGTTTCTCAAACTCATAGTTGATAGGGATTCTGGTAACAAAAATAGAAAAAAAATTAAGAAATATCCAAATTTAGAAATTTTAGAAAAAAGTTAAGAACTCGCTCAAAGTTAAGAAGGTCATTCCACAAAATTCTCCGTCTGAAATGAAAAAAATCTTAAAAAAATTTCTGCAACTACAGTAACACTATTACGGTAGAAGCTGGATATCACTTAAATTTAACCTTTTCTAATCCAAAATTATAAAAATTACTTCTTTTCGATCAAACAAAGTATAAAAAAATTTCCCGGTCATCGCGACCTTTTAAATTTGAAAACGATAAACAAGAAAAACCTCCGCATCAAAAAACTGAAACACATCTGATTCAGTAAAAAACTTCCAAGAACATGAAGAAGAAGAAACACAGACAAGAATCCGGCAGGATTTTTTTTCAGCTGGTTTTCTTATTCTTTTGAGATTTTCTTTCCTTCTTCTTTGCTCTGTGTTTTTTGACGACGACGACAAGACGATGAACAACATTCACTTCATTGAGCAAATCTTGTGTGAAAAAAAGAGAGATTCGAAAAACGAAAGAAGAAGAACCTGTTTTTTCTCTGTTTATCCAAAAAAGGAGTTATAACGGGGGGATAAATAAAAGCCTGAGATTTGGACACGTTTTTTGTTAACTGACCATTTAAATGAAAGATGTCAATCTCATATTTGATATTTTGGGCAAAAACAATTTAGTTAATTAAAACAGCTGATCAAAGTTTTGAAACATTGTTATCGTAATCTTTAAAATTTAAAAATCCAAAAATGTTGCAATTTTTGGCAAAATGTTCTTTTCATTTTATTTGCTGTTATTTTGTTGAAGTTTTTAGAAGAAAATAATTGTATGTTTTTTCTCTAAAAAATAGTCGATGACTAACTTCATCAAATTTTTATTTAATCGATTTACAATGTCAGATTCCACGCCATCGGAGGAATCTTCATATCATACTTCAATGGATTTATCGGATGTTAATCCTGAGATCCTTGAAACAATTTTGCTTCGGTTTTCTAAAAAAGATTTAATAAATTGCAGTCAAGTATGTTTTATTTAAATTTATTTTTATCATTACATGTTATTATTATTTCAGGTTTGTCATCTCTGGAGAAATATTATTAATACTCGATCATTTTGGATTGCAAAAGAAGATTATGAAGGTGAAGATTATTTGAGAAGTCTTGTCGAAACTGGAAAACCGATATTACAAAATAATTTTGCTGCTTTATCAATTAAGAAGCCATTTGAACGGGGTTTACTTGTTGATGAAAATCCAAATGGTGAAAGTGAAGTTTCTCGGCATGCTGATCCTCGATGGTTCTTTAATAATGGTGGAAATGGTTGGAGATATCAAAGTCCACCGTCATTCATTCATACGCATTTTCATCCTGAATTTAAAGATCTATTTCAAGGTTGTCATGAAACAAGTTTTGGAACATGCTCAAAATATTTTGATCTTAATATTAAAGACCTTGGCATTTCTGTAAGCTGTTTTTGTTGTTGTAAGCTGAACTAATTTATATTTTTAGCCAGAAGTAATGGATAATCATCGTCCACCCATTATCTTCACTGAATGGGTATCAAATCGATCTGATTGTGGTTGCTTGTACCGTTCATCTATTCAATTATTCAATGAAAATCGTCAAAGAATTGCTTGGGAAAGACAAGAACTATCATTTGATCAATGGCAATGTAAGTTTCATTTAAGACCCTTTTCAATAATCTCGTTTTTTACAGTAATAATATTTGTTATTTTAGATCAGCGATGGCAAAAAGTTGAAGTTATTATGGAATCTTATCCACCTGGGGCTCGATCAATTCGAATTTTAAGTTCTGGACGTGATTTGCAATTTTGGGCTGGCTATTATGGCCCAAAAATGGCTGGTTCTCAATTGATGATTAAAATGGAAGAATCTCCTCCCCCAACTCAACCGGTTGAACTTGGTGAACCAATCTTTCAAGATGCTCCAATGGAATAATATTGTATAATTTCTTTTGTACATATTTAATACGTATCATAATTCTTCGGTGATTTTTTTTGATAATTGTAAATATGTAATATAATTTTTATTCATTTTTCGTAAATAAAATTACTTTGTAGATATTTTTGACTGATATAAACTACGCATCTGTGATTTAAAACTTATCTCAACATATGAACCCAAGCTATTAAAGAAAAAATTGGAGGAGGTCAATTTTTTTAAATGGAAAAAAAAATAAAATATCGGTATAATCTGAATATGTTTGGACTACTTAGACATTGGCGAGTCTATTAGTATATTATATTCTTATATTAAAGATCTACTCCGAATTCTGAACCTAAAAAAGTTGACTTATCACTTTTTATCCAAAAAAAACCTATCGCTTTTTATCCAAAAAAGTTGACCATTTTTCAAAAAGGATGACCTCTGTGTAGGTTTTGGAGATAATAATATGTGATAACCCATATCTTTAAATGTTCTACTTTGTCTTGAAAATTCATTTCATACCAAATAACTCATTTAAAGTCTATCTTTTAAGTATGGTACTTTCAAAAAAGTTGACTTATTAGCCTTTTTTTCAAAAAAGGTCATCTTTTTAAGACATGGGTATAAAATTTATATATACCGTATCGAATACTGGAAGGATTTTTTTACAAAACATTTTTTTGTACACAAAAGAATGTGCGTTCTCTTCATTCATTTATTGTTTTTTCAAAAGAATAAAAAAGTATCGATAAGAAATGCATCATTCTAAAAATGCAAATATTTTTGAATAAAGATATAAATAAATAAATAAAATTTATTCAAAAACATGCACTTCCTTAGCCTAAGCCTAAGAAGTATCACACTTGCACCAAAACCCCGAAAGGTTTTTGACAGACGCCCAATCTAAGTGTAGAAAGGGTTACAGATCTGACTCGGCAGCTGTACGCGAAGTCGCAGAATGTCAATAGGTGTGTGACAACCGTCAAAGCCCTATCACCGGGTTACGATGATATCTCACAGGACTACCTATGTTTTGCCGTGGCCGTGTTTTCGAGTGAGCATCGACAGAGGGCAAGAGAGATTTCCTAGGGGTACGTTGGTTAATGTGAACCCTAAACACATGTGCCCAGTTCATATCTCAAAGAGAACATGAAACTGCCATCAAGCGGGAATGAACCCACTTGAAAACCTCGTAAGGTGCCTTAACTTTGGAAATCCTCTGCACTCTCCACTGCGCCATTGCGACATGTTTAACATGCTCTCAATTCAAAGGAAAGGAAAGCGATGATCTTTCAAATGAATAATTGCTTGAAAATCGTGGAATTTGCATACCAGCATTATCAGTTTTATGACTTTTTTTAAAATGCAGCCGAACCTCGATTTTACGCGCCACAATTTTACACGAACCTCGATCTTACGCACCTTTTTCGCGATCCCTACAACAAAGAGGCTATATTAAGCGGACCTCGATTTTACGCAATTTTTAACCGGTCCCTTGGATCGCGTAAAATTGAGATTCGACTGTAAAATTTTATTGCTTTTCATTTCCTTGTTGTTTTTTTGAACATGAATTTCTCGTAATTTTATTTTTTGAGTATGAAAATATAAAAAAGCCTTTAACATTTAAAACAAAAGTTTTTATTAAACTATGATAATATCGTCTGGAGGAAATGAGCTATGCCATTTTTACAACGCTCTGCTTCAAATGGTTTTCAGAAAGCATATGATTTTACCTTGTAACTATGATCCATGTGTGATCTTCTAGATATTTTTTTTTTTACAAACTCGTTTCAAACGTTACTGTAGAAAAATAAGAAACATTTTTTATACATTACACTCATGTTTACCGTAATTTTGTTGATTTTTTTTGTTTTGTTTTGGCAAAATGAGCCTAATGAATTAATGTTTACGCGGGAAAAAGGGTTGTTCTTCTTTCAAAAGTTTTAATTTTTTACAAAATTAAATAATTACATTGGATTTACCTTATTTTATTTAACTCTTTTGTATAATTCAATAATTTGTTAAGGCTAGAATTCTCCGAAATATGTCTCTTGATCTCTGCATTGATCCATTGGATACAGAATATCCAGGTCTGGTAAATGAAATTCTTTCATTACGTAGGTTCCTTTCTTCCACTTTAAAAATATTATTATTAAATAAAGTAAACTTTTTTCAGCGAAAGATAATAATGATCGATCAATGGTTCTTGCCTGTTCAATTACTCCAGAAGGATATGCATATTTTTTGTGCAACAAAGTTCTCTATGTTTGGAATTATTTAACAAATGCGAAAGGAGTTAATCCACATGCGTTTCGTTTAAATCTTCCAACAACTGGTCTAAACTACTCTATTAACTCTGTTGTTTTATCAAGTAAAGATTCTAATGGATTACCATCTGTTTTGGTTGTATCCCCTGAGGGATTACTTCGATATTGGTCAAATATTAGTTCCTCAGTACCAAAGGATAAAGAATTATCTTTGAATAATGAAGTGGTTTTATCTGTTATTCCTTATAGTTCTGAAGGTATGCCATAAATTTCATTTAGGATATTTATATTATAGATTCTGTATACCTTTTTAGATCATGTAACTCGATATATCATTTCTACAACAACTGGAACCTTTTACAATGTTGATATTTTCAAAGAACATTTTTTGCGAGGCTCTACTACTGATGGAGCTATTACATATCGGTCAATTGGAATTAACACTTCAACATTGACTCGTCGAATGACAAGTGTTTTATTTGGTACTGCACAAAAGAAGCAATCGTATGAGTTTTTTTTTATCAAATTTATGTCCTTCATTGAATATTTTTAGGCTTATCAAAACTCTTATTGTGAAAAATTTCTTTACTTCCAGTGATGCTGATCTTGTTGCAGTTTATCAATCATCAATTGAAATATGTTCTGTTAAACGCGCAAATGTTGTTAAATCTATTGATGCTCGAGATTACATTCTTCGAAGTTATCTTAAAACTGAAAAAGAAGATACTCGAATTGATCCAAAGCGTCCACCAAGTGTTTTTATTGCTGATGTAATTCAGTACAACAATGGTCTTTTGGTTTTAGTTGCAGTTGCAAAGTATCGCGTTCCAACTCTCTCCTTTGGATTGGTGCATTTAACAGAAGATTCGGTCAATGACAATTCTGCAAACTTTGTTTCTCTTGTTGGAATTTCTGAAGAACATCGTGTACCTGTGAGTTTTTGGTAGGCACCCAGTACCGTAATTAATTTTTTATTGTTTAGGTCCCACATTCTGATCAACCTTTACCAAAGATTAATCTTTACACTCCAACTCAAACAAATTTTATCATTGTTTTTCCAACAATGGTTGTTTCGCTTGAAAATGTGGATGCTGGAGCTGAAACACTTTGCGATATAACAAAATTTAAAGATCAATTACTTGGATCTGCATGTGTCAATCAATTTTGTCAAGTTATTCTTCGAAAAGATGGTATCTGTGATGTTCGGCATCTTCCAGCTGGATTTGAAATAAATTTTTGGCAAAAATATCAAAGCCAAATTGAATCTATTGATGCTGAATCTAATTCACATTTTGCAATGCTCAAAAAAGTTTTTATTCTTTTTGCAAGTAAAAATTTACCAGAAGCTCGATCAAAATTTGCTCAAATGGTTAAGGCTTTTGGTGACTACAATGAAATGGCAGAATTAATTGTCTTAATGACGAAAGGACTTTTGGATCGAATTCCTCCAAGTGATCAAAGATGGAAAGAAAAAAGTTCTCAAAAAAATCAAGGTATGGTTTACGACATGGTTTTTTGGGACTGCCATACTTTAGAATACAATTTGTTTTAAGAGTTGTGGGATACTGTAGCTTCTTGGTGTTAAGGCTTTTTTTGATAATGCTTAAACAATTTTTTTCCAGATTCATTAGTTCGCTCAGTTTCGATTACGTCACAATTGGAAGATAAAGTTGCACATTACAAAATGATTACAATGTTTCTTCGATATTTTGGTCTCTTTGATAAACTTAGTCATCCATCAAAAACTTTCAATGGTCGATCAGCTCTTACTGTACTCTCAGAATTTGGTGAAAAGCTTTATGCAATAAATCTTACAATGCAATGGATTTCACAGTATACTCTTCCAACCGTTGAAATTGCAATCAAATATTTATCAACAGAAATTCAAACTCAACTTCGAATGGTTGATAATACAATTCTAACACCGCATGATTATTTTTCAAAAGAAGTTACTTCTTTTGATGCAATTATTCCAGCAGTTATGTTGGTTCAACAAGAAGAATTAAAAGGAAAAACTCGTCAAGAACAAAATTCATTGTATGTTGAAGTTCTCTCCTTGTTTAATATTGTCATTGAAGCAACACACTTCTACAAAAATCAAGATTGGACAATTCATGTCAAAGGTGATGAACAAGTTTGGACAAATAGTCAACAAGTTTTAACACATTTTAGTCGTCAAGTTTGTTGAATAAGTGATTACTGTAGTTTCAATAATATGCATTTTTTAGTTTACTTTGATTTTTGATTTTATTGAAAGTGAACGTGGTAATTATGAAAATCTTTTGAAGAAACTTTTACCCCTTTCTCGATTTATTCTTTCTCAACAATCTTTGTTTCAACGAAATCGATCATCGATTATTCAAAGATTTTATCGATTTGGAAAAGTTGATATTGCTTTGAAACTTGCTGAAGAATTTTTTGATTTTGCAACTCTCATTCAACATTGCTTTGAAAAGCTTCCTGATCCAGAACGACAATATCAACTTGAAAAATATAAAACTCAATTCAAAAATGAAAATTTTGATCTCTTTTTATTTGAATATTTTCGTGAGCATGGTCTTATTGCTGATCTTTTGGAACAAGAAGGTGATAGAGTTGAAGATTTCTTGTCAAAGCATGATGAAATTAATTGGATTCGAAATATTGAACGTCATGAATATGATACTGCAAAAGAAACTCTTCAATCACTTGCTTATTCGGCTCCGAATGCAAATCGAAAAAAGGTATCATTTTTTGGTCTTTTGTGTTCATACATATCATATATCTATCAATAATTTTTAGACTTTACTTTCATTGGCAAAATTGGCTGCTTTGTGTGAAGATGAACAAAATCCTGAAGAAATTGCACAAATTACAAATAATCTTTTGCTTCTTAAGCATCAAGAACAAATTGCTCCTGAGGTTGCTATGGTATGTTTTTATCTTACTGTAATACCACTTAATAATCGATCATTTTTAGCGCCTGAATCCAACAAATGCTCCACTTTCAATTGAAGAAATTGTTGCTGCTGATATTGCAGAACAATCTGCAGAAGGATTTTTGAAAGCTTTAATTGCGCTAACATCAATCTTGGATACTCGTGAATCAAAATCTGATATTGGAATGGAATTATTTGAAAAGCTTCGAAATCGAATTTGGACTTCTGTTGTAAAAGCTGATGACTGGAGAGCAATTGCAAAAGAAGTTTCTCAACGTTCAACCGATGAAGGATACGAATTATTTACAAAATTCTTATTGACAACTGTATTGGGGGATGTTTTGCAAAGATTTATCGATTACTGTAAGTTTTGCATGTTTTTATAGAATTTTTTGAAATTCTTTTATTTTTAGCAATTCCACCTGATTGTAAACTTGAACTTCTTCCAAAATCAACTGAACCCTTAAAAGATGTCTTTCCATTAAAAAATAATGAACATGCTCGACATTTATTCAATGAATTTCTTGATACAAATATGGAACATGTTGTTCGAAGTATTGAAAAAGAAGCCGCTGAAGAAGCTTAATCAGTTTTAACTTCTTGTTATTTATTGCTTTTCTGTTATTTATATACGGTTTTTATTTATATCTTGTTTTTTATTATTATTCAAATAAAACTCTGTTTTACTAATTAAAAAATATTTCAATGAT
The DNA here is from genome assembly GCA_024447195.1 of Panagrolaimus sp. LJ2414. Classification (NCBI taxonomy): domain Eukaryota; kingdom Metazoa; phylum Nematoda; class Chromadorea; order Rhabditida; family Panagrolaimidae; genus Panagrolaimus; species Panagrolaimus sp. LJ2414. The sequence goes on along the minus strand of JAMRXY010000050.1, from coordinate 1,253,927 downwards.
CAAAGTCTGTTTTAAACTGGATCAAAAAAAATTGACAGTTTTCCGATTTTTTCTCGCAAATTTTAGTTTGTTTATTCCCGAAAAATTTGATTTTTAAAAGCATTCAACTTTTAAAAGCGATTGAAAAACTGTCGCAAGTTTTAAGGAAGCTTCGAAGGAAAAGAAAAATGTTCGGGACTCGAAATATTTTTTTTTGGGCAATTCAGTCGCTTCCTGCTTTATATTATGCTTACCAAAATAACTTAATTTTTGAGGGAAAAAGTATGTTTTTGTTATATCAGTAAATAACAAATTTAACGTTTTAAATTAATTTTACAGTGAATGAAATTGCAGCCGATTTCTTTGATCCTGCAAATTATGTTATCATTGGAGTCATAGTTTTTTGCTTTTTAATGATTTCAGCATTGATAACTTTCAGGTACAAGAAATTTTATTATTTAAAAGCTTTGTTGGAGAATTTCCTTTTTTTAGATGTATGAGATCACCGTAAACAACTTCGATCATCCAAACTATTTGCAAACGTTTAAATTTTCTCCAATAATAGTATTACTGTAGTTTCTTCTTTATTCAATAATTTTAAATTTCTTTTATAAAACCATATTTTACAAAATTTTATATTTTTATTCTTTCCAATTATAAATTTTAATTGCTATGATATATATGTATTAAAAATGGAAGTTGAATAAAATTTAACTGTTTTTTCTGAATTAACTTTTTATGGGAAAGAGGATGTATCTGAGAAATTGTAGAATTTAACCACAATAAAATTAATTATAAATTATGAGCTTTGTACAAAAATTTGTGCAGAACAAAAGAAAGCCTTTTTGTTTTGAGTAACTTTTTGCAGCAATCTTATTTGTGGCGGCGTGGCGCAGTCGGTTTTGAAGTTGACTTGAAAGACCACGGTCGAAGGCTCAATTCTGCGTCACACAAGTCTCACAGTCTAATATTTTTTCATTTATTTTATACATTTAAGATTACGGTATCTGAAATCGACAAACGAATCATCAATGTAATATAATCATTGATTGTGCAACAAATAGCTTCAAAAAAATTAAAACATAAAAAAGATGGTTTTTTGAATAATTGTTCTCATTGAGGACAAACTGATCATTATTCAATAATTATTTCCATGTTTTTTTTGTTGTAAAATGATGAAATACTTTGGAGAATGGTAGACTTGTACTTCCTCGTTTGGATTTAGTGTTGGACTCTCATGTACCTTGTTCAAGAACCTAACAGAATTTACATTTTTTAATCGTTTAATTCAGTACAGATTTTACTTCCTACTTTTATTTTTTGAAAGTAATTTGGCTTTCTTATTATTTCCCATTTCTTGTAAAAACCCTGTAATTACACCCAACAACTTTAATCCGCACCCTCATCAAAGTTTTCCCCCAGATTCAATATCAAAAAAATATTGAAAATGCCAATTCTTTAAATGGCATACTTCGCTTTTAAAAGCCATTTCATTGCTTTAACAAAATGTAATATATAAACGTTATAATTAAATTCCACACCATTTTTTTTATTCCAATAAAATACCTCCATTTACTTTCTTTCTTCCGAACTGTGTTGTTTATTAAATTTTCCTTTTTTCCTGCCCTTGTTTCAAGTTTAATAATCGTCGCCTTGCCAACAACAAGTCCTTTTCTACTCCTTTTTCTTTCTTTCTTTTTGGGTAGCACTTAAGTTTTTTTCTAATGGATAAGAATTTTTTAAAATTTAAAAGTTTTACCTTTGTTTATCTAATATTTTTTTAAATAAATGCCAACAAAATGTTTAACAAAAAAATGTAGTTTTTTAGGCTTCTTTAATGACGTTCAAAAAGTGCCATTTTTATTACCTCAAAAATGCTAAAAGTACAATTTTTTTCTTTTTATTGTTTTTGTTATGGAAATTGTGGTATTTTTGCGTGTGAGATGCTTTTTTCATTGTTTATTGTTTTCATGAATTTGCATCTTTCTTTTTTTAAATTTCTCTTCGTGAATATTACTGTAAAGAAAGAACTGTTAAATTTATAAATAAGTTAAAAGTATTAATAGTTATTGTCAAACAACAATAGTGCAATAATATTGTTTGACAATAATTTGCGTGCCATTAATTTTTATAAAAAAATAAATAAAATGAATGCACTCATTTTAAAAATAATGATATTTAAATTATTATTACCATGTTTCAACTATTCTGATCTTAGCTTCTTTAAATTCTAAAAGAAATTTTTTGTATTTTTATCCTTTATTAGGGATTGCCTAGTTGGGGTCACAAAAATTTTCAAACCCTCTTCCTCTCCTTCACATTTGTTGCTTTGATCTTTGCCGATTTTAAGGTTAGTTTTAGATTTTGGCTCACTAACTTCCTCCTTTAAAATACCCGCATGTTTGTTTGTACAAAATATTATTTTTCTCACAGATACATGCAAAAATTATTAAGATACTGTAAAACATTTCATTTGATGTTTTACAGTATCTTTTTACAATGAATCAAAATATAAATTCTCATGAGGTTTTTTTCAGTTTTTTCTTTCAGCTTAACAATTATTTTTTTAGTTTACGAATCTCAGCATTTCCAAAAAGTAATATAAATTCATGTTATACATTTGTGTGTGAAGAAGCCATAAAATTTTTCTGGCATTTTTCTAAAAAAATTTTATTTATTTTATTTTGAGATTTTTCATTTTCTCTAACAAGCCGTCTTGGGATTATTGTTTTTCTTTTGTTTTGTTTAAAAATTCCGTTTTTTATGTAATTGATTTTTTTATTTTCAACTTTTTAGACTTTTTATTTCTAAACATCTATGGGTACTTCAAATAAATATACAACATCGGGGAATAATAATGGAGGCATGACACAATTTAATCCAAGTTCACCCTATTATAAAACTTGTTGTTGTCATGTTCGAAAGTTTACGGTAACTGCCGCGATAATTGAAATATTTATTATATGTTTTATGCTTGTTGCGGGTAAGATTTTTCATAGTTTAATTTATAAACATTAAACCTTTTGTGTCTCATAAGGGTTTAATTGTTGGTTAACAAAAAACCGAGGATAAATTAATGGTTAACAATATATATCCTTTTTATTGTAATGTTAAAAGTTTAAAAGAAAAACATTGTTTTTCTTTTACAATTGTATGTGCCAATTATAGAAAAGTTTCTTTTTTCAGCTGACATTAAAAATTAATAATAATAAATACATATAAGTATTTTTCCGAGAAGAATATAAACCAAAAATTAAATTTACACGTTTTTAATAAGTTTTTAAACTTAAAAACAGATTTTTGTAGTTTATATTTATTAAATAAATTATTAGGAAAAGCACAAAAATAATTATAATCATTAAATTTTAGTATGACGTTTTTTAAAAAAAATAATCTGAAAAGCAAAAGACGTCAGCAGCATTTTACTTTAAAGGGGGGTAAAAACCATCTCAAGGGGGGCCGCCTTTGATCCTTTGCCGACGGTGGTAAAAGATCAAAGGGTTTCCCTGGTGTTCTTATCCAAAAGTAACTCAAAAATCTATACCAGGACATTTGGGTCTCAGATAACAAAAAAATTCAAAATATACAAGTTTTTTAAAGATTCTGATCTCAAAGAGAATTGAAACATTAGAATTTATAAAAGTAATCAAAAACTTTTCATATTTAGTAAATTTTGTTGAATATTTTTATTGATTTTGTTATGATTATTAAATTTAGTAATTTTTTCCAAATTACAGTAATCCCGGATTTGTCATCAAAAATTTGTGAAACTGAAAAATCTGTTTCTCGTTTGACGACAACTTTATCTACTTCTTCGAAAGAGAATCAAACCAATATATCAAATGCCACAGAATCCACGACAACAGAAGGTTATATGGATATTATTCAAAATATTAATAATGAAATTCTCTTAAATTCTTCCAAAACATCAAATGAGCTTTCAGATAATTCAAGCTGGTATAATCATACGGGTACTTATAATCAGTAAGTCCTAATACAGTATCCTAATCACAAGAAACAACTTAAAATGTTTTAGGCCATTTTTAATTCTTCGAACAATTTCATGCAATTTTAATATTTTATGGTTGATTTTAGCGCTGATAAAAATAATTGCAGCAAATTTTATGTTTTATGGAATAAAATCTCAAAAATGGTTTTTATTTATTCCACATATTTTTTGTCGATGTTTTTGTATTTTAATTGTGATAACTTTATGTATGCTTTTAATAATTGGCGCAATTAAAGGCCCAATTAGTTCTTCCATGGCCTCGACAGCATGGATAACAACAATTTTTGGTTTTATTTTTTGTATTTTTTATACTTATATTTTGGTAAGTATCTTAACCGTTAAATTATGTTTTACAAAAGTGCTTAAAACAGCAGCATTTCATTTCGGAGGGGGCAAAAACCATTTCGAATGCCTTTGATTTTGTGCCGAAGGCGGTAAAGGATCAAAGGATTTTTAAAATTTCATTTTGGGCACGTGCCCCTGGTATCCCACTTTGCTGATATCCCTGGGTGTATGCAAAATGATGCAAATTTTTAAGTTAGATGCAACAAGTGAAAAATATGACGTCTCTGAAAAAAAATCAACCATAAAATATTAATAACAGTGGATAATTGTAGACATTTTTGCTAGAATATTGGATTTTTTTCCACAAGTTTTTTTAGTATTTTTCTGGAAAATAATTTTCAACTGTAAAAAACTCAATTTAAAATAAGTAAAATACTTTAGTTTAGGGCCATTATAAAAACATTGTAAATTACTGTAAATATTATTACAGAATCCAATTTTAGATTTGTCAAATAAAATGTTGTCAATTTGTTAAAAAATCTGAAGAAACTGGAATTTCATATTCTTCCACTCGACCCGTAGCGCCTCCTACAATGTCAGGGTCAGAGACTCGACCACCTCCCAATCAACATCAAACAACAAATATTCCGATGGCTACATTTTCAAATCAGCGTCCAATGAGCGGCAACAGAGGAAGTGGTGGTGCAAATGCGGCGCCTACAGTAACCCGAGGAGGCCGTGGCTCAAATACCTTTGATATTTTACCACCTTTAAGACATTCTTATAGATCGTAATATGCAAATTAATCATTGAGTCAGAAAAACATTTACTACAGAAATATTTCATTAATAAAATTATTGCAATTTAAAAAAGTAGAATCTACAATGAAAGGTACAAAAAAATAAATACTATATATAGCATATACAAAGACAAAAAAATGATAAATTAAACAATGGTTGAAAAGAGAGAGAGAGAGACAAAAAAAGACTAAAAAAGTATGGTATATTTATAATTATTTTTAAGCAGGTCTTCTTGGAATTGCTGGTCTTTCTGGGAGCATTGGACGTAGCGGTATTTTTAAAATCATATTTACATAAAAGAAGCTCTTTCAATTTTATAAGCAATATCTTGATTAACAAGTATCTGGTTTCCTTTTTCACGAAACATTCTGAGATAATTTTCTTGAACATTCCAGACAAATGCGATTTTAATTTGAGCTAAAGGGAGGGCAAAGTTCTGCAAAAAAGATTTTATTAAAGTAAATGCATGCAAAATTAAAACCGGATTTCCGGATATTTCGTCAAAATTACATTCTTCTAAAATATTTTGGACATTTTGGTCTTTCCAAATATCCAGAATAAGTTTATCGGCGAAATTTCCAACAATCGTAAAACCTTACTTTTATAAACAAAAAGAAATCTGATGTTAAAATTTGAGGAACATTATTCATTTCAAAATAGACAATATTTTTTGATCTGCTTAATTTTGCTAAGTTTTTTCCTGTTTCTGCGGAATAATATGGAGTTGCCTCTCGTGTAATTATTCTAAAAAAATCACAGTGGGCTTTTTTGGGATTTTAAAAATATCACGATCTTTTACCTAATATCATATGAATTTGGGAAATTATTTATCAGATCTTCAACGAGAAGGACATCACCATTTCGCCATGTTACAATAACATCTTCCAAAATTACTGTTTGAATATTTTTACCAGAAATTAGCTCAAATTCTTCTAAGGTTAACCATTGCATTATTAATTGAAGATGAAAAATTGATAATTGAATTTTCGAAAGTAATGTTGAAGTTAAATAAGGAGAATTATAAACATTAATTTGTAACAAATTTGTTACAGTAATATTATTTAAATCTTTGAAATTAATATTTTTTGACTTTATAAACAATGATTGTCTGTAATATGTTGTTGTACAATTTGTAAATACCCCAAGCCGATGACATAAAACTTTTTTACGTTTGATAAAAAAATATTTGCAACTTTGATACAGTTTTTGTAAAATAACATTGTTGGATGCTCTTAACATGGTTAAAATAAAGCTTAAACGAAATGCAAATTTTTGAGGAAGAATATTATCATCGGTAAAATATATGTAGCATGGAGGCACATTTTTCTTAATTTTAAACTGATTGTCATAATAGTAGTCAAAATTTTTAGGAAGAAATTCGAGTTGTTCTGTTGATTCCAAAGAAATCCCCTTGGGCAAAATTGCTTTTTCCGAAGAATTAATACCACTAAACCATTGAACATAATTTAAAAATTCTGCATCTTCTTTAAAATTATTCAATTTTATTGCATCTTTCAATGTCGAGGAAGCTTTTTCAAATGAAATAAAAATCCTTTCAAATTCAACTGCATCAATCCACCATTTTGTAACATTCTCTGATTTTGAATTTATTTCTTTAATTTTTTGAATGTATTTTTCAAACATTCGTAAATCATCAATAAAAAGTCGACAAAATCGAGAATAAACAGTTAAAATTAATTTTGAATTTACTTTTTCAAGATATTGAATATACGCTTCCCAAACATTTTTAAAAGATGGAAATTTTCCAAGATGATATTCAAAACTTCGAATAATATATTCTCGATCACCCAAATTTTCAAGACTGTTTAAAATATCATTGACGGGGATTTTATAGCAGTATTTATTAAAAAGATTTTTTGAATTTTGAAAATTTTTTATTGTTTGAGATGAAAGAGGGCGGGCTAAAATGTGTTTTAGAATGGTGAGATATGTATTAGTTTTACAAAATTTTTAAGTTTAAAAATATTTTTACTTACTTGAATATTGTTGACAAACAGTCATATTCTTTTCCAATGCAAAATGTGGAAAGCACAATGATTTCTCTAAGATTTCAATTGCTGATGGATAACGGGAAGAAATACTTTCAGCAGCAAAAAACACGTCTTGATTAAGGAACAAATTCTCTTCTATGTACCCTTTCTAAAAAATTTCAAGATGTGTTTTTATTTTACAAATAAATAAAAATAACACAATTTATTTTGAGTTCATGGCTGTAAGATCCTTGACATAATTATTATTTTTGTAAATTTTCGCTCATCATCTAGATTGCTGAAATTTCGAAAGAAACATTTTTGCTTTGTTTTACTGTAAAACTTTTACACTAAAAAATTTTTGTTTTGGAATACCATGAATCTCAAAAAAATTTGTACTTTATTAAAAAAAAGTTTTTTATATTTTTACCTCCCACACTTTATTTTCATGAAAATCTTCATGAAGAAAATGTTTTCTCGAAATATTTTTTACATATTGTTTCCATTTATGCGAGTCTTTGGCATTGTAATCCACGTAAGTGTTATCATTTTCTTTACTAAAAAATTTTTTTGTTCAAATACATCGTTTAATTTAAGAATTTTTCAACCCACTACTTTTAGGTAAAATGTCTCCGCGAAAAATTACAGGTACATAAAAATAGACATTTTAAAACAATTTTAACTTAAAAAAACTTTTAGTACGCAAAATTAAAAAGAAAATGTAGTATAAAAAAGATTTTAATCAACTTTCAAACTTACTCTAACCATTTCTTCCATAAAATCGGTAACATTGTATATTGTTGAATAAAAGAATGAAATATATTTCGAACTTCTTTTAATGATTTTTTGCCACTTATATCAATTAATAATAAATCTACTGCATATGAATACTTTTTATTAATTAATTTAGTAAATTTTCTCGCATCTTCCATAGTTCTATCATAATATAAATATTTATTAAGCATCATGATTAAACCAATGGCACGAACTTATCAATTCTTTAAAAATAAAATCTAAGACTATTTTTTACTGCTTTTTTAATAAACAGAACTTTCTCAAGTATGGTCAAAACAAAAAATTTGGAAAAAAAATTTGGGAGAATACCTCCAAGGTTTATCATTGTTTACTAAGAAAAATTATTTTTTCGAAAACATCACCGGATGAACAAAGTGTTTTTGCTGTTAAAGTATAAGTAGTTGATTTTCACGAGCTCATAGGTTATGCAAAAATCACAACTTTTTTCTTATTTTGTTTTTGAAGTGAGCAGGTTGTACCGCTTTATTTTAATCGCCTTTGACTCCTTTAAAATATTTGCTTTGCTTTTTTAATATGTAACGTTTCAAGATTATTTTTCAGATTCAATCTTCATGAAAATTATCCTCAATTTAAGTAGGGACTGGCAGGTCAAAAATAAAAATTGGAAAAAAAATATTTTATTGTTTGTTCTGGGTACTTTCAGACCTGAATAAACTGAAAATAAAATCAAAAAAATTATTAAAAATAGTTAAAATGCCGAAAATAACGATTTAAAATTCGGCAAAACAAAAATTCTTCGTCGAAAAAAAAGAAAAAGGAACACTTTTTCCTTTTCTTTTTTGCACAAAAAAGAATGCATTTTTTTGACGCGCGTTGCAAAAAAAGTTCATTTCTTTTTCTTTCCTTTGTTTTCCAAGCATTTTTTATACAAATCTAGCTCTACGATTGCTGTAGCATTTTTTGGGGTGATATGGGGTGATTTTCCTTTACACCCAAGATGTATTTTTTGAAGGGCTATCCGATAGTACTAAATTTATGAATGCAACTCAATGCATGAAAATGTTTTCCTGTAAAAACCACTGAAAATGCAAATTTCGGGTATTTTTTCCAGAATAAACTTTGTCAAAAGTGGCATATTCAGAATCAGCGTAAAAAAATACGTCTGGTAGGTTAGATAATTACTCTTGAAAAAAAAGTTGAATTTTTCATACTGTAACGAAGGAAAAAATGAAAAAAAAAAGGAAAAAGTGTTACCCGCCAGTCCCTAAATTTAAGAAAACACTTCTGCATAAAAATAAACCATTTTTCTTCAAATATAGTGTTCTAGAATGTAATTTTTCTTCTTGTAAGTTACAAGTTATAACAGTGAATTTTCAAGTTTTCTTCAAGTGTATTTAAGAAAACTTTCGTAAAATAATGCTTAAAAACCGATCTTATTTTATTTTACCATATTTAAAGCATTCTTAGGGATTGTCCAGAAATCACGTGACCAAAAAATCGTGATTTTCAAACCCCCTCCCTCGTGACCAAAGATCAAAGATTTTTGCCGAGAACATCAAAGCCGGTGACTATTTGGCTTATCCCCTCCCTCCCCCCTCATGGTCACGTGATTTCTGGACAATCCCTTATAGATCGTAATATGCAAATTCCTCATCGAGTCAAAAATATATTTGCTACCAAAATATTTTATAATAAAATTATTGCAATTTAAAAAAGTAGAATCTACAATGAAAGGTACAAAAAAATAAATACTATATATAGCATATACAAAGACAAAAAAATGATAAATTAAACAATGGTTGAAAAGAGAGAGAGACAAAAAAAAGACTAAAAAAGTATGGTATATTTATAATTATTTTTAAGCAGGTCTTCTTGGAATTGCTGGTCTTTCTGGGAGCATTGGACGATGAGTTGGCCTAAAATGTAATTAGATTTTTAAGTATTACAAAAAATAAAATAACATAGACACCAAAAAAATAAATTTGCTAAATCTACTATAACTAAAATCAATCACTGATAACGAAATTCTTTACAACACGACTATTTTGTTACCTCAAAAAGCAGAAACATTGTCCTACATATTTGGTGGCGGTGGTCGTGGACCACCCCCAAATGGTGGACGCCTGTTAGAGAAAAAAAGTATGATTAGAATAAAGTTAGAAAAAATTAAAAAAGTAAAGCGAAATTATGGAAAGTGCCCGAAAAAAATATGAAAAAGGCAAAACTTACGGTGGCATTGGAGCTCCACCCATTGGAACACCAGGAAGTGGACGATTACCAGGACCACCAGGTGGTCCGCCCATCATTGGACGAGGTGGTGCAGCACGACCCATAGGACCAGGAGGTTGTGGAGCTTGTCGAGGTGGAATTGGAGAAGGATTTCCACTACGGTAATCACCCATCATTCCACCCATTGCTGGTGGGGCACCGTTATGGAATTGTCCAGGTGGAGGCATTTGTCCAGTGGCTGCTGATTGAATTGAAGATGTCGCATTGTTAATAATTGCAAGAGCTTCTCGACATGCTTGATACATTCGAAGAGTTTCTTCACGCTTCTGTGCTTCAACTTGTGATTCTTCCATTAAAGTTTCAGTATCTCCAGCTTGATAAATTCTCATAATTAATTCTTCACGAAGAAATTCAGCAATCTATAAAAAATAATACAGTAAGATATATGTAAAACACAGTGTTGAATAAAAACATACTCTATTAACAATCAATGCCATAATACATTTAGGAACCAAATCTCGAATAGTTTTTGTGACAATTCTCATATATGAATCAACAAGATTTCGAATTGTTTCAACTTGACGTTCAAGTTGTGGATCCATGCTTGAAGTATCTTCTTCTTGACCATTCTATAAAAATGTTAAACAAATAAAAATTGATATAAAGAATTGACAGATAACTAGCCCAAGACAAGAAAAAAAAGGTAAAACCGAAAAAGAAAAAACGTAAAACTAAAACCACTAAAACGACAGTAATAGAAAAAAACTTCTCTCAAAAACTTTGTGCAAAAAAGGGACTGACCTCCTGCTTAAAAAATGGAGATAAGTTAAATGTTCATAAAATTTAACAAAACAAACTAAAAACTAACCTCATCAATTGGTTGAGATTCTTTTTCAGGATAAACACCAGCTCGAAGGAATGAAGCTTTCCATGCTTCAACATCATCAAGATTATTTGCAGAAAGTTCCAATTGTTTATAATCTTTGTAAATATTCCTGTAATAATAATAATACATTAATACAAATAAATTAAAAAGAGTAACATAAAAATGTCTATAAGCAAAAGGAAAAACCAAAATAAAAAGATTATAGTGGACAATAAGACAAAAAACAGAAGGAAATGAACAGCAAACTCAAGATATTCAAACCAATATCACCAAATCAGCCAAACTTTTTTATATAAAGAAAAATTCAAAGACTCAAACTTTGTTAATTGTTTCAACAAGCAAATTGATTACCTCCTGTAAAAAAACAAAATTCAGTTTAGCGTTTCAAAAAATAAAAGATAGGGTTAAGCCTTCGATTTTTAAACTGACATGAAATTTTGTATTCGGTTTTTAAAAAGCGGCAAACAAAAAAAAAGAGATTTGCATTCCAAAACTTTTTTTCAAAAAGGTAAAAAGCGAAAAATTTAATAATCTTAGAAAGAAAAAAAGCAAAATTGTTCGGCGCAAAATACGGTAAAAAACTTTAATTACGGTTGAAAATTAAAAGTGCTAATATCGTGTTTTTGTATAAATTAAAAGTAAAAAGCAATGGTTTTAGGCATAAAATTTCAAAAATCCGTGCAATATTAAGACTTACACCAAAGTTACAATACGAGAAGTCTTAATGCAGTGAAAAGGAGCAAAAAAATATGTAAGAATAAACGTACTTTCCATCAGGATAAAATAACGCAAATTTATGTTGACGTGACATAAATCCAGCTTCAAGATCTTTCAATTTGATTCCATCCAAAGGTAACATGTATTTCTTTTCACTTTCCTAAAACAAATATATAATTACAGTATTTACTATTATTGTAATAGAAAAAACTTACTGTATCATCTTTATACCATGACAAGCTATCTGAAGTTAAAACGAACCAACAATCTTTGGAACCTCGAACAAAGGATATATTATGTACACCGAGCCATCCTTTTCGTATAACTTGGTTGCCAAGATTCTTTTTTGCTTGTCCTTGAGAAGCTTTAACTTCAGCATTTGAGAATCCAATAAAGTCTTCATGATTTGTATTCATATAAGCAAGTTCAAAATCAACAACTTGAAGAATTTGTTGTTTTGTATAGGCTTCTTGTTCTCTCATAGAACTTGTAACAATTTGTTCAATGCAATCACGAAGTCGAGGATATCTTGCAACAGTTTCAGAGCATTGCCGGACAACACTACTCAATTCAGTCATAACAAGATCAACACATTTTGTTGAAGGTTCTTTAAGTCGTTCAATCTGCTTCTTTACAATTGCTTCAAATGCCTTATCAGGAGTAAACAGACCAACACGAATACCATGAATATTTCGAATTGCATATTGAATTTCTCGACGCATTTCTTTTTCATCAATTGTCATTTTAACAATTTCAAATGGAAATCTTTCATGAAAGAGGCGGTTGATTCGAGCACCACCAGATAACTCATTTGTTGAGACAAGTTTGGAAGAAGAACCTTCAATCGATCGTTCCATATCAGCTGTAAATGCTTGAACCATTTGCATCAAAGCTTTAGTTTTTCGACTTGGATCATTAACATGAAAATGCTTGTATTCTTGAACATCTTTCTCCAATGCAAATATCTTCTTTTGTAGAGAATCTCGTAAAGTTGGAAGTGTATCTTGAATGTGTTGAGTAAGTTGATTATTTAAAGTTTTTTGAAGATATGGAGTTCCAAGTCGATCAGCCATATGTCTATAACTTGGATGAGTAAGGAAGAATTTTCTTTCTGCGTCTAATGCCATTTTGATATCTTTCTTTCCCATAATATCTTTTTGTGAACGATTAATAACACCAACATAACCACGTCGAAGAGGAAATAAACGATTTTCAAGAATATCTCGAGCATCAGTTCCTTCATCCATGAGATCAAGTTTTGTTAAAACTCCAATTGTTCGAAGACCTTGTGGATCAACTTCTCGAGCAAGCTTTAAAGCATCAGATGTTGCAAGATCAGAGTTTGCAGGAGTTACAGCAAGAATCAAGCATGAATCACGATCAATAAAACGATGAATCATAGCTTTTATTTGATGTTCAATATCTGCAGGTTGATCACCAACTGGAACTTTGGTTAAACCAGGCAAATCAATCAATGTTAAATTGAGAACTAAAAAGATACAATGTTTAAATAAATACACATATATTACTGTATCAACATACCATGTGGACTGAAGACACGAAGATTAATTGGGACATCTGAGATACCTTTATTCGAACCAGTCACACGATCAGTTTCATCCTCAATTTCTTTACGAACTTGATCAAATTCAGTATACTTTTCTCCACGTTTATGTAAAAATTCAGCATATTCGGCTCGATCATTAATAAGTTGAAGGACAAGTGGTCGACGAGTAACAATACCGGATCCGCGAGGTAAAAAGTCCCTAAAAACGAGACAGATAAAATCAAATAATATTTAATCAAAAGCTTACCTTCCAACGAAATTTTCCAGTACAGAAGATTTACCAGCCGATTGTCCACCAACTACAGCAATCTGAGGCAAATCGAAATTAAGTGAAGTACCAACAGCAGCAAATGCATCCTGAAAAATGTATTTTAAATAGTTTTAAAGGTTTAAACATTCATTTTAACAATTAAGTTTTATCTTTTAACAAAAATAGTTGTTCTCAAACTTATTATTAGAGTTAAAAATTCGTTAAAGTTTATATAAATGATAATAAAGTAATCATACCTGGATCTTATTGATGATCGGAATCAGGGCTTCCATGCCCTGATTGGCCCACATCTTGTAATTGTGATCTAAAAATTAGAGAATGTATATTTAAAAGTTTTTAAAAAACGCGAATTCAATAAATTTTATCGACAAATTGGAGACAGAGAAAAGAAAAAACTTTTTAAACGTAATTTTTTTACGGAGCAAATGAGAAAGATAGAATTCAGAAGCTGAAGCAAGCCCAATCGAATGTAGCCTTCTTCTCTACTCTTCTTTTTTCTTCCCCCAGAATCAATAAGCAAGAAGCGGCATCAGAAAAGAAAACTATAACTAACAACGAAGACGACAAACAATTCACTACTTTTATTTCTTCTTCCTCATGTCCAATGCAGAGTGCCAACTAACTTTTCGTCGCTCAGGCAGCAGCCAAAAGGAGGAGATGAGAAACGCAAAAAAAGCTTTGGAGTGAGGTTTTTTTTGTAGGGCATATACTAAAACAAGACTTTTTTGGGGATGGGACTTTACCCTCTTTTTTTGCTTACGCTCAATAAAAAAAATTGTTATAAGAAAGGGAATCCGAAGAAGCAAAACACGCGGCGGCGTATGCCAGTTTTTTTCCATGTTAGAGGGAAAGTAAGTAACTCGAAGAAGAAGCAGAAGAAAAATGTGAAATGTAGCGTCACTTTTTTTAAAACACTGACAAAAACATAGAAGAAAAAAACTTTAAAAATATATAAAGATAAAAGCCTTATGGGAAAAATAAGATAGACAAAAAAATTCGGGGAAATGGCTTTGCTTGAAGCAATAAAAACATAACACAAATATAACTTCTATTCCAATTTGGAATTTCCAAAAAAGGATTGTAAAAGTTACAAAAAAAAACTTTAAGATTGAATCAATGATTTTTTGTTGTTGTTAAAAACTAACATAATTCAATTAGAAATTGAAATTCAACAACAACAGAAATAAAAAGGAGAAAGCGGAAGAAGAGAAAAACTGCCTCAAATTCAGACACGTCAAAAATCAAAGCAAAGAAGAAAAAAAGGATGATTCACATTTTTTTACTTTCTTCAAAAAAATTTCATTGATTCGTCATATTTAAAATCGAGAAGAATTTTTTGTTGACAAATTTCAAAATTTAATGGTCAAAGGATGGTTTCGTCGATGACATCAACAATAAAAATTGATATGAATATTTAATGAAAAAGATTAAAGAAGGCCGAAGAAAAAACATGGCAATTTTTTTTGAAGTCGATCAAAGTTGTTAAAAAAATTTTTGAAAAAGACACTCCTGGAAATTTTTTGATTCGTTTCAGGAAAAAAATCGGTAAAGAAAAATGTTTTCTCAAAAGTTTTTTGGATCGCCGTCATCGCAACAAAAAAATCAGTTTTGTTTGTTTAGCATTTGAAAAACACGTCGTCAAAAAAAGAAAGAAACCTTTTTTTGTTTATTATTATATTTTGTGATTTATATTGATTTTGATGAGATTTGGGAAAAAGAACTTGAACTCAAATGGACCAATATGTTGCAGGAATAAGATTTATAAAACGAATTAACACAAATTTCTTTGTTGGATGACCTTGAGTTTTTAAACAAGTTAAAACCCAAAGTTTTGAAGAAAAATTTGTTTCTTGTCTTCAAAAGTTTAGGTTTGGTATAAAACACGTTTATAAAAAAAGGATTTTTTTCGGGATAAAAACGATGTGTAAAATCGATATGTTAAAAGACATGGAAAAAGATGATAGTGAGAGAAAGAGATAAGAAACCCAATATATTTCTTTCCTTTTAAAAAACTATGAAAGACGGGAGGAAAAAAGATGAGAGAACCAAAAATGACTGAACTGAATAGAAAAAAATGAGTCACGGAGGACTCGGCTGCTGCTGCAGTTGAGCAGTGAAGGTCCATGTTATATTTTTTTTGTGTTGGTCGTCTTCGTTTGTGGATAAACTTTTTTCTTCTTCTATTTGTTAGCGTAGAGAATTGTAAAGGCGAAAAAAACTGAAGAAAAAAATATAAAAGAAGATAGAGTTTGTAATGCATTGAATTATTCAAGAAAGAAACTATTCACACATTCAATTATGAGTTTCTTGAACACACAAAATAACGAAAGAAGAAGCAAATAAGAGTTGTCGAAATTTTATGATTTGGAAGTGATAATTAGCAAGATCAGAGATTAATATTCGTTTTTTATGTGTCTACGATAAACAATTTTTTTAGATTTAAAAATTTATTTTGAACTTTCAAGATATCAATTTACAATGTTTCTAAACTACGAAAAATTTTGATGACATGTTTTAATTTGAAGCAAATCCAGCAGCTCGTTTACCGTAATATCCATATCCGTTGTATCCATTATATGCAGCATATGGATATACGCCATTGCTGCTACCGTAATAGTATCCATTACCGTATGCTGCTGCAGAATATGATGGATATCCAGTTTCATATAAATATTGTGCAGAACTTGATTGAGCCATTACAAAAATGATTGCAGCAATTAAGCATAAAGTAATAACAACAGTTTTTGCAGACATTTTTGAAAAGCTTGGATGAATGGGTGATGATAATATAATTTTTTCTTGGCTTTTATACTCCCTCTGGGCGTGAGTTTGTTCTATTAAAGCTATCAAAAATGAACAAAGTGTTGGGTTAGAAAAGAGAGATATTATTTGCATAAACAATAAAATGGTATTTATTTTATTACTTTTTTGACACTTTCCTTCCAGCAATTTATTCCCTCCAATATTTTTATCATACTATTTTTACGTTAAACAAATATGCAAATAAAGCCCATTGAACCAAGCATTGCAGTTATGTTTGACTTTTTCTGCTTGACTGTTTGAGGAAAAACTTTAGCACAAAAATCTTCCTACCCTCAGGTAATATAAAAGCGCTGCCAAAAATTGGATTCAATATCACTTCTCAAAGTTCTCATTCCAATCTCTTCAAAAATGTCTTCAAAAACTGTTGTTATTACTTTATGCTTAATTGCTGCAATCATTTTTGTAATGGCTCAATCAAGTTCTGCCCAATATTTATATGAAACTGGATATCCATCATATTCTGCAGCAGCATACGGTAATGGATACTATTACGGTAGCAGCAATGGCGTATATCCATATGCTGCATATAATGGATATAATGGATATGGATATTATGGTAAACGATCTGCTGGATTTGCTCCATCTTCAAATTAAAACATCAAAATCTTTTTTGTAGTTTAGAACAATTGTAAATTGATATCTTGAAAGTTCAAAATAAATTTTATAAAAAATTATGTTTGACAAATACAGTAAAAGTTGCAAAAATGTTACCGGAAATTACAAAATATTATAGTTTCACTTCGATTTATGTCAAGTCTTTTTTTCATCAGCTCTTGGCACTGATATTTTTATTTTTGTGCAAAAACTGAAATAAAATTAAGCACAAAATCGAACCAAAACTTTTAATCTTCATATTTTTATGTTTGTTGCCATAGCTAAAAATTAGTTTATATATTCGAGTAATAAAATTAATGCCACAATTTGAATGGCATATATAAAAACCATCCGACGAAAATGTCAAAAGTTTTTAAAAACATTTTTTGAAAATGTTACCAAAAAATGGTTTTATTGAACCTTCCCCGATGGCAGATGAGAAGAATATTGATGATGATGGATTTCCGATTATAAAAAAGAATAAAGTGCATCCATTGCCACAAATGGTTGAAGGAGAAGATATAGCTCCCCCACCAAGTTATGATACGGCAATGGCACAAGAGAGGGTTCAGCGAAGATTAATTGGGGATTTACTTCAACGAACTTCACATCTTTTTGGAATGCATCCATTTCGGGCAAAAATTGTTTGTTCAGATGATGTTTGTCGAACACTACGGTAAGTGTTTGTAATATTTAAATAACAATAATTGTTACTGTAACTGCTGCATACATAGGCTACTGTAATTACTGTATATATACACAATTACTGTAACTATATATATTGTGGTTATTATGCATAGTTAATGTAATTACCGTATTCAAAGTTGATCAAACTATGCATAGTTACTGTAGCTACAGTATACATGCGATATCTTACGAAATATTAATAAGTTGCATACTGTAACTTTTACTAATCTTTTCCCTACGACTTCAGATTCCGAGATCGAATTCGAATAAGTGATTTAATTCTTTGCATTATCAATTTGTTAGTAGTTGTCAACCATCTTCGGCTAGGGCTTATTAAATGTTCAAATAGTGAAACATCAAAAATGTTTTCAACTCGAACCCTTGAAGCTACCCTTCATATCATTGAAGCTGCACTTCCCCTTTTTTGTATCATTGGAATGATGTATTGCTCATATCATATGAATACCCTCCTCAATGCTCTAACAGATATTCATTGTCGGATGTTTCCAAATCGACATGTTCGAAGAGTTAAATTTTGGCGATATGCTTTATACGTCATAAATGGATTCTTTGTTTTTGGCACTTTATTGGAATTACCACAGGTTTGTATTAGTTTTGATAATAAAGGTTGCTATGAGTTACGGTAGTTGGTGCTATAATTCGATTACTGTAATTGGAAGAAAATATGTTCTTTAAAATGAGTTTTGTCATGGCAATAGTTACAGTAATCAAATTGGTGACAAAAATGTTTGACGTTTAAAAACAATTATGATGTTAAGCGAATTTGTTAAAAAAAAGTTGCTTTCCTTTTATGTTTAACTTAATTACAGTATGATTACCGTAGTATTACTTTAAAGTCTCAAAAATATTTTTCTGAGAAGTGCTTTCTTTTGAAATGTTTTTGGACGAAATGCATCTGGGTGAAATATCTTTTGCCAAAATATCCAAAAACACATCGGACCACATAAATTATGGTTTATTAAATTTCGACAGAATTACTGTAAAATGCTTACACAAATTTTTAGAATTTTTTGATTGAACTTCGACAACCTAATCCAAACATGACTCAAACAAATGGCTTCTCAGAACTCGATGTAACCCCCTTAGGGCATATGGCATCAAAATTTGATAAAGTCATCGTCTTCATTGATCGATATTATTTTCCGTTAATCAATTTTGGGGTTGTAAAAGTTCCACAACTTTTTATTATGATGATTGCAATTCGAATTGCAGTTATGTTTCGAGAAAATAAAAAAATCCTTCAAAAAACAGCTGTTTTAACTCGACAAATTTTGGAAACACATTTTTATCAATTGATGGATATTATCAATGTTCTTAATCTGCTGGACCTATGTTTTTGTAAGCTGATTGTTGCAATAGTAACAACTTCTGTTGTAAAAATTATTTTTACCAGTTACGGTACAATGAGAGAAGTTTTTAATGGTGAATCATACGGTAGTACAGGGATTATGTCAATTATTAAAGAAATGGAAGCTGGTGAACAAGATAATGGAAGCTTTATTGGACTTTTAATGATGTTAAATTCAACTTGTAGCGTGTTTGGAGTTTTGCTAAATATCTTTTGGACAATCATTTTTATTGTTCCAATAATTGGCTGCAATGAACTCAGTCGATCCGCACTTTCCGTTATCACCAGCAAATTGGTAACTGATGATGCAAAGAATACTGTAAGTGTTACTTTTTTACAATTTGGCGAAATATCCGGGAATCCATTAGCTAATTAGAACATTACTGTTTTTGATTTTTGTCGGCAAAAAGCTTTGATGTTTATTGATTTATGTGTAACGTGACATCTCGACAACCCTTTACAAATTGATTAAAAATATCATTTTAGAAGGATCAAATTGTCCAAAAATTAATGGATCAATCATGGGGTTTAACGCTTGGAGGATTCTTCAGAATTGATCGAGGTTTTGCGATGACGGTAATTTATTAATTTTTAAATCCTAAAAAATATCTTGTATTTTAGCTTGTAAGTGCAATATTTACCATTGTCGTAGTTTGGCTTCAACTGACTGTTCCAACATTTGCAATCAATTAAAAAAATATTTACTTTTAAGATAATCCTTTTTATATTTATTTGGTACTAATTTAATATAAAAATTATTTTTGCGCAACTAATTTGTAACAGTTGTTTAAACGTATATTTTTGGTGATTATATTTAAATAAATGTTGAAGAATATAGTAATTAGATCAAGAACGTCAACAGCATTTAATTTCGGAGGAGGTTAATAACCTCAGATTAAAAACCTTTTCGATGGGGCATGTCTTTGAACTTTTGACGATGGTGGAAAAAGATAAAAAGATTTTTATGATTTCGAAAGAGGATACTTGCTTCTGGTGTACCACTGATAACGTCCTGAATAAAAAGATAACAAAAATTTGTCCCTGAAAAAAATATTATGCCATTTTATGATAAAAAAAATGCGATTTATAAAACACAGTTGATACAAAATTATTTTTAAAATATGCAAATCAAGGTGTACTTTTGCTTGTGTCACGTTCATCTTTTACCACCATGATCGGATTAAAACTAGCATATCATTTGGTATCAGTTTTTGACAACAAAAATTTTAAAAAAAAATTATTATTAAAATTTATTCACAAAAAAAGTGTAAACAAACGTGCAGTTCTCGAAATTTTTTGTGTTAAATTTTAGGCTATAAAAGCTACGTTGCGTTTAAGAGTTTTCCACATTTATTTTTCAGTTTCTGCTTTTAAGTTTAAACAAAAATATGAAATTTCAAATTTCATCATTGTTTATGTTTCTGGTTTTAACTGTTTTAATGATGGTTGTTCCGAATCAGATATCCGCGGCTAATCCAATCACAGATTGTTGGAATCAATGGAGCAGATGCTCAAAATGGAGTTCTGGAGGAAATGGAGTTCTTTGGCAGGTTTGTTAATTTTGAATAATGTTTTTTTTTTCGTTTTGGGGTACATTTTAGTTGCATAAAAATTCTCGTAATCCCATTCGATGGCCTAAACAAATAAATTATTTGTTAAACCTACTCAACAAATTCTTCTAATTGTGGTAATTTGAAAAATGTTCAAAAAGATTGATGAAGAAAGAGAAGAGATAAAGATTTTAAAAAAAATTTGAATAAATTTTGTTCTTTTGTATTTCCCTTATTATTGAAATTGTCAAGGTTGAAAAAAGGGGAATGCTGTAGTTCAGATTACCGAATTTCTGTATCGCCTTGACCCTGTTCTGACAAGTATTTAAATATAGGAAAAATGGATTACAAAAAATATTTTTAAGGAATGTAGTGAACATTGTGTTTGTTTGGGATATGCTCAAGGCGGAAAATGCGTTGAAGTTCCCTCAATATGTTTCCTCACTCCAAAAGCTTTACAATGTCAATGCCAAGGACCAAAAGGACCTACTGGTGAAAATTGTGGTCCATAAATTACTGTATTTCATGTATTGTATTTCTCGTACAAATGTAGATATCATATAATTAGCAAGTAATAATTATTTATAAATAAAGTTATCCCCGAAAACATTTTGGCATAAATGTAAGTACTTGAAAAATTAATATTTAAAACAATTTTGTCGGCTTCTTTGATGTTAAAATAGAGTTCAAAAAGGTCAACAAAACCAATTATATGGTTTTAAAACTGTGTGATATTTTTTTACATTTTCAAAGGACACAAATTAACTTGTTATATTCCTGAAAATAGTCATTTAAAAGAAAAAAACAGAGTTTTAGTCACATGAATTTTCTTTTAATACAAAAAATATGGTGGTTCCGAATCTTCTACCGTCTATGATAAACTCGTCAAAACATGCAAATGGTTTTATCCAAAAAATCGATTAAATTTGGTTATTAAAGAACTTCAACAAACTTATATCGATTCTAGTGATGTACTTCAAAAAGGTTATTTTGGATCCAAGGATACTATCATAACACCAGAAATGTATGAATTGGATGTTAATGATGGTAGAACTTAACAAATTTAAAAAACTTTAAAGTACTTTTCTCACTTTTTGAATTGATGTTTTGCACGCCAAATGTGATAAAGTGTAAATTATAAATTGTCCTAAAATACCATGCAAACCTCAAAGAAGGATTTGCATGGTCTAAAACCATTTTCGCATGGTCTTTTACCATTTTGTTTTATTAATCAAAACAAAATGGTAAAGATAGCAAAAAAGAAAGAATTTTTCAAATATTAAAAAAAGAATAATTATTTGATACTTTTTTAAAGGAAGTTTTTGGAGAAAAAAATTGTTGAAGTTTTGATTGAGTTTTGTCAATTCTTTACAATTGATTTTATAGCCCAGTGCAAGATAATGTAACAAATTTAAAACTTTTTATTACAGAAATATCCACCTTTTTAGAACCCTAACTAATTCACATTCAAATGTCATAATGAAAGTAATGGCAAAATTACAGAATTTTCCCTCACTTATGTTTTTCATCCATTTTTTGTGCAAACAGAAAGAAAAGACGGAAAAAATAAGTCGACACAAGAAAGAGAGAAAACGATAATTTAGTCTAAAACATGGTGAAAAAAAATTTCAAAATTCATGGATAAAAAAGATATCCGAAGATCAACGCCAACGAACACGACGGGAGCGTTGTGATTGGTTGGCATCTGGCGCTAACGCCAAATATTGCTAATATTACAAAATTAAAAAAAAATAATTTTTTAAAGTTATTTTTTTGTAAATTTTAACAATTGTTGTAGATTAGTGGAGTAAAAAAAATCTGAGGATCGACGCCTGTCGTACATGAGAACGCCAGAATCGTGGCGATTGGTTGGCAATTGGCGTTCACGCCAAATATTCAAAAATAATTTTTTAAATATTTTTTTTGTAAATTTTAACTATTGTTGCCACAAAAGCAATAAAGAAGTCGTTTAATTATTATATAAATTTTTTTTCCATCAAAAACTAAAATATCTTTCAGCATAACAAAAAAACGACAATGTCCCAAAGGATGTGCTTCCACAATCACGGTTTCCAAAGAAATCATTTCAACGGCAGCATCTCGCAGTTTATGTAGTTTACCGTATGCATGAAAATCTTGACCTTGAAATTCAATCATTGGAACAGCATGCCCAAAAACTCCTCGAAGTTGAATAATTTCATTAATGAATTCTTGAAGCCGATTCTTATATGCATTTGGAATTTCATTAGCAAAATGAAGGTCAATTTTATGATGTGACCCATTTATGTTAGCCTAAAAAGAAAAAGAAATTTGCAAAAAGAACGACTGTCCCTTTTTGGCAATTAAAGTTGTGCCCGAGTTTTTCCTGCAATTCAAACATTAATTTTTCTTTTTTTCTTTCTTTTATGCATCAACTTTGCTTTTTTTATCATTATTATTCAAGCAAGAACAGTCACGCAAAAAAATATTATTCTCTTTTCATATCAGCTTTAAGAAATTTGAAGGAAAAAGAAAGAACAACGGTTCCCTTTTTTGGCAATTAAAGTTGTGTTTAAAAAAAATTTTCTCTTTCTTATCAGCTTCAAAGCATTCATGGAAAAAAGGAAAAACGACAGTTCTTTTTTTTTAACTTCTTCTCCCATATATTTCGTTGTTGATGGTAGTAAAATCTACTTTTTTGATGAAAAATGGCATGATTTCTATCATATGATGCAATCAAGTGTAGTAAACAATTCGGCTACACTCCCCCCCCCCAAAAAAAATTCTGTTTTTATCAGTTTCATAAATTGTCAAGCTCGAGCACGGTCATGCCTTCATATCTCTCTTTTTCTCTTACCGATTTTTCTATCAAAATTGGACAAAAATAAGTTTTTTTCTTTTTTTCCAAATGAAAAATATCATGTGAAAATTTAAAAAAGCTTCTTTTTCTGGATCACTGAAATTAGCAAATACTATTTTTAAGGCCCCTTTTTTAGTTGATTTTTTATTGATGGTAAAAAATTGAAAAAACCTTTGGGCTAAAATTGTTACAGCGACAATAGACTTTTTTTCAGAAAAAAAAAATTTTTTAATATAAAAAGACGCGTACTGTAATTTAATCTTTTATAAATAATAATAATATTATCATTTGTTGTTTTCGGCAATTTTTAGTTCCTGTGGCCTGTTGTGTCAAGTAATTGAAAAATGATGTTTTATGCAAAAGTCTTTGCAATCTTTTTTGTTGTTCATATTGCAGCAGGAAACCTCGCCGAAGTGGAAGGAATGTATGACCCTGATGGATAGTCGTGTTATATAATTATATAACACGGCTATAAAGAAAATATTTTCAAGTTGACAAAAAAATGATAAAAATTCCAGATTTTTACTCAACTGATCTCAAACAACCTTTCTTACTTATCAGTGATTACTCATGAGTAAAATTTACAAAATTTTCGATTTTTTTGATTTTTTACTCTGCTTAGTGATTACTAATAAAATGAGTAGAAAAATGTATGATTTTTTTTACTAAAATTTTTTTGCGTAAATTTTTTTATAATATTTTTTACTCAAATTTTTTTTGAGTAAATTTTATAAAATGTTTCGGAAAAATCATTTCTGACCATTATCTATCATTTCCACACAAATTTGGGTAAATCGGAGCAAAAATGACGATTTTTGTATTTTTGAGTTGCACGATTACTGAGTTTCCACCCCCTGGCAAATTCGCCTGCCCCCCTCAAAATTTTTGATATTCTCAGTTCCAGGGGTAAAAAATGATGGAGAATCCGATTCTGTAAGCTCCAGAATCTATTTTCATGTAAAAAAAATTGCTACGTCGGGATTTATGATGAAAAAAGCAGTTTTTGGCGTTCTGTGACAGTTATCGCCCCTTTAAAAGGGTCAAATGTCTTAGACCCAAACTTTTTTGAACTCAGCTCGTCAAGGGCTTTCGAATGGTACCACTTTGGTACTTTTATCTTCAAAGATGACGATTTTTCATTTTTGGCCCCAAAAATTTGCATATCGAAATCTAGACAGTTTGGAACAAAACTGACAGCAAAAATGGATTCCTCGCACCTTGTTTACCTAGAAAAACAACTTTACACCTTTTTTCTAAGACATTTTTTTTTCTGTGCCAAAAGCTTTTCAAATTGCTTGAATTTCTCAAAAAGCGAGCTTTATTACAATTTTTTTTACTCAACTTTTGCCTTGAGAAGGATTCGAACTTTTGCTTTTTTGTTTGAAAAGCAAAAGTGTTAACCATTCGGCCATTTGTCAAACATTAAAAAGCTTCACTTTTTGCTTATAAATTAAAGGCGATTTTGACACGAAAACAAAGAAAAGAAATCAATAAAAAGGAAGCGCGCGCGCGCGTTTTTTTCTTTTTTGCGTGCGTTCGTTTTTTTTTTTGCTTTTTCATACATTTTTCTACTCATTTTATTAGTAATCACTAAGCAGAGTAAAAAATCAAAAAAATCGAAAATTTTGTAAATTTGACTCATGAGTAATCACTGATAAGTAAGAATTTGAAAATTAACGAAAATAAAAAACTGTTTTAAAAATGAGTAAAAATCTGGAATTTTTATCATTTTTTTGTCAACCTGAAAATATTTTCTTTATAGTCGTGTTATATCTAAAGGGATTTAAAACTGGTTTGAATGCATATCTTTATAGGGGACGAAAATTTGATGACCGGCTAATTTCAATTGTTATTGATTTTATTGGAAATCATTATGAAAGTAATACTGAACAAAGACCCACCGGCTGTTTTAAACAGTTAAAAAAATGTCTATTGCCTAGAAGAGAATGGGAGCAAATGGGAGTCAATGCAATTGCTACAGTTAACATGTTCATGACTGAAGAAGATGAAATGATGCTATTAACTGATGGCGATTTTGGTCAGATTAACTTTTTTTCTTGTTTTTTTGGTGGAATGGATTAATAAAAATAAATTTTTAGACGAAGATTTGGATGGATCTGATTTAACAGGGGACATCATGTTCGGTGCCGATGAAGCTATAATTATCTCATCTCGCAGAAACGGTTCAAGAGAGCATCCCCGTCAAGTTTCTGAAGAACGTGATCCAGTGGCAACAGCTGGAATGTCTCAAGACATTTATTCCCAGAATTTTGTTGATAAGCATGCCCGACAATCCAATCCTCCAGCAAATAATGTTGAAACCCACACAATTCCTCAACCCCCCGTTGATAATGTTCAAGAAGCAAGTTCTGCTGCAGAAGCACAAGTTGAAGAAACTGATGAACCTGAGACTGATGCGGTAATTATGTTAATGTGTACAGTTTTTAGCAATTCTTTCCTTAAAACATGCCTTAAAAATGAAATAATGATTTGGGCACCAGTATTTCCTCCAGAATGTTTTCCACACAATGAAACTTTGATCCATCGACCGAGTGAATGCTCAACCCCGGCCCCTGAAGATGTGCAAAGGATCCATGATCTTCATGAACAAATTAATGACTTTGAAGCAAAAATCAATCTGCTGGCGCTAGAAAAATTCTCAATATCTGTTTTTTGGAGGTAAAACATTTTTTTAAATTTTTGGATAGAATTAAAACTGATTGATTTAGAGCATTAATTGGTGGCATGTTTCTTCGAGAAATTGATACTGAAGATGATGAATTGATTGAACTTTACTTAAAAAAAGCTATCCCAACCCTTGAAAGATATGAAAATGGCGGAGTCATGAAGCGGATTCAAGCCAATGATCAATTTCTGTCGCATCTTAAAAAAGAAATCGCCTTGGTTAAAAGTATCTGCCTCAATACATGAAATATGGAAATGCAAACTTTAGGACTGTAATTGATGATTGCTTATTAATTGATATTTTTTTGTTTGATCGTTGTTATAGTATCTATTTTCTGTTATTGTCAATAATCAAGCGTCAAAAAGGGGGGGTTTTATTTAGTTTACCATTTTAAAGTTTGAATTTTTGTTCACTTTTAAGTCTTTACTTGGTTCTTTATGCATTTTTTTGCTGACACTTTTTTATGAATCAACCCAAATAGACAAATCATTTTTTTCAATTCATTTATTTAAATAAAATTTTTAGAAAATTTTATTCAACGGCTAGTTTTTGTTGTTCAAGGCACAAACAAAAAGAACGGTATTAGAAATAGGGAAAAACTGTTTTAATCAATCAATATAGCTTTTCCATTTTTAATGTCAGCTGCAGCAGTCTTTAATCTTGATGTAATTTCATGCCCAACAGTATCACAAAATTGCAATTGATGACAAAGTTTGGAAGGTGTAGTACCAAGGTGATTCTTCACCTAATAAAATTACAATTAATTTGTCTTAGGAATTGATAACTTTAAAAAGAATGAAGCTTACGATATTTTCATATTCTTGACGGAGAAGTTTTAGGCAAAAATATTTGTCGTTGTAAAAATTATTGCACTTCTTTTGGAATTCTTCAGTGAGTTCATATTTGTTCTCGGAATCATTTAAATCTTGGATGGCCAAGACTAAAAATTTGCACATTTCGCAGTACATTGATCCATATGTGACAAATGTATTAACATTTTCTGGAAGACGAACACATGAATCGGTGGCTGCCTCATAGCGGAATTCAAACATGTCAATCCCACAAAAACTAAACTTGATAAATTGATTATCATAAACATCCAAAAAATCTATTTTTCTTACTTGCAACAGGACTTGACACTTCTGAAAAAAACGTCGATATGATAGCTGTAATCGCCATCAGGTGCTGTCATTTTATTTGTTGGGTCATGTATGCATCTTCCTAAAATTGGACAATTAATTTAATCAATAATTGGAAATCATATACCATTATTGAAAAAATATGTTGGTCCACCTAAAAGTTGATTGGAAAATTATTCTTTTTTACATAAAATGGCAATTTGAACGTTTTACAAACTAAATAAAACTTACAAGCTTTTTTGTAACAAGCCCAAGGGCGAAAGGAATAGTATCCATCCGGGTCATACATTCCTTCCACTTCGGCGAGGTTTCCTGCTGCAATATGAACAACAAAAAAGATTGCAAAGACTTTTGCATAAAACATCATTTTTCAATTACTTGACAAAACAGGCCACAGGAACTAAAAATTGCCGAAAACAACAAATGATAATATTATTATTATTTATAAAAGATTAAATTACAGTACGCGTCTTTTTATATTAAAAAATTTTTTTTTTCTGAAAAAAAGTCTATTGTCGCTGTAACAATTTTAGCCCAAAGGTTTTTTCAATTTTTTACCATCAATAAAAAATCAACTAAAAAAGGGGCCTTAAAAATAGTATTTGCTAATTTCAGTGATCCAGAAAAAGAAGCTTTTTTAAATTTTCACATGATATTTTTCATTTGGAAAAAAAGAAAAAAACTTATTTTTGTCCAATTTTGATAGAAAAATCGGTAAGAGAAAAAGAGAGATATGAAGGCATGACCGTGCTCGAGCTTGACAATTTATGAAACTGATAAAAACAGAATTTTTTTTGGGGGGGGGGGGGGGGGGGGGAGTGTAGCCGAATTGTTTACTACACTTGATTGCATCATATGATAGAAATCATGCCATTTTTCATCAAAAAAGTAGATTTTACTACCATCAACAACGAAATATATGGGAGAAGAAGTTGTTGTTGTCGAAATCGCCTTTAGTTTATAAACAAAAAGTGAAGCTTTTTAATGTTTGACAAATGGCCGAATGGTTAACACTTTTGCTTTTCAAACAAAAAAGCAAAAGTTCGAATCCTTCTCAAGGCAAAAGTTGAGTAAAAAAAATTGTAATAAAATTTACTCAAAAAAAGTTTGAGTAAAAAATATTATAAAAAAATTTACGCAAAAAATTTTAGTAAAAAAAATCATACATTTTTCTACTCATTTTATTAGTAATCACTAAGCAGAGTAAAAAATCAAAAAAATCGAAAATTTTGTAAATTTGACTCATGAGTAATCACTGATAAGTAAGAATTTGAAAATTAACGAAAATAAAAAACTGTTTTAAAAATGAGTAAAAATCTGGAATTTTTATCATTTTTTTGTCAACCTGAAAATATTTCTTTATAGTCGTGTTATATGCCCCATTCAAAACTTGTACGCATTTTTTTGATTACTATAGATTCCAATTATGCATTCAAACAAAAAATCTTAAAGTAAGAAACTACCCAATTTTGTTTTTTTTGCAACAAATTTTAAAAACAATATTATTGGTAGGTTTTGACAAGTTTTGAAAGATTTTACAAGGTCATTATAAATTTCTTACTTAATTAAAAATTCGATTCAGTTTGAAACAGATCCGCATCAGAGAAGCTTGTAATGACCAACCAAAGTTTGTAAAAAGCACATCTTTGCCCACCCGATCCATGTTATCCGGCAATGCCTCTTTGGTCAAGGCAGAAAATGCGTTGAAGTTCCCTCAATATGTTTCCTCACTCCAAAAGCTTTACAATGTCAATGCCAAGGACCAAAAGGTGAACCAACTAGTGAGAATTGTGGTCCATAAACTACTGTATTTCATGTATTGTATTTCTCGTACAAATGTAGATATCATATAATTAGCAAGTAATAATTATTTATAAATAAAGTTTTTCCCGAAAATATTTTGAATAATTAAAACGATTTTGACGGCTTCTTTGATGTTAAAATAGAGTTCAAAATGGTCAACAAAACCAATTTAACTGTGTGATATTTTTTTACATTTTCAAAGGACACAAATTAACTTGTTATATTCCTGAAAATAGTCATTTAAAAGAAAAAAACAGAGTTTTAGTCACATGAATTTTCTTTCAATACAAAAAATATAAAGTTATTTTGGTAGTTTTTTAATAAACTTGTAGAAAAAATTCTCATCAAAAATTTTGTATTTTTATTACAGTATGAGAGAAACAAAGCTGTAAACTTTTTTAAAATTTATTAAGTTCAACTTTTTTTATTACTAAAAACTCGGAAATAGCGTGCTTCAAAATACTTTCTCATTTCTTTAAAACACTTAAAATGCGCAAAAGTTGGCATTTTAATTTTTAGAAAATAAATAATTTTTTAAATGGAAGAAATTTTTATAAATTATAATTATAAATAATTGTTTTGTTCTTTTGTGTTACTGTAACTGTTAAAAAATTTTAAGTAACGTTTTCCGAGTAAATATATTTACTTGTAAAAATTTATGTTTTAATAATGCAAAATTTTTTGTGTTTGTTAGTCAGCTTTTATTTTCTTATTCTTCCTTTTTTGATGCTTAAAAGTATTCACTTTTTTCAAATTGTTCTAAAATTTTTCTGGTTGAGGATCAGGCATGAGAAATACGGCTGCAAAACAGGCCGGCCGCGGCCTAAAAATCTTCAGTTAGTCCGGGTATTTCTCGTCCCTGTTTAGGATACTGTAGCTTTCGTTAAAATTGTTTCTTTCTGGTAAACGCTGTACAAAAAGGATGATACTGTATACTGTTTTCTGGCATACGGTAACTTTTTTTCAGATAATTTACTCTTTCCAAGTTGTTTTAAAAGTTTCTGTTGTTTTTAACTTTCGATACTGTAGCTTTCCGCCGTTACAGTACAACGTTATTTTTCGCAAGTGTACTGTAACTGCATATAACAAACATTTTTTAGAATGGTATCCCAAATTCTTTTGAACATTTATCATTGGATTTCTACCGTAATCGGATTTACCACAACTTTCACATTTCCATTTATGTGTTATCTCTTTCTTTACAAATCAAAACCAGAAATGTTAACATTTCGTTGGTATCTTTTGGTCAATGCTTGTTGGGTTTATTTTTACACTCTTCTTGTTGCCTTCCTTCAACCTGTACCAGTTTTATCTAATTTTGGACTGATTGTAACCGGATGTGCAGCATCTAAAATGGGGCCATTGCCTGTGCTTTTTACTTTACTGGAATTTGGATATTTTTGTTTAACAGCACAAATTTATTCAACCCAAGCATTATTCTTTTATCGATACAGTTTAATGTCAGAGAATTCTTTCATTAGAAAAATGCTTCAAACAAAACTTGCAATTCCATTCAATATTTTATCAACCCTGTTTTTTGGTCTTTCGATGGCACTTCCATCAACGTTAACAAGGGTGAATCTTCGAGAAATTTCTTTTAATGAATCAGTCAAAATGGATAAAACTTTATTATGGTTTTTGGCGAATAAAAAAGACTCAACTGTTTTAACCTTCAATAATACTTCAAGTCCGACAATCTTCGTTTTTAATATTATTGCAATAATCTTTGCTCTTTATGCAATGATTACAATTATTTATTGTGCTGTTAAAATTCGAAAGTATGTTTATTTGTCATGTGAGAAAATAATTTTAGGGTTACGGTAGATATTAAAGTTTTACAGTTGTTTTGGAGTGGTAAAAGTTGTAAAAAAATATTAAAATAACAAAAAGTTGAACCGAATGATATATTCTTGTGGCTTAGTTTTTGATTAGTTGATTCTGGCTACACAAGGTTCAAAGTGTGTAAAAAACTTAAAGTTTATAGCCGAAAATTTTGTACATAGGAAACAGATATAAAGTGATGATAAGTTTAGTATGAATTCAATTTTGTCAAAACTTTGAATTTCATTTATAAAAATTGTGGTATTCATTTTGGAGTCTAAATTATTAGTAATTTACAAAATTAATATAATACCAAAATAATATTACATAAAAATGTTTTTCTAATGGATAGGCAATAACGAAAATTCCAATTTTGATTGCCCTGCCTTGCTGAGGTCCTTAAATTCAATGACTTACAATTTAGGAGAGGGCATTGCTTTGATCTTTTGCCGCCGTATGAGTTCAGTTGATCAAATTTGAATAAATTGAGACCCCAAATGTAATCTCTCACTATCCCTACAATAGGTACTCCCCAGCGTCCACCTTGTTCTTGAATAATTAGTTGATAAATTAAACTTCCCTCTTCTTTCAGTGACTACCTTTACATCAAAGGACCATGTTTCTGCCCAAAGGCTCGAAAACTTCGTCGAATATTTCTTTACACTCTTGCCGTGAATCTTTTTGCCGTTTTAATATCCCTTCTTCTTCCAGTTATCCTTTGTTTCCTGATTCCAATAATTCTTCGAGTTTCATTTGCCGATGATATTGTAATTCTTGGATTTATATGGTCCATGACTCATCCGATCATAAATTTCTCCCTTACAATTGCATATGTTTCACCGTATCGAGAAGCAATGAAACAAATTCTAACTTCATTAGAAACAAAATATTTTTTAATTTTTAAAACAATGGGTTTTGATAAAGTTGAAGAAGTTCGAGTTAAAATTCAATCAACAATTTTATCGTCGTCTTCAAAAATTACAACATCACAGAATTTATGTCAAGAACAAAAAGTGAATGTTAGTGTTGTAAACTGAATATTTTTAATCTTTTTTTTTCAAAATATATTTATTTTAATAAATATATTTTGAAAATATTGTTGTTTCTTAATTTTTGTTTGGTTATTGTATTTAACTTTTTCAATAATCAGAGGTAACTGTAGTTAAAAAATTACCGTAACCTTTTTGTTTTTACAGTCAACGTCAAAGCTTGCGGTAGCAATAAAAATTACAATGTTGTGAATATTTTATATTTTATATTAAACAATTAAAATCAAAATGTCGTAAATATTACCGTATAAAAGGGAAATATTACGGTATTTTTTCAAACCAGATGATCAAAAGTTTTCTCAAATGACAGATTTTTGTGAAACAGAAAACATTATTTATTTACTTTTTTCCAATTGAAAAAAACAAAAACTTTAATTTCCAGCTGTCATTTTCCATTCGTTTTAAATGCACATCACAAATCTTATCAATACTTTATATTTCTTTTGACTCAAAAAAACCCCAACAGTCATATTTATTTTTACTAGTTGTTTTTGCTTTCTACTTTCAAAAACTTTTATGTATGTTTTTTTTCTTCTGCAAAAAAGTGAGAGTAAAAAATAATGTCTGAATTCACACTCATGACTGTGACTGACTTGCTTATGTTTGACTCTGGCAGCAGCAGCATAAATAAGCGCCCCTCTGGCTGTGGCACTTTTTTTCCCTTTTCAATGCTTTTTTCTTTTTTTCCGTGGGTGCTTCGAAAATTCATGGCTATTTTTTTTCTCAGTTCTTTAAATATATATATTTTTTGACTATCGATCGTGTTTTTTTTAAAGACGGCGAAAAAAGAAAAAAATATAATGTGAAAAGCTGTTATTATTCGAATTTTTGTTTCTGTTCTCTTTTTTGAGTTATTACTTTTTCACTTTTTGGGAACTATAATTTGAAGCTAAAACTGTGCAAAAATAAAGAAATGCTTTTAATAAAAAGGTTTTTAGCATGTAACCAAATATTTACGAAAAAATGGTTATGCGTATACGGTTGTTTTTATACAACATCATTACCGTAACCCTTTCCTGTTTTTAAGTTTCTTACACACTTTTTATTTCTAAAACAAGTTTTTTGCCGTACTTTTTTTAAATTTTCTATTTGAAAAACGCTTTTTATATTATTTGACAAAATCACATTCAAATTTGTCATCAAAAATTTGAAAACTTTAAATTAAAAGATCAAAAATTAATTGCTTTTTTCGAAGATAATTAATGATCAATGCTCTCTCGAACCTTTAAAAGTTTTTACACTTTTTAACCTAAAAATAGCGGGGAATTATATTTATTAATAGCTTCAAAAGATTAAATGTCTTAATTAATGATTGTTTATTAAACTCCTTCTCTTTGCATTTGTATTGTTGGATAAATAAAGTGGTGTTCCTTCTTTAAACAAATTAATGATAACGGTTACTACAATGAAGTAGGTATAGGTAGCAAAAAAGTTTCCTTTTCTATTTGATTTAACTCAAGAATTTTGAGTTTCAAGGTAAATCTATATAAGATAATCTCAAATGAGACAATAATTGACAGACAGGTGTCGAAAACCTCATTCTACCTTTTTTATTCTTTTTATTGTTTTTCCGTGAGCTTTTCCAATGAAAAACCTGCTTTTCTTGGGATATTAGACGACTACCTTTTGTTTTCTTTTGTCTTGAACAAACGGGAGAAGCCAGAACCGCCTGTTTTTAATTTCCTCCAGCTGTTCTCTTCGTCTGTCTCACTCTATCTATCCCTGTCTCTTTATATTTCTTCTATTCTGCTTTCAAGCTTAAACAAGCTAAAAGAAAAAAATAAATAATAAGCAAGAACAACAGAAGAAAAAAGTTGTGACAGTTTTTTTCTTCCTTTCTTTCTTTTCTCACCCCTTTTTCCTTCTAAAAAACTCTGACTCAAGCTTCACTTTTTTTTGCGTGCATTTTTGAGAGAATAAAAAGTTTTTCAAGCATTTTCTTTTATAAATATTCTATTTGCTTTTGGATCTCAAAATTGATTTACGTTTTTGAAAAAAGGGAGTTGGAAGTTGGTGGTGGATTTGATGCTCACAATCACAGAAAAAAGAATATTTGTTTGAGACACAGCTGTGGAGATAATTTTTGCTTTATTTCTTGATAAGATTTAATTTTAAGCTATTGTTTTTACAAAAAGGGCATTTTTGGATAATCTCTTACAGTTATCTTCTTTGCAGCGAATACTGCAACGTTTAATTCTGATAGCATGCTACAGAAATCCGTATCTAAAATTTTTTTTTGTTTCTCGAGTAGTGTTTTTTACGCCACATTTATCACTACTCGAAAAACATAATTTATCACTGATATTTTAATTTCTACCACCAATATTTAAATTTTTCAAAGTTTGCAACTTGAACCCACTTAAAAAAGAACTATTATAAAATTAAAAGAAATTGCGCAGAAAATGAATTTTTTGAAGACCTTGTTTGGACTTTTTTAAAAAATGATCATCATTGAAATAAAAATAAGAGGAAAACATCCATCTAAAAATGGTGTGGTTGCCTCGGAAATTTAGCCTTGCAAAAACATTCATTTTATATATATTTTGTGTATTCTTTTTCAACGTTATTTTCTTCGATCGCTGCAACAACAAGCGAAAAACCTCAGTCACCAAAACATCTGTTTTTTTGCTGTTGTTGCTGCCTCCTGTTCTTTTTCCCCTGCAGCGCTTTTAATTTTTTTCGTGTTCGTTTTTTTTGAAAAATGAATTTTTCTTAAAAATTGAAAAATGTAAAAATTAAAATTAAAAAATGAAAGCTTGTTAATTTTTTATCAAAATCTTAACCCATGATTACCGTATGAATTTATAGACTTTTGATATATAAAGTCACTTTTAAATTCGTTTTGAAAATCAGATTTTACGTTTTTCAACTTTTATTCTTCTTAGATGACTTGACTTTTATTTAGCAATCCTTAAACCTTTTTGTTCCTGAATCTGAATGTGTAGTAATCGGAATACATTAAATTTAACAACTTTTTCCGTTCCTTTTCTTTCTTTGAATAAGCTTCTTTCTTTTCGTTATCCATTAAATTAACTTCCATTTGTCTTCTTTTGAATAAATTCATAGTTATTCTTCTTTTTTTCCTTTTCTGCCGCTCTTCTGCGCACTTTAAAACTTTAGAGCAACAGAACAAAAAAGCCAGAAACCCTTAAAAAGAACACTAACTTTTTTTGGCTTGGAGGTCCCAGGCTTTTTGGTCACTTTTTTGTTGTTTTCCTTCAAAGAATATTTTTCAACATCAGAAAAAAAGAAGATGTAATAGCGTTTCGGAAATATTCCATGTTTTATTATTTATGCTACTTGTCCACTAGACATGGTTAGTTTTCAAAAACGTATCCCCCATAGGCATCCCCTTCACCCATCTGGTCATTTTTGCAACTCTGTCATTTTAAATATGGCTTCCTTCCTCTCTTTTTTGTTTTAAGCAATTTATTTGCAGAGAATTGAAAAGTGACCCCTCTGGAAGAAGTAAGAGTTCTCAAATGACATGAGATACTTGTTTATTTTGTTCACTCCCGTTCGTTTGGTTTTTTTGGTTTTAAATTTTTATTCCAAATTTTTTCGGTTTTGATTTAATTTTTTTAAACAATAAAATTTAAACTCGTAATTTGAGAGAGAATAATTCAATTTGAAAGTCTGATTAATTTAAAAAATTATAACAATTGTCATGGATGTCAGCAATGTGGGGCATCAAGCCTCTCTGAAATTATAAAAATTCTTTGACCTTTTGCGGCCATCGGCACAAGATCAAAGGCGGTCCCCTCCGAGATAAAATATTGATGTGCTTGTCATTCATAAAACAGGATATTCTAAAACCATATGAAAATTTCCAAACATGCAGCACATATCCTTACTCATCCAAAAAGCTTTAAAAATTCTTCTTAATTTTCAGTTTTAAGTTTAATTAAATTATGCAATCTCTAAAGCCCTATTAAGTCATTCAAAAGCCTTTTCAATTCCAATTTTTACTAAAAACAACAAAAAAATAGCAGACTTTTTTGCATTTTTTAACCTTTCAACGTACATATATTTCCTTTGTTCAATGAAACGTGTAACTCGATTATGAGATTCGTACATAATGTTTTTCCTCCTATTCTTTTTTTGTCACATTCATTTTTAGACATTTTCACAAAAACAAAAAACCCATCAAAATAATTTACAACTTTTTTTGCACCTTTTTTGACATTGTAAAAATGCCAAAATTCTATTGTCTTCTTTTTTCTTTAAAATATTTTTAAAAAACTTTTTAAAAACCAATTTTTAAAAAAAGCTTGTTTTTATTCAATGATATTTTTTGCTATTGCAAAAATGAGTTTCTAAAAACTTTTTTTTCTCTTTTTTTCACACATTTTGTTGTTGTTGGAATCACGAAAAAAAGTTGAAAAATGGAATGTTTTTTTCTGATTTTTATTGAATTTGGAACTCTCTCTTTTGTGTGTTTGTGAAAAATTTTATCGTTCAATACTTTGCAAAAAATTTTGGAAAAACTACCATTCTTTTGTCACCTGCTGAAAAAGGGTAGTTTTAGAGATTTGAAAAAGGAGAGAGATTTTTTGTGTTTTGTTGAATTTGAATTTTTCATGTAAAATTTGATTTAAAATTTTCAAATGTTTCCTTTAAAAGTTTATTCAGTTTAATAACAATTACTGTTCTGGCACTTTTCGATTGTTCATTTATATCAAATTCTATCTTTTCTAATTCATAAGAACGTCAGCAGCATTTTATTTTCGAAGAGGCAGAAACCATTTCGAGAGAGCTGACTTTGATCTTGTGCCGATGACGGTTAAAGATCAAAGGATTTTTATAATTTCTGATATGGTCATGTGCCCTGGTGTCTTACCTTGCTAACGACCGTGCTAATGGTCAAACAATTTTTGACCATTTCTTTACTAAAAGTACAACTTTTTACAAATGATTGTTTTGTTTTATTTATTTGTTTGGCAACTTTCCATGTGATTACGTTTTTAATTCTTCTTTCTTCTTTTCTTTTTTCTTCTTTTGTTCAATACAAAAAAAGAACAAGCAGGAAAGAAGAGATGATTTTTTTGACACAGCAGCCAGCAGCAACGACTACGACGATGACGATGTTGACAACTTTATCGTCGTGATTACTATTATATTCCAACTGGTTTCAATGAGCAAAAAAATGCAAAAGAAGAAGAATATTTTTTGTTGGATAATATTCAATTCTTATATCTTCTTTCCTTCCCTCTCTCTTAATCATCATCTTTTAACCAACAAATGGGGTACTAAATTAAAGAAGTTTTCTTTTCTTCTTCCTGTTTTTTAAAGATTATGTTTTTTGGATGGATCGAAATGTAAAAACAATTTGGACATTATTTTGTTGCAAAAAGGGGGTTTCCGGTTACTGCGTGTTTTCTGTTTTTTGATAGTTAAAGGTTGAAAGTTTCTTTCTTTCTCTCAGACAAAACATACTTTTACAAATTATGTTTTAGTTTTGTATCTTAAAATAATTATGGTAATTCACTCACTGTTTTCTGCTTGTGTTTTGTTTTTCACGTGTTTTTTGCAAATTCAATCCATACCCCATGTTTGTATAATCCGCATTTCTCTGTTTTTTTCGTTTGAGTTCAGCTACTTTAACTTGTAATTTTTTAAGTCATTTCTGTAATGTGTTACAATGGTATTTTTAACTTTTCGAAAAATGCATTTAACGGCATTATAGCACATTTTTTTGGCAATTAAAGTATTTGAGAATTTTATTACCAAAGTCTTTAATTTCTAAATTATGGAAATTCTTTTTTGCATTAAAAATATTTTTTAAATAACCCACAATTTCTCGATTGAAAAGTTCAAAAATTATCCATTTTTTGATGACAATTACCCTGACAACGTTCGTTCGGGATTTCAAAAGTCTTATTTTCTTTCTTCGATAAACGTTTGTTTGTTTTTTACTTTTTCCTTTCATTTTTTACCTCAAAACTCAATTTTTTACGAGATCCTTAAAAAAATGCTCTTCCGGTTGGACTCCCAAGAAAGATGAAAGAAGTTGTTTCAATTTCTCTCGTTTTCTTTCTTGCAAAAAAAAGTTGAAAAGAATTTGAATTGTTTCATCTTCTTTTTCTTCGTTTTTCTTCGAGTTTTTTACTTCATTTTTTTCATTGAGGCAAAGAAGAAGATGAAATTGAGCGAGCGCGAGCGAGCGAATAGGGTTATCCGTGATGATCATTGATAATTGTTGGTGTTCAAAGTCTCGAATATAATTCTTCTTTTTTTAAAGAAAAACCGGTCCGCCTCAAGGAAAGAAAAAAGAAGAAAAAAGTTATAGCAATATGCGAGAGAAGAGGAGACCCAACCAGAAGCAGCAGCAGCAACAAAAGACTTGTTTTTGCGTGAAAAAAATATTTATTAATTTTGTTTTTGCCTCAAATTTCTTTCGTGTCTTTTTAATTTTCATTATCAGCTGTTTAAAAGTCGCTTTTTTCAATTAAATTAAAGTTAATAATTTTTGCAGATCAATCAATACAAATGGCTTGGGAGGGCGTAGATGAGTTAAAAGCAGAGGAGATAGTTTTGCGATCTACACTCGCTCAACGACCCCCTCGTCTTCCGCCACCTCTTCCATCATCCCCGCCACCACCGGTTGTAACCCTTTTAAAACCTAAAAATGCCCTCCCCCAACCATGTTCATCTGTTTCAATTTCCGAAGATTCCTCGGATGAAGGTCGACCATCCACTTCATCTGAGAATGAAAGCACAGATGACTCTGACGTTTGTGATTCATTGAAACTTTTAAAGTTTCAACGAACTTCACCTGATCGAGATGAAAATACCGCAGAAAAGCCATGCCTAATGAATCAAATGCCATATCATATTTTGAGGAGAATTTTTGCAAGACTTGAAATTCATGAACGTGCAAGAGCAGCTACAGTATGCCGGAAATGGTATAACCTTCTAACGGACGGGAAATCCCCCCTTGAGAATGTTGCAGTTTTTAATATTTTTCAAAAATCAATTTGGGAAGCAT
Source organism: Panagrolaimus sp. LJ2414 (assembly GCA_024447195.1). Lineage (NCBI taxonomy): Eukaryota > Metazoa > Nematoda > Chromadorea > Rhabditida > Panagrolaimidae > Panagrolaimus > Panagrolaimus sp. LJ2414. The sequence goes on along the minus strand of JAMRXY010000050.1, from coordinate 1,215,089 downwards.
CTGTCAATAAAAATGCTGGATCAACGTAAGCTTGAATTTTCATTTATGCAAATTTCCTATACCATACCTTAGGCATTTTAGGGTACAATGCCTTCGAATTCCTGATCTTGAAGCGCTTGCTGGAGTTCTTTTGCACATTTCTGAGCCTTCAAGTGTTAAAATTTGGTATAACAACCCAAAATTTGCTAAACTAGTTCTTGAAAAAATTGCCGAAGTTGGAGTCAATGCCAAATGTGTTGATATCTTTCCATATTCGAAGGTGAAAATCAATAATTAATATTTAAAATTTAAATAATTACGATAATTTAGGATGTTGGAATTGATATCTTTCATGATCTACTACCAAATTTAAATGCCATTACAATGAGGCCACATGGAACAGATTTCTTTTGGCAGGGATTGGATCTTTTTTCATTTCCAAAATTTGAGAAACTTGACACACTTATTTTGGATAGCTTTAACCTTCGTAAGCTTTTTTATGTTGTTGTTGATTTCTGAAGGATTTTTTTGGGAGTTAAGTGATGCCATCTTCTTCATAAAATTATTATTTCTTGACCCCAAATGTTCATGTCATTTTGCATCCTTTGATCTTTGCCGCCTTTTTATAAGATCATAATTTTGACATTAACACCTTTATTGATGATGTCATTGTCATAAAGTTTTTTGACTCAATGTCATTTCGGTTCCTTTGATATTTGCCGCTAAGCAAATCTTAATTTTCCCAATTTTTTAGGTGATGATTTGGAGTTACCTGAAAATATTACATCTTTTGAATTTCAAAATCGTCGAGATGGATCTTTTATTGAAATTTTGCCAAAACTTTCAAAGCTTCGAAAATTGGAATATTTGCATATTGGACATGCAAACTTTGAGTTCACCTGGCCAGATTTCCTTGATGCAATTCATTCAGAGAAAATTCCAAATCTCTCATATCTTTATCTTCGATTTTGCCGTTTTGGAAAAGAATCAATCTTTGACACAAATTACGCCTTTTCTCCAGGGAAAGAAGATACACTTAAAAAATTGAAAGTTCTAAAATTAGATTTGTGCTATGGATATATGCCAAGAATTTTGAGGAATTTTCTTTCAATGACTTCAAACATTCTTACAATTATTTCAATCAATATGATCAGTGATGAAGCATATGAACATTTTGAACAAATTTTTGGTGATATATCAACCGGTTTAAAAGAAAGAAACGTTTCACTCCAGCTTGGACTTTTACAAAAAGCTGAAAGAAAAAAACTAAATGAAAATCAAGAAGAGTAAGTTTTGTTTATTATTTAAAAAAGCGTTTATGTACGGTATTACGATTCTGCTTAATAGCAATTTTGAAATTATATTTTTTTCGGAATTCATTTTTTTAAAACAAAACAGGAAAACAAGGCGAATTTGATGGGATCGAAAATTTTGTCCTTCACATCTTTGGTCACATACAGTATCTTCTAAAAATCATTTTTAACATAAACAGTCTTTTATCAATTTTCCCATTTTTCAGAGAGAGTGCTCCAGTCTACAGAAGTCCAAGCTATGATTTTACAATGATTCTTTTCAAACTTGAATCTTCTTTCTGTGACAATGTTCCGTTGCTTCAAAGTTTCTTCCTAAATTCAATTTATCCATTTTTATTCGAACTAAAATTTATTCAATGTCCAGCTGTAACAAATGAAATTCTCAAAGCTATTTCCATTGGATGTCCGCGGCTTAAACGGCTTTCAATTTTGAGTTGCATTAATGCAGATTCACCTGGAATGTTGGGATTCGTTGAAAATTTTAATTCACGGAAATCTGAAGTTTTAGAGGTTAGTGCATTTTGGGTGTACTGTAGACAAGGACGTCAGCAGGATGGGGCATTACATTTGATCTTTTACCGACATCGGCACAAGATCAAAGGCGATCCCTTTGAAATGGTTTCTGTCACCTTTAAAAAAAATGCTGCTGACGTCCTTGTAACTGTAGAAATGCCACAATTACAATATCCTAAATTTTAGATTATATGGAAGCGAGATATTAATCGACACTCTCGTCCTGCGGCATTTTATCTTGAACTTACAAGTTCAGAGAATCGTGACATGCTTCGTTTGAAAGGATTAACGCATAAATTTATTATTAAAAATCCATCTGATTTAAATTCTGGTGAAGCAATTATTATAAAATCTGATGAAAATCCAAAAAAGAAATTAATTATACAAGATTTTGATCAACATGATACTCAACGAATTTTGGGTGCAGTTGTTCCATTCACTGAGGATGATGAAATTGCTGCTGATGTTCCTGTTCCTGCCGCGATTGAAGAAGTTGTGGTGGAGGCAATTGTTCCTGCTGATGATTCTCCACCAGCATTTACTCCCCCACCAATTCCAGAATTACCAATTAATCGAGAATATGTTGAGGTTACGGTAACGACATCACAACCCCCAACTCCAACATCAACAGTTTCATCGAATGTTGATGATGATTGGGTTCCTTTGAATGTTCCCGAAAAAACTTCTGATGATGAACAAATTTTTTAGAATTGCTTTAGAAAGTATTTTTTGAGTACATTTTTACCGGTACAGTAACCTGTTTACCAATGACAATTACTGTAATCAAAAATAATTAGTTTTAGTCTTTACCAATTATTACTGTAGCTTCAACAATTAAATCTGTAAATATATAATTTGTATAAACTCTCAAAAACCTACATTTTAGAATCGTCTAGCATAATATTTTTTGAGAAAATGTTTTTCCGAGTGCCAAATAAAAAATTCTAATTTTTGCCAAAATTTAAGTCTTTCCATATAAATTTCTTCTTTTCCTAATAATAATTGCATTTATATCCGGTTTTAATCCCGTCTTTTTTGCTCCATTTTTTAGAAACATTATTTTAAATCTTGTCAAACTTAAAAGTTTTAAGATTTAAGTGTGCTTTGTTATGTATGTCTATATTTTTTTGTCATTTGTTATTTGATGTCCCCTAAGGGGTGATAACTATTAAAGATTATTTCGTATTATATTTGTTTTATATAAAATTGACACTATCCTTAAAGTTGAATAAAAATGAATAAAGAAAAATTTTTAACATCTACTACAGCAATCTAAATACTTTAGTCCATGCATAAAAATCATACAAAAATATTTATCAAGAACAAAGCTATGCTTGATTATGCTAAGTATAAGTGAAAAACAAATGGTTTCTGCTATTATCTGCGGTGAACATAGAAATTAAAATAATTCGTATCTGCAAAAGACGGAAAGTTCTATTTCTTCAATGAAGTACCTCTACGATCTAATAAATTAAAGTCATTCCTATTCAAATAGATGTGGAAAAAGTCTATCAATTGTCAAAAGTCAAAGAAACAAAAAATGATGAAAAAACATATTTATTCATTACGTACATTAAAAAAATAAAATAAAAACGAAGTAATATTAAAAAAAGAAGAAACTGGTTGATGAACGCTAATTATCAAATGCATTACCGTAATCATCTGCTTCTTTAATAACGTTATGAAAGCCATCATGATGATAAAGCTTTTGAGACTTCTTTTGATGATTAGCATTTACATTTCGAGTGAAATTGAAATTTGTGATTGTAAAGACGAGTATTTTATAAATTGTCAATGTTACCCTTATGTTACATGCAAACAAGGACTTCAGCAGGATGGAGCCCCAAGGGAATGTGCCTCCTGCAGAATCATGAAAATCTTTTGGTTATTTACCGCCATCAGCATAAGATCAAAGGCGGCTTCCTCAAAATGGTTTCTGTTCTCTCCGAGAATAAAATGCTGCTGACGTTTTTGCAACCTGAAAATTTGTAAAGCATTATCTGATATTTTCCCTGTTTACAAGCTTCATTTTGTAACTTTTAAAATTAAATGTACTCATTTCTTTTCTTTTCCTTTTTTTGTCACACATTTCACATAATCCAAGATTAAACTGTTTTTACCTTCAATGAATTAATTTTTTTTAATCAAACTTCAAAGTTTCAAATTTGTCCCTCTTCTTTTTTTGTCACATTTATTAATGTTTGATACAATTGTTATGTGTATTTGTTTGTTAATGAATGGAATAGAAAAAAGGGTAACGATACTATTATTTATCTTGTTGCCCTTTTATGAAATTTTTATGTCCCCGGAAGTTTTATTTTTTAATAAAAAAAGGAAGAATTAATTGGCTTCGAAGTAAAACTAACTTTGATCCTTTTTGTTCGTCATTTTAAAATAAATCAATAAAATTCACAAAATCGCATCAGAACAGAAAAAAACGAGTGGGGCTAATGATAATCCGTTTTAGAGAGAAGGGGGAACCATTCCCCCCTAAAGTGATGGCAGAGACTGTAATCTTTCATAATGAAACACACAGAAAAAAAGAGGATATTATTTACGACAAAAAACACATATTAAAAACAAACTTCTATTTTCATTATTTATTTGAAAGAAGTTTTTGCTTGAAGAATGCAAAAACAGTATAGCCTTAAATGGCACAATTATGCTTCTTCATTGGTACAAATTAGATGGATGCTTTTGATATTTATATTTTCATTAACAATTGTACAAAGTTCTGCACAAAATTATGATTGGATGACAAGTTCGTTAGATTCTGATTACTGTATTAAAAATTTAAATATTTTCTTCATTTTTAGTTTCATTTAGTATGTCAACGGAATTGGAAGATACTACAACCACAACTACTACTACCACACCAAAACCTACTACAACGTCAACTACAACAACAACGACAACACCAGCTCCAACAACAACTTCGACAACGACCACGACAACAACACCTGCTCCAACAACGACTTCAACGACAACAACCACTACAACACCGGCTCCAACAACCACATCTACATCAACAACAACTTCGACTACAACTACTACAACAACCACAAAGGCACCTACGACAACTTCGACATCAACCACTACTACAACACCTGCACCAACTACAACGTCAACGACGACGACTTTGGCTCCAACAACAACGTCAACAACAACTACTTTGGCTCCAACGACAACATCCACTACGACGACTTTAGCTCCAACAACAACGTCAACGACGACGACATTGGCTCCAACGACGACAACCACAACGGCAGCGATTACAACTCCAGCTGCTACAACCTTAGCTCCAACTACGCCTGCTGCGACTACTTTGGCCCCGACCACGGCTGCTGCAACGACCAAAGCTTCAACTCTTGCTCCAACTGCCGCAGCAGTAACGACGCCTGCAGCTACAACGGCTGGTGCAACAACGGCTGGTGCAACAACGGCTGGTGCTACAACTGCTGCGGTCACGACTCCTGCAGCAACAACAAAGGTTGCAACCACAGCTGGAGCAACTACAGCTGGAGCAACCACGGCTGGAGCAACCACCGCTGGTGTAACCACGGCTGGTGCAACCACCGCTGGTGTAACCACGGCTGGAGCAACCACCGCTGGTGTAACCACGGCTGGAGCAACTACCGCTGGTGTAACCACTGCTGGAGCAACTACCGCTGGTGTAACCACGGCTGGAGCAACCACTGCAGGATCTGTAATTTCAACGACCAAAGCAGCAACATCAGCTACTTCAGCTGGACCATCAGTTGGTTCAACTGCTGCAGTTACAACCCCTGGAGCAACAAATCCTGCAACAACCCCTGGAGCTACAACATTACCACCAACTGCTGCAAGTGCTGCAGTTACAACTCCCGGAGCAGCAGCAACCACTTCAGCTGCCACATCTTCTGTAACCGCATCTGCAACAACAAAAGCTTCTTCATCTGCCGCTTCAGCAACCACTCCCTCCATCACTGCAACCCCTGCAACATTACCCCCAATTGTAACACCTCCAGGAACATCGGCTGCCGCAACTGGTAACTTTTTGTTTTACATAGTTTATTTTTAAACTTATTATTTTAGGTGGTGCAACAACTCCAGCTTCTGCAACTACTCTTTCTGCAGGTTCGTTAAAAGTTTTTTGCTGCTTTTTAATTTGCTAAATTTAAGCTTTTTTATTTTGAAATTTTAAGCCTAAAACAAACAAACAAAAGTTTAATGAAAAATAAGAGCAAACATTTTTGCAAAAAAGTAATAAAAAACTTTAAGATTTACTTTACTTTTTAAAAAAGGATATATTTTTGGATATTTGAGATCCAACACGCAAAAATAATTGTTTCTGCAGAATCATGCTTTTTAGTAAAAAACAAAGGCCTTTGTCTTGGATTTTTCTGCAAAAATTAAAATCGTAATATTTATTTTAAGATTTAAAAATAAAAATTTATTATTAAATTTTAACAAAAATTTTTAAATTAAATAATTTTTAAATAATATTGACGTAAGAAAAAATGAAACCAAAAAAGAACCCGCGAAATTTAAAAAAGTACAGTATAAAAAAAGAAGGAAGCAAAAATTAAAATTTTTTAAATTCCCTAAAAAACTAAACATAATTTAAACATCAACAGGAGTTTCGGATTGTGGAACGGGGGCATAACTAGCTAATTTGCAATCAACGGCTCGATAGGCTTTTAAAATGATGCATGCAAAAATGGCTGCAACGGCGAGGCATGTAATTAATAGGCCAGCAAAATTGATGATCAGGGTCGTCAAAGTTGGAGAATATTCAGTACGGCTTTCACAAAAGTTTTCTGCAGAATCGAGATAACTTTTAAGTGGATGTTGCCAATTTTCTGCAAAACAATAATACAGGCTTCGATCAGAGAAATCTGGTTGGCGTTGAATTGGTTTGGCAATTTCAAAGAGAGAACAATCACATCGAAGTGGATTTTCTGCGATATCAAGGTCTTGAAGGGTGGTGGCGACGGAGGAGATGGAAAGATTGGCGACATGATGAAGGCGATTTCCACGAAGATTTAAATGAACAAGGGATGGCGGTAGCCTAGAAAATGAGGATGAGATTAGAAAAGGGATACTGTAAATGAATTTAGTTCATAAGCATTGTATAACTACGGAGGGGGCAAAAACTATTTTGAAGGCCTTTGATATTTTGTCGAGGATGACAAAAGATCAAAGGATTTTTATGATTTCGGAGTGTCCCTGGTATCCCGCCCTGCTAACTTCCAAGATTAAAAGAATCAAAAATTTTCAAACAGCTTTTCTTAGAAGATGCCGCCTTTGATATATATTTTTGCTGACAGAGATCAAAGGCTTCGAAATCCTAAGCTTCTTTTGAAATTTCGAGATTCGCCTCCATCTCAAACTTACTTCTGGCAATCTAATGTAGTCATTTCATTCTTGGCTAAATTAAGACTTTGTAAATTTTTAAATCCTTTTAATCCATAAATCTTTTTGATATCACATTCTCCAAGATCAAGTTCAACAAGCTTTTGTAAATCTTGAGCTGATTTAATCCAACAAAGTTGAATATTTTCATCATCTTCAAAATCATTATCAAAAATACAATCATCCAAGACATTCGGATTTTTGGATAAATGTAAATGTTGAAGGGATGGCATTCCTGTAAATGCCTTTTCATCAATTCCTTCTGATCCAAGATCATTCGCCGAAAGATCGAGAACTTGAAGCTTTGGCAGGATTAAAGTTGGAAAAGTTCGAAGTAAATTGGATGAAAGATTAAGATATCGAAGTTGAATGCCAACTTCAGGGAAAGAATGCCGATGAATTGTTAGAAGATTATTATCCGATAAATCCAAAGTTGTTAGAGATGGAAATCCCTTGAGGGCATCTTTTGGAAGTGGACCAAGTCGATTATGTGAAATTGAAAGAGTTTCAAGTTGTGGAAGTTTCCCACTGAATCCCGACGAAATTGGGAATGGCCATTCTGTCAGACGATTTTTATCCAAATGAATTACTCGAAGTCCTCGAGAATCGATTATCGCAGATTCAAGTTTATTTTGAGATGCAAAAAGCCATTGCAAACTTGTACAATGATTTCCAATATGTAATTTTGTTAGCCCAATTTTTGAGATATCAAGCCATTCAAGTCGATTTGAACAAAATTGCCAAAATTGTGCATTATTGTTTTCGCCAAGTTTTGCTCCATGTAAATCAAGATGTCGAAGATTTGCTTCTGGATGAAAAAGGGTTGAAATGCCAATTGGGATATTTGTTGCTGCAAGATTTAAAGCGGTTAGATTGGCAAGCAATGGCATTGTTGTTGGATGAACTTCAAGTTTGGCATTGCTACCAAAATCAGCTGTAACAAGATGGGTCCAAAAAATTGATGGAATTATTATTGAACGGCATGCAGCATCGGGGCAAGATTTAGAAGGCTGAAATGCATATCATAGGTTAGGGATTATAGTTATCTCAATTTAAGGTTCATATAGGATTTTGTTTTGGAGATGCCGCCTTTGATCTCTTTGTTAACCAAAGATAAAAGGCGGTATACTTCAAAATGCCATCCTTTGTCTATGGCATTGTCTTCAACTTACTTCAAAAACGATATGAGTTCCATTCAATTTTTCCATTCGAGTATTTGACATGTGAAGTTGTCGCATTTTTGGCCAAATTTGTGTGCCAATTTTAACACCAGTTTCAATTGGATTTCCATCAAGAACCAACTGATCCAAAATGACATTATCTGGCAAAGATAATTCAACACTATTTAAATCACGAATTTTATTTCTTGCAAGATTAATAATTCGAAGTTTTTCAAGTCTTCCAAAAAGTGTTTCTGTAATTCCATCAATTTCATTATCGGCAAAATGAATAGTCTCTAAATTTGGCAATGGCACAAAACTCAACGGATGAATTTCTCTCATTCCACAATAATTTATTCGTAGAACTTTAAGCTCAGGTGAATATCCAAAATGTGGAAGTCGAGAAAGGGAAACATTATGAACATGAAATACTGTAGTCCATGAAGGAAGATGTACGGTATTGATAATAATATGGGCTCCTGCACAAATAACAGATTTTTGATGTTGATCACAAAGACAATATTTGCATATTGAATGATGTTCAACAGGTCCTGGGAATTTATATGGGGAGAATGAAATTGCTGGAGGGAAGGCAGCCGAGAATGAGATTAATAGGGATAAAGGGATAAATATGGATATTAACAGATTCATCGTAAAATTTGAATATTTTTGAACACTTTTTTTGGGAAAAGCTGTTTTTAAATTGTTGTTGTTGTATTTTGGCAATAAAAAATAGAAGCTTAAGCTTGAGCAAAGAAATATATATTTTTTGTTAAATTTTATTTGGAATTAAACTCCGCCTCATTTTTCTTTAAAAAAAAGCGTTGAAAGCATTTTTTCTTTCCTTCAAGAAAAAAATAAGGAAGAAGATAAAGTCCTTTTTTGAGTCTTGAAGAAAGAAGGAAGAAAAAGAAGGAAGAAGAAGGATAAGTAGCAATTGTCCCAAAAAAAACCAACTTGGAGAAGGCTGAAAAGAAAAAAAAGAGAGATGGTCCGCTTACGACTTCTCCTCCAGCAGCAGCATCTTATTTCTTCTTCTGTTTTCAGTTTTCAGCTTAGCTTTGTTGCATCTTTGTTCTTTTCCATCTTTTTCTTTCTTCGCCTTCATCATCATCGGCATCTTCGTTGTCTTCGCCATTTTTTTGTGCCATCTTTTAGCATTATTTTTTTTGGAAGGGCATGTTTTTTTCTTTTTCTTCTTCTATGTTTTACTAATTGCATCAATCACAAAATGCCTTTCTCTTCTTCTTTCCCCTTTCTAAACAAAAAAAAAGAAAAAAGATTGCTAAAATCTTTCTGCCAACACTTTAAATCCCAAAGCGCCAAGCGGAAAAGAAGAAAAAACACATATTCAAAAAAGTTGCATCTGATTTTTTTAGCACATTTATTTTTGACTTTTTTTCCGTCGACAAAAAGAAAAAGTTTTGTTTAACACATAAAAAATATATTTTAAGAGAAACAATTTTTATTTGCTTCTTCTTCTTCTTTGACTTCAACATTGACGACTTCAGAAGAAGAAGAAAGTTTAAGAAAACGGAAGGATGGAAAGAATTTCCGGCCGGAGCAGCAACAAATTCCAATAGATATATTCTTTTTTTGCTTCTGAATTGCTTACAATCATCATCATCTTTGTTCTTCTTCTACTTTAAAAAGATGAACTCAAAACAAAAAAATGGATAAAGTGAAATAAAATTGCTGCTTTGGATTATCTCTCCAACAGGCTAGCCTTAATGGATGGGATATATTTAAAAGTAAAAACATGCATGTTGTTGATTGTTTTATTTTTTTGTTGAAGGAATTCAATTCAAGGTTAGGCTAGGAGTAGAAATGTAGTAGAACTTTAACATCTTCAAATTCAAAATGTGGATAATAATAAAAAATATCCCATGGGGATATATTTTTTGTGTGTTGAATGATAGCAAACGAAGAGAAGAAAGAGAAAAAAGATAGATGGTCGATGAAATTTTATTTTTTTCAAGAACATGTGCTCCTTTACAAAACTTCTAAAATGCAATTAGAACTAATTTGCAAATTTGAAAAAACACTGTTTAAGCAAAAATGTGTTCAGATTTTTAAAATTTAATCAAATTTATAATTTACAATCTTTGGCCTAAAAGTACGGTAACCTTAACAAATTCACATTTCTCAAAGATTACAGTATCCAACTAAATATGCGTTATTCTATAATTCCATTTCTCAAAATTATTATTACTTTTTTTGATTCTGTTTTTTTGTTTACGGAAACTGCCAATTTTGAGGTTTCCGACAATTTTCTTCGAAAACGATTTCGTTTTTGTCAACGTTTTCCTAGAAACATTTACATAATTTATTTTGATCTTTTTTCTAAAAATTGAATTAAATTTCACAAATTAAGTTTGATTTGTAGAATAACAACCAAAACCAAAAACTTGTTTTGAGACAAATAAAAGGGAATTTCAATTTATTACCGTACCCTTTAGTACTGTAATAAAATGAAATAGCACCAACAAAACAATTACTAGTTTTCAAAAATACTTGTTTAAAAACTACAATTTAAAAAACTATATAAAATTTTATAATTAATTTTGTTAATCAAATTTTTTGGTTTTGGTTTTGAAAAATCCAAAAAGGCTAAAGTTTTGTGGTATTCCAATTGAATTTTGTCTATCTTTTATTTTTCAACGCTTTGGCATAAAAAAGAAATTTTTTTTGGTTTCTTATTGAATTTTGCTTTGACTTTCCTTTCTTACGCTTTCTTTAACAGCTAATATGATGACCGAGAAAGGGAGAGAAAAAAGAGAAAGAAATGAACCGTATATTTTACAGGCTCAACATCGTCTTTGCTTACAACAATTTTGAATCCATGTAAGTTTATTTATTCTTTTCTTTCGTAAAAAAGTTTTAACCAAAGCAAAAAAGTGGAAGGAAAAAGTTTTGGCACATCCAAATTTTTCTTTGGCAGGGGAAGAAAAGAAAGGGGGCGAAAAATCAAACCCGGAAGCTTTGTGTTTGTGTTTGAAAAACAAAGTTTTTTTTTAATTTTATTTAGCAAATTTTAAAAATAACAGTTTTCTGCCACAATAAAAACTAAACTTTGCTTTTTTTAAGAACCCTAAAAATTAGAAAAATGACTGATTGGTATTACAGTATATTACAAAACTGTTAAAATAAATATTTAAATATTTGAAAAATAATACAGTATTTAAAAAACTAATTTTTAGCTGTAACAACTCCAAAACCATCATCCTCTCTTTTGCCAACTTCACTTCTTCCAACTTCTTCGGGTGCAATAATTACAACCCCGGCACCAGTAACCTCAATAATTACGATTCCACCAATTGTGATAACATCAACTCCTGCAGCTGGAGCCTCATCAACTCCAGGACCAGTAACTTCGATAATTACAATTCCTGCAATTACATCATCCCCAACAGCTGCTGCAGGTTCGTCAACTCCAGGATCCGTGACCTCAATTATCACGATCCCAGCAATTACTTCTTCACCAACAGCAGCAGCAACAGGTTCAACTACACCAAAACCTGTTACCTCAATTATCACAATTCCTGCAATTACATCATCCCCAACAGCTGCTGCAGGTTCGTCAACTCCAGGATCCGTGACCTCAATTATCACGATCCCAGCAATTACTTCTTCACCAACAGCAGCAGCAACAGGTTCAACTACACCAAAACCTGTTACCTCAATTATCACAATTCCTGCAATTACATCATCCCCAACAGCTGCTGCAGGTTCGTCAACTCCAGGACCCGTGACCTCAATTATCACGATCCCAGCAATTACTTCTTCACCAACAGCAGCAGCAACAGGTTCAACTACAGCAAAACCTGTTACCTCAATTATCACAGTCCCAGCAATTACTTCGTCCCCAACAGCTGCTGCAGGTTCATCAACTCCTGGACCAGTTACTTCGATAATTACAATTCCAGCAATCACAGTCCCCGGTTCAACACCTGCATCAAGTGGAAGCACAGCATCAAATGCTCAAACCACACCTGCTTCATCTGGTAGTGCCACAACTTCTTCAGCATCCTCAGGCAGTGCTGCTACAACTGTTTTATCTGGCACCGCGACAACTCCGAAACCTGTAACTTCGGGTGCATCTTCGACACCTGGAGCATCAGCTGCAACAGCAACAAGTGGAAGTGGTTCTGCCGCAACACCTGCAAGCACAGGAAGTGGGACGGGTTCATCAACGACATCAGGAGCTTCAGGAAGTGCATCAACAACACCTGGAAGCTCTGCTACAGTAACTGGTACTGCAACAACGCCAAAACCTGTTACAGCAGGTTCATCATCAACACCTAGTGGATCAGCTGCAACAGCTACAACTGGAAGTGGATCTGCCGCATCAACGACACCTGGAAGCACAGGAGGTGGCTCAGCCACAACAACTCCTGGTAGTTCCGCTACGGCACCTGGCACGGCAACAACCCCGAAACCTGTAACTTCAGGATCATCAGTGACATCTGGAGGATCAGTAGCGACTACAAGTGGAAGCGGATCCGCTCCCTCAACTACACCTGGTGGGTCAGTTGCAACAGCCACAAGTGGAAGTGGATCTGCTGCATCAACGACGCCTGGAAGCACAGGAAGTGGCTCAGTCACAACTACAGCTGGAAGCTCTGCTACAGTAACTGGTACTGCAACAACACCAAAACCTGTTACGTCGGGTTCATCTGCTCCAGTAACTACTCCCGGATCTGTAAGTGGAACAACCACAATTAGTGGAGGATCAGGCTCAATTGCAACAACAATTGGAGGTGGATCAGGATCCATCGCTACAACAGCAGGAAGTGGAACCAACACTGCAACAACACCAAAACCTGTAACATCTGGTTCATCATCAACTCCTGGAGGATCAACTTCAGGTGGAAGTGCCACAGTAACGGTAGGATTAGGAACATCAACAACTGGAAGTGGTTCTGTGGTAACAGGATCAACAGCATCTGGAAGTGCCACAACATCAAAACCTGCAACAACAGTTGGGGTATCTCTTGGAACAATTATTACTGGAGGATCTATGGGAACTACAGTAGCAGGTGGATCAGCAGCTTCAACAACACCCGGTAGCATTGGATCTGCTACAACAACCCAGGGAAGCGGATCAGCAACAGGATCAACAACGGCAAAGCCTGTTACAGTACTTGCAACAGGATCAACCACACCAGCACCAAGTGGTGGATCTGGCACCACAAGTGGAGGTTCTGGAGTCACTGCTCCTACAGTATCTGGAGGTGTTGGAGGAGTACCAACAACAACCCGAACATCATTAGATGCCGGATGTAATAAAGGCTTTCAAGTCCTTTCATCTTCTGCTGATCCTGCAACTTCAGCCCCAGGCAAATTTGGTGGATACTTTTCTTATCGTTCATCCTGCGAAGAACTATGTAATCGAAATTATGGCCTTCTTAAATGTATGGGATATATGTATGAACCAAGAAATCGTGGAAAATGTACAATATTCCAATATTCAATGGATGGAAAAATTATTGAAAATTCAAATTCTGTTGCTTCTGTATTTAAAAAATGTTAGAACAAATTTACATATTTTTTATTGAAGAAAAAAGTTTATATATCAATACACAAAAGCATCCAATAATAAAATAATTATGAGTTAATATAAATAGAAAGAGATAGAGAAAGATATATATTACATTGATTTCTGTTTTCTTTTATTATATTTCAGTCCCCATTGCCAATAAAACTCCACCAGTAACCATCCCAGCAATAGATCCAATAAGTCCGGCTATTGTAAAACCAAAACATAATTTTCTTGCCAATAAAGTTCGATCTCGCTTTTTATCACTTGAATCTTCTTCCTCTAAAAAAGTAATGTTAGATTACGGTAATGAATCAAAAAAGGTATATTAACAAAATTATGCAAATTTTGAAATATTGCTTAAGATGGAAGGAGCACACTTTTGATCTTGTATTGATGGTGGTAAAAGATCAACGCATTCTTATGATTTCGGAGGGGGCACGCGCCCTTTATGCCCCACTCTGCTGACTTCCCCTAGTGCAAAATTATGCAAATTTGGATGTTTTTTAACTTGATCCCTGAATAGTGTCATGAAACAAAAAAAAATTGTTCTTTTTTATTCTTTTCCGTTTCAAGAGACGAATCAAGGATCAGGTTTGTAGAAAACATACTATACAAAAACTTGATAACAAAAAGAAGCCAACTTACCTTCATCTTCATCTCCATCATCACCTTCCTCTTCTTCGCCTTCTTTCTTTTCTGCTGTTCCACCAACGGCACTTTTGGATTGAGATTTCTTTGGATTACTTTTTTTGCCCTTCTTCTTTCCGCCCTTCTTTTTTCCGCTAGCTTTTTTAACTTTTGATGGAGGAGCTGATGCTGAAGTCGCATCTATAAAAATATTTAATTATTATTACTTCAAAAACAATAAAAACACTTTACCTGATTGTGGTTTACTTCCAGTCATATTACTTTGAAATCCAGCTCCAACCCCTGGAGGCGGGGGTGGTGGTGGTGGTGCACTAGGTGGAGGTGGCGGGGGTGGCATATTTCCAATTGGTGGCCCCAACGGTTCATAATTATCCATATTTGTTTGTTGATGAAGAAACAATTAAATATAATCCAAATGTGTTTGTTTTTCTTGTTTGAAGTTGATTTGAAAATGATACGTGCAAATGTGTCGTTAGATGAATGAAGAAGAAAACGACAATCAAAAATGACAAAATCAAAATTAAATGAACCTTTTTGTAT